>JAUMIR010000004.1:85865000-87065000 GCA_030847615.1 Gambelia wislizenii | reverse complement strand
AACCTAACCCCCGCAAATGTGAAGGGACGACTGTAAATACTGCCACCTACTGGTCAAATAAAAATGAGAATGAATTTAAAAGGTTTCCTTCAAAAACTCTAATAGATAATCAAATTGATTATCAAATAGATAATCATATCTCTCTCTGGCTTTTCTTCGCAAACGAAGATTCAGGAAGGACTCATCCCGTGCTTTCTGCAAGCGTGGTAATGACTGAAAAGGCCATAATCAAATAGATAATCAAATTAATCTGTGTTAATGGTGAGCAAGATGGAGAGAAAGTTGAAATATGCAAAACAAAATAACTTTTAATTTGCAAATAAACCAGTAAATTTGCTGGCATATAAGCTATGAAAAAAGAGAGAAAACAATTTTGAAATTACAAGAGGGTAACATTGTGATAACTGATAGTGAGAAAATATAGAAAGCGTTTTATTGATTTTCTTATGCTTTAAATAAATAAGAAATTTTTATGGAGAAGCTGGAGAACTACATGATTAAACAGAATTTACCAAAGAGAACAGATGAACAACCACAAAGTATAAATGCTCCTATAACAATAAGAGAAATTTGTGAAGGGAAGATACCAGGGTCAGATGGCCTGTCATTTTCTATTACAAATGTTTTGAAAATGAACTTCTACTCCCACTGCAACAGACAAGACAAATATTCTTTTTAATTTTTTTTCATTACTAACCTCAGAGGCTTGTTGGTTTATGGCCACCTGTTTTTCTTCACTTAATTTATTTCCTCTGGCCATGATCTGCTGGGAAGCACTCAATGGAGCTGTTTCCTTCATTGCATCTTCCACAGAATGCTTTCTTTTCTTTTCAAGTGGCAGAGATGCATCAATATTAACTGATTCCTTATCCAGTGCCTTCTGTGTGTTGTCCATTATTAAACTGCTATACTATAGATGTGTGTGTGTGAAAGGAAAAACACATCTTGCTGTCTAGGCAGGAAACTGAAAAACTGACATGAAGGGAGAGGAGTCAACAGTCATAACAGATAAGGACTGTGGACTCCTGCTTCATCTGCTGGCACATGGGGAATAACGCACCAGTTTGTGGATTGCTCCTCTGTGCTATCCAGAGAACGTGTTCCAGGTAATACACATCTGCCTGGTCATATGTTGGTTATAGGCCCCTCAGAATAGATGCAGCCTACACTGCATTGGCAGACAAAGAGCCATAGTTACCAAAAGCAAGGCTATTTAGCTCTCAAAATACGTATTTCTTATTTTCTGAGCCAATTGTGATGTAATGCCAGCCAAGCTGCCCTCAACTCTCAGCACTGGTTACCTGTCACTGCCACCCTAATCCAGGTCCCCTTTAATTATTCCTTATCAGTTCTGGGGCTAAGTCTCCAAATGACACTTTCACAGTTGATAGCTTTACTTACTAGTGTGTATTCAGTTGGTTAGAATGGCCTTTCCTTTTTATTATGAGGCAAATAAAGCATGATCAGTCAGTGGAACGTTAAACAACAAACTTATTTGGTTTATTATATCACAGAAGTACCAACTCCAAAACTGTATAACTCTCTATATAATAAATGGTTCTCTCATTTAGTTTCCGCTTAGTGTTCCTTTTAGTGACAGACTATTTATTTATCTTTAAACATACACTCTTTTTTTCAGTCTTTCAACTGCTTCACACAACTCTTTCATACAGTGCACTCCCACTAGCTCTCACACATCTGACTCATCCAACGGCTTTCTCTCAACTGACACTCTCAACCGTCATTCTCAGATCACTCTCACAGAGGCTCCTCCCATCACAGCATCCTGAGCTGGGATTGGTTTCCTTCACGCAAGCTTTCCAACCTGGTTCTTCATACCAATTAAAAAACTATTTAGACCCACAATATTTGAGAAAGTAAGTGAAGAGGTAAGCTGGTCAATCCTATAGGGTGAAGGTACATTGGGAAGAAGCTTCAGAAGAGGTCACCCTGTGATCAGGGCTAAATGATAATCTTTTCCAGTCAGACAGTTTGTGGCAACTTGAGGAAGTAAAAGAGGATTTTGAATGTCTGCTAAGAAAGAGAATTTTCACATTACACCAAAAATGCACCAGAAACTCTTTGAAACAATATCTAGACATAGTAAAATATTCCCTGATCACCTATCTCAAATAGGGCCCCTGAAACTAATTTTAGTAGCCAAAGACATGGACTGTAGAGGCAAATGGTGGTCCAACAGCTCAAGTGCTTTACATTCCATCTCTCTGTACATGTAGTTGTAGCAAGAAAGCCACAACCAACTGCACAGTTTAGTGTAGTTTTTGCTTCCCTTCCCACTTTTTTCCTCTTCTATTTGCACTGTCCTGTTCATTAGAACTGCTACAGCCACAGAAGAAAATGAAAGTAGGCAAGCAGGACTGCCTATCCAGCCACTTGTGGGCATATAATCCATCAATGGAAGCAGCAGCATAGAAAAGTTGATCAGCATCCTTTCAGAGACTGACCATGGTTTCAAGGCTCCCAGCTGTTCATCATATGGTCAAGCTTTATATGGATAGGGACTGTTGGCATACACACCTCTAGCTATTGCAGGCTCTCGAGGCATTCCAGTTACTGGAGAGGTGAAACTTGAAATCACACTATTCAAAATGCAAATTGGTCCAATTAGGAAAAGTGTCTTTCAAGTTGAAGCCAGGCCCAGCCCTTTCAAATTCAGGTATAGCTTGGAGCTTGCTCTGCTCTTGGCCAGTCCTTTCTGCCATTTCCCCGCAAATTATCCCCTCCCCAATCACATACCTTTGAAAAAGATAAATTAAAAGAGTACGGTAACTCTCAGTGGAAAGGGCTTACCAGAGAACAGTGATGCCTTTCCTGAACAGGTAATCATGTGCCTGAGCATGCTCATGAGCATAAAAATCCTGCAATGAAGCATGAAATGTGTACTTTTCTGTCTTTAAGAATGCTGGGGATTGTGGCTTGCTGTTAAGGAAAAGAACTTTAGTGCCTCTTGTATCTCTAGTAAGCCCTTCCTCCTGTCATTTTCTCTCTCCTTCAGAAAGGTATTTTTGGGGGGGGGGGTGTTGGAAAGAAGTAGGGTTATAGGCAAGGGCTCAAACATTTGAATGGTGCAAGGCATCCACTGCTTGTTAATACAGAGTGAAACAGAGATACAACTTCGCATTAAAAACATCCAGGAATTCTTGAGACACCTAAGTCTTCTTAGCCCAAATCCCTTATGTTGTATTTACAAGTGTTACCAAATTATAGATTTGTTCCTAAAATTACAACT
This sequence comes from Gambelia wislizenii, assembly GCA_030847615.1. Taxonomy (NCBI): domain Eukaryota; kingdom Metazoa; phylum Chordata; class Lepidosauria; order Squamata; family Crotaphytidae; genus Gambelia; species Gambelia wislizenii. The sequence goes on along the minus strand of JAUMIR010000004.1, from coordinate 87,061,750 downwards.
TGTGGTTTTATACTGCATTATACCCCTACATTGTTGTTTGCTGCATTTCATTCTAAAGGTGATAAACTAGGTAAATGGAAGAAATGTTCTGTCTTTACAACTTTCTTCTTATTCTCCATTCATACTTCCTAAGGTCCATGTGGAGAGACAGTAATTGATCTACCTATTAGGAGCTATAGGACTAAATCATGAACTTCTGAAAAGCATGTCAAAGTGAGAACATTGTTACCTGGCCTTAAACTTCCCCGCCTCCAATAATTCATAATTTGGCTTATTAGACAGTTCATGAGGTCTAAGGTAGACCAGGCCAACACAAACGTAGGTTCAAATGAAGGTCACCCACAGCCCTAATGAAGTTGTCTCGGAAATTGCCCAAATGCACATGCCCAGGATGAGATTAAGCAAAGCCCCCTGCCCCCACTTAGATAGTCGTTAGGAAGGAATGTGCTAATCTTCCTGAATGCACCTGGCAGTGAGCCATACTCCAAAACAAATGGTGACTGGAACATTTATTATCTCCATGCCTCCTCACAAATATCTTTTCTCCACACATTTCCCCATCAACAATACAGAGGAGGCAATAAACCCATCAACCTTAATGTTGATGTTGTTAGTGGCAATCAACGAAGCTGGAGTTTTTATTGTTTAACCCTGGGAAACTAACCCAATCATTGTTTCTCACTCAAAACACCCCTTAAGGGTATGATCCTGGGTTATGAACTAGCTGGACCCAATGTAACCTACATTAGTGATGCGTTAAGGGTAAGTTGTTCTGTTGATCTGCCCCTGGTGCCACAGCCACCACTGCAAATAGACTTCATGGGTCCTGCTGCCGCCGCCAGTTGACTGTGTAGGTCTCCAGTCAACTGGCAGCAGCAACACCAGGGGAGACCAACAGAGCAACTCACCCTCAGTGCACCACTGATGTATGTTATGTCGGGTATAGCTAGTTGGAGCGGCACCATTCAGCCTGGCAAGACCGCATTTTGTCAGGGCTGTCACCTCCCCCCCCCCCCGTTCGGCCTGGGAAAGTTGCAGCTCAGCAGCAGCAGTGGCGGCACCTCCCCCACCACACCGTTTGGCCTGGGAAGGCGACAGCAGGGTGATGACATCACCTCTGTTCTGCCAGACAAGGCCACAGCTCGGCAATGATTATAGGCCAAGGAGGTGCTGTTGAGAGCTGACTGGCCAGCCAAGGAGTGCGTAAGCAGCCAATCAGCACACTGAAAACAGCAACATACCCAAGAGGATTATGTATATAGATATTACCTCAAATTATAGCCAAAGGTTGCACAGCTCCTCATATCTGAGGACTCTGCTGGTCTGCTGTGTCATTGTGCTGTTACAGTTGGACATCATCATTCTGCCCGACTGCCATATCACCCTTGGCTTCAAGTTTGAGTCTTTCTTTGCTGCATGAACCTCTGCTCTCCAGATAGGTAATTATAGTCCATTCCCTGAATCTATTATTCTATCCAAATACTTCCTCCTAATTATTTGTTAGCCTTGTGTGATCGCTTGTGAACATGAGTGTATGTGTTAACCCTTCCATGATTATTTTCGAATAAAAACCATTGTTATTTCACTTTGGCTTGGAATCCCCTGAATTAGTACTGGTGTACACTGGTGCAAAGATCCTGGCCTCTTGCAGCCAGACTTTTGAACTAATTAAAATTCCCCAATATAGCATTATACAATATAGTATACCGGTAACTCAAAGGTCAAGAGTGGGTTCCACGGACCCCACACAATTCGAGTAACAAGAACACATTGAACCGACTGTTGTATAACAAAATCTGGAGTATAACAAACCTCTGGTTTGGTGGGATGGTAAATAAACATTTCTTATTAAGCATGAACTATGACCAAAATACCGTGTCACTAAGAAATCAACACACACAAAAAAGAAGAAAAACCTGAGACAGGTATCAAGTTTACAAGTACAATTAAAGACATAAGGCTTTCAAATTAAAGTTTCAGATTTAATCAGTTGAGTCTAGTCCAAAATTATATTACTAGATCAGGATGAAAACAATACATAAAAGCTGCCTATCTTGTATCCATCTCACATCGGCATTCCAAAACCAGTACAATTTCAATTAAGTCAGAAATTATTGGGAGTCCACTTTGGAAAAGGGGCATCTATCTCATGGTGTTCAGCCTGCTCTTCGCAATTCATGTTGAGCCTACTGTATCTCAATTCAAAACTCTTTGTTGAATGTGTGTGTGATGGGAGGGGGGAGATATGCTAAGAAAGTGGAGTTTAACTCCTTAAAAGCCTATTAAATTATCAAGAAAGAGGAATTTCCCCATTATTGCACCAGATATAAAATTAATCAATTATCAGTGAAAGACAAGATACTTGGTTTGCTATTACACTGATGTAGTCTGACTCAAGACAAATAAATACAGCTCACTGATCTGAATGAAAGCAATAAATGCACTCTCCAGACAGAAAAGGGTATTTGAGAGAGAAAACGCTTTTGATAAATTCTGGACAGGATTTTTAGACTTCTCTCACAAAGTGTGTTGGATCACAGACTATGTATAAGCATTTACATACTGTATTGTTTACACACTATTTAAATTCTTAGGTTTACACTTATCCTGTAGCAAACTAATATCATATAGAAAATGAAGAACAGTTTCAGAGACATACTGATGTATTCAACCTTGAATACGGATTCATAAAAACCTATACAAAGGCCAACAGTATACTTATAATCCAAGCATATATTACCTTGGTGATATATGCCCATTTTCAATTTAAAGATAATTTGGAAGAATAGGAAAAGTTTCCTCTGCTTGGTGCTTTGCTTTTTAAAGTCATGATTCAGTTTCAGTGGAAATACAGAAAAGTCCATTCCTGAAGCTGTGGCAAAATGACAAATGAAGTACATTTAAGAACAGGCCAACACAAGGATTTCATTGCATATCACGTTGTGCAATTAAATGTTGCTGAACAAGATGTCCAGAAAACATAATCCTTCCTGACTCAGGATGCTGGAAATGCCAACTGGACAGCAACAGCCTCCAGATTCAGACAATGAGCCTCTGCTAATCATTGAGAACATACCTGAGGGAAATCAGAGCAATACTGTTAGAGGGGATATATTACTTGACATGGCTTTTGCCCAACACCAAAGTGCCCCCAAAGTATGCCCACCAGCCCGGTAGGAAGGGAGCAGAAGATATTCACAGAGGAAGATTCATTCATTTGAGCAGGTACCACCCAGGCAACCGCAGAGAGAAGTGAAATGTGAACTCTTACTTACAATTGTTTTATGATTTTCAGTATGTGTTTGTTGGTGTATCTGTTCTGCTACAGATTGTATTTCAAAAAAGAATCTCATATACACTGTGCTTCTAAAGAAGTTTAACTCCTAGAGAAGATTACCAGCTCAAACTGTACAGTAATACATAGAACAGGTCAATACTGATTTAACATTTGCATATCCCCTTTTGCTGTGGACACACCCATGAACCCAACTCATTAAGAGGAAAGAAGAGCCAGGAAAAGGATCTTAATTATAGCTGCAGACTGAAGAACAATTTCAATCAAATTTTGGACCAATTACTTCTGACCTAAAATCAGTGGCATTACATACCCCCATCCCCTAAGAAAACAGAGCTCTATAGTATGCTGCCTATCAAGATTACCACCCCTAGAAATATGCTACATAGTATCATTATGCAGTAAGAAAAATATTTTGAGGGGGTGGGCATTACACCCTTTGCTAAAAAGCAAGGGGTGAACGTAAGGGTATATTTATCTTCAAGTTCATAGGAGATACTGGGCATTTTCAGGATGGCATAGCTAAATGCTACAAATGCATATTTATAATTAGAAAACAAACTTTGCATTGTTTTTGTAACATCTGGATATTTTTTCCATGGCTATATAGCAAGGGAGCCCACCCAACCCTGAAATTAAACCTCTTGACATTTCTCCATCTCTTCCTCAAATAGGATAAGAGTAAATCCACATATGCCATACTGCTACTCTTAAGCAGTGTGGCTCTGGACAAAAGTAGCACACAGATTCTGAACAGAAATTTCAGTAATGCTGACCTTTGACATTGTTTTATGAATACTCTCATTGTTCTCTGTCACCCCATAAACTAGAGCCACTGCCCATGAGATGAAACTGATAATTTCCCAAAGCATCCTTCTTGCATACCTGGGCCAAATTTGTGGCCTTCCTAAGAGGAACAGGGCCCTGGAATCCCTGCAATCCTTATTGCCTTAAGGAGGGGCACTTCCCAGGATTCTCTTGCCTGAGGAATGCACGATGCTAAATGGCTCCAAACAATTTCCTATTACATAGGCACATACTATTACAATTAAACATATGAGTAAATAAGTCTCTGAATATAAAATAGGGACAAAAGCTTAATCAAAGGTTCAGGTAGTGGGAACTAAAGAAAGCTAATCAGTGTCACTCTTCTTTCTTCAGCTCTCTCTCAGGAAGGTGATACTGAAAAAACACGTGCTCATGACAAAAACAGTTATAAATATAAAAAGGAATTCATTGTCAAGCACCAGTAACATTGCCAGCTTCCTGCAGGCAAGGTGAGCTAGGAAGTGCTCCCAGAACCAGACACTCAATCCAGGAGAAAGTTTTAGGGTGTATCCGTAGCACTGTTGCTGTCTGGGTTGCTCCCTGGGATGGTACTCAAAAGATATGCCTCTGGCTGAGAAGAGTTCACACATATAAAGAAACTCACTGCCAAAGATGCAGCCATTGAGCTGGTGTGAGCCAACTGGTTCAGAAGTGCTCCCATGTTCTATGCTTGGAGTCTATCAGGAAAGCCAAATCCATTTAATTATTTGACAACTACCATCAAGGTGCTGCAGAATCAGGTAAGTTTCTCTCAGAAAAAAAAAAAAACCTGGATGTGAAGACTGTCTGTTTGGCCTCTGCTGTGCTGGAGTGCTGGGATCCACCTGGAGGTGGCCACTGCAATTCTACTCCATAATGGCCCGGTACAATGCAGGTTCAATATAATCCTCCCGGTAACGTGAGTTGATCACCCTCTGTCTTTTTCTCTCTTGTTTGACTTCTTTCTCTGTGAAGATTTCTGTGAAGCGCATGTCAGAGGCAACAGACTGGAAAGAAATAAACCAAGACTGTTATTTAACAAACAGTGATTCCATGATTTTCAGAAAACAGCTCTTGAAATGTGAAGTTGAAGGCTTTCATGGCCAGCATTCATAGATTTTCCTTGGTTTTTTTCTGGGCTGTGAGGCCGTGTATTGGAATAGCTTCTTTCTGACATCTGTGGCTGGCATCAGCTCTTGAAATGCCAGTTCAGTTTTCTAACTAGCAAGGGGCTAGTTAGGAAATGAATTTAAAAGTAATAGTAGTACAATAAATCTTGTCATGATATGTCTACATCTCAAGTACTATGTATATCAATGCCCTCCATCTAAAATAGATGTTTAAAAATCTATACAGTTGTCCCTCCATATCCACGGATTTGGTATGCATGGATTTAAGCAACCATGGCTTTGAAAATATTCTTTAAAAAATAATAATCCCAAAAGCAAACCTTGATTTTGCCATCTTATATAAGGGACACCATTTTGCTATGCCACTGCATATAATGAGACTAGAGTATTCATGGATTTTGGTATCCACGGGGGGTCCTGGAACAAAACCCCAGAGGATACCAAGAGTCCACTGTACTTAGTACCTTTACTGTATATAGGTAAATAGTATTAAAATGTTGTATCTTATAAGAACACAAAGAGTATGTTGCTCCAATTTAGACTGTGAATCCTGAGACACATAGGAACAAAAGTAACATGTGCAGTCATGCTTCTTCCAGAGTCATGTATATTCATTCACAGACAGTTCAGAACAGAGTCCATGATATAGCATCTTGAAAATCTCAACTTTCCTTAAAACAAATTCATAGTGCTTACATGTTCCCTGCATATTTTTAGAGCTAGAAGCCACATGGAATTTCCTAAGCCGGGAGTGTAGAGGAGAGTGATGAACAGAACTTAGGGTATCAGTGCCTGATATAGCTTCTTGCCCCTCCACATGACTAACAGCAATACAGTGAATGTTATAGAAAAAAGCACACAGACAAGTATTTGTTTATCTTGCCTAAAAACATAAGAATCTGATTTTCTTCACACATAATTTATTTTTTAACACATTTTTATTATTTTTAGCATGAAGTACATAAAGCCCTGCTCATAATTTTGCCCTACAGTAGTTCCAAAAATGGCCCACTCATTTAAACTAAGTACACAGGTTTTTACTGATTACACTGCCCTAGTGGCCTAAAGGTGTTGTCCAAGGAATGATTAAAAATACCTTAAGATTTCTCATTTGTACTCCAATATCTGCAATCTCCTCTTTGAGGCTAATACTGCACCTGGCAGGGAGATAATCCTATATGCTTAGCTGACGCATTATGCTCTATAAATATGAATTGACTTTGATGTTAGGCAGGGAGTTGCCTATTGATAGAGCCTGTACGGAGTGTAAGAGAGATGCTGGCTGAAAGGGTAGGGCAGGGAAAACCTGGATCCCTGTCCATCTTGGAGAAGTGAGGCCTCATTTTAAAGTACAAACTGGAATTCCCCTCCCTCCTGCTGACAAGGAAATGGTCTTGATGGTGTGTTCAGGAAAGCAATCAGTGCTTAACTGCCTTGTTTCCCTCCACTGAATAGAGATCCTGCCAAACTGGCTCAGACTGGTACACCCGCCTCCCACTGTAAGGTATTATACATTTTCCAGAGATGTTGGGCAATCCTATATGGATCTGAAAGAGAGCAAATGTCTATACTTAATTGGCTTTGTCCCATGTGTGCAACTCCATTGTTTTTATCTTCCCAGACCACCTAAGAGCCATTACCACTGCCCAGAGGGTGAAAGGTCACATTCCCAGCTGCCCTCTGCACACAGTTCAAAAACCTCTGCACCCACCACTTAAGCACATAGGGCCTTTTGAACCCCCATAGAATAACATGAAGGCCATATTTTGTCTTGCCCAGAGGTGCCCCCTCACTCCAGGTGACAGACCCCAAATTAGAAAAGGGCTATATATAGACAAGAGAAAGAGAGAGGGGGAGAGAAAGTATCTCTGCCTAGAGGATTTCCTTCATTTTGAACCCTCCACATGGTCCCCGTCTTCCAGAACCTGCTTCCCTACCTTCTTGGTTGAGACTGCTGTTGCTGCTCAGCCACCCAGCTTACTTGGCTCTCCTTCACATCAGAGGGTGAGAAAATCTGTGTGTCTTAGTCTGTAGTCTAAGCTTAGCTACACCCCTCTCTCAGATTGGTCGGGAATAGGGTTTTAGCACCCATGTTGTGTTTCCCCTCCTTTACTTTGGGAAACAGTTTGCATTGAACGTAGACTGCTCTGTTGGGTTTTTTGCTGCTATCTTTTTCTGTCTTTTTAATAGAGAAATAATTGTTTGTGTTTCAAAATCAGCTTGTCCTTGACCTAATTTGTTTTTCCTTTCTGGAGCTACTCTGGTTAATTGTCCATTTTTAAAACCTTAGCCTGTAAGCTCCTGCAGAGAGTTAGTGCCTGGGAGAGCTTTTTCCCCAAACCAGTAACTTAATAACTGTTGACATACATGTGCCTCTGTGGCATTTGGAAAGGAACAATCCCAGACACAGAAGAGAAACACAATACTGAAGGATCAATTTTGGGTTTTTTTGCTGTTGAAAAGAATTACATAGATCAATCTTCCCTGCTCCTTTACTTACCAGCCTTGATTTGACCCTTTTGGGAAGCTCTTCATTAAGTGTGTACACATCATCCCTCTTTGCCATCAGCTGGGATCCATCTTCAAACTCAACCTAAACTCCCCCAAAAGAAGAAAACTATTAGGTGATCACAGACAGCAATGCCATGACTCATTCTCTCTCACTGATAGCCACACATAATGTTTTTCTCAAGCAAAACTCAAACAAACAATGGACTCTGCATGCATTCAGTATGCATCAGCAAACTGTCGCTTTTCATCTAGCATGGATCAAAGCTACAGATCAGGGATTTTTGAACTGAGCAGGGCCAAAAACCTCTCAGGTTAAGAGTCTATGAAAAAAACATATTAAAAGATAAGGAAAGATAAGATAGATGTTAAATCCCTTTATATCCACTCAGTTACCTGGTACATCTGGATGACGTGCGAGGCTACAAATGTAGCTCCATAGACCTGTCCATCTGTCCATCTCACTTGAACAACTTCTCCTCCAGCTGGGGGACCCAGCTGGGCACAGTCTCGACTCTGTCCACATGAAAAAAAAAATGGGAAAGGTAAAAATTAACTACTGAAAAATGAGGTGAAGATATATTTCCTGGAGTATTCTACCCTGTACAAAGTTACCATTTGAGTGGATGTATGCAGTTCAGGAAAGAAAAGAAAAAAAGAGTTGACAGATTCTCAGATAAGGGATACCAGGAATTCCTAATTAAGAGTAATCACACTTGTCATACCTATTACACTCTTAGATGGTCTGGGGAGTTACAGGGAGAACATTTCTTTCTTGAATAGCTTCCAAGTTGTTCTAACTTCAGTCTTATTTTAGATCTATATTGCAAATCATGGATCCAGTTGTGACTAATTAATCACAACAGGCACATCTCTATGATCCTAACTGAACATACTGTAAAAAAACAAACAACACTATATCCCGTGTTTCATATTGACAAGGCCAGCACACCTTCTTCACCTGAGATTATTTGGCTTCTTTAAAGAAAAATGCTAATGACTCCTGGCAAGACTACTGGGGGAGACAAAGGAGAGAGATTTATTATACAAGAGTCAAGGAACCTAAGTACTATATTAAAGTTCATCCAGAAACCCAAGGTGATAACAGCAGGGGGCAATTCTTGTCCCCACAGCTGACCATATGACCACATGTTCCAACTAAAAAAAAAAGTCATGTCCAGTTTCCACTTCTGGATTTTTCAGGTGATTTTGGCAACTGCAATCAATTCTGGGATCTGGGTTTTTGAAGGTGTAAAAGCATTCAAAGTAGCTTTTTATGGGCAATTTTTCAACCATTTTATTTAAATAAGGGGACACAGATTCACAGAAAGGTATTGGTGTCTACATGAGCTGCACTTTCTCCACCTCTGCTTTATAGGGAGTTTTCTCACTTCAGCAGTACAGCAACACTTCAAGAATATGAGCAAACTCCATGTAAAAAAAATATTTCCTTGAACTGTACAGGGGAACAAATCCCTTATTACATAGCATACCACAATGTCTTCTGGGTATAGGTTATCACTGAAGGAGCCATCATCAAAGTTGACCTCATAAAAGGTTTCCTTGGTCAAATTGATAACTTCACATTGGTAGAAACGCCCATTCTTGTGCTTGCTGATAACCGCCTGCCCCACAGTAAGATCCTGTAGAGCAGCTTTGGCTCGCTGAGGAAGAGAAGAGCTACAGTCAGGTGCCTTATACTGAATAAAATCTAGATGGTTTAACCTCACAGAACTCCGCCAAGCTCATTGCTTGGAGAAGAAAGTGCCTCCAGTGTATTTTCAACATACCAAAGGAATATAATCTCCTCATAGATGTCAATTAACGAGTATTTCCATCAACTTTTTTTCAGAAGTCTAAAGCTCAGAATTCCCCACCCCCAAAAACCCAGTGTCTTTCTGGTACTGCATGCCTGACCACTTTCTATCAGCTCATAGGCAGGCTGATTTTTTTTTTTAAATCTTCATTAATATAAGCATTATACAATCATCATGGTGTTGCTGGCATTTTTTGCTTTCATTTCTGAATAGAAATAACATTGACTTCGATTTATGTGACATTCTGATTTTTTATGCCAACTAGACTGATTACAAGTAATAAATGGATCACACATGCAAAATATATTAACCAAATCTAAACTGACTTGCCTCTGCTTGGGAGGGGATCTTATGCCTGAAGCAAGTTATGAAGACCACAAATGGCCAGTCATCAGGCTGCATCATAACTCCAGCTGCCTGTGCACAACTGACATGGAAGGATGTAGGACAGCGGCCATGAGAGCACTGCACACAACAGCCAGCAATTCTCTTCCGTCGCTTCTTGCAGAAGACACATTTCTGTGAATAGGTAAGTTCAGCATTGCAATCACAGTATTACAATTCAACAGGTAATCTAGGTAACTGGATAAGCAGGAAGTTATAATAAATTGTAATCTAGTCGAAATGTCACATTTTTGAAGTTTAAGTCATGAAAATGTTTGTGAATTTATATCACAGAAGAATGGCTTGAAGACTGTCTTAGAAAATCCTGGACAATTTTCCCCCTAAAGCTCAGACAAGTGTGACTGAAGGGATCATCTTTGTACCATTCTGCCCCTGCTCACCTAGTCCCAAAGTGCAGGTGGTGGTGCTACTAAAGTGCAGCCCAATTCTGGTAGCATGTCAGTTACCCTGTGAAAATGAACTGCTTGCTGTGGAAGACAATAGACCCTTATAGTATACAAGGAAAAGAAATCCCCATATAAGTGTAGGGGCTTTGGTCAAGTTGCTGGACATTAGGACCTACCTCCAACTCTTCTTAACACTATAAATGGACACACTTCTTTCTTTTAAAAAAACTGATTTTAATTTCACTGGATATACAGTTGGTTGAGGAGTCAGTAAGAGCTGATTTACCCAAATTTACTGTATGAATTAGCAATGAATTTTTACAAAGGAACTTCTCTGGGTACTTTTTTTGGTTCTCTGAATTCTCCACATTGCCATATTGAAAAAAATTCAACTGTCAAGTGGGTAAACGAACTGCATGAAGTATATCCTGCTTTTAAGTATGCTTGTCTGCAAGTCCTGACTTGTATTTTATTATATGGTTTATGCTCCAATTTTACTACAACTGCATATGATACTATTTCATAACAACCAGACATTTCCTTTAATTGAATAGTATTACTCTAGAAACCAGTGAAGAATCAGATCATTAATGGTATTTAGTTTGCCATCTAGTTATTATATGCAACTAGCCTATCCCCTAGTTCTCTATAGATGTCCAGATATTTCCACTTTATCACTCTTTGCTAATGACAGGATTACATATGCTTATTTTTTGTTCATACTGTTAACAGCACATACACAGGTTGCCTTCAGACATAATACTAAGCCAGGGAATCAATTGTTTCCTTACCAGTCGGAAGCGCTGCAGTGGTATTTTGCTGACATCTACTGGGCTGCGTTCTGCAATGTTCACAAATTTGGCCTCCAAAACTGCCACAGCACACATAACGTGGACCCACCTGGCAAAAAAACCAAGAAGAACCCAGCAGGAGTTAGCACATGCTTATGAAAAGTCTGCAGGTAATGAAACAATTTTTATACTAATGAAGTATCTGGATAGAGATATATACATTGTAATACAAAGAAGCAGGCAACACTTTGGACTGTAACTTCCTCCCAACTAGTCCCAGAACAGGGATGGGGAACACATGGGCTGTATGGTACACATACTACGACAAGGCTGTTCTTGAGGCCCTGGCACCTCCCACGTGCCTCTTAATTTTTTGAGTCCCCCCCAAATATGATCAGGTTGACCTCTTGTTTAAAAAAGGGTCTTTCCTTGACCTAAAACAGCGCAGGGTGGGGATGTCGTGAAACTGTCCTCATAGGGAGAATTCTGAACCAAAGAAAATCCACCTTCCCATTCAACCCTTGGCATTCCTGGCAATACACACCAAAAAGGAGCATGTTACTCCTGAATCTATTGCAAATAGTTGATACATTCTAAGAAAAAGACCTTCCATACTTGATCATTGCTGGGGACTCACTTGTTGTCATTAGCTTTTTGAAGTGCACCTCCTCGAAGTGAGCACAAGCAGCAATCCTGACAGAGAAGGAAAAAGAACCACTTTACTAAAAACAAAAATTCAATAAACATGATGATTTCACAATCTCATCTTCATTCTTTGTGAAATAACATTTCTGTTCTCTCTAAACACACAAGAGCAGGCTGCAGACTGTGCTAATCTAGTGTATCAAGTACTTTCATCTGTAAAGAAAGACTCAGTCTAACATACTGAAGATGAAGAGCAGTCAGTAATGCTATTTAAATGAGTTCCTGTATGAACTTTTGCATCCAAGGGCTTACTTCTGGAGCGCATGTGGGTGAAAATGAATTAACTACAATTTGCCTGGATGACAGGAGCTAAATCACAGGATTATACAGAGATTTCTCTTAATTTTAGTGAAGCATTTTAATGTACCTGCATGTATTACAAAAGGCTTCTTGCAGCTGCAAACATTAATTTAATCTTGGCTCCAACAAAACTAAACTGAGATCCACAAGAGGGTATTAGTGAACGTTATGCTATACAAGGCATTTTTACCTCTTCTAAAGCATTAGCTTTGCACCTCGAGCACTTCCAGTCTTCAGTTGCCTTCTCAGGGGCTACTCCATAACAACCTAACAATGAAATGAACAAAACTTCAGCAAACCATGCGGGTGGTGGTGGTTATTAGCACTAATAAGAACTGGCATGCTTACAGAGTTCACATCTCTTCCGTCAGAAAATTTAATATTATTTCAGCACATTTTATTACTAATAAGTCAGACCACTGATTATGATAGTAGAGTCCCGACTGAACTAGCACTCAGAGCAGGAGTACAAAACACAACAGTACGGAATATGAGCAGAGACAGCATCAAACTTGCCATTTTATCATCTATTCAAACAATACTTTTCAAAAGGCAGTTACATTTCAAAAGGCAGTCATACTTTCACCAAAAAAAATTCTAGGTGACATTATTCATCCAGATCAGAACGGTTCTTTCCCAAATCAATACATAAAGTCAAACACCAGAACAATTTTAAATATTATTGAATTTTTTGAAAAACATAATGAGAAGAAATTAGCTATAATAGTTGCGGATGCTGAAAAAGCATTTGATAACGTACAATGGTCTTTCATGAAAACTGTTTTGAGGATAATGAAATGGGAAACAAATTTATGAATTGGCTGGACAATCAAGAAGCTACTTTGATAATAAATGGAGACAATATGGAAACTTTTCCAATCCAGAAGGGGACACGACAAGGATGCCCCCTCTCCCCTCTACTTTTTATAACACCTTTTGAAATTCTTAACAGAAACTTAAGAAGGAACAAGAAAATTCAAGGAATTAAAATTAAAGGGTATGAATTCAAGATGAAATCATTTGCAGATGGTCTGGTTATTTTCCTAGAAAACCCAAAACAAAGCATTGCAAAATTGATGAAATGCTTTAAAGAATATGGAGAGGTGGCTGGTTTCAAATTAAATAAAAACAAAACCCAATTTTTTAAAAAAAATCTATCTAAAATGGAAGAACCAATCTTACAAGACATGTCTGGATGTAAAATAGACAAAAAAGTAAAATATCTTGGAATATGGTTAACCAAAAGAAATATAGAGCTTTATGACAACAATTATGCTAAATTATGGAAAGAAACAAAAAGAGATCTGGTTAAATGGTCAAAATTGAATCTATTGATCATGGGAAAAATAGCAGCAATAAAGATGAATGTTTTACCTAAATTCTTCTATTTATTCCAAACCATCCCAATAATAAAAACCGATAACCCCTTCAAAGAATGGCAAAAACAACTTTCTAAATTTACTTGGGGGGTCGGAAAGCTAAGCATAAAATAGAGGACTCTCACTGATATAAGGGAAAGAGTAGGATCTAATCTCCCAGATTTAAAAATCTATTATCATGCCAACGCCTTATTGTTGATACAAGAATGGATTAAAGTGGAAGATACTACTTTGTTAAACCTGGAAGGTTTTAATCTTAGGTATTGTTGGCATGCATACCTGGGATATGAGAAGTCTAAAATCAACAGAGAATTCAATGACCATATTATCAGAAGGGCTTTGTTAAAAGTATGGGAGAAACAAAAGAATAAATTCTACATGAAAATACCACTTTGGGTCTCTCCACAAGAGGCATTTTTGAATAGTTGGAAACTCACAGAAAATTGGTTGAGATACAAAGGTATTTTACAAAGGAAAAATGAAAAGAACTGGGAGCTAAAATCCAAAGAAGAACTAGGAGATACACTGCACTGGTTTACCCACACACAATTAGGGAATTAGGGAAAGATTCAATTTGGACTCAAAAGATATGGGATTTGAAGAAAAAGAAAATGAGCTTAAAAAAATTATATTTAGACCAAACAAGAAGAAAATTACTTATTTATATAATCTGCTATTAACAAGAGAACTGGAACAAGATGAAATAAAAGATAAAATGATAAAATGGGCAATGGATTTAGGTTACAAGCTGGAACTAGAAGCTTGGATAAACTCCAGACTGGAAACAAGTAAATTTAGGGCAAATCAAAATTTAAAGGAACTACTTTAAAATGGCCCAGAGGTAGTCCTTTTCACCAGTTAAAATCGGAAAAATGTTTAAAACTGAGAAAAAGTTCTGTTAGAAATGTCAAGAATATGTGGTGACTTTTTTCCACATATGTTGGAAATGCGGCCCTATTAAAAAATTCTGGGGAGAAATACACATGATGATACAAAAAATATTAAACATCCAATTCTCCATGAAAGCAGAACTGTACTTGTTAAAGATGACGCATATATTAAAGAAAGAGGAGGAGAAGAAATTTTAGAAAATAATTTTTTATAAGGTTACAGCGGCCAGACCTTTGGTCGCACAAAGATGGAAGACCAAAGAAACGCCAACCATAGAAGACTGGCTGGTAAAATTAGCTGACATGGCATATATGGATAAACTTTCATTTGATTTAACACAAGAGCCTACGAAAGCTCAATTGTGTGACTGGAGTTTAATTAAGATACACTGGGAAAGGAGATGGGACATTCAAATCAAGTGTGAAACTTAATGGAACAACCAAAAGAGAGAAAATTTAGGATTAAAACCATAAGAGGCAGATATGAAAAATGGAAAATTATCCAAATGACAAACATTTTATATTTAAATAATATATATACTTTAATAGGTCTATGATGAATTTGTACAATTATAATGTATTACACTCTCTCTCTCTCTCTCTTTTCTTCGCAAACGAAGATTCCAATCCTAAATATACACTGGACTGACTACGTGATGAATGTTGCTGTACTTGAGCAAGCAGGGATCTCCAGCATTGAGGCCATGATACTGAGAACACAGGTACACTGGGCAGGGCACGTTTCTAGGATGGAGGACCATCGCCTCCTAAAAATACTACTCTATGGTGAACTCGCCACTGGTCAGCGTAAGAGGGGCGCTCCAAAAAAGCAATACAAGGACTACCTGAAACAACATCTCAGGCTCAGCCAAAACGATCACCAACAATGTCTGCCCTGGCCTCACATCAGGAGGCATGGAGATGCACTATCCACAATGCTGCAGCCTTATTTGAGAACTCACGGCGAACAAGTCTTGAAGAGAAATGACAACGCAGAAAGCATCACAACCTGGAAACATCATGCAAGGAGACCTTCTGCTGTGCTTTCTGCAACCGGACTTGTTTATCTCAGATTGGCCTTTTTAGTCATCAGTGTGCTTGCAGAAAGACAACAGTAAAGTAAGGAATCAAGAACTGAAAGTACAGAGGAAGTCAGTGGAATGGTAAGATAGAAGAAAGCAGCAGTATGTGAGAGGGTAAGAGGAAGTGTGGGATGTGTATACCGAAAGGAGAAGAGATGTGAGAGAGGTGAGAGATTTAAAGAAGGAGAATAAGATAGATGTATGAAAGAGAAGGGTGCGATAGAGGTAAATTATATATCAAAAAGAGAAAGCAATTTAATAGACTTCCAATGGTTATGTATAGCTTAATAAGAAATTTGTAAGAGACCAATATGGATTGAGATGTTGATAAATGATGTATGTATGTATAATGATTTGTAAAGGAAAAAATAATTTTTTAAAAAAGGCAGTCATACTTTCATCCCTCCTTTAAACATGGGAGTATCAAGTCCAGTTTTTTCATGATTTATTTAACAAATAAGAACAGTCACTCTGGGTCAGATAAGACACTGAACATTATCAGATTAACATGCTATACCAGGGCAGTAATTACAGGGTCCTCATATTTTAGTGTGCTTCAAGTCCCAGGAGTACTAACTAGCATAGCCAACGGTAAGGAATGTTGGGAGTTACAGTCCAACATCTGGAGGGCTGCATGATTACCACCTCTATTTCACAAAGTAACTGACCAAGTTTAGATGTCAGGGGACTACATACAAATCTAGTGTTCAGTATTATTCCAAATCCCAGTCTCTAGTGGTTTAAGGTATAATGACATGCCAAGTACAAGTTATTAAACTTATTGTGGTCATCTTAACAGCAGTTAATATAGCTACTGTCTACTAGTTGCCTTTTTTCTCCTAAATTCTCTTACTTCCTAGTTATCAATTTTCCAGTAGTAGTAACCGTAGGTGTGTAAAGTAATTTTTGTAGGTGTTTTGTATCTGACATTTCTTAATTTATTTGATACACTGAAGCGCTTAGTATGCAGATTAGAGATTTCCTAGTGACTTTCCAGTTAATTCATGCAAAAACAAGATTAGATCATCCTGTTGTCAGTACAAGTCATGGCAGTGTAAAGAAAGCAGCTCCTTCAGTATCTCCTCAGTCTTGCTCATTATTCTTCCAAGCTTAAAATGACAAACTGTAATATTATACTGGCAATGATAGCCAACCTCAGGATGCACAGTACTCACTGGCATGTACACGGACTCGACAGCGCTTGCAGGTAATCAGAAGACTGGTGCCATCTTCCTCCAAGTAAGGGGTAGACAGGCTGACATCTGTGCTGCAACCAGTGGTAGTAAAGCACATTTCAGGGATCAGAGGTTTAGTTCTCATCTTGCCAGCAGCATTTGGAACTGCCTGTGAACTCTGGCCTCCACAATCTGCCTGCCAGGGAGAAAAAAATGCATTTTAGAGGACAATAGCTTTGTAAGGAAGTTAAAACGCAGCTATTAAAACCACCACCAGTTACATAACTTGTATGTATGCTATCGTTTTGGTACTGCATTTTTTTTTAAAATTCTCATAATAATCTTAAAGAGAACAAATTGATAAGGATTACATCTGATTCCAGCTATACTGTTCTTGACCCCCTCCTGTGACTTTAGCCTCACTTTGAGAATCTATCTCCTGGCTCTTTCTAAACTGGAATTTGATCCTTGGGCTGAAAAAGGTTCCCCACTGCCACTATTAATTGTAAAATAAACTTTTACAACAGCATAGTCTTATGTGTATTTAACCAAGATACCTAAAAATCCCATAACATATCAATAACCTCAATATAGTAAGTGAGCCAATCTTTACAGATATTCACATTAATTATGTAAAGGTTATGCATGTGACTTCTAATCAGCTGTGATCTAGAAGAGAAACTTTCTATATTTTAAACAAAGCAAGTTAAAATCCCCTGCTACACTAAACATTCTCCATGCTGCTTTGCTTGAGCAGAAGGGGGGCACAAACAAAGTCTTCTTGTACACAGGCAGGTAACATGTTTATAGAAAAAATGAGTATCATCTGTCTCAAGACATATTGCTTGAGTTCTGAACACAGCTGGTGAAAAGGCAATGAATGAACAGATTCGCTTATTGTCGCTTTAAGAAATAAAAAATATTTTTAGTACTGATTCAGACTCCTGAACAGAGACTCGCTGGAAGTGGCCAACTGATCAATTTTACTTTTAGCTTTTTCTGGCTCTGAGACTTCGCGTGATGTAGTCAAAAGAGCAATTTTAGGGGCTGGCTTTTCATCCGTTTATCTTCTCTTTTTTTTCTGAGGGCAAGTGCAGATCTCCTTGTTCATGACCTAAATCTGTAACTTTTCTTTTTTTCAAGGCATTATTAGATATTGATGCCATTTTCAAACTTAATATCTGGAAATGTGTTTATAGACATTTGAAAAGTAGAAAGTTTTGAGATAGAAAGAGTGAGAGAAACCTTGACTAGCCGGCAAGGAAGGATTCTGAAAATTGATCTGAGAGAGGGCAGTTAACACTTTCAACATAAAAGAACTTTGGACTCCTCAGCTGGCATGAGGGGAAAAACCAGTGAGTGTGGACTGTTTAGGCAATGAACAGATAACTTGCACAATAAAAATTCCAGAATTTGTGGGTTCAAGACATTAAAAAAATTAAGTCAGACAAATGCAACCAGAAGCCAATTTATAAACACAGTAACACAAGAATCTAAGACATTTTAACCCCACTGTTATTAACAATGGAGATACTTCGGCAGTTAAGATTACACAGCTACTAGCAATGGCCAACTATTAAATAATAAACAACTGAAGTAACATACTTGTATTGCAACCCTCAGTTAATGTGAACCATATCCCCTCAGTGCTTCTATACTACAAAGGCCTGTAAAGAGGTTTTGGACTGCTCACCTGGTAGGTTTGAAACAACATGCAGACTGCACAGTAGGGAGGCTGCTGAGCCATGGCTGAGTTATACTCCTTTTCTGCTTCAAAGTTCGGAGGGCGATTCTGCCACAATTGGCTGAGGGGCTTTGCCCATGCTTCTGTCTCCTCAGATTCTTCTTCAGGTGCCAGTTGTTCTGACATTTCTGCAGTAATGAACACGCAAAGGTAAGTAAAAATGTACCAATGTTTGATTTCCTCCCACAAGTCAATGAAGAAAATAATAGGTCTAGGGCTATTGGAAATACTTAACAGTTTGAGCCACTTCACAAATGCCACTAACCAGCAATGCCCCCTCTGCTCCAAAAAGTATTTAAGTATAGTTGCTGGGAATCTGTTTTACTAGCAACAATTATACATATGGTTCTCACATATATTGTGGAAGCCTTAACCCAGCAGCTTTCAATTTCTGGGTCAGTAGAGAGCCAGTGCAGTATAGTGGTGTGAGCACTGGACTATGACCCTGGAGACCAGGGTTCAAATCCCTGCTCGGCCATGAAAACCCAATGGGTGAACTTGGACAAGTCACACTCTCTCACCCTCAGAGGAGGGCAATGGCAACCCCCCTCTGAACAAATCTTGCCAAGCAAACCCTATGACAGGTCTGTGAAATGAAAAGCTCCAGATAAGGGTTAAACAATGGAACATACTTCTAAAAGGAGCATACAGGTATGCCTGAGTTAACAAATCCTGACAGTGAAGCCCCTTTTTATGAAGGCTTTTTATGCCTGCCCAGTCCCCCTTTTCCTCCTCATCTTCTAGCTGATTTTTTTTTTTTAAGGAACATCAGCTTTGGGAGGATGTGAAGGAGGGATGGAGAAACACAGACTTTCAGCATCAGGTTACAGCAGCACATCTGCTGTGAACAATGTAATAAACAAATCTTGAGGTGGAAAAGAGTGGGATCCTGCTCTAGCCAATTCCACTACAGCTGTGTGTGCCAGCCTACAACAGGCAAGGTAAACAGCCGCTGCCTCCAGAATTCCTTACTAAGCAGGTGTGAAGAGCAAAACAGAGAGAAAGGGGGAGAACGGATAAGCTTGCCTCACCAGTCCCTTCCAACATATTAAAAAAAAGCACAGATCTACAAGTCTGGGCACCAAAATGGAAATCCTAAGAAAAGTAGAGGCTGGTGAAAGTAAAGGTCATTCCTAAAAGCATTTTGGAAGAAGTTTTCAAGTGGTCTATAGAAGGTACAAAAATTTTGTTTAGAAAAAAATAACGCAAGCTTTACTTAAGTTGCTTGCTTCATTTCATCTGTACATATTGTTATATCTGCACGTGAAGTTTGCCGAAGCATATTAATCTGCTCTTTTTTTATCATGTAAGAACCTATTCCTATTCCATGTTATTCCTGGCCTTGGTACCAAATTTTGTTACAGAAATAATCCCCAGAAACACATTTAATTCATTAATGGAGGTGTATGTGTATACAGATGTGGGTTTTGGTACTTTAATATGAAAGGAGGGGAAATCTCAAGGGATTCCATTTATGAGGGACTGAATTATTTTACCACTGTTAGCATATGATTAGGTGTGATAGACTTTGACTACAGTATGGAAGGAGGATAAAGCCTTACCATCATCACTGAGGCCATCTTTAACCAGTAGTGGATGATGCCGTGGGAGTTTGCTCAAGGGCTGCCGACGCCCTTTTGACTTCTTACGATCCTTGACTGATTTTATGTATTCCTTTGCCATCTGAGTAGGACAGAAATAGGTCAGCAGCCATAACATTACTAAGAACAGATTCAATAGAGCAAAAATTATTAAAAGTGAAACTAGTAAGAAGAAAAAGAAGAGCTGAAATCTACAAGTTGCAAGACTTTGCTATACCAAGTTTCCAGATATATTTCATTACTAAGCATTTAGCATTAGTTATTTATTACAAAGGCTGAAAAAGGATTCCTAACACCTCCTGAAACTATCAGTTTAACGTCTAATTAATGGTGTTTGCACTAGAAACATGCATTGTGGATCAGGTCGACTGCATCTCACACTACAGAGCAGGGATGGGCACTGGAAGTCCTTCAGATACTGCTGAACTTCAGTTCTTATCAGCCCTAACCAGCAGTAGTGAGGGATAAGGGGAGTTACAGTCTAACAGCATCTGGGATACATACATCTGTTTTAGAGATACATCTCAAGACCAAGATAATTATTTGACAGGTCATCCATCTACCCATGCCATTCAGGTCAGCATGCAGTATATGCATAGCACACAACAGCTCTTTCATGCAACCCCTTGCCCTGTGATGATATTCTCATTACTTTTGCAAGCTCCTGTTCATTCACACTGGCTGTAGCACTAGCTTTCTTCCCCGATGGCCGCTCGCTGTTCATGCTATTGACTTCTTCTTTAGCATAACTGTGCACCGTGAACACCTCAACTTGCTCCAGATCCTGTCTGGGGAGGTCAGAGGGTTCAGAGTCTGATGAACCAGAACACAATGGAGAGCCAGAATGAAGGCTGGAAACAGAGTTCTGCTGCTTTATAGCAGACTGAGCCAATGTTGAAGTCACAGAATGTGAAATGGAAAGATCTAGAACTGCTGCTTCAGGGTCTTCCTCTTCATCATCTAGTTTGACATTTTTCAGTTCTTCAAATTTTACTTCTGAGGAATCTCCATATTCTGGATCATAAACAAGATTTAAAACATTTAATAGCAACACAACACTGGAGTAAAGTGCACAGAGTGTTTGTTAAGGAGTGGAAATTAGATAGGTTCCCACCATGGATTCAGATATGAGATCAGTTACACAAGGGCTATTCCACTTTTCTTCCCCTGACTTCAACCCGATAAACCATTCTAGTTCAGTCTTCCCTACCATGTTCATAGCACGTATACAAATCTTACAGCTTTTAGCTGTCTAGTTGGACAATTTTGTTTTTCTACAGAAGTTTGGTTCTAATCCCCCAAATTCTCCCTCATGTTCTAGTATGTCCCAAAACACTTTTCCAAGTTGCTTCTAATATTTTAATACATTATGAATTAAGCTACCTTTTGGTCACAGATGGTACTCTACAATTCCATATCAGTTCCTTCACAATTTTTGTGCGAATGCCTCCTGATCATTGGGAAATAACTGCTACTCACTTTATTGATTTTTGCTAAACTGTTTTAGTAACGGGTCCCTGCTAGATTGTTGTTATCAAAAGACAAAACTCAACAGTTAAGGTGAACATTACTGCGAAGAAACCATGTGGCTTCTTTGCAGTTGTCACAACTTCCTTAACTTTTTGCCTACGATATAAGTACTATACAAGCTTACTAGTTGGATTTCTTCACATAACGCTGATTTATTTTTATCCCTTTTCAATCTACTATGGGTTGAGGCACTTGAATAACAATGTGAATAAAGTTTCAGTGACATACTCAAAGTTAAACAGTCTAACAGAGCAGGATTTTGCAGAAGAAATTACCTGGGGGTGCAATCCCTTGTTCCCCTTGCTGTACAGGCTCTCTGGCAGGTCCAACTGGAGGTTCTGCCTCATCCATTTCAAACTGCACTGGACCCAGCTCCTCCTTGGGAAAGGCTTCACTTTGGCTCACCTCATAAGGAACCTCCAAGCAGACACGGTGTCGTTTGGTTCCAATGCGGTGCTTGGGCATACTGCAAGAAACAAGTTTTACAAGTTAACACATCAAAGCCAGTATGTCAAGTCACTGATCTTAAAGGTGTGCTACTTTATAAACTTCTTTTAATATTTCAGGAGCCAAAGGTATAGCTCCAAAGCACATAATATGCTTGAAAGTGGCGGGGGGGGGGAGCTGGGAAGATAGCTTAGATAGCTCTGCCATAGGATGATGCAGATGATGGGCTTTTACTGGTGTGAACACTTGAAACAAGTTTTTCAGCATTTCTTCTTCAGCTGCAGCATGTCCTCCTCAGATGTAAATAATTTCCATTAAGTACAGGTTTTGACTATTATATAAAGATGGAATAGCCATCTTGAATGTAAATATGTATCACATAAGGAGGCTATCATTTAAAGACCCATTTAATAAAATGCATAAATTAAAGCTACTCGCCTTTTTCTAATTAAACACACAAATTTTACAATATAAAAAAGAAATACAAAAACAAAACAAAACAGCCACCACCAAAACTAAACAGCTATCAAAACCTACCCACTACACTACTGTAATGTACATCACATTACAAGTAATACAGTGGGTAGGCTCACATTTCCCTCCAGTGCTCCTCACTACTTTACAATACAAATATTTTTGCAGAACAGTCTATTTAAATAATTAGCCTTGTCTCCTCAAGCTTATAATTCCTCTGATCAACTACTGGGAACTGAAAAACTTCGAACAATACCTGTTGATAGCTGTGCCCAAGTAGGTTCACAATTATGTATGTGTATGTGCCTTCAACCTGCCTGTCAACTTATGGCGACCCCATGAATTTCATAGGGTTTTCTTAGGTTCAGAGGTGGCTTTGCCAGTTCCTTCCTCTGAAAATATAGCTCATAGGATCAAAAATTATGTCCCTAGGAAAAGGAGGGTCTTGATTGAAAAAAGCATTAACCATAAAAACCAAAGCATCAAAATGGCAAATGTGTGAAGAAGCATTAGTTTCCAAAACTCTACTTCAGGTTGAGTATTACACAAAACAAGTGGAAAGAAAGAGGTTGGGTCTTATTTAAAGTATATCTGTTATCACCTCCCATTCCACAAGGGCTCCTAAGGCGATGAACAAATAAAAACCAATGAAAACAATACAAAGTTTAAAACATTTTACAATCAAATTATCTTTAGATTTAACACTACTAAAATTTATACTTCCCACCTCCGCTTCTATTTAATCAGCCTCAGTGCTCTTATATCCCCTAACAATTAAATATACCTCTTATCTCTATTATCTTACTGTTACTTTATCATCTTATATCATAAACTTATTTTCTTGTTTATAATCCTAGAAACCCAGTCTTTCCTTGTTTTTTTCCATTTATACATTCTATCTCATACCCCTCCTCACTTTTATTGTACATTTCCATATCCTTGTTACATATCATGTTGCATCCATTATTGTAGTCATTTCACATTTACTACCTTGTAGTAGTAAATTAGAAGCCAGAGCAGTTCTTTCAAGACTGGTGTTACACAGTCTTTAAAATGCACACCTGACACCAGTCTGGCTGCTGCATTTTCCACTAGCTATAGCTTCCAAAGACTTTTCAAGGGCAGCTCCACCAAGAGTGCATTATAGTAGTCTAATCAGAAGATAAATAAGGCATGAACCACTGTGGCCAGGTCTGCCTTCCCCAAGAAAGGGCACAGCTGGCACATCAGCTGAAGCTGGGCAAAGGCACTCCTAGTCACTGCAGCAACCTGGCTTTCTGGGAGCAGCATGGATCCAAGAACACCCTCAAGCTACAAACCCCAAACCTTGCAGTTTATAATAAGTCTGCAGGAGGAGTTATGTAGAATGAACTGATTATAAAAGAGATGCAATCCAATTCCTGTATTGGTCAAGTCACTGTTTCTGTGTATAAAAACATTCAACCATACCTCTTCTTCTCTGTATCTCCATCTGCATTGTATTCCTCCTCTAGTTCAGTTTCATCAGGACATTGCTTCTCATTTTTAACTTTCTGGAGGAGCTCTCCCTTGAAGAACTCAGCTGCCTCTGGTGTTGGGAGAGTATGATCAATGACTGTCACATCTTTCCCTGCTTTCCAGAGTTTGTAGCGATCTGGCTGGTATTTTCTCACAAAGACATCCATGGAGATTTTGACCATGTCCTTTCGGCATGAACACTGTATGGAACAATAAACCAGGTGAGACAACTATTCTTCCATTTCACTCCAACACTACTTTATATTGCTGTCATGCTTTTCCATTCTTGCAGCCTTCCAAAAATTTCAGACCATGCCCAACAGAACTAGTTTCAAATACAAATATTTCAGACTGGGAAATAAATTTTTGTAAGAAGGTGTAACTAGGTGCCTCTACTAGGAAATACAAATGTATTTGGAAAAGGCTGGGTAGAAGTGCACATACTGAACCCGTTACATCCTTCAGATGACTAGTTCAAGACTTCTTGTGGGGTTGCATTCTGAAGCCAACAGATCTGTTGCTTTTCATATCTAAAATTTAAACATGATTAGTGCTTAAATGAGGAGCCAGGAATGGCCAGCAATTATCTGAGGCTTCAGCATTACTGAAGCTAAGCAAACATGGGCCTGATTAGACTTTTGGAAGGAAGAACATTGGGAATCTCATTGGAAGCAGAAGACTGATCATTAGGTTTCACGTAAAAAGCAAACAGTATTGGAGAAAAATCAACAGCTCCATTATATTTCTGTTTCATAACCCTTGCACTTAGTAGATAAAAGTAAATCTGTATGCATCTGAAGGACAATGTACATAGGCTCTTGCCTAAAGATTTTTATGGGATCTTAGGCCATACGTAAAGTTTTGATCCTTTTTCACTTAGACTTCAAGGCCAAGTCAACCATCAACAGCTCCAAAGGCTCCAAAGTTCTTACACTAAATTCTCCCATCGTTCTAAAAAAAAAAAGTCCAAAAGCAGAGACTTTATTTGTATCAAATCTCACTGCACATGTTTAAGGATTGCCTCAAACTTAAGGAACTAAAATGGCAAATTCATCTTTGTGGCTTGTAATTTTCAATAAAGGTTTGTTACAAAAACACAGCGCTTTCTACATTTCTATTCACATAGAGCATTAATCTGCTAAACACAGAACAAAAATACTGCTTTCTAAATACAGAGAAAACAAGCAACTAGGTACCTACTAGAATAGACTGCTTTCCATACTCAATCCACCTGAGTGTGGCAAAATTAGTAGATTCAGCACAGTTGAACCCATGATTAAAGCCAGCATGATATCCATAAGGAAAAGTTATCATAAATTCTCCTGCTTCTTGGGTCACCTGAAAGAGAGGAAGACTACTGATTTCTATAATTTGTATAATCTGTAGAACATATGGTACTAGAAATAACAGTACTTATTTTTACCTTTGTGGAACAATGATCTAAGGAAAATAAAATGCCCCAACTAGCCAAGATCTATCCCGTAACACTGGAACTTTGTATAAACTATCAAATTAAAAGCACTTAAAAAAGGCAGCTCCAAACTGAGAGTGGAATTTTGACAAGTATCTCAGTCTAATGAAGACTGCCCATTTCTGAACAACTTTCACAGGTGAATTAATTTACCTACACTGTTCATAAACTTATAGGAATGTCATATTTTTTAAAAATGAGGGGTAATGCACACTTTAATTATATCTGATTTGATAGTACATACATTTGTAAATAAATATTTATACAAATTATGTGTGAGCTTAAACCTCAAGTGACTAATAATAATCCTCAAACACTACAAAATTGCCCTTTTCATTTCAACTGGCATTTGGCATCAGGAAAAATAAGTATGTTTAATTATGACATAAATTATTATTAACTATGCAGAAATCAAACACATTTATTACATGCACTACCAGTGTATGGACATCATACTGTGATTCTCAGAATTCACCTTCAAAGAGAACTATTTTGTTACGGCAGGTTGTAACTTTCTTGAAAATTAAAAACCAGAGATATGTTAAGGTTTCAATATGTACCAGTAAAACAAGCTGCAGTATCCAGTGCTTCTGTTGAAGGGTTCAGTAAGTCTATTTCATGCCCACACTCCTCATTTTCTATCCCACCATCCACACACTCAAGCCAGTCAGCAGTGGACAGAACGAGCATAGTCAAACCTCACCGGCTATTTTGGGGAGGGGATGATGTGAACATATTGGTGCCCACTTCCAGCAATGCAGAAATCTTATATTTCTCCACTGACTTCTAATTCTTACTATTATTTATTGTAAACCACCTTGGATCCCACTTCGGGAGAAAAGTGGATATAAATTCAATAAATAAATAAAACACGACTCCAGGGACTCAGCCATGCTGTGTGAACCAGGAAAATTATCTGACCAGACAACGACTTTTTCTCTGTGTGTCTTTTTTAATCATCTGTTTTCAGCCACCTTATTCCATTTCCCCACACACACCCATTTTGTATTTTCCTCCTTTCAGTCAAGTTTGCAATCTGTGAACAATGAACACACCCAATTCTCAATGAGTTGTTTTGAAAGGGTTACCCCTTCACAGACTTTTTTCCTCACAGATGTGGCAGCATCAGGAAACCTCTGTACTCTTAACTACTATGCTGATACCATTCTCTTATGTATATTAAGTATTGTTTTAACTGTACACTTGAAGAAGTCATCTGTGATTAAAATATAGGCTATTGTATGTTTGTCATTTTAATTTGTTTGCCAAAAAACAAACACTCTTTCCATCTTGCAGGGCTTTGTGGTGCTTTCTAGATTTGCTCTATAGTCGTAGCAATGCCAGCTCTCTCTTTACCTTGTCAAATGGAATGCCATATTTCTTCAATATTGATGGAGAGATCAAAGTCATCTTGTGACGGAGGAAAGCTTCACAGCTCTGGGCACTTCCAGGAAAGAATCCTGTTTCCAGAAGAAAAATGTTCAAAAACTGTGTTGTTTTTTCCCATTCAGATATACTGAATAAAAATGGCTGCCCGTGTAAAAAAACAAAAACAAAAACAAAAAACCTCTGTGGCTACATGATAGCTTATTTTTTCATGCAATTTACTTAAAATATCTCTGGGGAGAAAAGATAGGATTTCAAAGGCACAAAGGCAGATGTCAAGAAAAGACTGTTTCTAATATGGAATAGTGAGACACACACCACTCTTTATGCCATATCTCTTCCTAGCTTTGCTCAATCAGCACTCTTCAACTGGCTATACTGGGTTTGAACCTGGACTTCCTTTATGTGCTCTACTACAGTTATATACCCCATATTTTATGTTCAAACTGATTTTCAAGTTCAAAAATGCAAGCTTTCCCAAAAAAACAAAAAACAAAAGCAGCTCACAGTGGTACACTAAATTGGAAAATGTACACATAAATTTGGAATGATTATTACAGGGACATGTTGGAGAGTTCTGGTGACTACCATGCCTCTCCCAAATGTAAAAGTAAAGTAACAGAGCAGCTAGTTCTGCAGGCTTGCTAACATCTTTTTTAGGGCATTAGAAAGAATGAGTGTTTGCTTAAAAGGAGATATTCACTATCATACTGGTGGATTAGAACTACTGCCATAGTAAAAGGTGATCCTAACTGCTTATCAGAAACTGTCAACTATATGTTTCCAATGAGGTAAATTATGTTTACCTTTAGCAAGACGTTCCAATCGTTTCCCATGTTCTGGAGGAACAGAGTACCTGCAGTCAAATTAAGAAAAAACATTGAAGAGCTAAACATTTCAGTATTAATGCAGTGAGAAAGTTCAACAGGCAAATAATGTAACTGCTATTTCAGTTTTCCTTTTATTTTTTGTTAAACTGAAGAAACCATAAAATGTTGAATGTATTATTACACAAAACATCAAATACCATATGAAAAACAAGCAAAACTTTTAATTGTTCTGAGTATGCGTAAATAAAGTAATTATATGTAGTATATATCTCCCTGACAGAATATCTCACCATGATTTGGGTTCCCCAAAATGCAGGTAGTTGATACTATAGAGGTCCATGTCCTCAGTGTGCCAGGCAAAAGAAGTTTTCCACATTCCAAAATAGAGATAAGGTGTATTCACTCCTTCAATGGTAATGCCACTTTCATGCTCTACTACATCCAAAATTGTATTCAGATGGCCAATATTCCACTCATCTACATGCTAAAGAAATCAGATGAAGACACGTCAAATAAAAGCAGAAACCAGCTAATGAGACAGCACTTGTGTGATCCCTTACCACACTTTGCTGCAAAATATTTAAAACAGTTGTTATTGACACATGTAACTTCTCTATTTCCAACCTTTCATGGCTTCTAAAACAACCCCCTCTTTTGTTCTATATCGGATTGAAAACTAGATTGGACTGAAACAGTCCAGTAAATGACAATGAGAATATTACTGAACACTGTCACTGCCTGCAAATGGCAATACTACAGTATCTTAATTAGTTGTATTTAGTTAAATCTCCTAACTAAAGATATCATAAATGTTCTTTGCAAACACATGTGTTCCCCCATCTATACACAAAAAAACCCAAGTACACGAGGTATCACTTTTCTGTTATCTATCTTCTGCCAGAAAATTGTCGTCTGATGACAATTTAAACAGCAGTGTTGTACTAATATCACTCCAAGTGATGTTTCTATGGAATGTAATTTCTATTACTAACAATTGTGGAGAAGTAAAAGAGAAAGAGAAACAAAAACATGCTGATTGATATCTCTGATGGCAGAAGCCCTATATGGCCTACAGTGATAGTACACTTCAAGATAGCACATTTCAAAAGACAATCACCAAGCAAGAAGCTTTAATAACATCATTTGATCCTTGGCAAAATGTATCCAGCAAAGAATTTGCAATCTGTGCTGAAATCCAGTTGAGCTGTACACCAGTCAGGAAAGCTACTATTCATGTGTCTTCCCTGCTTTACCTTGTCATAGAGTGTGCCATTAACATCTGCACCATAGATTGGTGCATTAAATGTGAGGTTCTTCCAGTACTTGCGTTCAAGGTCTTCAAAGTCAGTATACCGAGGTGTACAGTACCTAAAGTAAAAAAGAGTTATTTTTAAAAACAACTTCCTTATGTCTATAGAATAATCCCACAGAATTATCACAAAAAGGGCAGCTGTTAGATAAGAACTAGACAGAATATTTAAAACAGGGGTGGGCAACTGTCAAGGGGCAACACTGCCCTGCCAGGAAACTTCAGAGGGCTGCATCTGCCACTGCATACCCCTGAAAAAAAATTCAAAAAGTACTTCTAACCCCAAAGGCCCTCTAGGAATATGGGGACACTTCTACCAGGTTTTCCACCACTCTTGGGTCATTTTAGGCTCAGGAGAAACCCTTTAAAAAACACCTCTAAGTGAGGTTTTTTCCCCAGTTCAATTCCATTTAGGAAAAAAAGCCTTTCCTGGGCCTAGAACAGCCGTGGTGTTGTAAAAATTCCCCATCCGTATCACCAGCATCAACTACCTGCATTTGAGACATTTGGGGGGGGGGGGAATTGGCACCTGGGGGACACAAAAGTGGCCCTGGGAGGATGCAGGTAGCCCATAACCTTTACTTTTCCTACCCTTGATTTAGAAGATGGTTGAGTATGGTGCATCTTTTTCTATGCTCTGATCTATATTTTACCTTGTAGTAGTGGAATAGCATGTAGTAATATGATCTTCTAGGCTTAAACAAATTCATCTATATTGTTTTAGGAATAAAGGCAAAATTCTCTATTCTCAGCAGCTTTCATACATTGCAAAGTCTAAACCATATCAATCTTTGGAAATCATACTAAAAGTAATTTTCATGACCAATTACAGTGTGACCCCTCTATAATTCAAAATATTCATTGTGCCCTAGAATAGTTCCTGTTTCAGTTCTTTAATCTTTGGCTGAAACAAACTTTGTAGGATGGTAACATCCAGTTTACTCTTGACTCATTTTAAATAGTCAATTTAACAATACAAAGAGAAATAATAAACTATTATCCATTAAAAACAATGTAATTATGTTCTTACTTATCACTATTTGCTATCCTCCTGAACTCCCGAACTGTCATAGCTTTCTTCTGGATGTTATACTGTGTGAAGAGGCCCGATTGGCCAGTGACAACTTGTTGAATGGGAGCAGGGATGCTCAGATCATCAATATCATCATACCATCTGCGCGGTTTCCATTCCTTAGGAGGGACAACCTAGAAAATTCAGAAGACAAACATGGCAAAAGTTTAGAGAATCTGACAAAAAAATAAAAGCTACAGCACGCAGCCTTGGTGCCACCACTTCATTTCATAATGACATTCCCCAGATGTCTCACTCTCTCTCTCTCTCTGGTTTCCCTTCGCAAACTAAGATTCAGGAAGGACTCATCCCGCACTTTCTGCAAGCGCGCTGATGACTGAAAAGGCCAATCCAAGATAGACAAGTCCAGTTGCAGAAAGCACAGCAGAAGGTTTTCTTGGGTGATGTTTCTGGGTTGTGATTCCTTCTGCGTTGTCGTTTCTCTTCAAGATTTGTTCGGCGTGAGTTCTCAAATAAGGCTGCAGCATTGTGGATAGTGTGTCTCCATGCCTCCCGATGTGAGGCCAAGGCGGACCATTGTTGGTGATCAATTTGGCCGAGCCTGAGATGTTGTTTCAGGTAATACAGTGCTTATTGGTTATAGTTTATAGTATAATGCCAATTATTTTAGTGATTATTTTGTAATAGTGGAATACGCTGCAATGCTCAACACACTGAAGTTGCATGATTTAACTACAAATGTGAGATCAAGAAATAGTTATGTAAGGGCATTATGCCATACCAAAAAATGTTCAGTTTAATTTTCCACATTAGTGATTACGGACAAGGCTGCAGAATAAGCCATATCTGACATGAATAGAAAACTTATGAAGTATCTTGTGTTTTCAGTAATGTTAAGCTCTAGATATACAGTACCTTTGATAATCAGGTACTACATCTATAAATAAGCATACTAACAGGAATAAACCTGGTTATCTTATAGAACAAGTCTACTCATATACAATATAATAAACATTTCCAGCTACAAGTTAACAGTTCAATAAGAATGTTATGCAAATGAGAGGTCTACGCTCAGCACTTGATTGCACGTGCTTAGGAGCACTTCCATGTTTTTTGTTCAGTCTTTTCACACAGAGGAACCAGATATGAAAATTGCTCCTGTGCTGGTGCTAACAGAACTGCCCACTGTATTCTCTGATCCACTGGAAATCTGGCTACCACTGGTCAATTCCCAGCGTGTAACTTCATGTATCAACATATTGTTTGTAACAATTTATCTTAAAATATGAATTCATATCTGAATGTCCCAGGGTTCTCCTACTGGTTATAGGTTATTAGAATTGGTGCATACCACCTCAGCTCTCTCAGTGAAAGCACAGAATCAAGCCTTTTCCATATACTGAGATTGGAATGTCAGAGCTCATTCTGGGAGCCAGAGAAGCACACACATACACACCGCCCAGCTAAAGCTAGCACATGCTACAGAAATAAAATTCCTGATAGACTTGCTTTCATTTTCTGTGTCTGTCTTTCCAGGAAAAGTGATCAGACTTCATCTAAAATACTAACACAGTTAAGACAATCATTTTAGAAGAACACTCAACCCTCTTTTATTTTTAACAATAGCACTAAACATAAAAGAGGCTAAAAGAAGTGATGAAGATAGAAGTTATACATGCTGGTGCCCACCCCAAATGAACATACTCCAGCCTCTTCATCGTCCAATCTCCCTGTGATGCACAGGAAGGCGTGAATGGAGGTTCTACACATATTCAAGTAAACAGGAGTAGAACCTCTGTTCACAGTCTGGCACTCCAAACAGCA
Source organism: Gambelia wislizenii (assembly GCA_030847615.1). NCBI lineage: Eukaryota > Metazoa > Chordata > Lepidosauria > Squamata > Crotaphytidae > Gambelia > Gambelia wislizenii. The sequence goes on along the minus strand of JAUMIR010000004.1, from coordinate 87,029,934 downwards.
AGGTTAGAAAAGGAAGATCTGTGTGTGAACAGAGATGTTGGAGTCAGCATGGACAGACTGATCTGTTTCCATTTCTAACTTTCACGTGTTCTCTAGAACATGTATGTGTATGTGCCTTAAAGATGCCTGTTGACTTATGGTGACCACATGAATTCCATAGGCTTTTCTCAGGCAAGGAATGCTCAGAGGTAGCTTTGCCAGTTCCTTCTCCTGAAATATAGCCTACAGCACCTGGTATTTGTGGGTGGTCTCCCATCCAAATATAGGGCTAGTGAAAATCTAATATTATAGGTATTTTATCATTAAAGAGTAGTACATCCTATTTGTTATGAAAATAAACAAGGAGACCCTCTGCTGTGCTTTCTGCAACCGGACTTGTTTATCTCGGATTGGCCTTTTCAGTCATCAGTACGCTTGCAGAAAGCGCGGGATGAGTCCTTCCTCAATCTTTGTTTGCAAAGAAAAGCCAGAGAGAGAGAGAGAGAGAGAGAGAGAGAAATACTATCTTCTTATCAACTGAACACAGCTATCTAGGAGCTCCAGTTTCTAAAATATTCCTCATTACACTATGTTGCAGATCTCAATGAAGTGTATTGTGCTTTCCTGAATTATAATTCTGATATTATAAAAACTTTCTTACCTTTGCCAATCCAGCTCTATGAGCTCCTTGAGACTCTATGTATGCAATGTAACGACTGAAGTTTTTGAATTCTTCCATAGTGGGATGGAACGTCATTATTCTGGCACTAGGATTTAGGTTCTCTAATTCAGATGCCATGGTTGTTGTTTAGTTCCCTCTGTCACATACGAACCAGGAGAAATGGTGTTCTAATGTAAACAATCACACAAACAACGTAAGTTAAAACATAAGAACGATATAGAATAATGGAAACATAACAAACAATTATGAATATCAGTCACAGTGATATGTTCTGTTTTATTCATCACCACTGGATTTACAACGGGGGAAAAAATTCCACTCTAGCCTCAACTGCCACTTGTTTTATTATTATTTATTTTTTGTTTTATTATTATTTATTTTTATTATTATTTATTATTTGTTTTATTATTTCCTTCTCATTACTAAACATCAAGTTCAGGCTTGAATCTGCAGAACCTTAACTGACATATCGCAGAAATGCCTGCAAAAGCAAGAACAACAAGGTGTATGGCAAACATTGCTGTTTGCTAAAGACCCTATCATCCCCACTCTTACTTATTGGAAACTGCTTTGTGTGCATACATGCCTTCAAGATGCCTGTGGCCACACTGCAACCCCATGAATTTCATAGGGTTTTCTTAGGTGAGAAATACTCAGAGGTAGTTTTGCCAGTTCCTTCCTTTGAAATATTGCCTACAATAGGCAATGTTTTTGTTTCTCTTTCTAGTTTTCTTCTTCACAATTCTTCACAATAGAAATTACAGCCTCTCAACCTCAGAGGAAGGCAAAGGCAAACCTTTTCTGAACAAATCTTGCCAAGAAAACCTTGTGATATGTTTCCCTTAGGGTTGCCATAAGTCAGGAACAACTTGAAGATACACAACAATGAAAATAGACAGTGAATGTCATGGAGAAAGAGGCGCATTACTTCCTACCAGACCATTAACTCGAAGGGAAGGGCAAAGAAAGAGAACGATCTCTCTGGGGCACATGCACTTCTCACAAACCTTCCTTGCATTTCTACATTTGGAAAAGAACTGTCTGCGGGGGGGGGGGTTGGGGGCGGTTGTATCCATCAGTGAAAACTTGCCAATATCTCCCCCTTGGTGGCAGAAAGGCCTTGGGCTCTGCCTATGGGTCTGGGTTCCCGCACTTATAAGGGGGCATCCACACTCAAGAAATAGTTTTCCCTCCGTATCCACGGATTTGGTATCCTTGGATTTAAGTATTCACAGCTTGAAAATAATCTTAAAAAATAATAATCCAAAAAGCAAAACTTGATTTTGCCATTTTATATAAGGGACACCATTTTGCTATGCCATTGCATATAATGGGACTTGAGTAGTCACGGATTTTGGTACCCAAGGGGGGTGGGTGGGGGTGATCCTGGAACCACACCCCAGCAAATATGAAGGGACATCTGTAATCCAGGCTGAAACTGGGTGATTTGCTAGTGGCTCCTTCCTATGGAATCCTGGGATTTGTAGTTTGGTGAGGAGGCCCCAGCACTCTTTGTCAGAGAAGGCTAGAGACCCTTGGGAAAACTACAAATCCCAGGATTCCATAGGAAACAGCCATGGCAAATCAGCCAGTTTCAAACTGGATTATTTGTGTCGTGTGGATTCCCTCTATATAGCTTTGGTTTACTTGGGCGTGGGAGCTCGGCACCTACCGCCTGGGGAGCCCCTGGGGGTGAAGGGGATTAGGAATTTGGGGGGGGATTAGAAATTTTTTTATTGGAATAAAACCATTCTACTGAAAAATACACCCGACCACAAAAGGCCGTAACAATAAGACAAAAAAAAAATATTGCTTTCCACTTTTCTTACTAATACAAAAATAAAACTATCTATCCTAACACTAATACATTTTTCCTCTTAATCTAACCACACTATAATCACTGTTTTTTCCTTTTCCAATAAACATTATACTTACACATTACAATTATACATTTGGAACAGAAAAATTTAGTAGAATATTAATAAAAAGTAATAATACAAAATAATACAAAAAAAATAAATAAAATATTTATTTAAAGATATCCCTTAAGTTATTGCTGGGGTTGTCTCATTAAACCACGGCCAATTTTTTCCCCCAACGATGGTTTGGAAATTTCTCTTTTGGGTCCAAGGGGACGCGGAGCCTGCCGCACCTCGAGCCCACCTTCGCCCCCACCTCACCTCACCGTCGGCACCTCTCGTTCCTCGGACGCCCATTCCAGGCCAACCGAAGGGGCCCCACCCGGAGCAGCCTTTCCTTCTTTCCTTCCCACCCACCCATTCCTACTATCACCACCATACCTTCCCTGACGCCCTCCCTCCCTCCGACAAACAAAACAACCCTCAGGCTCCAACCGCTTTTTCTCGACTTACCCAAACCCTCACGAAGCACCACCACTACCACCACCGCCTCTGACAGGGCCTAAGACAAGAGTATTTGCCTGAGGCCAGCACCGCCCTCCGTCCCGCCTCTCCCCGCAACATGGTCATGGCTTTTTCCCAGCCTCCGACTAATCGCCACCAGCGCTTGCACAGATTTTACCCTGTCATAGGCTACATCCGCTGCCAATCAGTGACGTGTCCCTCGTTTCGTCACCGTCGCGGCGACGGAGCGCATTAACACCCTCCCCTCCTCCTCCGCCGCGGCGAAAGTAGTTCCATGGCAGTTTAACGAGCAGCGCGCGACGCGGTTACGACGGCCGCATTTGTTCGATGAAACATATGCTGATCCCTCCGCTGGAGTCGTTAAAGAGTTCGCGCTCTCAGCTTTTCTCTCTCTCGCGTTCTACTCCATTTCCTCCCATCGTCCCTCCCCGCGACGGCTTATAGTTCAGAACTAACCACTAAGCAGCAGCGTATGAATCGGGTTAGCCAATCATCGAAGAAACAAGACTAGTTGCTAAGCAGATTTCGCGCGGTGAGGCGCTGCTGTCTGTGGGCGAGAGTGAGCCATGCAATAAGCCTCACATGGTGATGAGGCGGTTACTTAATGTCTGTATTGATAATATTGGGCAGGGATAGGAAATGTACAACAGCTAAGATTATATGGTGGGTTATGTTCTATATTGTGTCTCCCCTGTTGCTACTTTTGCATTTGTTTTTAAGTCTGTACTGAAAAAATGAAAGCACTTTTTAAAATTCCTTTTGTCCTGAAAGAGAAAAAAAAATACTATTTCTTTGTTTACAACTCTGGACCAAAATTTGCAGTTGTCCCTTCATATTCGCTGGGGTTTCGTTCCAGGACCCCCGTGGATACCAAAATCCGTGAATACCCAAGTCCCATTCTATGCAATAGCATAACAAAATGGTGTCCCTTATATAAGACGGCAAAAATCAAGGTTTGCTTTTTGGATTATTATTTTTTAAAGAATATTTTCAATATTTAATACTTAAATCTGTGAATACCAAATCCGTGGATACGGAGGAACAACTGTATGAGTTGTGTATTGAGTCATAGTTTGTAATCAAATGAAGAGCAATAAATGAAAATTACTTTTTTTACCACCATAGACAAACTGTACTCATGTTAAAAACTTTTAAGCATTGAGGCTGAAGTTCAAATGGGATCAGCTCAGTTTAAACCGGGTAGGTTCCAAAATGGTAACATTTAAAGTGCCCTTTGCAAATGACAGGGTAGCCATGCTATTCTTCGGAAATTTGGCAGTGGCCGCCAGAGGGAGAAAGAAGGCCTTTTCTGTTTGGGTACAGAAAATCCAGGACTGTCTTCCTGGACACACATTTAGGTGGTACAGTATTTTCAGGTTGCTATGTTTTAGGTGCCAGGTGAATTTTTTCTTATTCTTCCTAAATTTTACTGACATTAGGCTCTTGGAATTTGTTTGAACTGCTATTCTTATCTTTCTGGATCTTTTCTGATTTTTCTTTTGTGGATTTTATTGATGACCTTATTTGATGATATTTGCTATGTAAAGCATCCTAAGGCATGCTGAAAGATGAGATACAAAGTGATTAATATTGTGACACTGATTGGCATATTGAATCCCTGTATTTTTAAAAGTGACATGCTGTGCTGTATATGGTAGCTACAGTACTGTAATATCATGTGAAAGTGTTACAATAAACTGGTTGCAGGGATGTCTGTTCTGTATAAACTCTTAACTCCTTTTTGTAGAACTCACAAAGTTTGGACATGGTAACTTAAACCATCATCATCATCATCACCATCATTATTATTATTATTTATTTTATTTATATCCCACCTTTAGCCCAGGATTGGGACCTAAGGTGGCTTGCACATTTTTTTAAAATTGCTTTTTTAAAAGCATACAAAAAATCAACACCGAAATCAAACTATAACCACACAAAAAACATACACTCTAAAAAGATTTTAAAAGTTGCACAATATAACGTACAACACTACAACATTGACAGCCCTTTGTTAAAAGCCTGTCTGGTTAAAAATGTCTTCTTTACCTGCCAGAAGGACAGTAAGGAGGGTGCCATTCTAGCCTCCTTAGGGAGGGAGTTCCAAAGTGTAGGGGTAGCCATTGAGAAGGCCCTCTCTCGTGTAGGGCATCTCCTGTGGATCTCAGGGTCTGGACAGGGTCATATTGGGAGATGAGGTATGTCAGATAGCCAGGACCTAAATCATATGTGATATATGGCTTACTGGTGTTGATGAACCATCTTATTTTCATAAATGCTCCTTCTGCCTCTTGTGTTAATGTACAAGTCTGTCTATTAAATAATAAGACTGTGTTTCTGCCTTTCAGACAAATCAGGGAGAACTGATTGTGAATGCTTGAGTGGTGACCTTGAACATGTCTGAACCTGCATGACAAACATCAACACTCTCGGCCATTCAGTTAATTGCCAGTCGTTGTTTAAAGCAGCTGTGTTGTCTGTTGTGTGCCAGAAAAATGCTAAGTTTAAAAGTTGAGCAACTTGTCAATTTGAATTTTTTAGTAAAATTTAACAAAACACCAATGGAATCTTTTCAAATGCTTACTGAGGCCTACGGGGAAGACTATGTGTCTTGTGCGCATGTGTTTGAGTGGCACAAAAGATTCAGAGAAGGGTGTGAGAAGGTGGAAGACAATGAATACCCTTGATGACCTTTCACTCCAAGAATCAAAGAAATTGTGGGGAAAAATCAGCCAGATTGTTCGAGAAGACTGCTGACTCAATGTCTGAATGATAGTTGAAGCCATGAACACTACATGGAAAATTTTGCATGAGGATCTCAACATGAGAAAAGTTTGTGCCAAGATGGACCCTAGGGTTCTCACACCAGAGTAAAAAGAGTGCCTCAAGGACATTTGCACTGACATTCTGCAGCAACTTGATGCAGACTCAAACCTTTTTCAAAAAAATCATCACTTGTGATGAAACCTGGATCTTCCATTATGATCCTGAGAAAAAATGACAGTCAATGCACTGGAAAACACCATCATCACCAAGAATGAAAAAAGCATGTCAAAGCAAGTCTACATTTAAAGCCATGCTCATTGTTGTTTTTTTACATCAAGGGTGTAATTTTGGCAGAATGGGTTCTAAAAGACAGAACAGTGAACCAGCATTATTATAAGGAAGTTTTGACAAAGCTGAGAGAAAGTGTCACAAAAAAAGAGGCCAGAACTGTGGGGAAATGGTTTCATTCTTCAAGACAATGTGCCTGCTCACACAACACTTTCTGTGAAGCAGTTTTTGGCTGATAAACTCATTACTACACTTGAACATCCTCCATATTTGCCAGATTTGGCACTGTGAGACTTTTTTTCTTTTCCCTAAAGTTAAATCAGTGCCTAAAGGAACACGTTTTGAATTAACTGATGCAGTAAAGAAGAAAACAGCAGATGTGTTGAAACAGTTGACAGGAACTTATCTGCTCCACATCTTTGACCAAGTGGAAAACAAGACTGCATCAGTGTGTGAATGTGAATGGGGAGTATATTGAAGGGAACAAGCATTAGAATTTTAATACATATAAATAAAGATGGGTTATTGTATCAGTCTCATTATTTGATAGACAGACCTCATATTATTCATTGGACAGCTTCTGGGGGATATGAGGAACATCAATACCACACTACAGGATTCAGCCTAATTTGCAAATGGAAAAGATAATCTATTGTTCACAAGGTGAGACAACATCAAACGGGATGGAAGGAGTAACTGAATATGGGTGCCACACCAGTCTATATTAACACAGAGATCTTTCTGGTTTCCACTGAACTTCCAGTATAAATATGTAAATGATTTCAGCCCACAGCCACATTCTTTATAGCTTTACATAGGTTTCTATGAGTCTTAGATGGACCTAACTCCCAAGTATATATATACAGAGTGTACGTTTTCTTTGCTACCACAAGAGGTTCTGTTTTTATCACATGGCTTGTTGAGCTGTCTTAGTACAGCACTGTACTGTTGTTGAAGGTAGAACTGAATACCAAATATGGATCCAAACAAGCCACAAGTTACCAATTGACAACTAATGAGTATGTTGTCCCAATGATAGACTGCTCTGTATAGTGTTATAGAGTCAGAGTGCTGTAAAATTAGGGAATTCTAGTATCCTAAAAGCTGCAGTCTGAAAGACAAAATGTGATAATTCCTGAAACTGCATTAAAATTATGCTAATTTAATTAATGGTTTACTTGGTGTAAAGATACTGCCTCATTGATTACCTTACATGTGTAATGAAAAATTTTCCATTGCTATTTTTGGTCTGCTGAAGATTTTCCATTTCTAGTAATGCATTGTTTCATAAAAAAATAGTAGCATAATGAATAGATACCAATTAATTTGATATCAGACTTGTAATTAACTATTTTTCATTTAACCATCCATAATAACTAAATATTTCATTCTTGGCATCCAAACATTGATATATATGTAGTGCCTTAAAAAGAATAATCCGTGTAAGTACAAACTATTGAGTTTTCTAAAAATATTTACAAGTACAATATCCTAATTTAAACAATCTTTTGGCTTACACTTTATTTTTTTCTGGAGAATACAGTACATCTCTAATCTTTTTACAAGGTCAGTGTAATGTTAATATAGTCCCGTTGATGAGCTGTTGAGACATGGCCTCTGTTAAAAGATACCGTATGTGTCATTTAAAGTCTTATTGAGAGAATGCAGAAAATTTGTTTAGCATAAAGATTTGACTCTAATATGACACTAGATCATCTTCTAAAGGAAGACCAAGCTAAGCTTGAATTTGTCTAATCCTGAGGATAAGCCAACCATGGTTCCTATCTTGTCACATTTATATATAGGAAACTTTTACTACCTTTGATATGTCACAGCAACATATAAACATTAACCACCCAGAACAAGGTTGTCACCTCTAATACTTTTGTTGCAAGCCCTTGAAGGATAGGAATCCATGTACTTAATGAAAATTATCAGCTTCCTTTTTCAGTGTTTGGAATATTTATCAATTTGATTATTTCTTTTAAAGTCCCCGAGTAAGCTAAATAGGCTAGGTTGGATGCTGATGATCATGTCAGTCAAAATCTTTCTATCATACTGTTTGGGTAGCCCTATATGATGCCAAGGTATATTTCACAAAAACCTCTTAGCCACTGATGGAGGACCAGTTATTCTCAATAATTCCTATGGCTCAAAAGAGCGACACCTGTAAGTATTGGGGAAAGGAATAAAGATAAAGCAAGAAAATATTGTTGGATGGTCTTCACAGATTTACAGAGACATGGCCTGAAAAACCTTGGTTATGTTAAAAGAGCAAGCAGATGACTGACGACTAGCTGTGAGGGAAACACTGCATGTGCTCAGCTTCTCCATAGGTCTGGTAGGCACATTGTTTCATTACTAAAGTCCTGGAGCAACTTTTTAATATCATGCAGGATGACATGAGCTATTTTTTATTATGATAAATGGCCTAGAATTACCACCAAAGGAAGCATGTAAGGCCAGTGACACTTTTATTGTTACCATGGCTGCTCCTGGCTGGAGATTACTTATTTAAAAAAAAAACAGCAAGAGGGCAGCAGTAGACAGCTGTTGGAAGAGACCAGAATTATTCCTGCTCTCAGACACAATTATAGACACAATGAGGTAAAGAAACTCTCTGCCCTAGGGAAACTCAAATGAAAATATTACTTTTAAGTAGAAAAGTGTTAAAAGAGTCCCCTCAGTTTGAATCAGATATAAATCCTCCCATGTGAAACAAATTTAATAGATTGCAGTTTAAGTTTACACTAACATTTTCTTGCTTGAAGTAATACATATGTTTGAACAATCCATATGTTGAACCAAATAAATTTAATACATTGATACTTTTGAGTTTGTATTTCAAAATTATATGGGCTGTATTTCATAATTTAGGCAATGGAAACTACTGGAGTACACCTTTCTCATTTGATTTAATCTGAGACGGTTTGCTAGTTTGGTTTAATCTCATTTTTGGCTGTGAATAATCAATAGTGTGGCACATTCCTTCCCCCCCCCTCCATTTGTGATTATCAGTGAAGTCTCTGGCTTTTGTTGGCTGAACTGATGTGTTTTACAATGCTTGTGAACATTTCATCACCTGAAGGAAATAAATTGCTTCACACTGCTTTTTCTGGCTTTTCCAGAGGAAGTAAAAGTCTCTTAGAAGGAGCATGAGATCTGGAAAGTTAAGTAAGCAAAAGCACCAGTTAAAAGAAAGCTGAGAAAAGCATTTAGATAATTCAGAAAATAAAAATAACGGCCACAGATGATTTACTTAGCTCTAAAGGGAGTAATAAGAGCCAGTGTGGTGTAGTGGTTGAAGCATTGGACTAGTTCTCTGGAAAACAGGGTTCAAATTTCTGCTCAGCCATGGAAATCCACTGGCTGACCTTGGGCAAATCACACTCTCTTAGTCTCAGAGGAAGGCAAAGGCAAACCATGCCAAGAAAACCCTGTGATAGGTTTGCCTTAGTGTCTCCATAAGTCAGAAACAACTTGAAGGCACACAACAACAACAAAAGTGAGTAGTAAGACCTTGAAATAGTTAAAAGATTTTGTGTACTTTGACTCAATCATTAATTAGATTGGAGTCTGTAGTTAAGAAATCATAGAACCTAAATAGCCTAAAGGCACCAGATCCTTGGAAGATAAGCAGGCTCAGCCCTGGTTAGTACTTGGATGGAAGACTGTCAATGAATACAAGGTGCTGTAGGCTATATTTCAGAGGGTGGAACTGGCAAAACCACCTCTGTGTATTCCTTGCTTAAGAAAACCCTATAAAATTCATGGAGTCACCATACATTGACAGACAACTTGAAGGCACATACACAGTTAAGAAATCAGAAGAAGGCTTAAGATTGCAAGGGCAGCTGTGAAGGAACTAGGTAAGAGCCGCAAGTGTACAAACATATAATTAGATACCAAAGTCAGAATCAACCATGCCATAGTATTTCCAATGTGTATGTATGGGTGTGAAAGCTGGACAGTGAAAAAAGCTGACAGGAAGAAAATCAACACATTTGTAATGTGGTGCTGGAGGAAAGTTCTGTGTTGACCATGAACTGCTAAAAAGAGAAATGAATGGGTCCTAGAGCAGGCCTGAATTGTCCCTAGAACTTAAGATGACTAAAAAGAGGCTGTTGTACTTTGGGCATATCATGAGACAATATGACTCACTGGAAGAGACAATAATGCTGGACAAATAAAAGGCAGTAGGAAGAGAGGAAGACCACATTACAGATGAACTGATTCAATCAAGGAAGCCACAGCCCTGAGTTTGTAAGACCTGAGTAGGGCAGTTGATGAGCAGAGTTCTTGGAGGTCTCTCATTCATGAAGTCAACTTGACAGCAAGTAACAAATTTAGAGTGGAACTCAAGGGCACACAAAGAAAGGTGGCACAGAAGTAGGAAGCTGAGAGAAAGGTACATGCATAAGCTAATGGTCTGAAGAGAAGGAGGTAGACAGTAAAGATAATCAATGACTATCAAAAAGTACAAGCTAATGGAAGGGGATGGCTGTGCAAATAAGCTGGCTGAGTAAGAATTTGTATGATGTTAGGAGTGCTGCACAAGCAAGGAAACAGGTCAGGATATCTAAAGAAAGTTGTGACAGGCAGAAGCAACACATTCTGAAAAGCAGAGGCTTGAGGAAATAATGGGTATTAGGACCTTAAAGAATAAAGAGATTAAAGGCCAAACTAGATGTACGAGTACTTGTGTTTATTAAACTCGCTCAATTTTTAGCTATAAAGGGGATGGGGGAGTAGCCTTTTATGCTAGAAAACAAAATGGAAGGGAGAGAATTGCATCCCACTTCTCTGAACTCCACTGTTTTAAGACTTTTTTTTCAGTCCTGGGATCCAGAAGTGAGCCAGTAAGGGAAACATATCTTAACGCAGTTGAGAGCAAGAGGCAAGGTGAAGGAGGGATGAAGGTGGAACAACACTATCATTATGGCCTTTATGGAGAAAAATATTTAAAGACAACAATATCATCTTATTTCTTTTGCAGTCAGAAAGGTGGGAAGAAAGGCAGTATGCCTCTGTCTTGCACCTCTTTGAAATTAGCCTCATATCCCTGAAACAATTTTTAAAATTCTTTCCAGTTAGAACCTTAGCTATCTCTTGGCTGCTAGACTGACAAAACTATACACTTGGCCCTCTGTATCCACAGGTTCCACCATCCGCAGCTTGAAAATATTCACACACGCCTCCCCAAAAATAGAATTCCAAAAAGCAAATTTTACCGTTTTATATAAGGGACACCATTTTACTCTGCCATAGTATATAATGGGACTTGAGCATTCATGGGAGTTCCTGAAATCAAACCCCAGCAGATATCAAAGGCCCTGTTATATTATGTTTAAAAGAGACTCCTGTTATATTATGTTTATTATGGCATAAATCTCTATGGATGAGAGTTCACCAGATAAATCAAATGTTATTCTAAGTTTGCAGGCATGTGTATATGTCTGTGCACAAACACACAATGGTAGAGGAGGAAATTAAATAGGGAGGTCAGAGTGAAATTAAGTGCAAAAAGTGCAAACTGTGACAATTATGTTAAACCTTAAGTATGTAAAATCACTACATTGACTAGATGCAAATCATACAAAAAGCAGAGGAAGCCCTTTAGATTATAAGAAAGACAAAATCCATAATCAGGCAATTTATTAGACTCAACCAAAATAGCACAACATAGAAAGCAAAACTGCAAGTTTTTCAGAAATCTTTGTCAGACTGGATGGTAAGCAAAATAAGGTAGAGGGAAGCTGCCAAAACCTTAATGTATAGTACAGTACTTACCTTTTAAAGATGTAGACTAGAGACTTAATTGAATTCAGTTAGGGGTGGGGAGTGTGTGATCTTCCATCTGTTGCTGAATTGCACCTCCTCTCACTGTTGACTGTGCTGGGTAAGGCTAATGGGATGGCAGCTGCAGTCCAATAATATCTGGAGAATCATTCATTTTCCAGTTCTGTAGGAGTGGCCCTCCAGATGTTATTGGACTACAACTCCCATCTACTCTAAGCAGTGTAGCCAATGGCAAAGAATAATGAGAATTGGCAAAACCACCTCTGAGTATTCTTGTTTACAAATATTACAGATTTTTTTTTTGTAGCTCTCTGTTTTGCTTCTCAAATCTCCTTATTCTTAGCTTCTTTCTCTCTTATCTGCTTTCTGTGACTCTGACTCTGACTCTGTCTCTGTCTCTGACCATCTCTCACAATCGTGCGCTCTTTTCTCTACGACCACTTTCTCCTCCTGCCAATAGCCCTCTTAATATCTTTTCATTTCCTTTGTATTTTTCTGCTCTTTCAGTCCCAGAAGTATTGAACTGTCAAAAATAAAACGTACCTTCAAACAAGCTCATACAGTTTGCTTCAGCTCTGGTTTCAAAACTTTAAAATAAAAAGCGCTGGCGTCGCTCCTGCTGCACTTAGTGGCAGCCTGTATTTGGTCTGCAGCTTTTCGGCCTCCTCAGCCCCTTCTGTGTACCTTCTCTCACTTGGGATAGGTCGCTGGAGCTCTGCCACAAAAGTGCCCAGAGCAGCATAAAAAAGACAAGTAGCATTATAGTCTTTTTATATATTGTTAGTGGCTTACAATGTACATTTCAGACATGATACACAAGGAATAAGGGATTGGGAAGGAAGAGAAAAAAGCAACTTGAAACTAAAATTCTAATATTTATCACCTGGGAAGAAAATGATTCAAGTAGATAGACTACTTGAATAGTTGTTTCCTTGGTGATAGCTGAGAGAGGGCCAACAACACCTGGTCTCTCAGCTTCTTTTATTTTCAAGGAAAAAAACACTTGTCAGCAAGCTGGGCTTTCAAGGGAAAATGGTAGCAAAAGGTGTGTTTTGTGGGTTTCAGTGGGAAAGAAGTTACAAAGTGCTAGCTAGGGCACTACTGGCTGCATTACCTTCCAAATAAAAGTGGTACTGCCACCAACATCATCATTATAAGCCAGGCCTTATATAAGCCAACGCAAGTGTTCAGATCTGCAGGCGAGGGCTTTATCTTAGTCCCACCACCTTTGCAGGTATGGTTGGTGAGGATTCAAAAGAGAGGCTTCTCTGTGGCTGCTCCCTTCCATGGAACTCCCTTCCATGGGAGGTCCGGTTGGTCCCCTCTCTGCTCTCTTACTATTGGCAGGTGAGATGTTTTTATTTAGGGAGGCTTTTGAATTTTAAGTATGGAGCTGCAGTGTGTGTGTAAGTGGTATGCTGTTTTTTTTAATTAAAACTATCTTTTAAATATGTTTTAAGTGCTTTAAATTGTTTTTAAGCTTGTTTTTAATAATACTGATATTTAATTTCTTTTTAACTTTTGTAAATTAATGTAATAATATTGTTGTTTTGAAAGGCACAATTAATGTAATGTGTGGAGTTGAAACCCCATTGCCTGCTCACTGCGTCATGTGGGGAAAACTTCTTGCCTACTTGCCATCTTAACAGAGAAGCAACAGCTTTGAATCATCTCTTTTGAGAATAGTATTCAGCACCTTGGAAGAGCTTCTTTAAAGTCTGGAGTAAATTTGGAAGCATATTTTCTGTCCCCACTTACATCAGAGCTGCTGGCTTCTCCTGGATATATTAGTGCAACAAAATTAATCTCTCTCTCTCTCTCTCTCTCTCTCTCTCTCTCTCTCTCTGGATTTCTTCACAAACAAAGATTCAGGAAGGACTCATCCTGTGCTTTCTGCAAGCGTGCTCATGACTAAAAAGGCCAATCTGAGATAAACAAGTCCGGTTGCAGAAAGCACAGTAGAAGGTCTCCTTGGGTGATGTTTCCGGGTTGTGATTCTTTCTGTGTTGTCGTTTCTCTTCAAGACTTGTTCAGTGTGAGTTCTCAAATAAGGCTACAGCACTGTGGATAGTGCGTCTTCATGCCTCCCGATGTGAGGCCAGGGCGGACCATTGTTGGTGATCAATTTGGCCGAGCCTGGGATGTTGTTTCAGGGAGTCCTTTTATCGCTTTTTTAGAGCGCTCCTCTTACGCAACAAAATTAATAAAGCGCTCATATATGTAGTGTAGGTGTTTAAGCACTGGACTGTGACTCTGGACACCAGGGTTTAAATCCTTGCTCAGCCATGGAAACTCCTTGAGTGGCCTTGGGCAAGTCACATTCTCAGCCTCAGAGGAAGGCAAAGGCAAATCCCCTCTGAACAAATTTTGCCAAGAAACCCCATGATAGGTTTGCTTCAGGGTCTCTATAAGTCGGAAATGACTTGAAGGCATACAGGAACAACAAATAATGCTGCAGCATGTGAAGGATGGTGCTTTATATGGCAGACGTAGTGACGCAATCATGGGCCTGCTGGTTCATGTGAGTGAGCCTCCTTGCAAAGAAAGAACTTGGCAAAATACTGTAGTTAGAAAAAGAAAATCTGATTTCAGTGTGGGAATTCAAAAACAATTGAAGAAACTGATTTTAGACTGATTATTTTCTTAATGTTTCTGATCCTTTAATATTTATTTCCAACACATATTTGACTTTCTCTCTGCAATCATGTGAACTAGAATGTACCCTTTTCAAAAACTGAGTTTGGAATTCCATGGATTATAACTGTCAGGGAATGATAGGACACGCAATCCCCAGCAGAAGCCCAAAAACTGTATCAGTAGACTCAGTAGCAACCCTTTCCCAAGAATACTCACACACAGTGTTTGACATCCAAAAAAGCAGGAGGCACTTTTTATCTTCAAACTCAAACAGTTGCAATATATACAAATATTTACAATTCAGGGAGAAACTGCTTCACCAGGCCTCAGCATTCACAGGAAGAAGGGTGAGCACTGTTCTGAGCCTTCCCATATACACAGTTACAGGGCATTGGCTTACTTAATCACATGACCTTACACACCAATAAGAACCCTCCTTCTGTAGCTAAGGAAGACTAGAGAGTTCATGGAGTCAGCCATTTTGACTAGGCATGACTCTGCAGTTTGTTTGGCCATTTTATAATGGAGTTAAGTTTCTAACTCCTGACAATCCCCTCCAAAATGGTCAAACTACTGCACAGGACACATGTTATCATTACAACATAACATTATCAACATACATTGTTAGACATCATTCGTTTGTCGGTTGACCTTTCCTTTTGACTTTCTTTCACTTTACACACTAGTGACAAGGCCCAGCCTCTTTGCCAACTCATCATGGCTTCCTGCTGGAAGGGCTTTTGTGAGCAGGTCTGCAACATTGTCCTCAGATGGACAGTACAGTTGTCCCTTCACATTCGCTGGGGTTTGGTTTCAGGACCCCCCCATGAATACCCAAATCCGTGAATACTCAGGTCCCATTATATGTAATGGCATAGCAAAATGTTGTCCCTTATATAAGATGGCAAAATCAAGGTTTGCTTTTTCGATTATTATTATTTTAAGAATATTTTCAAGCCGTGAATACTTAAATCCGTGAATGTCAAATCCATGAATATGGAGGGACAACTGTACTTCAGAAATAAGATAACTTCTTGTATTAACTGCCTCACATTTTGATAGCATACCACAATGTACTTGGTCCTGCATTTCAGGTTTTTTGTTTCTGCCATAGCTTGTGAGTCCTCGTGCACCTCAACAGGCATTTGGCACGGCTCCCCAAGGTCTGCAAGCATCTGTCGAACCCATTGTACCTCACTTGCCATCTCAGACAAGGCTGTGAATTCAGCTTCAGTGGTACGAATGGCCACACATTTCTGCTTTCTTGATCTCTACACTATGGGGCTCTCTGCATACCTGACCACCATCCCAGTCACTGACTTCCTGTCTGAAGTCTCAGCAGCAAAAGAGCTGTCCACATAGCACTCCAGGGTCACCTGACTTCCTGTCAGCTTCAAATGCATGTCCCTGGTCCCCTTGAAAACTCTAACTACCCTCTTCAGGGCTTCCCAGTCGCCCTCCTTGGCTTGGAGACTCTTCTCCTGAGCACCCCAACTGCAAAACTGATGTCAAGCCTTGTGTTGTTTGCAATAAACAACAGACTGTCTACCACTGAGTGGTACAGGTCTGGCCTTTCAAATTCCTGTTCTGGCTCCAAGTTCACAAAATCGGTGGTCATTTGTGTCCTGACCAGCTTAGCCTCACTAAGCCCACACTTGGCCACAAGACTGTCAATCTTCTTCTTCTGGCTTAGGAAAAATTCTCCAAGACCGGTTCTTTCTACCTCTACACCTAAATAACATCTCAGGCTGCCTAAGTCCTTCAACTTGAACCAGTTTTCTAACTCCACCTGCACTTTCTTGACATCACTGGCACTCTTTGCCACCACACAAAGGTCGTCCACATAGATAACTAGCAAGACAGCACTATTACCTGCCCCCTTGGTGTACACACAGGCGTCTGTGATGCTCCTTGTGTAACCTAGTGACACAAAAACTTGATGTATGCACTTGTTCCAGCAACATGCACTTTTTCAAGCCGTAGAGTACACCCTGCTCCCACCTGCACTGTCATACCCTGGGGCGTGTTTCATGAACACTGTCTCTTCAAGATCAGCATTCAGGTATGCTGTTTCAAAGTCAAAGTGTTGCACAACCACCTGCCTCTTGGCTGCTACAGCTAACACTAACCTAAGACTTTCTGGCTTTGCTGTGGGCGAAAAGGTTTTGTCAAAATTGGTGTAGTGCTCCTGCGAAAAGCCTTTCACAACTAAGTGTGCCTTACACTTTTGTGTCCCATCAGGCATGTCCTTAAGCTTGTATACCCAACTACAACCAACAACCTTTGGGTCTTTGGGCCTCTCAACTACCTGGAACACTTTCCTCTCAACTAGGGACTCAAACTCAGAGTCCATGGCTGTGTTCCACTTCTCCTGCTCTTCCTGGGGAAGTTTTAGGCGATCCTGAAAACTTGCAGGCTCCTCTGCCATGACATTGCATAGCCTGGCTTCCTGAACAACAAATCTGTCAGGAGCCTTTCTGACCCTCCTTGACCTTCTGGGGATGAGCACCCTAGTTCTGCCTGACTCATCCTCACTTGCACTGCTGCTGCTGTCTCTCCCTGTGTCAGGCTCACTGCTTGCTTGTGGTGGTGTGTGTGTTGGAGTGGCATGTGAAGTGTCAGGCTTCCTTCCTGTACATCCCCTTCATCATCAGGCATTACCACCCCTTCATTTGTGGGACTTTTGGGAGTTGTTGACACGTCCCTTCCCAAGGAAACAAACACCTCCTGATTGCAATGCAATCTATCCCACCCTGAGTGCATTCCAAAGTTTGCACTCCTGGAGAACATAACCTTTCCAGGATGGAGAGAAAACATGTACTTATTGCCCTCATAGCCTAGGAAACACACCCTCCTGGTTTTAGGCTGCCCAAGCTTCCTTAGGCTTGGGTGAATCAGTACATTTGCATATTGTCCAAACACCCTCAGGTGCTTGAGGTTTGGTGCTCTACCATACAATAGACAATATGGGGTCTGGTTGATGCTAAACGTTCACAGTCTATTTAAATGGTAAGCAGCAGTCTTCACTGCCTCCCCCCACAGCCCAGCTGGGGCTTGTGCATCTTCCATCATGCACCTCAACATCCCAATTTTCCTTTTTGTAAGCCCATCCTCCCCTGGAGATGCTGCGTTTGTGGTCTTGTGTCTAATTCTCCTCCTACGCATCCAGGTCTGCTGACTTTTAGATAAGATTTCCCCTCCCCTATCCATCACTAGACTGGAAACCTTAGGAGCAGGAAATTCACGTCCCACCACGTTCACCCACTCACGGAACCTGTCTGCAGCCTGATTTTTCTCCTTCAGTAAGTATATGTAGGTGTACCTAGCGTGTCTGTCCACTATCACAAATAAATAGCAGTTATCCCCTTCAGTAGGCTTATAGGGGCCTGCTAAATCAGCGTGGACAACTTCAAAGGGTCTGTTGGTGACACATTGGGTTTTTTTGGCAATAGGGAAAGCCTTCACCTTAACTTTCCTGCACACTGCACATTCTAAGAACCTTGGACAGTGTTTCATGCTTAAACCAGGGCACACTTTTGCTAGCTCCTTTAACCCTTTGTTACTAGCATGGCCCATTAGTCTGTGGTAGTAATGAACACACTTATCATGTAGGGGCACATTGTCTGAAGGGTTCACATTTGCTACCTTCCCTTTAGGCAACATTTAATACAACCCATGTTTCTTTATCCCTTTTGCACAGACATTATTCATGTTATGCCTTTCTGTTACTGTACAGTGTTCTCCCTCAAATATCACTTTGTAACCATCAATAGTCATTTGGGACACACTTAATATACAATTCTCTAGTTTGTTAACACATAACATATTTTCAAAATCTTTACCAAAAGAGGGCACATATGCAATGCCCATCCTTGCTGGGAGCACCATCTATAAGGGTAATATTGGTTATTGAAGCATTTTTAATATTGCTTAACAACTGTAAATCATTAACCATATTGTGTGTGGCCCCACTATCAAGTAACCAAATTCTTTCCTCAGTACCATCAGGATGGTGCTGTGCTACAAAGGCATGGCCACCTTTTGAAAAAGCTGCCTCATTTCCTCCAAATGGGCTTTCACGCAGCCTCCAGTAGACAGCTTTGTGTTAGAAAGTCTTAGTCCATATCATCTTTGAGAGGCAGGACGAATTCTGGTGAACTGTTTTCAAAGCTGTCCAAAGCTGAAAGGCTGTCTTTGCTGGGGCCACATGTATTAAGTGGGAGGGGCTGAGCATTGCAGCGCTAGCCTTCTGGTCTGCTAGCCTGAACGCTGCTATTTCATCTTCTGAACCCTCTGGGATCACACTTTCATTCTCCAAAACGTGCCACAGATTGTCCTTGATTAATAAAGCCTCCATTTATAAACTCCAGGCTGAATAATTTCCATCAGCCAGCTTTTCAAAGCGGACGAGACTATTATCTTCCATTCTGCTGATTGAGTCAATAAGTCTCCAGCTATGAAACACAAACAGCTGGCAGCACTTCAATGTTGCTTGAAGATATTACAGGGCCTGGCTGAAATTTAACTGTTTCTCAGCCAACTAGCCAAAAACACTCAAAACAAAAGAGTTTCTGGGAATGTTTTTTGGGGGTGCACCTTATCTACTCTGAGATCAATCAGCTGGGCCCATAACGATTGTCAGGGAATGGTAGGACATGCAATCCCCAGCAGAAGCCCAAAAACTGTATCAGTAGACTCAGTAGCAACCCTTTCCCAAGAATACTCACACACAGAGTGTGACATCCAAAAAAGCAGGAGGCACTTTTATCTTCAAACTCAAACAGTTGCAATATATACAAATATTTACAATTCAGGGAGAAACTGCTTCACCAGGCCTCAGCATTCACAGGAAGAAGGGTGAGCTCTCTTCTGAGCTCTCTTATATACACAGTTACAGGGCATTGGCTTACTCAATCACATGATCTTACACACCAATAAGAACCCTCCTGCTGTAGCTAAGGTAGACTAGAGAGTTCATGGAGTCAGCCATTTTGACTAGGCATGACTGCAGTTTGTTTGGCCATTTTAGAATGGAGTTGAGTTTCTACCTCCTGACAATAACAGGAGCCTATTATTATGATGATGATTACTATCATCCCACCTTTCTCCCTATGGCAGGATCCAAGGCAGCTCCCTATGGCTTCTTGGGAGTGTATTTGTGTTGTATGTGGTCTGTGTGCTATTGGTTGCTCGTTCTAGAAACAAAACCAAATACAAAGTAATTAATGTTAACTTACACAAGCAGCCATTGTTCAAGTTTTTTTTACTACTACTCTTCAGACATGATTGGAGTTTAAATTCTTGTTGAACATCTGTTTCTGACTTTTTCCAAGTCCTCAAATAGTAGAGTGCTGAATTATTTGGAAAGAAACCTGCTCATTTTCCTTGCTCTTGAGTATTTCTATTTAGTCTAATGGAAGAGGCCTTTAAAGTCCCTAGGGTCTTAGCTTTATAGATGTAATTTACTTTCAGAGTAGCTTAGAGATGCCAGCTAGAGAGAATTATAAGAGTGCAATTGCATTAGATATGAATGCACAAGAGAAACTACAGTATAGATAAAGACATTAAGTGAATCAAAAGTGAGTAAGAAAAAGGTCAAATATGAAAGGAGTAAAACCTCAAAACATTTTAGAAAAAAAATTATCTGAGGAAAACAAGACTGAATTGGGGACTGAAGAGGAGGCTGCACATATTCAGCTAAAGCATGGTGGAATGGTGGGAGTGATATACTGAGGGAGAGAAAGAAAGATTGGATGACGATTTAGTGGGATGTGAATAATGGAAAACATGCAACTGAGCTAAGTAATTTATTCAAGAAAGTGTTAAATTAGTGGAATGAATTATTTGATGGTATTTTTCCCTGTCGAATTCAGGCTGAGATTGTTAAAATGATTGAATAGAAGGGGAGTATATGAGGGTAAGGCATGCACAGATTTGAAATGAAGTTAGAATGAGCTAGGTTGTACCATTTTTCATAAAGACTCATGCAACTTTATTGCATGGCATAGCATAGCGCAACCCTCCCCAGTCCTGGAGTTCTGTTGTAACTTTATAAACGTAACTTGCCTCTATTTACCCGTTTATATACCTGGAGACACTCCTTCCTTGCCAATATTTCATTGGAAGAACTGCCCTGAGCAGCAGGCTTAGGAAAGGAAGCTTAACCCATGTTGTGTTAAGGCTGCTTTTATAATTTTCCATTGAGGTTGCATGTAAGGAAAAAACACTGTGTCTTTGCTTAAAGCATGTTTGGGAATTGTGTAATTTTCTAGATGTTGGATTGTAACTCCCAGCCACCCCAGACAGCATAGTCAATGGTAAGGAGTGCTGGGAGCTGAAGTTCAACAACATCTGGATGGCCAGATTTTCAAAATAGCAATAAGGGATAGTTGAAATTAATGATAATCAAGAAGCAGCTAATAACAAGTCTGTGTTCTACCTAAATACCAAATTATAGTATTGATTTCAGTTAACTTAGTTATTTGTTCCTCAGTAAAATTAACATTGTCCACACTCATAAATTCTGTGATGCACACTCTTCTGTCTATATGAAGGGACCACACACCATTTTTTTTTTTTTTGGTATTTTGTTTTGTCTGTTTAAAAGGAAGAATTCTCCAACCCTCAAACAGGAAACATACTGTTATAAGAGACACCTGCCAGCCCTAAAGGGCAAAGCTTTCTGGCTGTCAAATAAGGAGCATCCCTTATAGCAATAGCAATAACATAGCACTTCTATTTCTATACAGCTTATCAGTGCCAAAGCACTACCTAAGTGGTTTACAATGTGTTAGTTGATTGCCCTCAACAAGCTGGGTACTCATTTTACCAACCTACAGGCTGTGTCAGCCTTGGAGCCCTGTAGGATTGAACTTACAGCATTGTGGCTGCAGTACTGGCATTTAACCACTGTGCCACCAGAAAACTTGGCAACCCTATGGGGGGGGCACACAATGCCCACTCTCAGCTTAAAGACAGTATCCTGTTGTGTTCCTTTGCCTTTGCCAGTAGCAAAGCTTATGATATGTAGAAGATGAAGGTTCTCAAGCTTGATGCCATTGTATGAAGACTTCTCATTTGCTTACAGCTACAAAGCGGTGGCTTCTCCATTCCATGTTTCTCCTGCTCTGTCATCTGCCCTTTTCTCCTCCTTTCTGAAACAAACAGGAATTGTACTTTGCTTCACAACAGGTGAGAAGACTGAGGGAGTCAAGACTGCTGCAAGAGATGCTGCTGTAAAGTATCCTACATATGTAATCAGAATGGCATGGAAAGTTGCAATGATGCCACATTTATCATTTAAGAAATGAGCCTTGATTGGATTCTAGCTTGACACTGGACTAGGGTGTTTGGAATGATTGGTAATATATACTGTTTAAATCTTTGAAGCTGCATCATTTTGCTGATGCTTTTTGGAGCAATTAGCTTCCCCTGCCTTAGTGATTCAGGAAACACTTCTCCCACCCACCCCTTTTAGAATGCCACATTTTCTCCTTCTTGCTTTTTGATAAATGCCAGAGCTGATGGAGCCTCTGCTCTAGCCGTGACCCCAGCAGATCAAGTGGAAGCAATCTTTGCAGGGAAAGGAAAAGATAGTGCTTTATTATTTAGTGAACTTGTAAGGTTCATTCATTGTTACTGTCCAGAGTAGAACTGCATACCAGTGACATGTGTATTCATCATTGAAATGGTATTCAGTGGTAGTAGCTGCTAAATACTTTAAACCAAGCAGAGTTCTGTCCTGAATTCTGAAAACGTTGAGTTCTTTTCTTAACTCTTTTAGGACACTCTGTATCCTAAATGGAGGTTGAAGCTTGACAGTTTCATTAGATTCCTTTGTAGTTCACACTACCAATTTTGGGCTGAAGCCATTTATTTTTCATTACGATAATGTATGCACCACACTCCTTCTTTTCAGTATTATTTTAGACAGGGCTATGAATGCTGTCACTGTGAGTCACATAAAGATACAGGAAAAAGAGAGGCTTACATAAGTCTCTCAAGTGAGCTCCTTCCTAATGGACTAGGCTTAATGGCCATAGGTCCTCTCATCCTGACCTGAGCTCTTCATGATCTAGGTATCTTCCCTCCAGCTGGTTGCACCATGATTTGAGGCAGGGATTGCTGCTTGGCTGAAGACAGTTCTCCCCATTCATAGATAAGCCGTGTAAAAGGTAGAACAGTTTGGGTTTCATGAACGGGTAATGGTGTTTTCCTTGCCTCAAACAATTTCTGCCAGCTAAGAGCAGCTAGTTTGTTTAGAATTCTGCTGCTAGGCTGAGTAGTAATGAAAACAGTAGAAGGAGGACATATGTACAGCCTGTTTCTGAAAGTGCTGATGGTTAGAACTATGTAGTAGGTGAAAAGAACTAGAGTGCTTTCAGGACGAAAGTAAAATATTGTACAGATGAGCCTAAGGCAATGAAGCCATCAGTTCCTCTATACCTATTTGCCTTCTTTGTAGGTGTATACTAAACATGAAAATGAAAGGCAGTTGATTCAGTCAAGCATAATGAGCTTGTAATAACTCTTCCCTGTATCTGGGTAGAATAGAATCCAGCACCCGCTGAGCCCCAGTGGGACCAATTTGCAGGTGAGACAAAATTCCTCCTCTTACATCAGCTCTGCCTCACCTGAACAAACACCAAGTGGGTGTGTGGGGGACATGTGACTTATATATGAGTAAGTGCAGTGAAAGGAGATCTCTTGAGAAATGAAAAGTGAACATCTGAAATGTGGAATGTGAAGAAAGTAACTGTTTAGCCAGTCTCTGTTTTTCTTCTGGGTTGTAAAATGGTATTGTTTGGAAGCTGTTCTTGCCAAGAACGTCAAACAAGGGATACCACATACCAAGGAAGGAGTCAATATAACCTCCAGCCACAACAACAAGAAAAGAAAGATGCTGGTGGTTGGGGACTCATTGCTCAGGGGTATAGAGATACCAGTGTGCCTGACAAGATGAACTGGGAAGTAAGCTGTCTTCCTGGTGCATGTATCTGGGATGCCACTGACATTTATTTATTTTATTTATTGGATTTATATCCCACCTTTCTCCCAAGATGGGATTCAAGACAGGTTACAATAGTTAAAAAATACAACCGAGACCTCACAATTACAAAAGTTAAAAAAGAATTAAATTAAATTTCCATTATTAAAATATAGTTAAAAACACATAATTAAAAACATAAAATCTATTAAAATACAACATTAAAAAACAGCATACCAAGTAAAATTCACATGCCAAACACCTGCCAAAATAAAAATGTCTTCAACTGTCAATGAAAAGAGAGCAGAGTGGGGGCCAAGTGGACCTCCTGTGAAACTGAGTTCCATAATTTGGGAGCAGCCACAGAGAAGGCTCTCTCCCAAGTCAACCAACCTTGCCTGTGAAGGTGGTGGGAATGAGAAAAAGCCATCCCCTGCAGATCTTAACACTCAGGCCAGCTTGTATAGGGGGATATGATATTTCAGATAGTGTGGACCCAAGCCATTTAGGGTTTTAAAGGTCAAAACCAGCACTTAGAATTCTGCCCGGAAACAGACTGGTAGCCAATGCAGCTGTTTCAATGGGGGGGGGGTCACATGATCCCTGTACCCAGTCCCAGTGTGGCTGCAGCGTTTTGGAAATAGTTTCCAAAGGCAGCCCCATGTAGAACGTGTTACAGTAGTCCAAATGGGATGCAATCAAGGCATGTGTCACTGTAGCCAGATCCGACTTGTCAAGAAACAGGTGCAGTTGGAGTACTAGTTTTAACTGTGCAAATGCACTCCTGGCCACAGCCGAAATCTGAGCATCCAGGCTCAGATCGCGGAGTCCAGGAACACACCCAAGCTGCAAACCTGACATTTCAGGGGGAGTGTGACTCCATCCAGCACATGCTGAATCCCTGTTCCCGGATCTGCCTTTCTACTGACCAGGAGGACCTCTGTCTTGTCTGGATTAAGTTTCAATTTGTCCACCCTCATCTAGTCTATTACTGACAGCAGACACTGGTTTAGCACAGAAACAGCTTCCTTGGAGTCAGATGTAAAGGAGAGATAGAGTTGTGTGACATCAGCATACTGATGACATTGAACCCCAAAACTCCAGATGACCTCTCCCAGTGGTTTCATGTAGATATTAAACAGCGTTTATTTTTTCATTTTGCATTTGTGTGTGAGTCTGTTCAGAGTCAGTAGGGGTATAGTTGGCATAAAGATCCCCACTGTGTTGCCCCCTTTCACATTGCTAAGGTCGAGTTGCTGCTAATTTTCCCCAGCATATTAGAAACTTGATATTTTCTTGGAATTTCCAAGACCTCTTTGGGTAACAGGCTCTTCAAATATTCCCAACTACATAAATTGACTGCAGCCCTCTGTGTACTTATTTGGGAATATACAGGTTCCACAGAACTGAATCGTGTTTCAACTTGTAAAACTCATTAAGCATTTTCCAACAAAGATTCTTCTACAACCAGATGAAAGTCATCCCTTTATCTTATAACTAGAAATGCAATCTTATTTTTAAAAAGTTTTACCATTTAAACTGCCAGCAAGTAAGAACCCCAACAAAGAAAAAGAGAGCCAAAAGAGTGAATCAGACTCTGCTCTGCATTCCGCCAGTCTGCTTTTATCTGCAATCCCTGCTTGCTTAGACTGATTAGCACAGATGAGTGAATGGCTCCATTTTCTTCTCCCCACCATACTTTTTGAAACTGCACAAAACAAACAATATTAAAGCTTAAAAGATTTGCTGTCTGGTTAATCTTTGGGTAAATCCACATTTTGGTAATGCAGGGCTACAGGCCACTTTGCATGGCTGCATCTGAAATTCAGTATGCACTCTGAACGAAAGGGGCAACCCATAAATTTATTGTGATCCTATGAATTTCATAGGGGTTTCTTAGGCAAGAAATACTCAGAGGTGGTTTGTTATTGCCTTGCTCTGAAATATAGTCTACAGCGCCTGATAGTCTTTGATGGTTCCCCATCCAAGTACTTACTAGGCTTGACCCTGTGTAGCTTCCAAGATCAGATGGGATCTGGTTCCTTCATAGTATTTAAGATATAGGAGATTTTCACATGGACTATATATCCCGTGGCAGGAACAGAACAGGGTTGGGGAAGGTTTTCCCTTTCAGACGACGTTGACCCCGTTCTGTCCTGCATCCATCCTTCTCCTGTGAGTGTTCCGGAACAATGTAATCACGATTTTTCATCGTGAATAGACCTCCCGTTCTGTCGCTATCATGCAATCACAGGTGTGCGAACAGGAGCCCCGTTCCTGTTCCGAAATGACAGCCATGGAGGGGAGGTCCGTTCTGAGCACTTCCGGTACGATCTGGACATCTAGGTAAGTGGCACCCTTTATTTTACCCTCCCTGTTTTGATTGTGTGATTTAAAACATGTTTTTGTGCTTGGTGAACTGATTTTATGTTTGGGGAGTTTTAGTTTTTAAATTTACTGACCAGCCGTTATAACGTTATAACGTGATAATGTTTCAGATGGCCGGTCGTAAAAGGACCCTTACGACAGCTGCATTTATGGCTGGCCAGCAAGGGGAGGGGGAGCCCGTTCCTGCCGCGGAATTAAGGTAAGTCTGTGAAAGATTTACTTTATTCCATGGCAGGAACGGGAGAGGAGGTGGCGGGGCAGTAACGGGACATTTTGGCCCCATGTGAAAATCTCCATAGAATCTTGTTGGGATGTCCTTTTCCAGTTGTTACAGGAGGAGGTATCCACTATCTCCTTGTACAATGAACAAAACACCCCTGTGGTGCACCTCCAGCTTAAGGGTGAGGGGAATTTTCTCATGGCCAGTCAGTAGCTGTGAGGATGGGGTGGGAAGCCCTCTGGCACTATCTGGCTGCAGTCATGCAGCCTAGAAAAAAAGTACGCCAGAGGTCCAGAAGGGTGGTAACTGTTCCTTTTCCCAGGCTGTGCAACTGATAGCCAGATGGCCTGGGGTCTCTGGCTATTGACTGGCTGTAGGGGATGGCCCTGGTACCTTCAAGTGGTATTGTACAGCCAGCAGAAGCCCAGTGGAGGTATGCTGGTGTAGATTTCACTCTGATCTTCACTTTTATTTTTAGAGTGGAGTAGAACTTTCTTCCTTTACTTTCATGGGTGAGGTTCTGTTGAAGAATCTGATGGCCCACAGGCAATAGGGGTTCAAAACTTTTCAGAACCATGAATCCAGATGCAGTGGAAGCATACATTGCTTGTGCTCAAGAACACTCTGTTTAGATCGTTTTCCGATGAAAGTGTCAGCCAATGTGTGGTAGGAAAAGAGAATGACTGCTGTTTGAAGCAGTGGACAGAAAAAAGAGAAATTTTTGGATTAGCCATTGATATCATCTGCCACTCTTGCAAACTCCCCTCTTTCCTCATAATCTAGCTATAATTCTCAGAGTAATTGGAAAGACCATGGATTTTCCTAGCAGCAATGCTGTTGTGAGCTATGTCTGTTGCATGAGGGCCAATGTGGTATAGTGGTTTCAGTATTGGAGTTTTTATTTGTTGTTGCTAGCTGCTGTCAAGTCAACTTCAACTTATGGTGACTCCATGAATGAGAGACCTTCAAGTCATCCTATCCTGAACAGCCCTGCTCATGTCTTGCAGACTCAGGGTCATGGCTTCCTTCATCAAGTCTATCCATCTGGAATGTAGTTTTCCTCTTTTCCTGCTACCTTCTAACTTACCAAGCATTAGGACTTCCGGTTTTAGAACGGAGCGAGCAAGGAGCGCAAGAACGGAGCTCCGGCTCCAAAATAAATTTAAACGGTGTCCGGGGGGCAAATCTATCTAAAACCCTGTTGGGGAAGTCTCCGAAAGTGAGGGGATCCCAGGTATCGCCGCGACTGCTGCAAAACCAGGGGTGAAAGCTTCGCCGGAGCGGAAAGGAGAAGGAGAAGGGCGAAGTCACACCGGGCAGCATAGTGGCTGAAACGGCCATTTGAAAAAACAAAGAGGAGGGGAGAGAAAGCCCCCCTTGTGCCCTGCTAACAAGCCGCCGAGCCTCTCAGAGAAGAGAAGAAACGTCCAGAGGTGATAGCAAGATAGTGAGAAGCTTGTTCTCTGTCTGTTTGATAATTTTCCTCAGAACCTAAAGGCTTTTCTCTTATAGAGATTTGGTTTCTTTTTGTTGTTTTGGGCTTCTCTCCACAAAATAAATAAATAAATAAATAAAATTCTTTTTTCTCCTTCTCTCTCTATTTATGTTTATATGGAGAGAGAATAAGGTGGGCTGAAAAGTAACAACGGATGTGGTTTTTTGAGAAATTAATTTAAGCTGCACTGGGCCACTTTTGAGAAAGTGTTTTCCTTCTTTTTTCCCCTCACTATTTTTATTTTTATTTATGTATTTTTTTGGTGTTGCTGGCCTTCCTTCTGTATTAAGCCCCTGATTAATTATTGTCTTCTTTTTTTTACTGTTGCTATTGCTGGTCTCTTTTTGTTCCCTTCCCTTTCTCTCTTTTTTTTCTCCCCCCCTTTTTTTTGTATAGAGAATCCATATTGTTTCAAAGTGGAGTGACCTTGAAAACGCCAGCAAGCAGAAAGGGAAGTGTGACAGGATAAAGGGAGAAGTATACTGACTATATCCACACTTATATAATTTTTGGAACCACTTTTCCCCCCCTCTTTTCTTCTCTTTTTTATTTTTGGTAATTTTGGAGTTATATCTACATGTTCTCCTTTTTTCCCCTTCTTTTTTCTACCTCCCTTTTACCTTTGTTAAATACTTTTTGATATATACCATAAAAGTAATATAAAAAATATAAATTATATATTTTTCTTTTCTCATCCTACTTTGGTCTGCACATAAGTTATATACACACATATATATTAATTTTTCTCCCCCTTATAAATTTTTCTTTTTTAAAATTTTCTTTATTCAAATATTTTCTTTCCTCCCTTTTTTCTTTTTGTTCCTTTTTGTTTTTTGCTGTAATTTTTCCCCTTTTTCTTTTTTTCTCCCCCCCTTTTTTTCTTTTTTCCCTACCCATTCTTTGGTGTGTGTGTGTGTGTGTGTGTGTTTGCAAATATTTTGGACATTTTGAATTTTTGAGTTTGACTTCTTTTTTCTTGAGCTACTTTTTTTCATTGGAAGAAAAGAAACGAGGAAGGACAAAGCAAGTTAAAGGAAAGTTGGTGAAAGTGTGAAGGTCTGAGAAGGAGAAGAGAAGAGGAAGAGGAAGAAAGGAGCATATGAAAGATGATGGCAGTGTGAAGTTGTAAGGAAAGAAGAAGGAGGTGAGAGATAAGAAAGAAATAGGAAGAAAGGGAAGTGAAGAAGGTGGAAAAGGTATAGGTGAAAGGAAATTGAAAGTAGAGGAACAGAAGTGGAGAAAGAATAACAAAAGTTGGAGGGTTAATGTAAGTAGAAGGGAAAAGAAAAAGTAAGTTTAAAGAGGAAATAAAGAAAAAAGAGAGAGAGAGATGGCATCAAACCTAAGAAACAGGAACAAAGGACATGAAGCATTAAACAGAAGAGGTTCAATGGAGGAAAATGCTCCACAATATATGAAAAGATTCATGGAAGAAATTTGTCAGTTTAGAAAAGAAACTGGGGGGTATCTGGATGACTTGAATACAAAATTTAATGCAATGCATACCTTGTTCTCACAAGTTAAAACAGAAGTACAGGAACAAAAAGAAGATATTCAACTACTGAAAAAAGAAAATGAAGAATTAAATTTGGAACTTGAGAAACAAAGAGACCAAATGGCATTAATGGAATTAAGAGAAAAGGAGGCATGGATTTGAATGAGAGGTTTGAAGGAGCAGGCAAATGAAAATATAAGGACCAAGATTATAGATTTGCTGGCCAGAAATTTAGAATGGCCAGAAGCTCAAGTAGATCAAGAAGTAGATCGAGTATATTGTTTGAATTCATTCTTTGCAAAAAAAAAAAAAAGAAATCTCCCCAGAGACATAATTATTCAGTGCACAAGGAAAATTACAAGAGACTATATATTAGAAGTACACAACAATAAAGGAATCATAAGTGAAGGAAAATCCCTGATAATTATGAAAGAGATACCAACGAGGATATTAAGGAGAAGGAAAGAATACAATTTCCTTGTTGAAATTCTTAAAAGAGAGAAAATCATATTCAGCTGGGATAAATTGGAAGGGGTAAACTTCACATACAAAAAAGAAAGGTATAAAATTGACTCAGTAGAAAAAGCTAAAGACTTTATAAAAATCATAAAAAAGAATTTGGAATGGCATGAGAGAAGAGGAGAAAGACAGCCAGGCAGCCTCTTCACAAGTGGTAGAAGACAGCGAGGAAGAAGAAAATATATTGAAACAGAGAGAGAAGAAAGGAAGAGATCCAAAAGCAAAAACAGAGGAGAACAAAGTTTGTTGGACTTGAGTATTTCAGAGTAAAAAAGAAGAAGTAACAAAACCTCAAGAAGGAGAGGGGAAGGAGGGGAGGGAAGGGAAGGGAGGGGGAGGGAGGAGGAGAGGAAAGTAGAAGAGAGGGAATTAAGAGAATAGTGATGTCTGAGAAAAGAATCCTCACTTGGAACATAAAAGGATTAAACTCTGAGAAGAAAAGGAAATTGGTTTTCCACTTTCTTAAAAAAGAAAATTTGGATGTTATATGCCTACAGGAAATACACATAAAAAATAACCAAGCGAAATTAATTAAGCAACAAAAACTGGGAAAAAGAATTTATGGCCCTAAATCAAAAAAAGAAAAATGGGGTGGTGTTGTATATTAAAGATAATTTAAAACCTAATTTGATGTTGACAGATGATAAGGGATGATTCATATTAGTGGAGGTGGAGTTAAATGGTAGGAAAATGATAATAATAGGTATTTATGCACCAGTTAATGAGAAATATACTTTTTATAGAGAAATAAGAATTGAATTATGACAATTGGTGTATACTGGGAGATTTCAATGGAGTTGTAGAACCACATATTGATAGATGTGCGGGTAAAAAAAAATTCAAGAAGAACCAGGGTAAACTAACCAAAGAATTTTTTGATATTGTAGAAGAATTACAATTAATTGATACCTGGAGATATAAAGAAGCAAATAGAAAAGAATATACATTTTATTCGTATTCACATAATTCAATGTCTAGGATCGATATGATTTGGGTATCAAAAAACAGTGCGAAAAATGTTAAAAAGGTAGAAATATTAGCAAAGCCTATATCTGACCATAACCCAGTATTATTAACTATGAAAAACACAAAATATGAAAGAAATTGGAGACTGAACAAATTGCTATTGGATCGAGAGGAAGTAATAACAGAAGGGAAAAAGGTATTACAAGAATATTTTGAAATAAACTGTAATGGCGCAGTTTCAAATCATATGGTGTGGAATGCCAGTAAGGCAGTGATTAGGGGGATGTTTATTAAAATAAATAAATTATGGATAAAAAAAGAACAGAAACGATAAAGAAACTTATGGAGGAAATTAAGCAAAAAGAAATAAAACTAATAGACTCCCCCAGATGTAAAAAAAAAATAGGAATCAAATTATACTATTACAAAAACAACTAGAAATGATAATAACAGATGAAATTAAAAGAAAATTGGATTATATGAAACAAAAAAATTTTGAACATGCAAATAAACTGGGAAGATGGTTAGCTTACAGGTTAAGAAAAGAAAGATTTAAAAAGTTGATATTAAAATTAAAGGTGGGAAACAGAGAAATAACAGAGGAAAAAGAAATTTTAAAAATATTTAAGAATTATTTTGAGTCAATCTATCAAAAGCAAAATATACCTCAAGAGTTAATGAAAGAGTATATTAAAAAATGTAAAATAAAGAAAATAACGGAAACTCAAAGAGAAAATTTAAATAAAAATATTTCAGAAGAGGAAATAATAGAGGCAATAAAAAAATTGAAAAGAGGCAAAACCCCGGGACCTGATGGCCTAACAGCCATATACTATAAAAAATTCATGGAAGAATTATTAAAACCATTACAAAAAACAATGAATGATATTTTACAGAAGAAACAGATTCCCAACAGTTGGAAAGAAGCAAGAATAGTGTTATTACCCAAAGAAAATAAGGACCCAATCTTAATGGAAAATTATAGGCCAATTTCATTATTAAATGAAGATTACAAAATATTTGCATTGATATTATCAAATAGATTAAAAGTGGTATTGCAAGATTATATACATAAAGATCAAAATTGCTTTTTACCTAAAAGACAAATCAAGGACAATGTTAGAACAGTTATAAATGCAATAGAGTATTTAAATTACCATAATGAAATAAAAGGTGCATTAATCTTTCTGGATGCCGAAAAGGCATTTGATAAATTAAATTGGCAATTTTTATTGGAAATACTAAAAGAAATAGAAATAGGAACCAAATTTAATGAATGGATACAAGCAATATATTTGAATCAAACAGCAAAATTAATAATTAATGGCCACACAACTGAGACAATAAAAATTGAAAAAGGTACTAGACAGGGATGTCCGCTATCCCCCCCTACTATTCATACTGACCCTAGAAATTTTGAACTCAGAAATAAGGAAAGAGGAAAAAAATTAGAGGTATTAAAATTAAAAAAGAAGAATATAAATTAAAGGCCTTTGCCGATGATTTAGTTAACTTAATAGAAAACCCCACAAAAAGCATAGATCCACTGCTGCAAAAAATAGAGGAATTTGGTAGATATGCTGGCTTCAAAATTAACAAAAACAAGAGAAAAATTGTGGTAAAGAACATGGAGGGAAGAGAAAAAGAAGAATTAAAAGAAAAATCAGGATTTGAAATTGTAAAAATGGTTAAATATTTTGGAGTGAATATAATGGAAAAATCACAAGATCTATTCAAATATAATTATGAAAAGATTTGGAAAGAAATTAGTAAAGATTTAGTTAAATGGAAAAACATAAACTTATCACTGATGGGGAAAATCTCAGTGATTAAAATGAATATTCTACCGAGGATACTCTACCTATTCCAAACCATGCCAATTAATATTTCTAATGAAACATTTGCTAAATGGCAAAAGGAAATAACTAAATTCATATGGAATGGGAAAAAAACAAGGATTAGAATGAAACTATTGACGGACATAAGAGCAAGGGGTGGGCTAAGTTTACCGGATTTAAAAATATATTATGAGGCGGCAGGCTTGACATGGGTGAAACAGTGGATAGAATTAAAAGATAAAAGAAATTTAGATTTGGAAGGCCATGAATTAAAAATGGGATGGCATGGGTACCTTTGGCACGGGAAGATTAAAATAAATGCAGAATTCAAAAATCATGTCATCAGAATATCGTTAATAAAAATATGGAGCAAGTATAAAAAGAGATTGAGTCCCAAAGTACCTGGATGGCTATCCCCACAGGAAGCCTTTTGCAAACGTGAATTAAGGATAGAAAATTGGATAAGATATAGAGATATTTTAGAATTAAGAGAGGGAGTGTGGAAAATTAAAGAAAGAGAGAAACTAGAGGAAGAGGGATTTAAAATGCATTGGCTGAGTTACTATCAATTAAAGGTTAGAACAAAAGAAGACTTAAGTTTGCTTCAATATGAAGGTGAAAAATCTGAGTTTGAAAATATATTATGCTCAGATGAACCCCATGAGATTAGTAGAATATATGGACTATTACTAAAATATAATTTGGAAGAAGAACAAATAAAACAATGTATGGTAGGGTGGGCACAACATTTAGGACATCAAATATATATGGAACAGTGGGAAGCGTTTTGGAATCAAGGTCTGAAATTTACGTGTTCATATAATTTGAAAGAAAACTTCTACAAAATGATGTTCAAATGGTATCTATCCCCATCAAAATTGGCTAAAATATATAAAGGGGTATCAAATTTATGTTGGAAATGCCAAAACCAAATAGGTTCTTTTTTCCACATGTGGTGGAAGTGTAAAAGGGCTAAGAGATTCTGGTTTAAAATTAACAGGTGGATAGAAAAAATATTGGGGGCTAAATTACAAAAAAGACCGGAATTATATTTATTAAATATGGTGAATTTAAATGATAAAATAGAAAAAAAACATAGAAATTTAATCTGTTACTTAGTTACTGCAGCAAGGATAGTTTATGCAAGAAAGTGGAAAACCAAAGAAATACCTTCTTTTCAGGACTGGATACAGAAAGTTATTGAATTTGCATCTTTAGATAAACTCTCAAATTTAGTGAGGAATAAAACAACTGATATGTATAGAAAAACATGGGAGCCGGTTATAGAATATGTTAAAAAAGAAAATGGAGAGATAGCCATTATGGGATTTAATAGCTAACTATTTAAATATTTAGATATTTGACTTTTTGATTATTGTCTTCTAATTAATGTTATTAAAGGAAATTAATACATTATAATATACTATATTTCACTAGATAAAAAATATGTGATTGAAGAGAGATGTTTGAAAAAGTTGACGATATAAATGTGAAAATGGGAAGCATATTGAAAATTTAAATGAAAATAAATGAAAAATAATGATGTAAATAGTGAGAGATATGGAAAGGGAGGAGATATATAAGTATGAATTGGGAAAACACACTGAGAATAGCGGGAAGTCAATTTTAGGGGGGTGGGTGGGTAGGAGAGGGAGATATCTGATGTTTTACGTTAGTTTTTTTCTTTCTTTTGTACTTTCTTCTGTTTTGTCTTTTAGTCTTTTTTTAATGTTAGCTAATAGATGTCTATACATGTCATTATATGTTCCTAGTTTTGCCTTTGTTCTTTTATATTTGTAAAACTAATAAAGATTAATATATTAACTAACTTACCAAGCATTATTGTATTTTCTAGTGAGCCCTGTCTTCTCATTACATGGCCAAAGCATGACAATCTCAGTTTAATCATCTTGGCTTCTAAGGAGAGTTCAGGCTTGATTTGCTTTAGGGCCCATTTACTTGTCCTTTTTTAGCAGTCCACAGCATCTGTAAAACTGTTCTCTAGAACCACATTTCAAATGACTATCAGCTTTTTTCACTGTTCAGCTTTCACAACTATATATAGAAATAGATTTTTCTTGGTTTTTTTTCAGGGCTGTGAGGCCATATTCTGGAAGAGTTTCTTTCTGATGTTTCACCTGCATCTGTGGCTGGTATCTTCAGAGAAGCCCAGAAAAAAAACAAGGAAAATCTATGGATGCCAGCCGTGAAAGCCTTAGACTTCACATATATATAGAAATAGAAAATACCCATTGTATAGACAGTCCTAACTTTTGCATTCAATGATATATCTTTACATTTCAGGATCCTTGTCTAGTTCCTTCATAGCTGCCCTTCCAAAGCCTAGTCTTCTGATTTCTTGACTGCAGTCTCCATTCTGATTAATGACTGAGCTAAGGCATGGAAAATCTTGAACTATGTCAATGTCTTCATCATCTATTTTTAAGTTATGTAAATTATCTTTGGTCATTCTTTCTCTAATTTTCATGCCTCCTTCCTCAGAGTCTAATCCTGCTTTATGTGTGATACCTTCAAGTTAAACAGATAGGGTGATAAAATGCAGCCTTTCCTGAACCTCTTTGCCAATTGGAAATCATTCACATTCTCGGTATTCTATCCTAACAGTAGCTTCTTGTTCTCATATATGTTACACATCAGGATAATTAGATGTTGTGGCACACCCATTTTTTTAAAAAAGCAATCAATAGCTTTTAATGATCTAGGCAATCAAAGGCTTTGCTATAATCTGTAAAGCACAGGCTGGTTGTTTTTTGAAATTCTTTTGTGGGCTCCATTATTCAACATATGTTTGCAATATGATCCCTAGTGCCTTTTCCTTTCCTGAACCCAGCCTGGACATCTGGCGTTTCTTGCTGTATATATGGTAAAAATCTTTGTTGTAGAATTTTGAGCTTCACTTTGCTTGCATGGGAGATTAATGTAATGGTCCTGTGGTTACTGCAGTCCCTGGTGTCCCCTTTCTTGGGGATTAGCATTTCCAGTCTGTGGGCCATTGTTTTGTTTTCCATATTTGTTGACAGATTTTTATTAGAACTAGGACAGAGCCTATCTCTGTAGATGAAGCAGCTCTATCTGTTCCTGGTGATTTATTTCTCCCAAGTGCCCCTGAGTGCTATGTTAATTTCTAAAACTGGAGGTTCATCTTCATAAGGTTCTTAATGATTACCACATGGAATAATGAGACAAGACACAAAGATGGGTTGAAATATGGGCCACTTTATCTTATTTACAGTTGTCCCTCCACATTTGCGACTTTCACATTCGCGGTTTTGATTATTCGCGGAAGGCTGCTCCCCCCCGCCACTGCTCAACACACCCTCCCTTCCAAAGGCAGCAAAGGGCTTAAACCATCGCTGCCTTCAGAAGGAGAGGTGGGGAGTAGCTGGCGCACTGCCTCTGCGCCCCACTCCCTTCCCAAGGGAGCTAAGGGTTTCTGAGGAAGCCCTTCGGTGCCTTGGGAAGGGGGGGTGGGAAGCAGCTGGCGCACTACCTCTGTGCCCATTCCCTTCCCGAGGCAGCGAAGGGCTTCTGAAGAATCCCTTCGGTGCCTTGGGAAGGAGGAGTGGGAAGCAGCTGGCGTGCTGCCTCTGCAGAAGTCCTTCGGTGCCTTGGGGAGGAGGGGTGGGGAGCAGCTGGGGCGCTTCCTCTGCACCCCACTCCCTTCCCAAGGCAGCAAAGGGCTTCTGAGGAAGCCCTTCGGTGCCTTGGGAAGGGGGGGTGGGAAGCAGCTGGGCCGCTGGTTCTGCGCCCCACTCCCTTCCCGAGGCAGCGAAGGGCTTCTGAAGAAGCCCTTGGGTGCCTTGGGTAGGAGGGGTGGGGAGCAGCTGGCACGCTGCCTCTTGGGAAGGGGTGGGTGGGAAGAAGATGGCCCGCAGGCTCATATCTTATTCACGTTTTTTTCACATTCGCAGGGATTGTCTGCCCCTAACCCCCGCGAATGTAAAGGGATTACTGTAATTATTTATTTCTTGGGGTATGCGAACCCAAAGGGGAGACTGTGCAGGACCGGCTGGAACTGACGGTCCCCTTGGACCCATTCTCCCAGCTTCCCTGGGCGAAACACGTGAGCCCTGAGGGGGATTCCAGAACTTCGATGCCTCCTGGGCACCATCTACTGGAAGGCCGGACACCAGGATGTAAAACCTCAAGCCTCATGACTTCTATCGAGGGTTCGTCCCTAGCGCCAACTTCAAGGATAGCCTATCTCCCTGCACCCCATCCACATGAAATGCAGGTGCAATTTGATAAGCCATTCCTTCAACCCACAATGGGGGTACCATAGGGAACGCCAAATACCCTGTCTCCCCACTCCCTGCCATAGATAACGGGCAAGTGTTCACCCTATCCCCCACCAGAGAGGCCAATGTGGTCCTCACTCTGGTTCGTATACCCTCAAACAACAACTGTATCCCTTCCTCAGACAAGTGGACCCCATCAACCCTATAAAGTTCCAGCCGTTTGTAGGAAATATCAGGGTATTTGATGAAATGGCCTAGACCATCAGCCATAGCCCTATGCATTTCCCTGTTAACTTTTTTGCGGGGTATATCCAGACGCTTTGTGTCCCCATCACTGGGGTAAATCAGCCGGGGAACAATGTCAGACCAAACCAGAAGCATGTGAGGCCATCAGGCCTTAATCTGTTGCATATCAGCCAGCACCTGGAGGATCAATGCCCTGC
Organism: Gambelia wislizenii; assembly: GCA_030847615.1. Taxonomy (NCBI): domain Eukaryota; kingdom Metazoa; phylum Chordata; class Lepidosauria; order Squamata; family Crotaphytidae; genus Gambelia; species Gambelia wislizenii. The sequence goes on along the minus strand of JAUMIR010000004.1, from coordinate 86,992,790 downwards.
CCTTGAGCAAGCCCAAATCATTTCTTCCCAGGTGTATCACCAACATATGCGGAGGAAGTCCACGATGCTCCTGAAACAACATATTAATTAAACTATTCCACTTTAAGCCTCTCTTGCCCAGCCATTCAATTGTAGCCATTTCACCCAGACCCAAGTGGGCACCTAGATGACTTGTCTTGGCATATCTTGCCGCCCAATAAACAAAACTGTGACCACAGATCAATACTCGGTATCTTGTTGGCCACACCTTAGTATCTGTAAAACAGAACACCAACATATTAATAACAAATTGGGCGGATGTACTTACGGTAGGCTCTGGACTTCCACCTTCCCAGTTTCTGAATTGCCTCGGGGCGCACGCCCATTGCTGCTGCCGTTGATGCTGCCCCGATTCTGAAGGAATGATAACAGAAACGAACTACCTCTAATCCTAGATGGGCCAACGCCTTGGCAGTTAGTGCCCCAAACTGGTAGGGGGGTTAATAGAGACCCATCCATATGACAAAATAAGGGCCCAAACTTCTTAGGACGTACCCTCTAGTACTCCTGTAATGCCCTAATGGGGCAAAGGAACCATTCATGACATCTGTTCAATACAATAGTGGTCCCCTTCCCAAGCTGATCGGTCTTGGAATGCCTGATAACCAATAAGACTTGGGTAGCGCTCAGGTATAGGTCCCCCACCTGCAAGGGCCTACTCAAGTTATCCCCTTTAGATGCCACCACCAGTTCACTAATGTGTAGGGCACCAAAGAATGTCGTCAGTGATGCAGCATGAAGCAAAAGAGACTAAAAATGAGTAGCACAAATGGTTGGCCAAATTTGGTATAAAGCATGCAGCACAGCCAGGGTTAGTGGTTGCCTATCGTCTGCCGTCATCCGCCTTTCCCTGTCCCAGCCCTCTAGGGCCTTCCTTATTCTGAAATCTGAAGTATTTTCTTGTAGGCCCTGCACCTTACTCCAGAAGGCCAAGGCCGACATATATGAGCATATAGATTGTGAGGCAAGACCCCTATCCCTCAGGAATACGCAGAATTGTAAGAGATGAGGAGCAGGGATGGGCCAAATGTCACTAAGCCGCACCTCACTACGAAAATCAAAGGACTCTTGAATAGCTTTCATATAAGCCTTCCTTGTGCTGGGGCTGAGAGACAAACTGATAGCTCTAACTATCTTTCCTGTCCAAGGTCCCACAAATCCGCTGGCATTGGATCCGGCTCTTCGACAGCTCCTGCTAATTGCCTGAAGCATTCCATCTACATACTGGAGAGAGCGTCGGCTATGCTGTTGTCCACTCCCACAATGTGGGTAGCAGTGAACAGGATATTAAATCTCAAGCAATGTAATGTGAATGATCTAATTAGTCCCATAACCCTCTGGGACCGGGATGTCAAAGAATTAATAACCTGAACAGTGGCCATATTATTGCACCAGAAGCACACCACAGAATTGGCAAACTCTGAGGCCCATATTCTAACAGTGACCACAATTGGGAAAAGCTCCAAGAAGGTCAAGTTGGAAGTGACCCTAGAATCCACCCAATCCTGTGGCCACTGCTGGGCACACCATCAGCAGTGAAAATAGACACCAAAACCGAGAGAGCCTGATGGGTCAGAAGACACCTTAAGGGCATCCTTCAGCTTGATCTCCTCCCTCCAAAAGTATATACCATTGAACTGTTCCAAGAAATTATTCCAAATCAAGAGGTCACTCCTAATTTCCTGTGTGATCCTGATTCTGTGATGCGGCTGAGAGACCCCAGAAATCGCATCACACAATCGCCGAAGAAATGCACGCTCCAGCGCTACTACTCTACAAGCAAAATATAGATACCCAATCAGCTCCTGGAATTCTTTGAGGGTTGCCTTTCTGCATGTCAGGAACTGATGGACCCTGTCTGCTGTATCAGCTATCTTACCCAAAGGGAGTCTGCTAAATTGTTCCATTGTATCTATTTTGATATCCAGGAAGGTTAATTGGTGAGTTGGGCCCTCAGTCTTCTCATATGCAAGGGGGACTCCAAAATAGTCTATGAGCGACTAAAATTCCATCATGAGGGAGTAACATACACCGGCACCAAATTCCCCAATAAATAGGAAGTCATCTAAGTAGTGCACAGTGCTGTTGCACCCTGTTTTGTGCTTTATGGCCCATTCCATAAATGTATTGAACTTCTCAAATGCTGAACAGGAAACAGAGCAGCCCATTGGCATTGCCCGATCCATGTAAAACATGCCATCAAATGAGAAGCCCAATAACTCAAAACCATCAGGGTGCACCGGCAAAACTCTAAAAGCTAACTTAATATCACATTTTGACAGCTCAGCCCCTAGGTCATGATGCCTAACTTCCTTAACTGCAGAGTCAAAAGAGATTTATTGAACCGAGCAAAGTTCATGTGGAATAAAATCATATACAGACTGCCCCTTTGAATAAGATAGATGGTGTATAAGGTGGTATTCACCCGGTGTTTTCTTTGGAACAATCCCCAATGGTGAAACCCTAAGGTTGGGCACAGGTGAGGAAAGAAATGGCCCAACAACTCTGCCTTCATCTGCCTCCTTCTGATTTTTTTGCCAAACTATATGCTCCAACCCACGTACTGACTTTAAATTAGATGCCATAAAAGAATTACGCCTCCCCAATAAGTAATCCCTCCAACAAATACAAAGCTGCCTGTATATTGGGATATAAGGCTAGCCAGGCAGCCAGGTTATCTAATTTAATTGAACTGGGCCCCTTTTGCATGTGAGAGAAGATTACCAGATCCCTTCTTTTCATCTTGCTGCTCTTTGCTGAACTGTCCTTTTCCTTTGGAACAGTTCCAAAAGGAATGTCCCCCACCACAAATCGAGCACGCATGGTGAAAGTTACACAGGCGACGAGAACATGTCCTTTTAGCACCAAATTCCCAGCACAGGAGTCGGTGTTGCTGGGCTACTGGCTGGGAAAATTGGGCAGTTTGGCAGGGAACATTGCTGGGTTTGACATTCTGTAAAAGATGCCCGCTGTGGGCCCTCTCACCTAAGATGGGGTGAGTTGGGGACATTACCTGTAGCCAAAGGGGGGAATTGATCATGTCCCAATTCATGGATGGGTACAACGCAGCCATTAACCTAAAAGCCTCATCGTACTGCAGCCACGCAGGGCCTGCAAAGTCTATGTATCCCCTATATATAATGTCCAGATACCTATTTAAGGCATAGGCCCTGTGTGGCTGGCTCTGGGAGACACCACCTATGTAAATAAGGAACCTGGCCAGCCAGTTGGATCATGTTCTATCTACTCTCCTTTTCTTCTTTCCTTTTCCCTATCATCCAAATCATCCCTCTTCTTCTTATCCAGCTCCTGATACAACAGAGAGAATATGTCAACGTATTCTCCCTTAAGAATTTTCTCTTCGGTTGCCAGAGCCAGATGCTCCCCCAGTGATGGCGTGTGATTGGCCCCAAATGAATTAATTGGAGGCCCCACTGTCGCTGTATTAAAAAATGGTACCCCGGCCAGCCTTGGCAGGGATGCCTGATTCATTACCGGTAGGTAAGGTAACATGGTAGGTAAAACAGGGCCACCAGAATGACACCCTGGATACCAACCCTGCATGCCAAATGCAGCGAACCTGATATTTGCGCTGGCCACTTGGGCCTCAACTGTTGCATGCTCCCTACTGGGGTCAACCTGCCCCCATGGCCAGGTCTAAGTGTCACTGGTAGTGCATTGTGGTAAAGACTCACCCTGAGCTGCAAGATCATTCTGTTGCTCTGCACTGCCGGCATCCGTACTGTGAACTCCATCATCTTGTGATGAGGTAGCACTTTCCGCCTGGTCCCTCTGACTCTCCTGCTCCAAAGCATGGATATGGGCAAGAATTTGCTCAGTAATATCTGCCGGTATGCTCCCTGCTTTAGCCTTTGCAGCCCTCTTGGCAGACTTTGGCTGCCTTGAATCCTCTAGTGCCAGTAGGCACTCCAATATCTGTTGTGTTATACTAGTGTCCCCCACACCTGTGTTGGGTGTCTGAGGGGAAGGGCGCTTCCTTGAATTTTTTGGTTCAGGGCCTTTCCCTTTTTTTTTGGTGCCATGTGAGCAATGTTTCAGTTAAATATGGTGCACGGAAGCTCAGTATAGGTTGCCCTAGCTAGCCTTGGTAATTCCCCGTACCAGTTATAAATGAGCAATACCAATCCCAGACCACAAAAGTGAAATCAAATTGCCACTCTGTAACTCTGCACTGACCAATTAGAGGAGTCCACGTCTCTGGCTTTTCTTCACAAATGAAGATTCAGGAAGGACTCATCCCATGCTTTCTGCAAGCACGCTGATGACTGAAAAAGCCAATCCGAGATAAACAAGTCCGGTTGTAGAAAGCACAGCAGAGAGTCTCCTTGGGTGATGCTTCCAGGTTGTGATTCTTTCTGCATTGTCATTTCTCTTCAAGACTTGTTCGGTGTGAGTTCTCAAATAGAGCTGCAGCATTGCGGATAGTACGTCTCCATGCCTCCCGATGTGAAGGCAGGGCGGACCATTGTTGGTGATCAGTTTGGCCAAGCCTGAGATGTTGTTTCAGGGAGTCCTTGTATCACTTTTTTTGGAGCACCCCTCTTACGCTGCCCGATATTACAGTTCCTGGAGGTATCCCTTCCAAAAGTTAATCAGAACTGGCCCTGCTTAGCTTCCAAGATCAAATAGGGTCATGTACCAAGCTTAAGGACAACAATAGTTTGATCCCTAAAAATTACAAGAGGAATGTGCTAAAGCCAGATAGACACCCAGTAAACACAACACACGAGATATAAAAACCAGTAATCATCAATAGGTCAATTCAATAAAATATCATGTGGTCTTAATTGGTCTCTTAATTGCTCTAGTACTCCCCCAAAAGTAACCAGAGCAGGCCCTGCTTAGCTTCCAAGATCAAATAGTGTATGCCCAATGTATAATCAGAAAGTTGTACCTAGCTAGATATGCAATACATATTCAAGACGCAATGGATCTGGCCCAGATATAATCGCTAGGATATGCCTAACGATATAAATAGTAAATAGTAAACATATATCCAGCAGAGGTATAACAATTAACTGCAGAGCCATGTGGTCTTGATTGAGAAGTAAAAGGGGGGCAGGCCCTCTTTTAGCTATCGGGACCCCACAATCCACCCCCTAAGGCGGTGTGCAAAAACTGCATGGTGGTAGAGGGTGTAACTGGAGGCCTTACAGGATTGGTGGGAATCAGAAGCGGCTGTACAAAAAGGGTCTCAACGGGAGAGCCAAGCTGCACTAACCAGGGCCGTGCTAGACAGGCCGCTAGTCGGAAAGGCAGTGGCGTCTCGATCCACTGCTAATCAGCAGTGACAGCTCACTCAGCTGCCTTAGAAAAAAGGGGGGGCTAGCCCGGACCTGCATTACCTAAGGCCACAAACCGGAGGCAAGTGGGTGTGGCGTTTGCTTGCACAGTTTCGGCAGCAATCTAACAAGGCTGCACCAGCTCAGAGGCCGAAAGGCAGCGGCAGTTGCTCCCGCGGCTGTTAGGACATGTCAGGACTGCAGCCAGACGTAGCCATTCAATTAGCTGCTGGGCAGCGGGAGAGGCTGGACAAGCCACTCGGAGGCAACGAGAAAGGGCTGGCTGGGCTGACTGGTAAATTTAAAGGCCCTGGTGGCTGCAAAGGCTGGCTGAAATGGCCGTGGGGAAACAGCAGCGATACTCAGATTGCCCAGCTGAGTGGGCCAAGCAGACCTCATGGCGAGCTGGCCGATCAGTAACATTGGGAGTCTGGCCGGGCCGATTGTGAGGCAGCAGGAGGGCTTGTTGGGCCGCATGTGATGCAGCGGGAGAGGCTGGCCAGGCCGAGTGAGAGATTGGAAGGCAGCGAGCAAGGCTGGTTGTGCTGCTTGGGGGGGGGGGCTGGCTGAGGGGAACACACACACCTGCAAATCACTCCCTGCACCCAGCTGAGCAGCAGTCGAACCACACACACGCATGCGCCACACACACAACAATCTGCCCCAAACCCTGAAACCACCCACCACTCAGCAACCACTTAGCCTCCAGCAATGCTGTATCCATGTGTCCCAGTGATGCAGTAACAAGGAAGAGGAAAAGTCCGCACTCTCCGCTTGTCGCAAGGAAAAGAGGAGGAGGCCATGGGCAGCAAGGAGCTAAATAAAGTCAGCTCCGCCCGTGCCTCCTCCCAACCATGGCGTAACTCATTAAAACACCTCCCCGGCGCAACCATTCTTACTGCTCTGGGGGGGGGTTGTTCCTTGAATGATTCTGTCACCCTTTCATATCTTTTATACAGTTCTTCAGTGCGTTGTTTCCATCATCTTTTTATTTCTACTTGGTCATGTACTGTGTTCCCTGCTGGCCATAGAGCATCCCCACTTTTGGTTTAAATATCCCTTTGATTTTTCAGATCTTTGGAAGAGGTCTCTTGTTCTTCTTTTTTTGTTGGCACCTCCTATTTTCTGCATTGATTATTAGTTCCCTTTGTCCCAGTGCACAAGTTGTTGAACAGTTGCATTCAGGGTTTTGACTCTATTTCTGTCTCCTTTTACTTTTGCTTTTTGTCTGTCCTTACCTGCTTGAAGAGTTTCATCTGTCATCCAAAACAGCTTCTCTTTCTTTTTGACTACAGACAGTGTATTTTTGCATTCCCTCCTGACAATGTCCCTGGGTCCCAGTCAATTAGGCCTAATAGTGCAAATCTGTTTTTCACATTATTTTTAATTTTCCTACAGTCTTTGATTCTGTTCTATTTCCTATTTTTGTATTCCAATTGCATATAGAAGTCCTGTTTTGGTGTGTGATCAGTTTCCTCCTGGACTCCAGCACAGAAGTTTTCAGTTTCTTCGTCTTCGCCTGCCTCTGTAGTTGGAGCATAAATTTGGATTAAGATTATATTGGTGGGTTTTCCCTGAAGTCTTGACATGATTCAGTCAAACTTTGCATTATATCCTTTGACTGCTTTTGCATTATAAATGCCACCCCATTTCTTCTTAGATTTTCATTTCCTGAGTAAAACACTGTGTAAATTAACTGACTCAACCTGTCCCATTCCTGTCCACTTTTGCTTGCTCACCCCAAGTATTGCAATGCTTATAAGTTCCATTTCTTGTTTTACTATGTCTAGCTTCCTCAATCCAGGTTTCTCACATTCCATGTTCCTTATATGTATTGTGCAGCTTTGGACTTTCCTTTCGCCTCTGAGCACATCAACAGCTATACGTCCTTACAGCTTGAGTCCAGTTGCATCATTAGTCACAGCATTACTCGTAGTTGTCCTCTGCTGTATCACAGTAGCTTGTTGAGTGCCATCCAACCTGGGAGCTTCATCTTCTGGCACTATCTTTTGTTTCCTTTTGGATTGTCTCATCATAGGGTTTTTGTGGTAAAAGATCTTCAAAAGGAGGTTTGGCATGCTTCCCTCTGCACAGTACTAACAAGCATTAGCTATGGTGCCACTGTAGTTGTTTTTGAGAGATCCTCTGCCAGTGTCACCCTCCAGTACAGCTGCTGCCCAGTAGCTGCTTGGCACATTTAGTCTGACTCAAAAGCCTGTTTGACATGGGAGACCCTACCAGCAGCACTGCAGCCATCAGCATAGCCTCTTGCCTCACAGGAGCATGTAATCCTACTACCACTGAAGGATAGTGCCACTGGGGAGCAGTGTTTGGGATCTGAACCCTGGTTTCCAGCGTTGGACTAGGACTCTGGAAACCAGAGTTCAAATCCCCAGTCAGCCATGGATACCACATTTTCTCGGCCTCAGAGGAGAGCAATGGCACCCCCCCCTCAAACAAACCCTGCCAAGAGAACCCCTTGATAAGTTCTCTTTAGGGTTAGCTTAAATGGGAAATGACTCGAAGGCACACAATAGCAACAGTGCCTGTTATAATGCAGAGTATCTTGGAAAGGCTTGCTCTTGAATGGCAGTTAAGATCTGTTAGCATTATAAAAGGCTACCTCCTGGTAGAGATGACTGGTTTGCTTATATGGAGTAGCTCCCTGAATGTTTGTTTTCCCCTTGCAGGTGTGGCTATGAGGAACAGTCATGGTAAGTTCCTAAACTTCAGAATTTACCACTGCATTCAGCTCATCAGCTCACAAGATCACCTAGGCTGTGGCCTTATGCACACTTACTTGGAGATCCGCCCTGCTGAGTGTGGTCGGCTTTACTTCTATGTAAACATGCATAGGACTGCGGGGATTATTGCTAGGTTTTGTTTTTGGAAGTAATCGAATGTTAATGTGTAAATGTACTTTATTATAACAGCAGAACAAGGAATACCACACCCAGATTTTTCCATATGCTGACATTCCAGGGTCAACTGTTGCTTTGAAATGAAATGGCCTGGAAAGGCTTCAGAGCAGTGCCACTTTACCCGTTAAATATCCCCTAAATTGAAAGTTAATCTGTTGGTGTAAAAGCCTGGGGAGCAAAGCAGGAGCAGAGAATGACCAGGGTTTATCCAATGGCCTGTGGTGATATTTGATAATTTGGGGAATGACTAAACTACTGTCTTCTAACATCTGACTGAGAATGAAGCACCTCCTTTTCCTCCAGCTGTACTGACATTGCTTCTTGCGACACTCTTGGCCCCAGCAGATGTAGCCAATTGGTATAAATTGGCTATGGTGGCACAGCAGCTCTTTGCTTCATAGAACAGAAGTCCTAAAGCTGAGGTTTTCAGGTAAGTGCTGCTGTTTCCTTGTTTTGCTTTTGAATTTAGTCACTCATAGGAAACTTCCTGAAGTAACATGATAATAGCTGTAGTAGTAGTTGTTGTTGTTTTTAGGTGGCTTCATGTCAGCTTTGACCAATAATGGTGATTCTATCCAAGGGTTTTCTTGGCAAGATTTATTCAGAGGAGGTTTGCCATTGCCTTCCTCTAAGGCTGAGACTTGCCTGAGATCACCCAGGGGGCCTCCATGGCTCAGTGGGGATTTAAACTCTGCTCTCCCAAAGTCCTTGTCCACTACTCAGACCACTACACCATGCTGTGCAAGACACCTGTAATGCAGTGTGGGGAGAGAATATAAGAATGCATACAAAAACTGAGTTGTCCCTCCACAGTCACGGATTTGGCATTCACGGATTTAAGTATTCATGGCTTGAAAATGTTCTTCAAAAAAAAATAATACCGGTAATCCACAAAGCAAACCTTGATTTTGCCATCTTATATAAGGGACACCATTTTGCTATGCATTTGCATATAATGGGGCTTGAGTATTCACAGATTTGGCCCTGGAACCAAACCCCAGCGACTGTGAAGAGACAACTGTACATCTAGGTGATGCTCAGGGTTTTGAGTTTGCCCACACTTGCATACAGTGATTATTATGTGACAATGGATGTATTTATTTGAGAATTAACACTTTTCTAATCTGGTTGTGAAAAGATTTGTCATGTTTACATTCTAGGCTTCACAGCAACACAGCACTCTGACAATATGCTGTGTGGGTGACAAGGTCTGTGCTGGCCTTTTGCTTGGCTGTATCATTTCTGTAGTTGGACATTAACTGGCAATGGTCCTTCATCCTGGTTTTGTGTTAGAATGTTACAGATATACAGTAGATCATCCTGTATTGCAGTGTGAACCCTCCCTATGACATAATTGACCAGTGGATTCCCCTCTTGAAACACCATGCCATCATTACTATTTTCCAGCAAAGGGTATGTTTGAGTGCAGTGCAGAACACAAAGTAGCACAGTTCTAGTACTACAGTACATTCATTGACTCTATAGTACATTCAACAAGAGTGAAGGGAAAAGAGGCCTGAAATTTAAAGAAGTAGGAGGGGCAGTAGAAAATGGGGCAGTGGAGAAGAGTTGTGGAAAAGTGCTCCCTGGGGAATTCTGGGGATTGTCGTTCAAAAAAATAGCCCTTTCATGGTCTAGAATATGTGGCTGTAGTGGTTCTGGTATTACCTGTGATAGCCAAATTGAATCCTTGTGTTCAGAGACAGGGCACCTCTCCATACAAGTTGTCAGGGTCTCAACAACAGAGTTGGCCTTTCTTCTATGTTTGTCTGAGAAATGTTTGTCTGACCAGTGTTGAAAACAAGATGCTAAATTAATGGATTATTGGGCTGATTCCCATGAGAAACTTTCTTCTGTACTGCCTTATTCTTCCCCCCCTCCACTCTTTTTGATAAAGATGGATGGCAGAAATAACAGCTAGAGATGCAGGAAACAGTAATATTATTTTCCATTTTTGCTGAAGAATTGCCACCACTTTATAGCCTGTGCCAGAGGCTTTCCCTCTCCAGGTCTCACTGGAGCTTTATCCCTGGCTTTAGTGGTTGATATTGCCCTGAGTTCTTTGATGAGGGTTTTTTTTTTTTTTTTTTGAGGAGGTGTCTTGAGTGCATAGATTATTACACAATAAGTGCACTTAGTAAGGACATTACATTGCCTTTAATTGGGGCAGCTTGACTTTTTCTGTTCATTTTGGTTGCTCCGGCAACTAAATGCAATAGAGTCTATGCCTCCTAGTTAAGGAGGGACACTGGCATTCTCAATCCTGGTGAATTTCTTGAGCTGAGTTCACCTTATTAAGTTGGGGAGTTTATTGAGGGATACTGAGCCAGCAGCAGCACCTTGTGTGCTCCTGCATTTCTCTCTGTGTCACAAAGCTTTGGGTAGTCTTGTATGGTAAACATTATTATGTATGAACTGCAGCATCATAATCTTACTCTACTGCCCATTCCCTGACCCTTACTCCTGACCTCTTCCAAGAATACCTCTTTTCTCAAAATGTCCTTAAGATGATATTGCTGCATCCAGTGCTTAGGGAACTGTCCAAAATAAAATATCCATTATTCATTCATCATTACCTTGGCACCTGTTATTTTTCGAAGGGGCAAGCTAATAGGTTGATGGGTATATTTGTGTGTGTGTATTGTATGTATTGTCTATTACCATTTTATGATATGGGTGATTTACAGGGGGCACAAAACTACAGTTCTAAAGATTTCTATTACAGTACAACTCGTATAGAATCAATGTAAGGGTGCAGTGTACACATAATATTTGTATTTCTGTTCAGTGGCTGCAATCTATCATAACAGAAGCAGCAAAAATAAAAAAGGATCTGTATTCTGCACTTTTGGATTTTTTGTTCATGGGGCTTTTCTGTATGCTTAGATTGATCTTTGAATTTTTGTTACATGGGTAAATAGTCCTATAGAGGGAAGGGGCATATGTCATAGATTGTCCTTTGAAAGTGTGTTATTATTAGAAGACATAGACAATTCACCAGCAGTATGGCATGTTTCTAGGATGAAGGACCATTGCCTCCCAAAAATAGTACTCTACGGTGAACTCGCCACAGGTCAGCGTAAGAGGTCCACCATGGCCTCACATCGGGAGGCATGGAGACGCACTATCCACAATGCTGCAGCCTTATTTGAGAACTCACGCCGAACAAGTCTTGAAGAGAAACGGCAACGCAGAAAGAATCACAACCCGGAAACATCACCCAAGGAGACCTTCTGCTGTGCTTTCTGCAACCAGACTTGTTTATCTCGGATTAGCCTTTTTAGTCATCAGCACGCTTGTGGAGAGCGCAGGATGAGTCCTTCCTGAATCTTCGTTTGCGAAGAAAAGCCAGAGAGAGAAAGAGAGAGAGATGACAGCAACCAGCCTGGATACATTTTGGCATGTTACAATGTAAATGTAAAATTGTAAAATGTACTAATGCAGGCATACTCAGTTAACAGTCTCTGAAAAAGAAGCTCCTTTTTTAAAAATAAAAGGTGCTTTCACTCCACAGAATTATAGGACTTTGATTCCACTTTAACTGCCATGGCTACACCCAATGGAATCTTGGGGTTTGTAGTCTAGTGAGCCATTAGAACTGTCTGACTGAGAATTTAAACTATCCCTCCCTAAACTTTAAATCCCAGAATTCCATAGAGTGAGACCATGGCAGTTAAAGTGGAATCATACTGCTATAATTGTGCAGTATAAAAGGGTCCAAAGTATTTTCCCCTTTGTCCTCTGCTATCTGGAAGATTTATTCTTTTATTTATTTAGCAATATTAGCATGGGGAGGATGGCAAAGAAGGGCTATAGAAAGACAGACTTCTGATGTTGAGTTGCAGCAGCATGTCTACAGTAAAAAAAAAAAAGTCCAGGAACATATCTACTTTCTTAATTGAGGTATGCCTGCCAGGAAGAAGAAGGAGAGCAGCTTCTGGACAGCCATTTTGAGTGGGTGAGTTTGAATTTTTTTTAAACTGTTGGGAGATGCTGCTTGTTGCTGAGGGGGCGGGGCTTCTGTGAGTCACATCTGTGAGTCACTAAGGGGTGGAGCTGAGAGCCTAGCTCTATATAACTCCTTGCAGAGGCTTTCCAGGCCAGATTCCTGCCAGGAAGAAGAAGTGTTGGGAGAGGCTGCTTGTTGTTGAAGCACGCGCCATTAGGCGAGCAAATTTCAGTAACCAAACAAAAATACAGCATACCTAAAAGTACAGCTTAGAGTTCTCAGCATTACCTAAGAGTTCTTAGATTACCTAAAAGCTCTCACCGTGGACACTGGGGGGCTGCTGCAGTCACCTGCAACACTTGTGCGATGTTTGTCTTCTTGCCTACAGATGTGGGGAACTTCACATGCACCAAGTACAAGTTGGTAGCCCTCTTGGAGGAGAAAGTCCAGCAGCTCGAGACACAGGTAGCTACACTTCAACATATTCATGAGAAAGAGGTTTTCCTTGATAGAACAGAACAAACAGTCTTGGACAGGGACCACACAGAGGAACTGGCTGGGGAGGAGAGGGTCACTTCACAGACACAGGAGGTAGACAGCTGGAGGAATGTCACACACATGTCCTAGTAGACCACAAGTTGAACATGAATCAACAGTGTGATGCGGAAGCTAAAAAGGCTAATGCAATTAGTATAGTGTTTAGATCAAGGGAAGTCATAGTGGCACTCTATTCTGCCTTGGTCAGGCCTCACCTAAAATACTGTGTCCAGTTCTGGGCACCACAATTAAAAAAGGATATTGACAAATTGAAGCATGTCTATAGAAGGGTGACTAAAATGGTGAAAGGTCTGGAAACCATGCCTTATGAGGAGAGACTTAGGGAGCTGGGTATGTTTAGCATTGGAAAAAAGATGGTTAAGAGGCGATATGATAGCCCTGTATTTGAAGGGGTGTCACATTGAGGATGGAGCAGGCTTGTTTTCTGCTGCTCCAGAGACTGGAACACGGAGCATTGGATGCAAGCTCCAGGAACAGAGATTCCACCTCAACATGAGGAGGAACTTTTTGACAGTAAGAGCTGTTTGGCAGTGGAACACACTCCCTTGGAGCGTGGTGGAGTCTCCTTCCTTGGAGGTCTTTAAACAGAGGCTGGATGGCCATCTGTTGGGGATGCTTTGATCGTGATTTCCTGCGTGGCAGGGGGTTGGACTGGATGGCCCTCGTGGTCTCTTCCAACTCTACAATTCTATGACTCTAATATCTGGTTTAGTGAGATCTTTGGTTTTTAAGGTAGATTTTTGTATTTATTTTAATGTTAATGTCGTTAATAAGGAGTGGTGTATAAATATTTTAGATTTTAAAAAAGATAACACTAATCAAACCAGTTTGCAAATAAGCAAAACTGAGCTGGTATACCATGACATTGACAAACCTTAGAAAATATTTTCTTTGATAGTCTGCTACGCAATAGTGCACCATGGGTGGTTGTGGAAATGCAAGCAGGAAAAAAATGTCTTCTCTGCTACCATTGTATCTGCAAAGAGCTGGCCAGCAGAGCTATTTTTAGTGGCCAGGGGTCTTTTACATGCTCCTGCATGTAAAATTAAGGAGCCCGGGTGGCACAGTGGTTAAATGCTGGTATTGCAGCCACAACATTGTGAGTTCAATCCTACAGAGCACCAAAGTTGACTCTGCCTTCCAGCGGTTGGTAAAATGAGTACCCAGCTTATTGGGGGAAATTAGCTAACACATTGTAAACCTATTAGGGAGTGCTTTGCATTGATAAGCCATATAGAAATGTAAATGTTATTGTTATTGCAATTGCATGAGAGGAGAATCCAAATCATTTAACAGCCTGCTGTGAACAACTTACCCGGCACTTTACAGATAATACAACTTGGATCCACTCTGACTTGGATTTTATACAGATCCAGTGAATGTAACTTTGGCTCCTGCTCGCCCAGTGATAACGGTTACTTCTCAATTTGTACAGCCTGAGGATGTGGACAGGATTCTTGGAGAGGTGAGGAGCATCAAATATGTATTAGACCATTGCCTTTAGACCCTTGCCCTTCTTGGCTTTTTTTTTTTTTAAAAAAAGAGGGGGAATGGCTGAGGGGGACAGAGGAAGTAGTCCTAAAATAAGGCAAGAGTTCCCTCATACCTAAATTATGCAATTATACTACCATTGGTGGAAAAGCCTCCTGGATCTCACCGTATTGGATAACTACCAGCCAGTTTCCAGTATTCCATTTTGGGGGAGCAAAGTACAGGAGTGTGTGGTGGTCACCTAGCTACAGGTGTTTATGGATGAGATAGATTACCTAGATCCATTTCAATCTGGTTTCAGACCTCGTTATGGAACAGACACAGCTTTGGTCAGCTTGGTGGATAACCTATGTCAGGAACTAGACACGTTGGTGTGGCGGGACCTCTTGGTGACTTTCAATGCTGTCATCTATTTGTCCTTCTGTGCTGCCTTGCTCAGATGGGAGTTAGATGCACTGTTTTATAGTGACTCTATTCCTTCCTGGAGAGGTGGATCCACAAACTGGTGCTGTGGGATTACCATTTGACTCCTTGGCCATTGACTTGAGGAGTGCCTCAGGGTTCTGTTTCATCCCCCTATGCTATTTAATATATACATGGAACTACATGGGAGAGGTTGTCCAATTCTGGGGCCCAGTGCAATCAGTATATGGTTAACACCCATCTCTATTACTCCTTTCCACCTCAATCCAAGGAAGCTGTTTTGGTTCTAAACTGGTCCCAATCATCAGTAATAGACTTCACGAGGGTGAACAAAGTGAAATTTAATCCAGACAAGCTAGATGCTCCTGGCCATTCGAAAGACTCAAGAGATTGATTCTGTGCTGTATGGGGTTACACTCCCCTGAAAATTCAAGTTCACATCTTGGGTGTATTCCTGGATTCAACCCTGAGCCTGGAAGACCAGGTTTTGGTGGTGGCAAGAGTACACTTGCACAGTTTTAAGTCTTGTTCATCAGCTGCACCTATTCCTGGTTGTGGTGACACGCTCAGCAGTGGCTCCTCTTCGTCTTGGAAAGATGTGACCAGTGGGGTGCCACAGGGTTCTGTCCTGGGCCCAGTGCTATTCAACATCTTTATCAATGACTTGGATGAGGGAATTATGGGCATACTTATCAACTTTGCAGATGACACCAAATTAGGAGGAGTAGCTAATACCCTAGAGGACAGGATCAAAATTCAGAATGACCTGGATAAACTGGAGAGCTGGGCCAAAGCTAACAAAATGAAATTCAATACAGAGAAATGTAAAGTACTGCACTTAGGGTGGAAAAATGAAATGCATAGATATAGAATGGGAGAGTGGCTGAACGAGACTACGTGCGAAAGGGATCTAGGAGTCCTAGAAGACCACAAGTTGAACATGAGTCAACAGTGTGATGCGGCAGCTAAAAAGGCCAATGCGATTTTGGGCTGTATCAATAGAAGTATAGTGTCTAGATCAAGGGAAGTAATAGTGCTGCTCTATTCTGTCTTGGTCAGGCCTCACCTAGAATACTGTGTCCAGTTCTGGGCACCACAATTCAAAAAGGATATTGACAAATTGGAGCATGTCCAGAGGAGGGCGACTAAAATGGTGAAAGGTCTGGAAACTATGCCTTATGAAGAGAGACTTAGGAAGCTGGGTATGTTTAGCCTGGAAAAAAGATGGTTAAGAGGCGATATGATAGCCCTGTTTAAGTATTTGAAGGGGTGTCACGCTAAGGATGGAGCAGGCTTGTTTTCTGCTGCTCCAGAGACTGGAACACAGAGCAATGGATGCAAGCTCCAGGAACAGAGATTCCACCTCAACATTAGGAGGAACTTTTTGATAGTAAGAGCTGTATGGCAGTGGAACACACTCCCTCGGAGCGTGGTGGGGTCTCCCTCCTTGGAGGTCTTTAAACAGAGGCTGGATGGCCATCTGTCGGGGATGCTTTGATCGTGATTTCCTGGATGGCAGGGGGGTTGGACTGGATGGCCCTCGTGGTCTCTTCCAACTCTACAATTCTATGATTCTATGATTTTATGCCTTAGTTGCATCCTGTTTGGATTACTTTAATGCACTATGGCTGGCATCCAGTACATATGAATGCCTAAGTGACACTAGGCACATGGGGCCCAAACGTTACCAACCTTGCAACGGATGTATTTTGCTGATGGTGATGGAAGTGATATTGCAGAGACAGCATGCTCTTCTGTGCCTTATCTTTGCACATTGCAGATATACATTGTATATTGTGTATAATATATGTGCATTGCACATTACACACTGAACTTGTGTTGTGCAATCTTGCGGTTCTGCATGTAGTTGCATAGTGCTCGTGTACAGCTTCTCCACGTGTGGATATTTATACTACACTAAAGAGATACTAGGATGTTAGTGAGTCCATGGGTACTTTGACTGCTAAAAAGACAAATAAATGGGTCTTAGAGCAAATCAAGCCTGAACTGTCCCTAGAAGCCAAGATGCCTAAACTGAGACTGTTGTACTTTGGACATATCATGAGAACCTTGGCTCCCCAGAAAAGACAATGATGCTTGGTGAGTTAGAAGGCAATAGGAAAAGAGGAAGACTACATTACAGATTGATAGACTCAATCAAGGAAGCCATGACCCTGAGTCTGTAAGAGCTAAGCAAGGCTCTTGGTGATAGGGTGATTTGGAGGTCTCTCCTTCAAATGATTGCCATACTTAACAGCAGTTAACAAGGACTGTCTTCATGTGGGGCAGTCTTTGGAAACTTCAGCTAGTCCAAAGATCTGCAGACAGATTGTTAGCCAGGGAGCACGAAACATCCTTGTTGAAACAGTTGCATTGGCTGCCAGTCTTTTTCCAAGATGAATTCAAAGTCCTGAATATGATCTACAAAACCCTATATTTGCTCAGATTCAGGTTATCTGAAGGACTGTATTTTCCTATATGAACATACCTGTGTATTGAAATCTCCTTGGGAGGCCCTTCTCTATGCTCTACCACTTTCACGAGTATGCCTGCTGGGAACATGGGACAGCCCTCTTAATGAGAGGTCCCAGAATCTAGAATTCCTTTCCTGGAGAGACTGGATTGGCACCTTCCTTGGAAAAGACCTTTTTGTTTTGGCAGGCCTTTGAGCACTGACTGTTCAGGGGAAAGAGCCTTTAATGTGCCATGTTGTTTATATTTGCTGATCTTTTTTAACGATTTGCTTTCAACTGCTTTTAATTGTATTGATAGTTTAATTATAACCTTTATTTTTGCATTATGTAAACATTTTTAGCGGTATCTGTTTTAATGTTTATAAACTGCACTGAGTCCTAGACTCAGAAAAAGGCCAGATATAAATAAACTTTAACATTAATATTAATAATAAATGATAATGATGATGATCAGAGTAAAGATAATATTTTCTACAACAAGCAGGTGGTTTCTCCAGGTGTTTTTGGACTGCAAGTCCCAGCAGTCCTAGTCAGCATAAACTCTGGTGAGGAATGTTGGGAGCTGCAGCTGAGCAACATCCAGAGGGCTGCACGATTCCCCAGAACAAGACAGACTGAAACATTTATGAAGGCAACAATTTGTTTCCTAGCATTGGCACAATGCTACACTGTGCACTTTGTCAGGCGGCACAACATGGGTCAGTTCTTCACTATTCAAGGCACTGTGGTGCTCTCCCAGCAGCAAGAGCATTTTTGTGTGGGAAGGCTGAGTGAGAAACAAGAGACACAACAAAGTTCTAGTTTTCTTTACTGTTAAAGATTATTTTTAAAAAAAAAGCATTGATAAGAACATTTGAGGTTATTTAATAATGATCTGAAACACAAAACTGCCTCTGGTTAGACGATCTCTGATCAGACTCAAACACTACTGATATGAAGTAAGTTCTTTGCAGTGAAGCAGGGGTGGGTAATCTTTGCCGTTCCAGATGTTTTTGCCTTTACCACTGGCCATGCTCCCTGGGCCTTCTTGGGAGCAGATGTCTGAAGCCAGAAAAGAGCAGTTCTGAGTGGTAAATGTGTTCACTCTGATCACAGTGAAGCTGAATATGCTGTGGCTGTGATGAGGCCTTGAACACCATACTGAGGTATGTATATTTTACCTATATTTTTACTATGTATATTTTACCTGTTCCAGTAGGAAGGCACGAAGCAACTGACGTATATGCCTGTAGACAATTCTTTTAAAAAAATCAACATTTGCACAGGCTACAAGGGGTATGTCATTGTGATTGCTGCTTCTATGGCTGAACACTACTTCCTCTCTCATTCTGTCAGTTAATAAACCTATGCACTGCTGCTGGCTAAATACTGGCTTCACATTTAGCTATCATCCTTTAGCACTTGTACCCTTGATTTTGCATACTGTGGGTTGATACATGTATGAAATATACTGCTTTAGGAGAGCTGATACTTGGTGATCTTAAGTGAATATCCAGAGTTACCAGGGATGGGAATCATAGGGCTCACAAGAGGTTGTCCTATCCACATAGCCAGGGATAAGGAATGTTGAAAGTTGCAATCCAACAGCCTCTGGAGGGCCACATGTTTTCCATCCTTGATCCAGACATCAGCCTCTCAAAGGTGAAGGATCTGAGTCCTGAATTTCCCACACCCCAACAACAGGTAAGTACGTGAGGCATGTTAGGCTCAAGATCGTATTTGATGCTAATGGAGCTGTAATATAAACCTCCACCAGCATATATATTGTGGCAGTCCAAAGGATGACAGCTGCTGTCTTTTCCCCCAGATAGTACACTTCTCTCAGGCAATCACTGTCTGAAGTGTGGGGTGGAGCTGTAGTTCAGTGCCATCCAGTTGCTGTTATATCATAATGAAGAAGAAACAGCTGTTGCCCTCCTGGGACCTGCTTGAAGAAAAGGCATTGTACAAGAAGTTTTGGAATACTCCCTAGTTTAACAACTGAAAAAGTATTTATGTTGGCATAACCCTCAAGAGGATTCTGGCCCTTGTATGAGAAATAGCAAGATTTCCCAACAGTCCTAAGTAGCAATGCATCATTCATAGTACTGATGCAGTGAAAACTGTTTCAGCAGAACTGGCGGTACAGGTATGAACCATAGCATATCCCTGTTCTACTAAAGGGCGACCAGCCAAACCAATTCCCTCCCCTCCCCTTGTTTCTAGGTGACGCGTGACAAGAGCCTTCCTAGCACCTTGTGAGTTGTTTCAATTCTGCTTTCCATTGTAAGAAGAGGCAGAATTCCTTCCTTCACAGTTGTGGTCTTTTAGAGCTTCACCAGAGGGGCAACAGGTTTAATCTTCTGATTATCAAATAAAACAAGACAGCGAAACAAGTATGTAGGAAACCCGATTATTCAAATTTATTAACATCAAGAATTATGCAATGATGCTGTAGATTTTTATTAACAAATAGAAAACAGACTGTATACAACAGTGACCCCTACAGCACTATGCTTTCACAAGTTAAAAATGAATGTTCTCTCCAACGG
The DNA here is from genome assembly GCA_030847615.1 of Gambelia wislizenii. Classification (NCBI taxonomy): domain Eukaryota; kingdom Metazoa; phylum Chordata; class Lepidosauria; order Squamata; family Crotaphytidae; genus Gambelia; species Gambelia wislizenii. The sequence continues at coordinate 86,973,101 of JAUMIR010000004.1, read as the reverse complement.
CACCACCCAAGATTGTTGATTTCAATGCAGTTTGGATACATTGGATAATACAGTTAGAGACCTTTCCACCACCTTTATTTATAGAGCTATGCACCTGGGAGAAGGCTGTAATCTCCCTGCCTTTAGTGCAAGTGTGAGATATAAGGAGTATTAATATATAGTACCATTAAATTAAGTCCAGTAGTCTTGCCACATTGGTTAATTAGACCATCCTGTCATAGTGAAAAATACAGCATTCTAATGACTTTTAAATGTTTATAGGATAGAAGAAATTATAGCCACTCCCAGCCTCTGAGAATTGATGCCTTTACCTGAAGAACCCCAATCCCCCCTCCCTCCCCAATAACCAAGGCACCCCCAGCCTTGGGTAGTTTGTGCAGGAAGGCTGGACTTCCCAGAGTTGTGCTCTTTCATCTTGGAAGATGCTCTAATGCATTTGGTTGGCCACAGTTGCCTAGGCAACAGCACCTCAGGATGCTACTGGCACAGAGAGGATTAAATAAATGTGTATCAGGTCATGTCCCTTTTGGGAAATTGGTTGTGTGCGTGCAGAGACGCCACATTTCCCTCCCCCCTATCTTAACAAGAGAAGATTCCCAAGGTGGTGGGTCTCTCTCAAATGCAAAGTTCATAAGGGATCTACTGACAAATATGAGGTCACTGGACACATGTCAATAGGACCAAGCATTGGATAGTTGCTGCAATCCTATCTGACAGACAGGCCTATGGAAAAAAGGCTTTAGAAATAATCCTTAGGTTGGCTCCAGCTCTGTGAAATTGAATATTCTACAAAGGAGCAAAGAGGGACTGGAAGGGCCCCAGAGCTGTGAGCCAGCCATGGATATTAACCTGGGGCTGCCCGAAAATGGGCAGCACCACTATGGTTGAGACAACAAAATAGTAAGGGGGGGAAAGCAAAAGGAAATTCAAACCCCACCACCTCCATTCTCTTGTTTTGCCTGAGCAAAACATTAAGACTTGCAAAAGAATTTAAAAGAAAAGAAAAGATATAAAAGGCTAGTTAACTATTTTACATATATAAAAGATCCCATTCCATCCACCCAGTGACTCTCACCATGAAATGCTATCAAGGGCAGGAGGAGGAGCGGAGGCAAATTAACAGAAAATCACCTGGAGTTTGGAAATGCTAGAAGATGGTCCCACATTTGGCGCTGTGGCAATGTACCTAAATACTGTGGTCAAAACTGGTTGGTCGTGGGGAGGCTGTTGCCACCACCGCAGCAGCAGCATCTGCACAGAAGTACTAACAAATGGGCGGCTGGCTGGGAAGAACCCGTCTCTGCTCTTGGACATTCCCGCTGCAACTGGCTGAAAGCACTAGTTACGTTGCATAGTGATCAAAGCTGCCAAGGTACTCCAGCGCAGCTCGGTAGCACAATTGGTACTGGTCCTAGAGAATGAAATGGAGAAGGGATCATCAGGAAGCTTTACATGAGGCTGCCACTTCCAACTCATCATGTGAAGATTAAATGGCAAGCAAAAGGGACAGGCTCCATAACTGGTGCAAGAAGGCTGTCTTTTGTACTGTACTTCTTTTTTCATTCTAAAATGAGGCAGTTGCCCTGTATGCAACCAGGCATCAGACCTTGCACCCTGTGTAAAGAGGGCTTAACCAGATTACCGACTTCAAAAATGCTAAGCAAGAAGGCCAAGCTGGCAGCCAATTCCCAGCAAAGCTACAGTTAAAGAGAGAAAGTAGCTATATTTCTTGACTGTATGACAAATATGTGTTCACACCTACCTGCCTGACAGCAATATTATTTTACTCCTACATTACAGAACTTTACTGGAGCACCATGGGAGTAAAGCATTTACTTTGGAGAACAGGTGGGCAACTGCAGAGGGGCAGGAACCATTTTTCATCCCCACAAACCCAGGGACCATGCCAGCGCACCCAATGTAGCTGGAAGTGATGTCATGTCAATTCCAGTTTTGTTTTTGGCTGATTTTTTTTGAGCTTTGGGTTTTTAAAAGTGTTGTGGGGGTTCTGGAAGCTGAACTGCCTTGCTTTGAACCATTTGGGGCCTTAAAAAATTTAAATGTTTTCAATTGGGGGTGGGTGGGTGGGTGGGCGGAAGGATCTAGGATCTTCAGGGGGACTTAAAGGGCTGAACCTTCCAGATCCATGCTGTAGTTGTGTGCCTTCAAGTCATTTCTGACTTATGGTGACCCTAAGGTGAACGTATCACAGTTTTCTGAGGCTGAGAGTGTGTGACTGGCCCAAGGTCACCCAGTGGGTTTTCATGGCTGAGCAGAGACTCAAACTCCAGTCTCCAGAGTCATAGTCCATCACTCAAACAACTATACCATGCTGGCTCCACCGTGCCATAGAGCAAGCGGTAATTATGAGGTCTGCCATCACTTGTTGGGTTTCAACTCCCAACATTGTTAATTACTGGCTATGCTACCTAGGGTTGCTAGGACCTATAGTCCAACATCTGCAGGGCTGAATAATTCTTATACCTGCTGTACAGAATGGTGGATAAAGGCTGAGTTTTTCTTCTGCCTCCCATCCAGCCACACTAAGAAAAATCCTGATACTCTTGCACTACATTGTGCAATGAGCTGCAGAAGATACCAGTCTGATAACATGACAAGCAACAGTGGGGGACCAGTTGAGAGACTCACCAGCCACCACCTTTGTTGTCTTGAAACAGAAAAGGAAAAATACATTGGTATCTGAGGCTAAAGTTGCTCTTCACAAGTGACAGGCAAGCTCTGCTTGGCTAACTATGCCCTGTCTTCCCTCTTGCAGGACTCACCTATCTTTTGTGCCTCTCCTCCCCAACATGGCCATTAGTGGGTGATGGAAAGCAATAAGTGGAGAAAGAATGTCCTGCTATGTCCCTATAGTTGGATGCACAATGACAAAGGCATTCTCTGGGACTTCTGGAGGCCTCCCAGGAGGTTCCTCCTGCTCTCTATCAGCTACTAAATGGTTGTAATGAGGGGAGAGAGCAAGAGATAGGTGAACCCCCACTGTATTAGAGGGGGGGTAGGGGTTGTTGCACAAGAAAGGTGGTGTATTTCTCCTTCTGCAACAACTAGAAAAAAAGACACATAGTGGCATTGTATTGGTGTATGTCTCCAACAAGGTGCCAGAGAGCTTGAAAGGCAGCTTGAAAATCATAGTGTAGTAGCATCCAAACTGTCTTCAGTTAGATCAGGCAACTGCAAATCCTCAGTGAGGAAAGGTCACAGATACGATCCTTTGCAAATGGTTGCTGCTCCACTGTTTTTTGCAGAGTACAACTGAATATTCCTGTCTTCTCCTAATGCTTCCACAAATGGGGGTTGGTTGGAAGGGCTAATGTTGGGAGAGGGAACAAATGGCCCTCCAGATGCTGTTAAAACTGCAACTCCCATTGTCTCTCACCATTAGATAAACTTGCTAGGTTTGATAGCAGTTGCAGTCAAACAACATCTGGGGTACCACACATTCCTCATCCCTGGGCTATTGGCTTATACTCCTTACCATTTTCCCAGCAAGATTTTCTCCAGGAAGCACACAAGCCTCCTGGCAATGCTTTAAACTAACATCAGAAGACCTTGTACTGGCCTTGCAGGAAAGAGGGAATGCAACTGATGATAGCACACTATATTTCTATATAGCAGGTGGCTACTCTTTGAGGACTAAGCCATACTGAGAAAGCAGGAATGCCTTTCTTAGGTGTCATAATATATCATCATCAATTTTAACCAATTCAGCTGTTTTTGTTCATTAAGATTATACATGTTTTTTAAAAAAGATACTACAGATACATTGTTTGAAAGTTATTTGTACTAGCTATATTTTATTTTATGTCTCATAGGGCACTCTATGCCAGCATAAAAATGGGGACAAGACTAACAGCTGCTGAACATTTGTTATATTGCCCTCCTTCTGGGGAAATGTTCCCATGCTGAAAGCAAGTGATAGCAGACCTTTGGGTACAGTCTAGTGACTAATTAGTACTAGTACTCAACTACAAAACCTCACTCCAGTTATCTATGAAGCAGCAAACAGCATATTGTGTGGATGTACCTCTGTCTGCACCATGGCTGGCCTCTGTGTCCTCAGGGTCTTCACAGTCTGGAACATGTCAACTACACCTTCATAGCGCATGCGCTCCAGTACAATGCTTAATGTGATGAACACTCCAGTGCGTCCAACCCCCGCACTACACACAAAGAAGACAGAAAGATAAGTGGTTATCCTAGCTTGTACTCAGTGAGAAGGAGCCGAAGACCCAAAACACTACAAACTGGTGCATCTCCCATTTGCTAAAGTCCCTCAAGTGCAAGTCCCACCAAGCTTCTGTATGCTCAAAAGCACAAAGTAGAGAACTCTTATTTCCCCCCCTAAAGTATGGTTTCTATGCATGGAAAAGGTGAGGCCATCTATATAGTAGCTCTCTAGCTTACTTTGTCAGCCCCAAGCATCTCACCATGGCCACCCAGAATTAATAAGCCAGCTTTCATGGACAGCCCAGTACTCAATACTCACCTGCAGTGTACGGTGATAGGCCCATCCTGGCCAAACTGCTCCTTGGTTTTATGGACTTGCCCAATGAAGTCAATAAAGCCCTCGCCTGTTTTTGGTACTCCCTGCTCAGGCCAGTCAGTGAACTGGAACTGCCGGATGGTTCTTGACTGCCCGTCCTGGGTTTGGGGGAAAGGTAAGGTAACTGTATCCTGCCAGCCAGGTACATGGCAGCTTTCATATTCATATTCTGATTCTGACTACGGATGACTAGAGGAGAGGAGGCCAAGGCCACTGAATTTTGCTTCTCACTGGTGATATGATTTTATCTCAGTGCAGTATAGGTGAGCATATATAAAACTGATGCTGCTGTTTTCTAGATGGCTCAGCCCTATGACAAAGATATAGTGAGGTAGGGATAATAAGGCAACAGATGACCATGTCCCTGGGGATAAAATGCCTTTCTGAGCAGTTATGGAAACAGCATCAAGATGTGCCATTTTATTTTCTCTAAATAAAACTTTCCTTTGTTTAACATTGAAAAACAACACTGGGAAGTCTGGGATGTTCTGTATGGTACTCACTCTGGCATCAGTGACCTTGAACTCTCGCAAAATGTACTGAGGCATGTTGTATTCAGCCATGGGATCCACCACAAAGTACTGGTACCGAGCAGAGCGCTCTGCCGGCCAGTACTGATGGCATTTCTCCTGAAAAGGAAAGGAAGAGCCAGAATAGCTAGGGTCAAAATGAGTGGCATATGAGTGTGTTTGAAGATTATGTAGTAACTAAAGCTAGGCTATTCTAGAGTGGCAGTGCAAGGTTGCTACTCTCAACACCTGCAGTGCCTGGCTTTAATTGAAGCAGCAAATCACTGGTTTGTTCCTCCCTCCCAGCATGATGTGATTGATTAGGCCTACACCACTCCTTTCATACCTCTGTTTTCTGTGATGAACAATCAGCCTGCTCTTCCATATCAAGTTACAAGGAAAGTTCAGTTCTAACCAGATGGCCTCTTTTTTTGCTGGCTCTGGGGAAGTCCACAGAGCCACGAACCTAAAACTGATACCATCTCTTAAAGCCTGGAGGAAAAAGATGCCCAACTCACTTGAATGGTTCCAGGAGCTTGGTTTGCTCATTAAATAGTCCCCAGGACAGCCTGTCAGGTCTGGGCTTGGTGTAATGAACTTCACCTTTCCCACGGACATCAGTGGAGAAGACTGTGCAATGCATCTGGAACCTCATTGCTTAAATGGCCCCAAATTAGATTTCACACTTATCCTACAGTGCCTGCTTACCCTCCCCATCTCTCGCAACTTGGTCAGCATCACCACAATTGTGGAGTTGTGCTCCCAGAGCATCCGCCAGAAGTCCTCTGTGGTCTCAGCCAAGGGGCCCTGTGTGGCAATGTAGGCCTTTTGCTGCCTGTGGGAAATAAAACAATTCAGGGTAGTGGATGATTCTGGCACTTTGGAGATGATTACTTAGAGGTAGGCAACTGTGGAAGGCTAGTGAGACCTTGGACATCTGCACCCCCACTATTAAAAAAAATCATTTTTAGTCCCCACGTTCCTTCTAGGGGATGTGGAGGCATTTCCATCATGTTTTACACCATCGTGGGTCATTTTAGGCCCAGAAAAGGCCTTTTTTTAAGCAACAGGAAGTGAGAAGAGGTCATTTCTGGTTCATTTCCTGGTTCTAAAAATGCCTTTTCTGGGGCCCCCAAAACATGGCAAAATGTTAAAAATTAAAAAATTGTTTTGCATTTTTCACCAACTCTGGGAAGACAGGGATGGGACAACAACATATTTTGTCCACCCTGACTTAGACCAAGGGACAGAGGGAAAAACTACCATATGGTTAGATCTTTGGTAGTACAGTATTCATAGGGACAGATCTAATTCCCTCTTTCTGCAGTGTTTGTTCCACATTTGCCCGATGCACTGTGAAAGAATTAGTTTTCCAAGATCTTTTGAACAGAAGCAGGTTAATAACATAAATGCCAATGCACCAATTGAAAAAAGGTGTGTCTAATAAACTGGAATAACTCTCTCTGGCTTTTCTTCGGAAATGAAGATTCAGGAAGGACTCATCCCACGCTTTCTGCAAGCATGCTGATGACTAAAAAGGCCAATCTGAAATAAACAAGTCCGGTTGCAGAAAGCACAGCAGAAGGTCTCCTTGGGTGATGTTTCCGGGTTGTGATTCTTTCTGCGTTGTATTTCTCTTCAAGACTTGTTTGGCGTGAGTTCTCAAATAAGGCTGCAGCACTGTGGATAGTGCATCTCCATGCCTCCCGATGTGAGGCCAGGGCGGACCATTGTTGGTGACATTTGGCCGAGCCTGAGATGTTGTTTCAGGGAGTCCTTGTATCGCTTTTTTGGAGTGCCCCTCTTGCGCTGACCTGTGGCGAGTTCACTGTAGAGTACTATTTTTGGGAGGCAATGGTCCTCCATCCTAGAAACGTGCCCTGCCCAGCACAGCTGTGTTCTCAGTATCATAGCCTCAATGCTGGTGATCCTTGCTTGCTCAAGGACAGCAACATTCGTCACATAGTCAGTCCAATGTATATTTAGGATTGTGCGTATACAGCGCTGATGAAAGCGTTTAAGGAGTCGTAAGTATTGGCGATAGGTGACCCATGTTTCAGACTCGTAAAGGAGAACAGACAGTACAATGGCTCTATACACATTGGTTTTTGTGCTTCGCCTCACATGTTTATTACTCCAGACTCTTTTGTAACATCTTCCAAATGCACTATATGTCTTTGCTAATCTGTGATCGATCTCTTTGTCAATCTTGGCATCTGAGGAGATGATGCTTCCCAGGTAGGTGAACTGCTGAACGGACTTAAGCACAGATTTGCCGACGACAGTGTGGGAATGGTGGTGTTCATTCTGTGGTGCAGACTGGTAGAGAACTTCTGTTTTCTTCAGGTTGACTTCCAGCCCAAACAGCTCTGCAGCTGTTGCGAAGCAGGATGTTAGGCGCTGCAGAGCTGCTTCTGTGTGGGCAACAAGGGCAGTAGCATCAGTGAAGAGCAGCTCACGGACTAGATAGTTTAGAGTCTTAGTGCGAGCCCTCAGACAGCTTAAGTTAAACAAGCTACCATCAGTACGGTAACGTATATAGATGCCGTCTTCTTCTTCAAGCTCTGCTGTAGCCCTTTGGAGCATCATCCTGAAGAAGACTGTAAATAAAGTTGGAGCAAGAACACAACCCTGCTTCACTCCATTAGTTATTAGAAAGGGCTCTGAAAGAGCATCGCCATATCTGACTTGACCGCGCTGCCCTTCGTGTAGCAAGATAATCATTTTAAGGAATTTGGGGGGACATCCTAGTCTTTCCAGGATCTGCCACAGACCTTTTCTACTCACAGTGTCGAAGGCTTTGGTGAGGCTGACAAATGTTACATAGAGTTACATAGAGTCCCTTGTTCTGCTCTCTTCATTTCTCTTGCAGTTGTCTAAGGGCAAATACCATATCTGTAGTACTCCTATTGGCTCTGAAGCCACATTGGCTTTCAGGAAGAAGTTCTTCTGCAATAGCAAGAACTAATCTGTTCAGGAGTATCCTTGCAAAGATTTTTCCAGCAATAGGAATAACTAATGCTATAGGAAATGCTAATTAGGTTTTCTCAAATGGAACATTGGAAAAGCGAACCCAAGACCAATCCTGCAACAGGAGCATCAATGACTGGCAATATAAGCTTTTCCATGATTTCAATAGGAAAATTATAGCAGGCTTTTGCTGAAGCAAAATAGGGAGCCCTGGTGGCGCAGTGGTTAAATGCCAGTAATGAAAGTCACCACATTGCAAGTTTGATTCCAGAGGGCTCCAAGGTTCACTCAGCCTTCCACCCTTTCGTAGGTCGGTAAAATGTGGGGACAATTAGCTAACACTCATTGGAAACTGCTTAATGCAGTGTAGATGTGTACATTGCTATTGCTTAAAATAAATTGTAAGTCGCTCTGATAGCCTTTGTGGCTGAAGAGCGGGGTATAAATACCTAATTCAATTAATTAATTAAGCAGAAGGGGCTCGAGAAGCATCTGGGTGCACCCACTCCCCCTTTAGGATCTCATTGAAAATAACAGGGAAAGGAACCACCTTGGGTGAAAGATTTCCCTTGGGTCTGAGCTCAGGAATATCCTGGCTCAGGAATATCCCCAGACACCTGCGTAACAAAAGAAAGGCCCAAGGTTTTTTCCACCTTTCATAAAAGTAAAGGAAATTCACTGGATTAAAAAAGCCTGGGTGACACATGATCCACGGAGGAATCCTCTTCCTCTGAAGACCATTCTCCCTCCTCCTTAGTGGACATATCCATATAGTGCCCCAAGTCCTCCTCCTCCCAAGCTGTGAGTTCGGAGTGTTTAACTTTTTTACTTCTCTTGCGAGGGGAGGAGTGATCTCTGCTGTCTTGAGAGAGAGGAATAGCCTTCTCCTGACAAGAACAGCCCTCAGAGGAGAGTGAGAGTTTGCCGTGTTTTTCTGTTGGCTGCATGCCAGATTGCTCAGGGGAGCCTGAGGGCGCTGGTGCAAAGGTGGGAATTCCACCCACGGAGGGCTGTAAGGCATGGGAAATGGGCACCATGTTGGAGTCGCCTCCTCCTGGGCCTCCCCCCGCAAATGCTGGCCGCCACAGAATGCCTGGCCACCAGAGCAATCCAGTCGACCAGCTGTGGTGGCAGCTCCTGCCCATCAAGGATAAGGGGAGGGAGGTCCAAGGGAAGGGGTGGCTCACCTCTGACGTGTCCTCCCTCGTGGCTGCAGAGCCCAATGCACTGCCCTGTGCTCCCTCATGGCTGCTAGTGTGGTTTGTTCCCTTGAGGGAAACCCCATCACGCTGCACAGTTGCACCCATGGTGACTGTAGAACTCAACGGGGAGCCTCCTAAGAGGTCCCAGAGATGCTCCTGCACTTGTTGGCCAGCCTGCACAACATGCTCATCCAGGACCTCTTCCTCCTCTCAGGAGAGGTCGGAGAGAGGAGAATCTTGCCTGTGGCTAGCCATCTTCCCCGGAGTGAAGCTAAAGCTACTACTACTATTATTGTTGTTTTTAAGGTGGAGCGAAAAAACCCTGACCTGTTCTTGTGCAAGGGAGGACAGAACTGGGAATAGTTGGGGGTTGGCTCTCTTCCCCGGATTTGTCAGTTACCCTGCCTGTCATGCTGGAGATGGGAGCCAAACCCAGGACTAAGGAGTCCCTTCCCAGACTGCTGGAAAATGGGCTATGATAGCATACCAGGCTAATGTGAGCAACAGTTACAAGTACTGAGTGGTGTTTTGAGGAGTGCCTTCTTCACTAAGTCAAGACTGACATGGATTGCATATAATTCTGAAGTGTGGCATTAGTGCCATGACAAGATCTACCCAGCACTGCTGATCTCACAAGATTCGGAAAACACCAAACATATAAAAACACAGATGCAGCTCTCCTCCAGCATATCTACATCCTCTAAATGTAGGCTGATGGTAGGTATCTAGTTTTCAGAGTGATATTAAGGAAGAATATAACATCCGCCTCACAGTTAGTTGTCAACAGCAGCTGTGACATCTTTATGTCGCCACTGTGGGGCACTATAGACCCTTGAATATAGTCCTAGGCTCTTAGCCTGATCCATTCTCATTAAATCTCTCCACTGGTGCTAAAATTAATGAATCTGTTGTAGGACAGCGGTAATGTGCGGGACAGAGATGGAAGCTGCTCTAAGGTGGATTTATAAGACATCATAAAAGGCAGGGGTGGAGGTGGGGTGGAGAAACAAAGGCACTAATAAAGATGCAGCTTCAGAGCCATCTATAGCTCCTTGGGCCAATTGATCTCTTTAGATAAAGTGGAGAACGATTGCTCACTTCAAAGGGAAGGATGGGAAGAGATAAACAGTGGCCTGCAGGGATGGTTTAGGTAGGACTTGAAATGCTACCACCTGCTGCTTGGCAAGCATTTTTACTAGCATCCCTTTCCCAACAGTATTAGCTCTGTTACAGCACCAGACACATGGTGGTGGCAGCTCTAAAACACCCTAGGTAGTTGAGATCTGAAGCAGGAAAATGGTCAGCAGCTCATCTGGTCTTCTGTTCCCAGCATGGAAGCCTAGAGAGCTGGCACTGCACAAGGCTCTTTGGTGTTTTGTAGTAAAAGATCTCCCCATGTTGCTGGGTCTCTGCCACTGATATGCCATCCTTCATACTGCCAATTCACTGCTGCTTTTGCAAACCCACGAAGTACCTTGGGAATTAGTAAGATGTAGGCCAATGTTTCACCCCTTACGGAGTGCTGCCCTCCTCAATAATCCTCAAGTCCACTATGCAAACCACGCTGGAGACTGACTGGTTCCTTCTTTGTGCAAGATAGATCTGTATCTTTGGTTTCATGGGGTAAGATGCATCTCTCCTACTAATACTGAAGCATCGGGATTAGTCTTGGAAACATATTCAGGGGTAGACCTGTTGGCCATGCAGCAAAATATAACAAAATCCCAAATCTATAAAACAGTGATACCTTTATTGGGCCAACTAAAATGCATAAAATACATCATGCAAGCTTTTGAAGCATCACTGGCTTCTTTATCATCTGAAGAAGCCAGTGATGCTTCAAAAGCTTGCATGATGTATTTTGTGCATTGTAGTTGGCCCAATAAAGGTATCACTGTTTTGTGGCTTTGGGACAGCCTCACCATAGGTGAAAAGGTCTTGGAGGTAAACTATAGAATGGGTTGCCAACAGTGGCTTGGTTGGGGGGAGGGGAAGGAGGATACAGTAACCAGTATCTGCAATCCACAGCTTATTGCTAGTAAAGCCCAAGAGAGGAAAAAAGATGACGAGAGTCAAGGTGGGCAATTTTTGGTGGATGGGGAGCTGCACTGCCCCCCCCCCCATGCACCAGAGGCCACACCACCTCCTGTTGCTGTTGAATTTGCTTGGCAGCAAAAACAAAAAATAAAATAAAAATCAAGATATGTGCTCCCCAGCGCCTTGTTTTAATTTAAATCATCCCCCCCCCACCTTTACAACAACGTGTGCAGCTTTTTCACAAGACAAATCACACTTCTGGATTTTGTGGTTTGCCTTATAAAGAAAGCCCATGCATTGTTTTAATGGCAAAAATGCTATTTTTGTCTTGTTGCCACTGCTGCAATGGCAAATTCGTAACTGGCAGGGACGTGACAGGGAGGGGGCATAAGAAAGGCTGGGAGAGGGTGCCTGTGGCCCACATGTTAGCCTTCCACTCCTGTTAGGGAAAGAAAACAAGTCTCAGTGAGTCCAAAAGAAGGGCAACCAATTCTGTACTTACTGACTGTACACTACTTGGCAGAAACACTCACCTCATAGAACTGGAAGAGACCTCAAGGGCCATCCAGTCCAACCCCCTGCCATGTAGGAATACACAATCAAATCATTCCTGACAGAAGGCCATCCAGCCTCTGCTTAAAAACCTCCAAAAAGGAGACTCCACCACACTCTGAGGCAGTGTATTCCACTTCTGAACAGCTCTTACTGTCAGGAAGTTCTTCTTAATGTTTAGGTGGAATCTCTTTTCCTGTAGTTTGAACCCATTGCTCCATCTCCTAGTCTCCAGAGCAGCAGAAAACAAGCTTGCTCCATCCTCAGAATGACATCCCTTCAAATATTTAAACATGGATATCATGTCCCCTATCAACTGTCTCTTCTCCAGACTAAACATACCCAGTTCCTTAAGCCGCTCCTCATAGAGTATGGCCTCCAGACCTCCCACCATCCTGGTCGCCCTCCTCTGGACACGTTCCAGCTTCTCAATATCCTTCCTGAATTGTGGTGCCCAGAACTGGACACAGTACTACAGGACAGGTCTGACCAAAGCAGAATACAGTGGCTCTATTACTTCCCTTGATCTAGACACTGTACTCCTATTAATGCAGCCTAGAATCCCATCCGCTTTTTTAGCTGCTGCATCACACTGCTGACTCATGTTCAGCTTGTGGTCCACTAAGATTCCTAGATCCTTTTCGCATGTACTGCCCTCAAGCCATGTGTCACCCATCCTATATCTATGCATTTCATTTTTAGTGTCCAAGTGTAGCATCCTACATTTCTTCCTGTTGAAATTCATTTTGTTAGCATTGGTCCAGCTTTCAAATCTGTTGAGGTCATTTGGGATTTTGATCCTGTCCTCTGGGTAGCTACCCCTCCTAGTTTGGTTAGTTTGCAAACTTGATAAGCATACCCTCTATTCCCTCATCCAAGTCATTGATAAAGTGTTGAATAGCACTGGGCTCAGGACAGAACCCTGTGGCACCCCAATGGTTACTTCTCTCCAGGATGAAGAGGAGCCATTGGTGACTACCCTTTGGGTTTGGTCAGTCAACCTCAATTGTCAACAGAGGACAGAACACAGTATCATAGAGGAAGGGTTTAAACCTTGAATGACTGTTTTACCTGTAGCCATCTACAAAGCTGGCATTGATATAATCTGAGCCCTCGACGCCCCGGATAGGCTGCAGACAAACCCGGGTCAGCTCATAGGGCATGATATTCACCAGACGATTTTTAAATTTGTTGCATGGGAGGTTGGCACTGATGAATCGTGAGGTATGTGCTTTAGAGTTGGCGAGGAGCTGTGAGGAGAAGATAAACAATAGATCAGAGAGGGACAGGTGCATGCTGTAGCCACGTACTGTGGAATCATGAGCTCCCACAATATTAAGTTCCTCCAGAAAGTCATACGCTACCACTATGTCATGGCCCAGAGGTGACCCTGACATCTTGAAGATTATGTCAATGAAAAGTAATGTCTGTGAGATCCATCCAGGTTGCTAAGGCTTTGCATAGAACCTTGGCCCTAAAGGTGGACCATCTGTTTGTCTTGCAGGGGTTAGCCTCTAGAGAGGCTCACTATCAGAAGGAGGGCCATGATAACTGAATACAGAAGTTGTGATCTGCTTCTCTGGAGAGAGACCCGCATTTCTAAAATCATGGACATTCAGGGTATTCAAGGTACTTATTTGCTTCAGATAATTTACCAGATTATTTAGAGCTATGGTGGAAACATCCTATGCTTGGAGACCTGTTTAGGCCAGGAAACTGTATGCAATGTAAATGTGTATGAGAAAGGAGTTGTAGACATTTTTGGCAGGACATGCCTCAGCATTCAGAGGTCAACACTAATGACCCCCTCTCTGAAGAGGGAAGAGGCCAAGATCCTCTGATGGCTCCGAGCACAACTGGGCACTACATGTTCTGTGGTGCACATCCAGAGGCCAATCCCCCAGAAAATATCTTGCCCATGAGAGCTCCAATACTTGAGGCCCCACTTTCTCTTACAGGGACCCTCATTTTGGCTGTGGACGTTCCACCACCCGCTCTAGGAACTCAGATGGGTTGAAACTGCCTGGCACATGCTGAGGTATGTTGTTGGCTGCCTGGTCCTGCTGCTCTACCTCACTGTCCACACTCTACTTGCCTAGTCTGTTCCCAACTTCAACAGGTATAGCAGTGAGAAGAAGCAGAGGCTGCTACCTCTTGACTTGTTTGCCAAGGGAATTGAGACAAGATTAAGGCCAATTCCCACTACCACCCAGAGGGAGAAGGTGAGAAGAAGAATGAATGCCAGCTGTCTCCCTCCTGCCCAACATTCCCACTTGCTCTCTTCTCCCCTTTCTCTCTGTCTTGGGAGTGTGAGAACTTTTCTCTCAGAAGAGATCAGGCAAGTGAGCAATCGTCAAGAGTAGCTGCTGGATCACTTGTCTCACTGCAGCTGAGGAAGATATCCAGCAAATGGCGGCAATTCCTCCACTTCCTTTCCTTGCTATTCTCACCAGGCTGCCATCCATGAGGGGTGAGGAGGGAAAGGACTCCAGCCACCTACTAAACACTTACATCCCCCCTCCTGGAAAGGAGCGGGGACTGGACCCAGAGAGAGAATGTAAGTGTGCAGGGCACCCCACAAGTGAATGGAGGCAATCATGGTGAGGAGGACTAGGACCAACAAAGGGTGTTTTTCCCAAAGGGTCTGCCAAAATCTGGAGCTGGCATTGTTCAGAGCAGCACTGTTTTGTCTTCTGCTGTTTGCTCAGCAAGTCAATATTTTGAGACTCTGGCTGCTGTATTTCTAGAGGCTTTCCCCAGGGTAGAGCAGGGCTTCCGCAGTCTGTTTCACAGTGTACATGCTCCGCTGCTTCCCCACTGGAAACATCTTCCCCCACACGCCTTTGCTCTACAAATGCACATCATTTGAGTATGTGGGCATTAGCAAAGCCTGCAACCTGCTTTAAGAAATATTGGTGTGAAGCTGCCACAAACGTAGGTGGTGGTGCTGGCAAAAGCAGACACTTGTGAAAAACTATGGGACTTCACTTTCTTAAGCTTCACCAAGCAAAGTGCAAACAACAAAACCTGACACTGGCTCTCCTTCTCCTCCTCTGGGTTATGGACAAGTGAGAGTGGCAGAAGGTAGGGGGCACAGAAGCTATTGACATCTCAAGTATTTAAACTGGCAGCATTTCTATACAAGTTGGTCATACTGACATCAGTTACCACTAATGTTCAATCTGCATCTGATTTTGGATGCAGCTCCAGCCGCTCTGCAAAAGAGTGCTGCTGAGAACTTCACATCAATCTGCCTTTTTATATCCTTCCCAGAAGCTGCCAATCCAGGAGGGAAATGTTGAGGACACCCACTCTGCAATTCAAATGTATTTTAATCACCTCATACCTGGTTTAAGAAATTTACAAAAGAATCATTATCCTTAGAAAATCTGTATCTCCCTTCACCCCAGGAACCAACTCCTCATAATGGCTCACAGATCTGTAGAGGATGACAGACAGGAGTGCCAGTTCTGGCCATGCAGCCCCATGACTGTTCTACAGATTTACTTATATGCAGATCACTGCAGATGGTCTTCCACTCACCTTAAACTCCAGCTCCATTGCTGTGACGCTCTCACCTGGAGGTACCTGACTCAGTTTCTGGATGTGAGCAAAGAGGTTGCGTGCAGGCACCTCCGTGTTTCCGCAGGTGGCTGCCTCAAGCAAGGCCTCATGGATGAAGATATACTGATCCTCAGTCTGCACCATATAGTTTCTCTGTGAACGCATGCATGTCACATGCCCGTAGATATCCACTGTCTTCTCATGCTTCATCCTCTCAAGCATGGCATCAATGACAATGAAGCAGCCTGTCCTGCCCACGCCAGCACTGTAAAAGTAGAGCCGAAAACAGGAAATGATGCTTCCTTTTGAACCAAACCTAAATCTTTACCATATTCTGCCTTTTCTGCCATGTTTTACAGGGACAGGTAATCCTCATAGATATCCTTTCCCCCCTGAAATGACTTTATAAGATTCCTAATGACACATATGAACATGTGGGGTGCTGTGCAACCTCTCCCACCCTACAGTGCCCTCTCTTACAAAGCCACTGATCTTACTGGAGGCGGGGCTGAACTTTGGGGTATGAACAACTTGCTCCTAATCCCAGTGCAGAAACCAGCACAACCAACAATGCACTGACAAGAAACAGATGTGACATCTGACAGCTAAGAGTTCTGCAGCAGGACATTGCTGTGCTGCTACTCACATCAAATTCTTAACAGGGTTTTAATGGGAAGAGAGCATGTGTTAATTATACACCACTCCCATATGAACCAGAGCATGAAGAGAGAGCATTAAATACAGTTTCTAAGGAATTTGTGAGAGCTGCAGTGATGAAGTGGTTTGTTCAGTAATAGTTCCCACTCAGCTACAAGAGATAAATCACTGGCCAGATAAGATGCTGATTCCTAGTGAACTAATGTTTGTGGTTAAGCAGTTATTTCTTTCATTTCAAACTGCAGCAAGAGACTCTGAGTGTGCCTGCAAATAGTTTGGCTGTGGAAGTAGATAGTAGATAGCACATGCATACTGCCACTTCATGTGTGTGCAGATGTACATATATAATTATTCTGTCTGTACATGTACTAGTTAGAGCACTATGTTTAGATTATGCATGTTAGTGTTCTGAATTGTGTATACGTTGTGCTGAGATATTTCTTTAATGTGGTTGAGATTTTCTATCTTGAAAACTGATAGGCTCAGATATTGCTCCCACATTTCATTTTAATATGTTGCAACAAGACTGAGTCTTCAGGTTCAGGTGGGAAACAGAAAAAGTCAATAACAGAGCAGTAATCACATATCTGTGGGTGCTAAAGTGTGCATATGTTCTGTGTGGAATATTGAGTCATCAATATTCTTGCCACTGGATGCTTATGTGGAATTTTCCTTTGGAAATCTGCCTCTTACATCATTCTATTTTTTATAATATTGTGCTGTTTCTCAGGGAAAACACTGAATTAAGAGTTGCTGTGAGTGGTACTGACTACAAAGTGCTACTTATATGAACAGAGGAACTATAATGCTGGTTCCATTGCTTCAGCAGTAGCAGGCTGTGTGTAAATCCTAATAGGTGCATCACTGTGCCAAAATACAGAGTCCGGCAGACTCTTCCCATCCCTTTGCTGCTGAAGCCCCCAAATATAAATGTTCTCCAATGTAGGCAACCAGCCTTACCTGCAGTGTACAACCACTGGGCCAGCATCAGGTGGATTGCAGGCTTTTACTCGTCTCAGGAAAGCCAAGATAGGGGTAGGGTACTCTGGCACACCATGGTCAGGCCAAGCCATAAACTGGAACTGTCGCAGCTCTCGCTTTTCACTGGACCCATTCTATAGGGAAAACACCAAAAACAATAGCTATATGTGGTGGTGGGCCATGGCTTAATTCCCTATATTAGTACTCAGGTACACACATATTCTTAATTCTACTTTTGCTTTAGTTTGCATTTATGGCTGGCTGCTATGATTTGTTGTGTGTTAGATTTTGTTGTATTTTTATTTTGTAGATGGCTCTTGAGAGTTGTAGCTGAAGAAGAACTAACATATGTTCAAAAAGCCATTCCTCAGACTTCAGGTCTTCAAGCATCAACCTAAGTACACTAGCACAGTGATATCAGAATTGACCTTCACTGCAAGGCTGGGAGGCAGAAAGATCTCTCAAAGGTTCACTTCCTATTCTGAGTAAGTTGCATAAGTCAGGTATGTGAGCAAAGGGAACAGCCTTGCTATATAGGATGCTTGTGGCACTGGACCACACAGCCTCAGTTCTCAAAGCTGAGTGGTTCCTATGCGCAAACTGAGACTGAACACAAGATAGGTAGATGTGACTCTGTCAGAAAGAGGACAGTGTATGTAGTTGGGGCTTCTATTTAGCTATTGTTAGTCTCTTTTAGGTGATGGGCTCTCTTGCTCCAAGCATCTCTGAAAGAGCAAATAAGCCTCCTTGTACTTCTCTCAAAGATGCCTTGAGCTCTGGTATCTCTCTAGCCAATAGCCCCTTAGGTATTCTCAAAAATTTTTGGCTGCTTCCTTTCCCCTCATACCTTATATAGGGCAAACGTCCGAACTGTGTAAGTTGCAAGTTCAACTGTGTCCAGCAATGTCACCTGGATCAAGCCATAGGTCTCTGTACCACGGCCTGGCCAATACTGGTCACACTTCACCTGCAATGAAACACAGGAAAGAATGGGTCAGTACCTGAGATGTGGCTTTCAGTATACTCTGCATATGCCTCAAAATGCTACAAAGCCTGTTCTCCATTGATCCGTTTTAAATTTCTCCTTCAACAAGTAAGAAACAATACCTGATGGGGTGGATAGACTTGGGAAGGTAATGTTGAAATCCTAATGCTCGTATTGAATTTGGCCTAGATTTACAGAGCAAGCAAATATTTTTGTCTTCTCCTATACTCATTCCAACAAAAACAACAACAACAACAAAAACACCAAACAACCCTCCCCCCCCACAAACATAAACTCCGGCATGACTGGAGGCCAGGGAGGGAACAAAGAAAGACAAGATTCTTGGTGCTCAAAAGGAGGGATAAGAAGCAAGGATGCTAATAGGCAAGAGGCAGAGAAACTGAGAGAAATGGTCAATTCAAAAGCAATTTCTTTCCCTGTAATTTTCTGTCCTTTCCCTGCTCTTTGGGAAGATTGGTGTCTGTACATGAGCATACTCATCTCCCCTCCCCCTCAGTGGTGAATGTGGGAAGCCTGTCTGCAGCCTATAATCCTCTGCTTGGGAATCTGCTAGGGTTCCTGCCATGTGGGTCACCTGCTTTGCCATCCCCTCAAATCAGGTAACTGTGGGCCGGGGGGAATGCTATATGTTGACATTAAAACAGTAGGTTTCTCAGGAGAGACTGACAGGTAGTCTGAGTCAAGGGAAGCCTCAGAAGAGAATAGACACTCTTCAGCAACAAGGTTGGGGGTTTCTTCTCTCCCTGGGATATTCAGAAAGCTTCCAGAGAAGCAAATGGACCCTGAAAAAATTAAGTTCTGAGGTCCCCATGCCTTGGCTTATGTGCATTTTTGTGTACATGAATAGTTGTGTGGGGGGGGGAGGGAGGGAGGGAGAGAGAAAGAGAAGACATCATTATCAGCCCTGCTACCACCATCACCATTATCATAATCTTTATTTATACCCTGCATCTTCCCCAAAACTGGGAAATACACAAATACACTGGGAGAAGCCTCTTCAATAGGGTGGCTGAGAATGCTGCTCTCTGTTGAATTATGCTTGATCTGTATGGCTGGAAAGCTGCTAACAAACTGGAAGGTATGTAAAGCTATGATACCCATCATGTCCCCACTTCACTTTCTCTCTCAACTCCCTCACCCTTGAGTTGGGTCCAAGAGCAGGAACTGCAACCAGAAATATGTCTCCTTTCTATGATTCTATTATGGACAATCCACTCAGGTGGGACTAAAACCCCTTCTATTTGCATTCCACTGAGAGGTAGTAGAACAAACATGTTTTTTTTTTCTAATCCTGCATTGTATGAATTCTGCTCCTTCAGCTGAAGGCAATTTGTCTTTCATGATTCTCTAAATGTTTTCAAAACAAAATTGAATTTCTCTTTGCTGCTACTCTGGTTCTGCCCATCCTATCAACACCTTTTAACCAAACCATGTCTTGCCCTCTGCTTCTTTTGTGTGTCTCCAGCTCAAATCTCTGCCCAGCTAAGCCTGCAGCTGCTTGGTTACAGCAGAGTAGTGCATCCCTGCCCTCAACAAAAAAGAATGAATGGGGACCATCTGGGCCTGCCCAGATATAGTAGGGTTAATTATTAGTGGTGTGTATTTACAGGAGGAGTGCAAAGAACATGGAACACAGTCTAATTAGAAATCAATAGCATTCTGTCTTTTAACTGAGAATGTTTTTAGTGGGTGGGCTTTGTAGCCACTTCCTGGTAAGAGAGGGAAGGGCACTCTAGCTTAGAATAGTTACACTGTGGTGCAACTTTCTTTGCTTCTGAACATTCTATTCCAAAAGTTAGCCTCCCCCCACCCATGCTTGAATTTGGTTGGATGCAACCTGCTGTAAAGTTGGGGGAACTTCTGGCTAGCTGGAACCCTGGTTCCTGGAAGCCACAAAGGCTCAACAGGGAAAGTCTGCTGCCTAGGTGACGTGTGAGTTCCGTTACAAAAGGAACGGATCATGTAACATTAGGAAGGCCAGAGTGGAGGCCTCCCTCAGTCCAGTAGTGTCTTCTGCAAAAGTCTCCCTTTTCCTGCCAAACTCTGTGGAAACTGCATAGCTCTATATGAACAAACACAAAACAAACTTTGAAGTAATCTATCCCCAGGTTTAATAGCAGAGACCTAGCTGGTAATTGAAAATTATTTATTCATGACCAGATAAGAGTCACTCACATTTTCTGCCAAATTTACCCATAATGTTTATGCCCCATTTTCAAGCTCTGTAAATTTTATGCTGAAGCTGATGCACGATGGCACTAAACCAGATAAGAGAGTCTTTCTTCTGGCATTGCTCGCTTCTCATTAATGTCAGGAACACGCTCACAACCTGGAAATTCATTTACTGCTGGCAGTGCCCAGTGGCTGCCTCAACTGCTGGGAAAATAAGGAGGCTTCCCCTTCATGCAGGTACTACAAAGGGAGAAAAGCTGGTTTAGAAAACAGTTATGCCAGACCTACAGCCTGCAAGACTAAGAATGGAAGTCTTTGTTATACCTGGACCTGAGGGTACTTTCTATTTAGCAATGCAGAAAGTGGGGAGAGGGCATGAGAAGTTTCTTTTGAAAACGGATACAATCCAGGAAGTTTGGGTGAGTTTCCCTGCATACACAGGGCGCTAGAGGCTCAGGACAGATTGCGTATGTTGCTGATTCTGTTGCCAATTGCAAACACTTTGAAGGCAGTGAACAGATCTGCTACATGTGGCTTTAGCTACTGCACAAAAATGAAAGGTGAGGATGATTTGTGTCGCCAAGCTGGCAGGATCTGCAGGCCATAAAAACCAAAGCAGCTAACAGACTTTTTTCTCCTGCAGGCTGTTTCCCCTTCACAAGATTTAGAAACCTTTTGAAGCACTGTATCCCCCCTGGACCCAGAAGTTGAAGTCCAAGGCCATGATACCCACACAAAGCAGTGTTAGAGCTGAGAAAGTGGCTGCCAACTCCTACTACCCCTCTGAAGCTTTTGAGCTGGGAGACATCCCTTGTGCTTGGAAAGAAGAAAGAGGGCAAGCGAGGGTAGCAAAGTTTTAGAAGTGCACCTTTACACTTGGGAGTGTACCCAGATGCAGGATCTGTCTTTGGATCAGACTTTCACTCCTTCCACTTTAATAGCTCTTTGCTTATCTCTCTACTCTAAAGCAACTTTGATTTCTTAAGTGAATTAGTTCACTTGGTGCACGTGCCTGCTTCTCCAGGAACTGTATCATATCTATTAACAGAGCCAGGTGTGCCTCTAAAAAGCATCAGTATGAATGCAGCTCACTGCAGAGGAACAAGTAAGTGGGTTAGTGCATCTGCCCCTTGCCCCTGACCTGGCTGGATAGCAGACTGTCTCACTGAAGTATGCCACCTTAAGGATGATATGCATACTCCTTCTCCTAGGACATAATTAGGAGAGGAAAGAATGGGACGTGTGCTACTAGGAGATAACATGCATCTCAACAGCAGCAAGGCAGGAAACAGAGACAGGTGCCCAAAGGGACTTAGAGAACATGTTATCTTGGAGAAACACACTCTGTGGAGCATCTTCCGATAGCTGGACAGCCTCAAAGCAAAACAAACTGGATTTCAGATATTCATTTATTCTGACACTAAAGAAGGGGGTCATTTCTCTCTTACTTTACTACAAACACTATTCTAAAAGTAAAAGGCCTATTTTGGTATAAGTGCAAATAAAAATTATGACTGTGGATGAAATGCAACGATGTGGAAACAGGTCCACTTGGAAGACTGTTTGCGCAAAGTAGTTCTCTAACTAGTGATTTTTACAATTGTGGTGTAATGGTTTGAGTGTTGGACTATGAGGTCCACATGGTGAAAATACTCCTTACAGAATTCGCTCAGAAAATGAGCTGTCTTAACGGGATCCCATATTGTCTCGTTGTATTGTCAAGGAGGGGGGCCAAAAAGAGGAAAAACTACGCGAGAAAAGCATTTGTGGCTTTCCCCGACTTAATTTTCGCTCATTAAGACAAGCAGTTCTTCATGAATCACTTCCCCACGCAGGACACAGTGCAAACCTGATTGGCTGGATGAGCACAGGGTGCCCACTGCCGCCATGTTGGATTTTTGCCTTAGCGAGCCACCAATAATAAAAAGCTATTTCTGTAAGCATACTGGGAGTAATTTCTTTCTGCCTGTGTTGGGACCATAGGCCTGTTCTGCTCCTTACTCCTAAGTTCTGTAGTCCCCTCTTATCTCACAAAAGGCTGTGTTCTTCTGTCAGTGTGAACTCAATAAACCAGAGAAGAATACATGATTGAGTACCTTTCCCTCCCTTCACATACATCTCCCCCTTGTTTCCTTTGGTTACTTCACTCTGTGAAAGTTCCTGATTTTCCATCTCCTGATTCAAGCCTGATTGTCTAAAGAGATGAGTGCAGCACAATCCAAAGGTCATGATTTGCATCTTTCTGGATCCTATTACATTCCATCCCACTCCCTCAACTGTGTAAATATGCTTTATACCTAAGCATTTATTATCAGTCTGTACTGCATCTGAAGAAGTGAGTTTATATCCATGAAAGCTCATGCAAAAATAAAAACCAGTTAGTCTTAAGGATACTGCCACATTTCTTTTTTTTCTCCCCTCCCTCTTCCTCCCTCCTTTTTATGCTGTAAGAGACCAACATGGTTCCTTCTTTGAAAACTACCACAGTCCAAGTGAACAACATCTCCCTGACCTGTGGTTGGCATGGAAACAAAAAATCTTCTTTGAGCACAAATGTTTACTACAGAAGATGCTACTTTCTGGAGAATCCTCTGCCCAAGATTCTCTCAAAGTGCACTCCAGGTCTCTGAAACTATTTCTCTATGCAGGCATGTTCAGCTGTGCCAGCCCTGGCAAATGGGGAGGGCTTGTCTACATGGGGGTTTACAGAATCCTCCCCAAAGCCATTTGTGCACATTGAAAATTTAGGTATAAATACAGAGACTGCCTATGACAGCAGGTCTCACTTTTTACTGTGCCAATGACCTTGTATCAGAAGACAGAACTACATGGTAGCAAATATGGGATGGTCTAGGGCCTTCTCCTGTACGATCCTTCCCGCACACTTCGGTCCTCTGGGAGGAATCTGTTACAACCTATGAAAACAAGGCTGTCGGTGACCTCCCAGAGGGCCTTCTCTGCTACCGTTCCCAGATTATGGAATGGCCTGGTTGATGAGATCCGTCTTATTACCAGCCTAGACAGCTTCAAAAAAGCTGTCAAGGCGGATCTTTTCTGTCAGGCCTTTCCTGAATAGCTATCCCGCCTCGAAGATATGACTGTTTCTCCCCCCCCCCCCGCCTTTGAGCTGCCATTGAATTACTCTATGCTGCTATGATTAGTATTTTTTTTTTAAATTATTGTATGTTTTAATCTTTTCTAGTTTAATATTGTTTTAAGGGTTGGGTGGCTTAGGGTACTGATGTAATTATGGAGTTTTTATACTGTAAGCCACCCTGATTGCATTGCAGAGAGGCGGGATAGAAATAATAATAATAATAATAATAATAATAATAATAATAATGTGGGGGGAGGCACCTTATCTGTACTGACTTGACACACACACACTTTACTCAGAAAACAAACTGCTATGGAGGGAGCCCCACCCTTTTCCAGTTCTACATCACCAAATGCAAGGAGGCTTGGCACACTTAAGGAGTTTGTCTTACTACCATGGTTATGATCCCTCCCCTGCCACTTTGCATGCCTTTCACATGAGATAGGCATAAAGACCGGCCTGTCAAGCTATTTCTCACAGAGAAGCATTCTGCCCTATGGGGTAGTATTCTCATCATGACTCACTGATAAAGCAAAAACTCCAGTAGGCTATGAAACAGGCATAAAAAAGGGCACCACTCCCTGCCCACCCTCATTCACTTTACTTCACTCTTACATGTATTAAGGATTTTTTAAAAAATTCTTTGGGTGACAAAGGTATGCTGATGTGTAGGTTGGTGGTATCAATACATTTTTCCTATTACTGTCAGTAATGCTGTACAGCTCTAATTTCCACCAAAGACTGCTGTTAGAATTACTTCATGTCCTGGTACCTCCTAGCAATTTTTGCTGCACCAAACACACAGATTCAACAATGGACCGTAACTCTCTCTGTTTATCCCTGTCCAGTGGAAGAGCCTGTACATACCCGAGACTTCTCCTCTAACCGGGTCATCATGACAACAGTTGCTGTGCGTTGTTCCCACACCATCCTCCAAAAGTCACTAAGAGTTTCTGGCAGAGGCCCCTGTGTAGCAATGTAGGCATTCTGCTTGCGGTAGCCATCGATGTAGTTGGCGTTGATGTAGTCACTTCCGGGGACCCCTGAGAGACAGAAAAAGAGCACAACATCTGGAGTGACACTGTTGCCATGCAAACCTCTGGTAGGATGGAAATAAGTGAGGGACATAATTTAAACTAGTAGAAATTATATTATCCCACACTACTCAAACAGTCCCAGTCAATCTGATCACTGCTCAGGAAAACTAGAACTACTTTGTAGGAGATCAAGTCTCTTGCCACTGCATCTTTTTGTCACTTGCTACTACAGCAGCATGATGTCTCTCCAAGGCTTGGGCTACTGGATGTCCCAAGAAAAGACAACTCTGCAGCCCCTACCACTGTGGCAGTGACTTACCACCACCCTCCCTCCATGGGATGAAGGAGTAAGCAAATGTTCAATAAAGGCAAAGTTGCTTGTGAGGGACATGCTCAGTGAAGACAGCAGCTGAAAGCTCATATTCCAACAACCTGACATGCATTTTGGAGTCCATTGTCACATACTGGGTTAAAAATATATGGCTGTTCCCCTACTTAAATACAAGCCAGTTGCCCTGAGAGAAAATCTACTAAAGCTGGTATACAAGTAGTATTTAACCCCATTGCAATTAGCCCAAATGACCAAAGAAACACAAAACAAAAAAACAACCCCCACGTGCTGGAAGGGCTGTGGAGCAAAGGGGACCTACCAACGCATGTAGCTGGACTGCCCACTAATTGAGCAATACTGGTCAAAGATCATACATTTAATCTCTACCATTAACAACAACAACAACAACAACACTAAAATAAAACTTTGTCCTGTTTTAATTTTACTTTTGCTATTTCTAGATGGAAACAAATTCTGAAATACAAGGACATTATTGTATTTTTATTGCCATAGCTAGATTAGAAATAGCTAGAAATGGGAAGACAGAGCAATTGACAGTTGAGAACTGGTGGCAAATGCTATGGGACTTATGGCTGACTGAAAAGCTTACAATGTCAAGAGAATACATGGAAGGGGGAGCTGAGTTACATTCTTTGAAAAATGGGCCCCTCTCACATTCAATGGGCTAAACCTCCATTGAACCATGCAGGTATGTGGAAAGATGTACTAACAGAGATCTCAATGTTGTTGGCAGATCAAGTGTTTGATCCTTCGTAACTGCCCACCTCATCATGATGACATCGCTACTGATAAACAACAGGAAAAGCTCCACATGAAACCACATGCCCAAACACTCAAGCCAAAGCTCATTCTGTGAGTAAGTACACACCCTAGAATATTTAAAATCCAAGTTTCTCCATGAGCTATGTCAGAGAAAAATCAAGGCTAAGGACCTGTTTGGATAGCCATGGTGCAAAAGAGGCAGCCACACACTGGCACACATCATGGACAGCAAAAGGCTGTAGCCTTGGCTAGAGAGGTACATCTGGCACTTCATCATGATTACAGAAGGCAATGCACACAGGGCATGCCCAGATGGCCCAACCTCAATTAACAAGCAATAATCAAGCTAAAAATCAAGATACTTAAGAAGTATTTTCAGCTGGGAATACTTTTAAGAAAACTGAACATGATGTGAGAGGAGCACTACTTCTTATGGTATCTACAAGTTGGAATGTGTCCAGAGGAGGGGGACCAAAATGGTGAAAGATCTGGAAGCCATGCCCTAGGAGGAGTGGCTTAGGGAGCTGGGTATATTTAGCCTGGAGAAGCAAAGGTTAAGAGGTGACATGACAGCCATGTTTAAATATTTGAAGGGATGTCATACTGATGATGGAGCAAGCTTGTTTTCTGTTGCTCCAGAGACTAGGACATGGAGCAATAGATTCAAACTACAGGAAAAGAGATTCCACCTAAACATTAGGAGGAACTTCCTGATAGTAAGAGCTGTTTGGCAGTGGGACATGCTGCCTCAGAGTGCGGCGGAGTCTCCTTCTTTGGAGGTTTTTAAACAGAAGTTGGATGGCCATCTATCAAGAAAGTAGTGATCATGTGTTCATGCAGCGCAGGGGGTTGGACTAGATGGCCCTTGTGGTCTCTTCCAACTCTATGATTCTATACACACTTTTCTTCAGCCCCACTCTGACTGAGCATAGACGTTTTGCAGGTTTAAAACCCATACAAATGTATGCAAACTTTGAAGTAAAAATGGAGTAAGCGTCTATATGTCTTTTATTTTCCATCTTTTTTTCCAGTATTGACGAATTGGAAAAATACAGTTGTCCCTCCACATTCACGGGGGTTAGGATCTTGAGACCCCCACGAATGTGGAAAAACCGCAAATAAAAAATGCTGCTCCCGCGACCCCCCCCCAGCAGGAGGGAGGCAGCGGGAGGGTGTCTGGCCAGCCTCTCCGTGGCCTTCCTGAGGGGACTCTGGGGTTAGAAGCCCCGGAGCCCTTAGGAAGGCCGAGGAAGTCAGCGGGCGGGTGGGCAGGAGGCAGCCCTGCCTCTCCGGAGCCTTCCTGAGGGGATTCCGGGCCTTAGAACCCCTGGAGCCCCCTTAGGAAAGCAGTGGGTGGGCAGGCGGGAGGCTGCCCTGCCTCTTCGCGGCCTTCCTGAGGGGACTCCGGGCCTTAGAAGCCCCGGAGCCCCCTGAGGAAGGCCGGGGAAGGCAGCGGGTGGGCAGGAGGCAGCCCTGCCTCTCCATGGCCTTCCAGAGGGGACTCCGGGGCTTAGGCACCCCGGAGCCCCCTGAGGAAGGCCGGGGAAGGCAGCGGGCGGGCGGGAGGGAAGCTGCCCTGCCTCTCTGCGGCCTTCCTGAGCGGACTCTGGGCCTTTGAATCCCCGGAGTCCCCTGAAGAAGGCTGGGGAAGGCAGCGGGAGGACGGCCGGCCCTGCCTCTCTGCTGCCTTCCTAAGGGGACTCCGGGACTTAGAAGCCTCGGAGCCCCCTCAGGAAGGCTGGGGAAGGCAGCGGGCGGGAGCGAGGGAAGCTGCCCGGTCTCACCAGCCTTCCTGAGGGGACTCCGGGACTTAGAAGCCCCAGAGCCGCCTCTGGAACACCGGGGAAGGCGCAGGAAGGAGGTTGCCCCACCTCTTGCCAGCCTTCCCAAGGGGGCTCGGGGCTAAACCGTGAGTGTGAAAGCCGCAAATGTGGAGGGGCAACTGTAAAGGATAAAGATATGTTTTAGATAGCACTGAGGCGTGGAAGCAATATCTACTGGAGAATCTTTAAATTTCGTTAAGATAATTGATAAGGATTTTTTTATGTTAGTTGATATAGAGTATGGAACTGTTTTTTAATAGAGGAGACAATTAAAGAGGATGTTTATAAGCTGCTCAAATGGGAAGTGGGACGAGGGAAGTCAAAGGGTGGAAGGATGTAAGAATGATTAAGAAGGGAAAGTATGTGTGAGGGTGAGAAGAAGTGAGGGTAGATTGTGGAAAGAGAAAGAAGGGAATATAAGAAGAAAGGAAGGTAAGAAGGATGGATAAAAGGAAAAAGACCTGAAGAAAGATGGACAAAAAGATTAAAGGGAATGGGACATAAAGATGTATAGGTATGTTATATTGAGAATTGTGAAAATTATGAAATGATAAAGATGTATGTATATAAGTTAGAAAATGATAAAAGAGGTATGTATATAAGTTAGAAAAGTATTTTATAATGTATATTTGGATAATCATATATACATGTGTTATAATTTTTTTTTTAATGGAGTAAGTGTACCCTTTAAAAAAAGGGGAACAATGTACCTGCTTTCCAATCATCTTTAGCTCTCAAAATAATCTGTTGTCTGTCTCACCATCCTTTGTTAGTTACCAGAGCTGGAAAAAGTAGTAAAGCCCAAGTGGTGCCTTATTCCAGCCCCTACTTGTTTGTTTAGAAAAAAGGCAAAAGCTACCAAAATGGGATTCCAGAAGGGCTGGCCTGAGTTCTGGTCAATTAGCAGATCATGGAGTTTTAATGGGCTAAAAGACTGACTGCAAGATTTCCCAGAATGTATAAGAATGGTTTAGTAAGGAAACGACAAATTACTTCTTGTATCCTTGAGGCTCCTTGTACCAGCAGCTTGACCACGATGTAGCACCTTATTACAGCTCTGTTCACTTCTATGAACTATGCTGAAATTGGATACATTTATTCTCTATCACATGATATGGGTGGGGCCTTAGGCCCTATTGCCTGGTATAGAACATTTTATTAGCACCAGAGTTACTAACAGACTCACCATCGATGGAGGTCAGGATGACACGAGAGTGGTCATACGCTATCACATTTGCATAGCGGTTCTTTGGTTTGTTCACTTCCAAGTTGGAGTTCTCCCATGTGAATTGTTGCCCAGGATCAATGGACTGCAAGGAAGAAGAGAGAGTATGTATAAATGTTCAAGTTATCACATACCTTCTTAATTCTGAAATAAACAGAAACACATTATCAGAATGTGAAACAGTACAGAATGAAAAATGCAAGTTTCATACTGGAGATCTGAAGACTGATTCACAAAATTGATTTGACATGAACATGCTCAATATGGTCAAATAAAAAGTCTTTGCCTATGTTGGGGTCTAAACCCTCCAAAGTAACCTTATGAATTCACTATTTTGCAATCAATGCAGTAATTAGTTTTCACACTGTGGAAACTCTCCAAAAATAATGATTCATTATTTTATTGGATGGAATTTTCTTATATAAGTAAATTCTCTGATATGCAGAATACCAGAAAATACATTCCCAGCTGGGAAAAAGCCCACCGTTTCTTGTTGAAGTTTGAAAAGGCCAAATAACTTCCAAATAAGTTTGATCATATATCTATGTGTAGATGTTGGTGTGGTTAGGTGCCTTCAAGTTAAGTCTGACTTATGGTGACCCTACCTAGGGTTTTCTTGGCAAGACCTATGCAGAGGAAGTACAGTCGTCCCTTCACATTCGCGGGGGTTCCGTTCCGCGGACCCCCGCGAATGTGAAAAAACCGCGAATAACAAACACCCCTCCCCCTCCCTCCCCAGGCCTTCGCGGGGCCTTCCTAGGCCCCGCGGAGGCCTCCCCAGCCCTCCCTCCCTCCCTCCCCAAGCCTTTGCGGGGCCTTCCTAGGCCCCGCGGAGGCCTCCCTGGCCCTCCCTCCCGCCCTCCCCAGGCCTTCCTGGGGCCTCCGGAGCGTCTCCGGAGGCCCCAGGATCGCCTCCCCAGCCCTCCCCAGGCCTTCCTGGGGCCTCCGGAGGCCCCAGGATCGCCTCCCCAGCCCTCCCCACCGCGTCCCCAGGCCTTCCTGGGGCCTCCGGAGCGGAGCGTCTCCGGAGGCCCCAGTATCGCCTCCCCAGCCCTCCCCACCGCGTCCCCAGGCCTTCCTGGGGCCTCCGGAGCGTCTCCGAAAGCCCCAGGATCGCCTCCCCAGCCCTCCCCACCCCGTCCCCAGGCCTTTCTGGGGCCTCCGGAGATGCTCCGGAGGCCCCAGGATCGCCTCCCCAGCCCTCCCCACCCTGTCCCCAGGCCTTCCTGGGGCCTCCGGAGCGTCTCCGGAGGCCCCAGGATCGCCTCCCCAGCCCTCCCCACCGCGTCCCCAGGCCTTCCTGGGGCCTCCGGAGCGTCTCCGGAGGCCCCAGGATCGCCTCCCCAGCCCTCCCCACCCCGTCCCCAAGCCTTCCTGGGGCCTCCGGAGACGCTCCGGAGGCCCCAGGATCGCCTCCCCAGCCCTCCCCACCCCGTCCCCAGGCCTTCCTGGGGCCTCCGGAGACGCTCCGGAGGCCCCAGGATCACCTCCCCAGCCCTCCCCACCGCGTCCCCAGGCCTTCCTGGGGCCTCCGGAGCGTCTCCGGAGGCCCCAGGATCGCCTCCCCAGCCCT
This sequence comes from Gambelia wislizenii, assembly GCA_030847615.1. Taxonomy (NCBI): domain Eukaryota; kingdom Metazoa; phylum Chordata; class Lepidosauria; order Squamata; family Crotaphytidae; genus Gambelia; species Gambelia wislizenii. Next base: position 86,943,018 of record JAUMIR010000004.1, on the reverse strand, counting down.
CCCCACCCCATCCCCAGGCCTTTCTGGGGCCTCCGGAGATGCTCCGGAGGCCCCAGGATTACCTCCCCAGCCCTCCCCACCCCGTCCCCAGGCCTTCCTGGGGCCTCCGGAGACGCTCCGGAGGCCCCAGGATCGCCTCCCCAGTCCTCCCCACCGCGTCCCCAGGATCACCTCCCCAGCCCTCCCCACCGCGTCCCCAGGCCTTCCTGGGGCCTCCGGAGCATCTCCGGAGGCCCCAGGATCGCCTCCCCAGCCCTCCCCACCCCGTCCCCAGGCCTTTCTGGGGCCTCCGGAGATGCTCCGGAGGCCCCAGGATCGCCTCCCCAGCCCTCCCCACCCCATCCCCAGGCCTTCCTGGGGCCTCCGGAGCGTCTCCGGAGGCCCCAGGATCGCCTCCCCAGCCCTCCCCACCCCGTCCCCAGGCCTTCCTGGGGCCTCCGGAGCGTCTCCGGAGGCCCCAGGATCGCCTCCCCAGCCCTCCCCACCCCGTCCCCAGGCCTTCCTGGGGCCTCCGGAGCGTCTCCGGAGGCCCCAGTATCGCCTCCCCAGCCCTCCCCACCGCGTCCCCAGGCCGTCCTGGGGCCTCCGGAGCGTCTCCGGAAGCCCCAGGATCGCCTCCCCAGCCCTCCCCAGGCCTTCCTGGGGCCTCCGGAGGCCCCAGGATCGCCTCCCCAGCCCTCCCCACCCCGTCCCCAGGCCTTCCTGGGGCCTCCGGAGCGTCTCCGGAGGCCCCAGGATCGCCTCCCCAGCCCTCCCCACCCCGTCCCCAGGCCTTCCTGGGGCCTCCGGAGCGTCTCCGGAGGCCCCAGGATTGCCTCCCCAGCCCTCCCCACCCCGTCCCCAGGCCTTCCTGGGGCCTCCGGAGCGTCTCCGGAGGCCCCAGTATCGCCTCCCCAGCCCTCCCCACCGCGTCCCCAGGCCTTCCTGGGGCCTCCGGAGCGTCTCCGGAAGCCCCAGGATCGCCTCCCCAGCCCTCCCCACCCCGTCCCCAGGCCTTTCTGGGGCCTCCGGAGATGCTCCGGAGGCCCCAGGATCGCCTCCCCAGCCCTCCCCACCCTGTCCCCAGGCCTTCCTGGGGCCTCCGGAGCGTCTCCGGAGGCCCCAGGATCGCCTCCCCAGCCCTCCCCACCGCGTCCCCAGGCCTTCCTGGGGCCTCCGGAGCGTCTCCGGAGGCCCCAGGATCGCCTCCCCAGCCCTCCCCACCCCGTCCCCAAGCCTTCCTGGGGCCTCCGGAGACGCTCCGGAGGCCCCAGGATCGCCTCCCCAGCCCTCCCCACCCCGTCCCCAGGCCTTCCTGGGGCCTCCGGAGACGCTCCGGAGGCCCCAGGATCGCCTCCCCAGTCCTCCCCACCGCGTCCCCAGGATTGCCTCCCCAGCCCTCCCCACCCCGTCCCCAGGCCTTCCTGGGGCCTCCGGAGACGCTCCGGAGGCCCCAGGATCACCTCCCCAGCCCTCCCCACCGCGTCCCCAGGCCTTCCTGGGGCCTCCGGAGCATCTCCGGAGGCCCCAGGATCGCCTCCCCAGCCCTCCCCACCCCGTCCCCAGGCCTTTCTGGGGCCTCCGGAGATGCTCCGGAGGCCCCAGGATCGCCTCCCCAGCCCTCCCCACCCCATCCCCAGGCCTTCCTGGGGCCTCCGGAGCGTCTCCGGAGGCCCCAGGATCGCCTCCCCAGCCCTCCCCACCCCGTCCCCAGGCCTTCCTGGGGCCTCCGGAGCGTCTCCGGAGGCCCCAGGATCGCCTCCCCAGCCCTCCCCACCCCGTCCCCAGGCCTTCCTGGGGCCTCCGGAGCGTCTCCGGAGGCCCCAGGATCGCCTCCCCAGCCCTCCCCACCCCGTCCCCAGGCCTTCCTGGGGCCTCCGGAGCGTCTCCGGAGGCCCCAGTATCGCCTCCCCAGCCCTCCCCACCGCGTCCCCAGGCCTTCCTGGGGCCTCCGGAGCGTCTCCGGAAGCCCCAGGATCGCCTCCCCAGCCCTCCCCAGGCCTTCCTGGGGCCTCCGGAGGCCCCAGGATCGCCTCCCCAGCCCTCCCCACCCCGTCCCCAGGCCTTCCTGGGGCCTCCGGAGCGTCTCCGGAGGCCCCAGGATCGCCTCCCCAGCCCTCCCCACCCCGTCCCCAGGCCTTCCTGGGGCCTCCGGAGCGTCTCCGGAGGCCCCAGGATTGCCTCCCCAGCCCTCCCCACCCCGTCCCCAGGCCTTCCTGGGGCCTCCGGAGCGTCTCCGGAGGCCCCAGTATCGCCTCCCCAGCCCTCCCCACCGCGTCCCCAGGCCTTCCTGGGGCCTCCGGAGCGTCTCCGGAAGCCCCAGGATCGCCTCCCCAGCCCTCCCCAGGCCTTCCTGGGGCCTCCGGAGGCCCCAGGATCGCCTCCCCAGCCCTCCCCACCCCGTCCCCAGGCCTTCCTGGGGCCTCCGGAGCGTCTCCGGAGGCCCCAGGATCGCCTCCCCAGCCCTCCCCACCCCGTCCCCAGGCCTTCCTGGGGCCTCCGGAGCGTCTCCGGAGGCCCCAGGATTGCCTCCCCAGCCCTCCCCACCCCGTCCCCAGGCCTTCCTGGGGCCTCCGGAGCGTCTCCGGAAGCCCCAGGATCGCCTCCCCAGCCCTCCCCACCCCGTCCCCAGGCCTTTCTGGGGCCTCCGGAGATGCTCCGGAGGCCCCAGGATCGCCTCCCCAGCCCTCCCCACCGCGTCCCCAGGCCTTCCTGGGGCCTCCGGAGCGTCTCCGGAGGCCCCAGGATCGCCTCCCCAGCCCTCCCCACCCCGTCCCCAAGCCTTCCTGGGGCCTCCGGAGACGCTCCGGAGGCCCCAGGATCGCCTCCCCAGCCCTCCCCACCCCGTCCCCAGGCCTTCCTGGGGCCTCCGGAGACGCTCCGGAGGCCCCAGGATCGCCTCCCCAGTCCTCCCCACCGCGTCCCCAGGATTGCCTCCCCAGCCCTCCCCACCCCGTCCCCAGGCCTTCCTGGGGCCTCCGGAGACGCTCCGGAGGCCCCAGGATCACCTCCCCAGCCCTCCCCACCGCGTCCCCAGGCCTTCCTGGGGCCTCCGGAGCATCTCCGGAGGCCCCAGGATCGCCTCCCCAGCCCTCCCCACCCCGTCCCCAGGCCTTTCTGGGGCCTCCGGAGATGCTCCGGAGGCCCCAGGATCGCCTCCCCAGCCCTCCCCACCCCATCCCCAGGCCTTCCTGGGGCCTCCGGAGCGTCTCCGGAGGCCCCAGGATCGCCTCCCCAGCCCTCCCCACCCCGTCCCCAGGCCTTCCTGGGGCCTCCGGAGCGTCTCCGGAGGCCCCAGGATCGCCTCCCCAGCCCTCCCCACCCCGTCCCCAGGCCTTCCTGGGGCCTCCGGAGCGTCTCCGGAGGCCCCAGGATCGCCTCCCCAGCCCTCCCCACCCCGTCCCCAGGCCTTCCTGGGGCCTCCGGAGCGTCTCCGGAGGCCCCAGTATCGCCTCCCCAGCCCTCCCCACCGCGTCCCCAGGCCTTCCTGGGGCCTCCGGAGCGTCTCCGGAAGCCCCAGGATCGCCTCCCCAGCCCTCCCCAGGCCTTCCTGGGGCCTCCGGAGGCCCCAGGATCGCCTCCCCAGCCCTCCCCACCCCGTCCCCAGGCCTTCCTGGGGCCTCCGGAGCGTCTCCGGAGGCCCCAGGATCGCCTCCCCAGCCCTCCCCACCCCGTCCCCAGGCCTTCCTGGGGCCTCCGGAGCGTCTCCGGAGGCCCCAGGATTGCCTCCCCAGCCCTCCCCACCCCGTCCCCAGGCCTTCCTGGGGCCTCCGGAGCGTCTCCGGAGGCCCCAGTATCGCCTCCCCAGCCCTCCCCACCGCGTCCCCAGGCCTTCCTGGGGCCTCCGGAGCGTCTCCGGAAGCCCCAGGATCGCCTCCCCAGCCCTCCCCACCCCGTCCCCAGGCCTTTCTGGGGCCTCCGGAGATGCTCCGGAGGCCCCAGGATCGCCTCCCCAGCCCTCCCCACCCTGTCCCCAGGCCTTCCTGGGGCCTCCGGAGCGTCTCCGGAGGCCCCAGGATCGCCTCCCCAGCCCTCCCCACCGCGTCCCCAGGCCTTCCTGGGGCCTCCGGAGCGTCTCCGGAGGCCCCAGGATCGCCTCCCCAGCCCTCCCCACCCCGTCCCCAAGCCTTCCTGGGGCCTCCGGAGACGCTCCGGAGGCCCCAGGATCGCCTCCCCAGCCCTCCCCACCCCGTCCCCAGGCCTTCCTGGGGCCTCCGGAGACGCTCCGGAGGCCCCAGGATCACCTCCCCAGCCCTCCCCACCGCGTCCCCAGGCCTTCCTGGGGCCTCCGGAGCGTCTCCGGAGGCCCCAGGATCGCCTCCCCAGCCCTCCCCACCCCATCCCCAGGCCTTTCTGGGGCCTCCGGAGATGCTCCGGAGGCCCCAGGATCACCTCCCCAGCCCTCCCCACCCCGTCCCCAGGCCTTTCTGGGGCCTCCGGAGATGCTCCGGAGGCCCCAGGATCGCCTCCCCAGCCCTCCCCACCCCGTCCCCAGGCCTTCCTGGGGCCTCCGGAGCGTCTCCGGAGGCCCCAGGATCGCCTCCCCAGCCCTCCCCACCCCGTCCCCAGGCCTTCCTGGGGCCTTCGGAGTGTCTCCGGAGGCCCCAGGATCGCCTCCCCAGCCCTCCCCACCCCGTCCCCAAGCCTTCCTGGGGCCTCCGGAGCGTCTCCGGAGGCCCCAGGATCACCTCCCCACCCCTCCCCAGGCCTTCATGGGGCCTCCGGAGGGCCTCCGGGGGCCCCGTGGACGCCTCCTTGGGCCTCCCCGCTCCCTCTATGTCTTTCACGGGGCCTCTGGAGGCCCCGTGTCGCGGTTTTGGGGGGGCCCGGGGGGGCCCTCCCAAAACCGCGAATAACCGAAACCGCGAATGTCAAGTTCGCGAATGTGGAGGGACAACTGTATGCCACTGCCATCGTCTAAACCGGAGTGTGCCTTGCTCACGGTCACTTCGTGGGTTCCTACGGCTGAGCAGGGATTTGAACCTTGGTCTCCCAGACTTCTTGTCCAATACTCAACCACCACATCAGCTGTCATGTAGATAGCTTGTATCTTTGGGGAACATAGGTATTTTTCTCCACTGCACAACATCAGACATGGTTTTCAACGGAAAAGTAGTTTGTGTGTGTGGAAGTGTGCATGTGTAGATGTAAAAGTAAAATGAATCTTTTACCTCTCTCCATTGTTTCCCCCCATTTAATGCAGCAAATAGCTGCGTGGGAACAAAACATTCTGGAATGTGTGTTGTGGGTGGGTTAGGGCTCAATACCCTTTTTCAATTGCTCCTTCTTCCTTGCAAATTCCTACTTATACAGCTTGGCAGGCACCCAGGTACTCAGACCAATATTTACTTTGCAACATTTACACCAGATCAAAATCCCTCATCGCTCAAGGTCACTCTGCTTACCAGGCTTGTTAGAACTACTGAAAAAAGAGATGTGTGAGGCATTTATCTAGTAAATCAAATATGCTTATGCTGGGGAACGTGTTGTCATTAATTGCTTTCGAGTTGACTTCGACTCATTGCGATCCCGTGAATGAAGCATCTCCAAGACCCTGTCCTCAACCACTCTGCTCAGGTCCTGCAGTCTCAGGCCCATGACCTCCTTGATTGAGTCTATCCATCTGGTATGCAGTCTTTCTCTCTTTTTACTGCCCCCCACCTTTCATAGCGTTATTGTCTTTTCTAGTGAGTCATGACTTCTCATGATGTGGCTGAAACACAATAGCCTCAATTTAGTCATTTTGGCTTCCAGGGAGAGTTTGGGCATGATCTATTCTAGGACCTATTCGGTTGTCTTTTTGGCCATCCACGGTATCCGCAGCACTCTTATCCAGCACCACATCTCAAACAAGTTGATTTTCTATCAGCTTTCTTCACTGCCCAACTCTCATACTTCTACATGGTGTTGGGAAATACAACGGTTTGGATGATCCTAACTTTAGTGTTCAGTTTTCTATCTTTGCACTTTAGGATCTTGTCTAGTTCTTTCATAGCTGTCCTTTCCAGTCTTAGTCTTCTTCTGATTTCTTGACTGCAATCTCTGTTCTAATCAATGACTGATCCAAGGTATGGGAAATCTTTAATCGTTTTAATCTCCTTATTGTCTAGGTTAATGTAGATTTATGTAGGTCACAATTTATATAAATCCTCTGTAGTCATTATTTTTGTTTTCTTAATGTTTAACAGTAAACCTGTCTTAGCGCTTGCTTCTTTGACTTTCTTTAGTAATTGTTCCAAGTCTTTGTTTTCCACTAGTAGCATGCTGTCATCTGCATATTTTAGACTGTTGATATTCCTTCCTCTGATCTTCAATCCTTCTTCCTCTGAGTCTACACCTGCTCTGTATACAAGTTGAAGAAATAGGGTGATAGAATGCAGCCTTGTCTGATCCCCTTTCTGATTGGGAACCATTGTGTTTCTCCGTACTCTTCTAATGGTAGTCTCCTATCCTGAGTAGAGGTTACGCATCAGGACAATAAAATGTAATGGCCCGGGGACTACAGAGCAAAAAAAGAGCAAATTATGGCAAAGGGTGGTGTGGGGGGAAATGTCAAAGTTAAGATGAAGCATCCAAGTGGAAGCACACTGATAACACTTCATTCTCATCAAATTGAGTAACATAAAGCAGAGCTAGCTCCTGCAAAACTCCATCTATTAACACCTGATATTTGTTGGGTCCTATTGGAAAATCAAACTTCAAGAAGGTTTCACTCCTGTCTACTAACTTTCTCTTTTTTGTCTCTTCCCTTTGTTTTCAGCTTAGAGATGGAGCATTAAAGTTTTAAGTTCACTGGAGCTCTTTATTTTACCTAAGCTTTTCATTAGTTAGCTAGGAAGTAGGACTTCAAGTGATGTGCATTCTACAAGCAATTAATAAGGTTCTTTAGTTTGTAACTTCATGTTTGTATGTACTTAAGTCCTCTCAGCCAGGGAGATACTGAAGACAGAGACATGTTACTTCTGCTAAACTCTGCTGAGGGAGGCTGTTTCCTAATAGATCCAGTCTTTGCATCTTTCCCAAAAGGGCTAACACCCTGGGATATACTCCTCTTCCCCACAGATCCCAAGCTTGATAATGGAAACTAGAGACAAGTCCAGTTGCAATGGACAGAGACCCCCTTTTTCCAATGGCCCACAGGCACAGCTATGGCAGATTACTATGTGTGAGCAAGCCTTCAAGACAGACACAGCACCAAGACAGGCTGCAACGTGTGTAACAAAGCAAAGACAGCTCAGTATAGCTGGTGCTGGCATTTTTTCTTGGGGGTCAGTTACACGGTAGAATAAAGTGTGCAAAATTCCAGCTTACCATCTTTTTGCACCAGCATAGGTTACATGATTTATTGCTAAATTGGTTGATCCGGTGAGTTTTTGGCTTTGTAGTTCACACACACAAAGGTGGGGGGACATGGCCTCCAGATCACTGTCATTAAAGCCAGGCAGGAGGTGGGGAGGGAGCGAGGAGGGTGGCAGTGCGAGGGGAAAAGAGGGCTCTGAAAGAGGCTCCTTAGATTCATCTGAGCCAGAGAAAGCAGATAAAGCAACCAAAAAAGAAGGGAGACCACGGGGCGGGGAGAGGAATAATGACAAAGGAGGCAAGGAAAGCAGGCTATATTCCCTTCGCCCTGCATCCCTGCCAGGTGAGCAGACTGCTTCTCTCTCTCTCTCTCTCTCTCTCTCTCTCTCTCTCTCTCTCTCTCTCTCACACACACACACACACACACACATGGACGTGATCACAGCAGGGAACAAACTACCAGTGGAGCAGATTGCTACTCTCTCCCCACCACCACTCACACACACAGAGGAACAGTAATTATGGCTAAGTGGAAAGCAAGCCGGCTGGCTGGATCTTTGTGTTTGAGGCACATCTCTTGCAAGTCCACCCCCTCCTTGGTCAGTCCAACCAATCACGGCTCAGCTCTGCTGTGGCTGTTTTGAGAAGACTGCTGGTAGTTTCCACAGGCATATGCAAAATGGTAGTTTACATAATCAATAGTGTGCTAAGTCACACTACTTTTCAAAAAGTCGGGGAAAATAGCGAAAGCTGATACTGCGCGACTTATGGGGTTTTTTGCCCCTCTCCTTCTGAATATGGTGACTTTGATCCGAAAGATGTGGGAACTATTAGGACTCTTTGTGAATTCTTAGAGGATTTATTTTGCTGTGTAAACAGCCCCTTGGTCTGCCCCCTCCCTATCACCACTGGAAAGCTCCTTTGCCCAAGCTGAGAATAACAGCACAAAGACTCCTCTTCCTCTACATTTCTGTGAGCAATGGGCTAAAGCTGCCATCTGCAAAAACCAGTATATGGGGGAGAAGTGATGCCCAAGCTCAACCTACTACCTAGGCTCTCTTGGCAAAATAGAACATCTTCATGTTAGCTTCAATAACAGAGAATATCTGTTTCAAGGAAGAGCAATGCAGCACATAAAAGGGATTTTCACAGCCTCCATGGGGAGGATATGACATCATAGCACTGCTAATAGGTAGTTTGGGAAATGCAGGATGTAAATAGACGTTTCTAACAGGAACCCTATAATCTTCTATTATCAGAGTAATAAGCAGGCAGCACAGTGCATAGTGGCAGAAAGAAGCAGAAGCAGCCCAGCTCTCTGCAGCTCATGACTGAAGTTCTCATCACATCCCAAATGTTAGAAACAGTCCAACTCCAGGATGCTTCCAGATGAGGCTGAAATTATATTCCTCATTTCTGGAATTCTGCATTGTGTGATCCATTTGTAACAAATGTGTGTTTACCTTCAGATACACCTGGTTTCCATCACCCCACCCAGCTGCTAAAAATCTGGCTGGGAGGGTAAGTGTGGAACCACAGTACAATTTTTCAGTACTTGTGGACAAAAAAAATCTGCAGTTGGGTTAGGGAGGGGAAGAGTTGTCCCTCAGAATAGCAGATGATCTGTTAGGAACACTCCTTTCTGTTACTATGCATTTCCACTTGCAGAACTAGTTTGTGTCCTGCAAAGCAAGTCCTCTTTCCTCCTTTCAAGGCTTCTTAAAACTAACAAAGCAGGGAGGGATCCCGCTGAACACAGTGGTGCTTATTTCAGACCAAACATATGTAAGATCTGGCTGTACGTCTGCAATCCTCTTAATGTCAATTGACTGATTAAAAAAAAAAATTAAAATGTCTATGCTGGAAAAGAGGCACTCTAAAAATGTGTGTAAGTTGCCCCCCCCCCGTGTGTATATTAAAAGATAGTGGTGAAAATGAAGCATATTTTGTCCATTTCAACTGCTGATATCCTTCACCCTCTGAGGGGGAAAACAGCATTTGGAAAAACCAAAGGAGCCCATTCAAATGTTAAAAGGAAATGGAGAGGGAGTGGGAAAGGACTGGGAACTGATTTATTGGATGTAGCTATAAATCCTGACTGTTTTTCCTGGTCACTTTTACAATCCAAGTAGGATACTGGTTCCTAGATTTGTATAGTCAATTTCAAACTCATTTTAATTTTTCTGGTCAGTTTCACAAACAGACTAGAACATTACTACATTTACTTAGACGTCAGCCTTCAATAAACTTGCCCTGTGCTTTAAGTACATACTCATCAAAATATCTCCACCTGCCCACTCACAAAATAGGATGCTAAAATGGGGCTGAGAAGCACCAACTTCATGTTGTCAGGAGGAGTGTGTGGTAACCATGAGGGGCCTGGCAAGGGAAGGGGATAAGACTGTCACTCACTGTGACATGCCCACTATGTAGACACTGCCTTTGATCCCATGTAGGGAGAAAGGTGAGTTTATTCAGCCAAAAGGAATTCTGCTCTTACCAAAAGGCAATATTTAGCAATGCTAGGAGCCTCCTTATCGGGAAGCATCCCAGGTCTCTAGTCTACAGCAACTAGAGACCTGTGATGCTTCATGAGACCTGGGTTTGTCATGAACTATATTGAACTGTGGTAGGTAGAAAGCCTGTTCCCAGCTCAAACAAGTATGGAAAATGGAGTCCATTCAAGGCCTCACATTATGAATGATCATTTAAATTTAAATAAAAGAAATACATAAAATTAATATTTCAGACCATATTGATAACAGCATGAAAAGGTTATAATACACCAGAGTGAAGCATCAAGATATCTGAGATGAGAAAAGCAACTATGCAAACTATTAGGAATATGGGTCCTCTCTCTCTCATACAAAATCTTGCAAAGTAGAATGGCTGATGCATACCAAGACTTTCAATAGTGCAGAATTCATCATTTTCAACTGTGCAGAAGCTCTACAACCCTCCCATGGGTCTTGTCCAAAGGCAGAAGGGAGGCACAACACACATCTCTGCTCAGAAACTCACTGAGACAGCTGCAGTGTTTTGGAAGAGAAAGGGCAGCATTGCTACACCATCCCTTCTCTCCCCTACAGTGTGGCATTAGCCTTACCATTAAGGCAGTTGCCTGACTTTAGAGTGAGGAGGTGCAAAATCCTCCACTGTTGTATCACTAATGACCCCATAAGAGGGCAAACAGGTGAGAAAGGCAGAAGAAGGAATCCACCTGGCTGTGTGAAGAGGTGCTAATTAAATACGCCTGCAAATGAGTGACTCATTTAGAAGTGAAATGATTTAATTTAAACCTCTATGATGAATTAATGTGCACCTGTTTCTTCCTTAATGGTGAGCAAATGAGTAAATAAAGTAGTGAAGGAGGGGTGCCCACAAGGCACCTGAAGCCCATTATGCACAGTTCTTTGCAAAGGCCATACCAAGTGAAAAGCTTATTCTATACATCACCTACCTTCTTGCTCTCATCTGGGACATGCAACCTCAATCTCATGTTTTGAGCCCAGACAACATCTCACACTACCCATGTAATGCAGTACCAGCAGTTTGTATGAGTTTTTTGGGGCGGGGGGAAGATATCAAATCTATCATAGAATCATAGAATTGCAGAGTTGGAAGAGACCATGAGGGCCATCCAGTCCAACCCCCCTGCCACGCAGGAAATCACAATCAAAGCATCCCCGACAGATGGCCATCCAGCCTATGTTTAAAGACCTCCAAGGAAGGAGACCCCACCACGCTCCGAGAGAGTGTGTTCCACTGCCGAACAGCTTTTACTGTCAGAAAGTTCCTCCTAATGTTGAGGTGGAATCTCTGTTCCTGGAGCTTGCACCCATTGCTCTGTGTTCCTGTCTCTGGAGCAGCAGAAAACAAGCCCACTCCATCCTCAGTGTGACACCCCTTCAAATACTTAAACAGGCTATCATATCGCCTCTTTTTTCCAGGCTAAACATACCCAGCTCCCTAAGTCTCTCCTCATAAGGCATCGTTTCCAGACCTTTCACCATTTTAGTTGCCCTTCTCTGGACATGCTCCAATTTGTCAATATCCTTTTTGAATTGTGGTGCCCAGAATTGGACACAGTATTCTAGGTGAGGTCTGACCAAGGCAGAATAGAGCGGCACTATGACTTCCCTTGATCTAGACACTATACTTCTATTGATGCAGCCCAAAATTGCATTGGCCTTTTTAGCTGCCGCATCACACTGTTGACTCATGTTCAACTTATGGTCTACTAGGACTCCTAGATCCCTTGCGCATGTAGTCTCATTCAGCCAGGTCTCTCCCATCCTATATCGATGCATTTCATTTTTTCGCCCTAAGTGGTTGTCAACTCTTTCCCTAGCTGGACTCCTGTGCATTTATACCTCTACGCACAGCAGAAATTCTGTAAATGATGCTTTTTTCTAGCTTGCAGGTTCTGTGACTGTGGAAGTTCACTTTATTTTACTTAGTTAAAGATACAAGCTTCTTGCCAGATAAAAGTTGGCAAACTTCTCTTAAGAGTACAGATTTTTGTACAGCTTGGGATAATATTAGCTATACAGTTTAGGTCAGGGATGTGATGTTAAGCTGAGTTGATCTCCCTGAGCTTAGAAACCAAGAGAGTGTTTTAACATACAATGACAACAAACTTATAAACACAGTTCAGCCTAAACAACCCATGCTAACATAAAGAATAGGCACTCTGGATCTTTCTGGATATTTATGACTATGATTCTCATGATTCCATCCCCATTTCCATGCAGGCTGAGGTTGAAGGGAATTTTACTCCAAAATATACGGATATCATCAGGTCACCTGCCCCAGACATAATTTGTGAGCCACAAAGCTGCTCAAATAAAGAAGTAATCCCTCTTGAATTGGTCACTAGCAATGTGTTGAATTGTATCATCATGTCTGCCACTGGCATAAAAACAACCAGCACCTATGATAATTTGAAGTAGGCTGAGCAGTTATGGCTCTGGGAACCTGTACCTAGTTGATGTGGGTTCAATGGATAAAGAAACAAAGACATTGAAGGGGGGAAATGATATCTGCAAGCTGGGAGGTAACTGTGGCTAGTTGAGAACTCAACTCCAAAAATCTGCCTTGCTACAGGAGCAAGACCGCAGCGGAAATATGCAGCAGTGTACCTCCCCATTCTCCTACACCAAAGATCTTCCCTCATCTGTTGTGGACTGCACCTTGAGCCCTGCTTGCTGGAGCTGACAGGAGCAAAGAGTGAGCAAAAGGGTTGCTGCGGCAGCAGGGTGGGAACTGTTACTGCAAACTTTCTGTTGGGCTTGCTTTGAGCTCTTGAAGTGACAAGCAGTGTCCCAATGGGGATCTTCTTCTGCTGTGAAATGTGAATATGGACTACAGAAACTCTAGAAGTGGGAGGCCTAGCAGGTTATGTTGGGAGTAGGAGAGAGGCAGAATCACAGAATCATAGAGTTGGAAGAGACCACAAGGGCCATCTAGTCCAACCCCTTGCCATGCAAGAATACACAATCATATCATTCCCGACAGATGGCCATCCAGCCTCTGTTTAAAAACCTCCGAAGAAGGAGCTCCACCACACTCTGAGGCAGTGCATTCCACTTCCAAACAGCTCTTACTGTCAGGAAGTTCTTCCTAACGTTTAGGTGGAATCTATTTTCCTGTAGTTTGAACCCATTTCTCCATGTCCTAGTCTCTGGAGCAGCAGAAAACAAGCTTGCTCCATAAAAACATATAGACCACATGAGTCTTTTCGAGCTGTTCCTGTCATCCCGCAATGACATATCTGAACCTTAATAATGCTCCTAATGGGTCTTAACAGTGGAGCAGGTGCTTGGAAGCAAACAGTTGAAAAAAATACAGTTCAAATGCATGGAAGCAGTTTGATAACATTTTGTGATCATTCAAGGGACAACTACAAACATATTGTCTCAGCAAGTGATTGCTAAGCAGAATCTGCACAGCTTCTACAACTATGGGATTCACAGTAATTAGTGAGAGAGAAAGAAGGGTGAAGGGCATTCTGGGAGTCAGGACTGGTGGACTCCATCCCTGCAGAACAGAATGAGGAGAGGAAGATTCTGAGGGTCAAAAATCCTAGGTTATCTTCCCTGCTCTACAATGGATGGATCTCAGAATAAATGTTGAGGAAAAGACCCACAGTAAGACACATTTTCCCTTTTATAATATACATCTGTATGAAACAAGATTCTTTACTACACACAGGGATAACCTTTGGTCACTGTCTATGCTGCCTGTGAAGCTGGAGAGTGTTATACCACTTTTATCTACAGCCCAGCTGATCAGCCCTCAGCTAGCCAGTGGGCAAGAATGATGCTCCATTGCTAGGACAAGCAAATCTCAGCTGGGATCATAAAGCGAAGGGTGTTAGAAACTTTAACATAGGCATACACCTGTGATCTTGGTGTGCTTGATGCAACAGAGTTTGGGTGGGAGAGAGCTGGGTTAGCTTCATACAGCTAGGTGGACCCAACCCTAGATCCCAATGGGCAGAGAAGGAAGATTTAAACTACCTCATTCATGTATGCTATGTGTGAAAGTGGAGGAATAACAGAGCCCTATGACCAGGGCTGGCCCTATCCTAATACAAAGTGAGGTAACTGCCTTAGACTGCTGATTTTTGGTTAAAATGAAAGGGTATCAAATAGTCAACAGTTATTATACTTTTGCTGCTATATGTGAAGATTTTTTCCCCCTGTGGTGGTGGAATAATTTGTCCAGCCTATGGTACTATATTGTCTTGATAGAGGGGGAGGGGAAGGTGCACATTCACAACACTTTCTGCTCCGCCTCAGGCAGTGAAATGTCTGGGACTGGCCTCGGCTGTGATCAATAGCACCACTATTCTTTCTGCCTGAGTGAGAGATACAAAGAACAGAACCTGAACCAATTCATCCCTTGCAAGCAGACAACATCTATTTACTATAAGCATGGAAAAATCTCTCTCTCTCTCTCTCATCAGTGACAGAAGCCAGCTGCACTCACTTAATAAGAAGAGGAAGAGGATGTGTCCCACCTCAAAAGTGCCTAATATGAACCCACAGTCTGGCAGACCACCTGCTTTGGGTATCCTATGGGCACAGCCTACCTGCAATACTGATAACTATCCAACAGGAGGAGCTCAAGTACAGCCATTTTTCTAGCACAGCAAGTCTAGATAAATGATAAATATGCTTGCGTGATTGTGCTAATTCTACTAATCCGTGGCTGTAAATTCTCTCTTGAAGTTTACTGTATATGAAGAGACTTGCCCTGTGGGCTTGGCCTGCCCACCACATCCAGACCAATCAAAAGCTACAGTGATCTAGCCACTGCCAGACCCCATCATGTATACAAGAATGGAGATGGACACCTTGACTCTACGTTAGTAATGGCTCATGACTGGCACAGGCAACATCAGGCAGCCATTTCCCCATGCCCTCTTCATCACAGATACAGCCATAAGTAGATGTTGACACAGTGTTTGACCCATTTTCTTTGCTATTGTCCTTATGGTACAATAGAAATTGCAAACTGTAGTGCCTCTCCTCCAAAGCTTGGAAAATTAATTTTTTTACATTACAGTTCACAGAATCTACTGTGGCTACATTGTATGGGGACTCCTGGGAATTGTAGTCCAAAAAAAGTAACTTTCTCAAGTTCTGTGGTTTTTCTCAGTAATAAGCTAGTTTGGCTTAACTTACAGATGCTTCTAATGATATCCCAATTCTATGGCTAAAGTGCACTTAAGCATTTAGGCCTCTGAATTTCCTGTGAGTCTGAGCACAGGCTTTGTAGAATGCACAGACTTGTTTGTAGAATCTTTTGCTCCTAGGTTTGAGTGAGCACACATAAAATGTAATTCTTCCCAAAATTAATGAGAGCACAATTGGTTTCCCTCCCCTCTTTGCTGTTTGCCAACTTTAGTGGTACTAAGTGCAAATCCAGTGCAATCTGCAGGGGATACATTCCAAGACTCCCCATGGATGTCTGAAACTGCAGATAGTACTGAACCCTGTATTTTAAAGGGGGCTATACAGGTCAACCCTTGTATCTGTGGGGAAAACATTCCAGGAGCCCCTGTGGATACCTGAAACTGTGGATAATAGGGAACCCTATTATTTTCAATGAGACAAATGCCGGAAGTTGACCAGAGAATTGCAATGGAGGACCTAGACATGCCTACAGAGAATATTTTTTCTGGATATGTATAAGTGAAACCATGGATACCAAATCTGTGGATATGGGGTCCAACCTATATTTTAAAGTTCCCCCTCCCCCCCGCTCAACTGCCTCCCTGCTGAGGGTGACAGAACTGATCTGCTCCCAACCTTCCTCTAGTTGCTTCCTCAACAGATGTTTGCACAACAAGAGGAGGATGGGAGGTCAACTTCCAGCTGTGGCGTAGTGGTTAAATGCCAGTACTGCAGCCACAATGTTGTTAGTTCGATCCTACAGGGTTCCAAGTTTCATTCAGCGTTCCAGCCCTCAGTAGGTTGGTAAAATGAGTACCCAGCTTGTTGGGGGCAATTAGCTAACATGCTGTAAACTGCTCAGGGAGTGCTTTGCACTGATAAGCAGTATAGAAATAGAAGTGGTATTGCTATTGCTACCATAGAATCATGCTGCAGGACCAAGTGATGCCCAAAAACACTTCTGGTAGTGGCGACCGCTGGTAACTGAAACTGCAGAAAGTGATCCTGCAGATAAGGGGGTCTTACTATATGTTAGATTCCGCAGTTCACAGACTGCATGAAATCTAAGTTCTTTGGCATGGGAGGGGGAGGGGAGAAACTGTGATCAACATCTTTGTGAAGGAATGCAGACTACCCACCCCTATGTGGCAATACACCTCCATCTCCCACAGCTCTATTGCTCTACCATTACTCAGCTTTGATATACAGGTCACCCCCTGTATTTGTGAAATCAATATCCATGGTTTCAGTTATCCAAGGCACACAAAATAGGGGACACAAACTATAGAGTAGCACTGGAAAATGTCTAGAGAGGTGTCCTCTCTAGGCATTTTCTAGGTCCTCCAATGCAACTCTATGGTATTTTTGTACAGGAAGTCCTTTATTTTCATAGGGTTTGCTATTATCTACGGTTTTATTTATACACAATTAAGTCCAGGAACATATCCCTCCGGATATGAGGGGTGACCTGTACAAGACTGCTCTTAAATCATCGACCTATTTTTCTAGACTTCTCCTCTTACACCATGCTCTGCAGAATCTGCTATTTCCCCTACTAGAATGTCAATGATATCAATATGCTTGCTAGCCTTGAAATTTCAGTTTTCTCCAGTGGTATCAGTGTTTTTATTTTGTTCAGTTCCAGGGAGGGTAACTATTGCTGAGAAACTCCCCTGCTACTCAGCCCACTCTGGGTTGGAAAATGGAACAAATGGCCTAGACTAGGCTACAAAACAGCACAATCCATGTGGGGGAAAAGGGCCACCAACCTCTATCAGCTCCCCTTTTTTAGGAGGTACTTAAGCATGGGAAGTTCACATGATGGTTTTCTGAAACTGGAATGAGAAAGAGAGGGCTTGGACAGACCTGCAAAATGTAACAGGTGACAAATGTGTCTAATGGACTTCGTAAGACATTATGCAATCAATACTATTCTCAACACCCCCTCCCCCAAGCAGAGCAGGACCATTTAGCCTCAGATGCTACTCAGCCTCAGGTTGCTGGTCACGGTTCCTTCCTGCCACATTTCAGAAAAAAGGGATCCTGTCCCAATGGCCTGTAAAAGTCAGAGTCCAGTGACAAATGGGTTTGCAAGTAGGATGGCTAGGCCACCAGACACATAGGAAGATCATGCCATGTGCATTCACCTACCTGGAAGCCCTGCTTGGAAATGATACTCTGCTACCTTATATATCTCCTGGATCAGCAGTGTAGACTTAACAGTTTCCCTAGTCAATGGCTCCCACTTTCTCTTTAGCTAGGCAGTGCTTCTCCCTGCCTTCACAGCCCCGATAAGTTTGCCTTGTGGATAAAGTATGTATCAGATCTCTTGAATCAAGAGAGATATGGTACAGCAAGGAGAGGTCAGGGGCAAAGGAAAATAACAATTCAAGCAAGGCCAATAACATATGTAAAGGACACTTATTCAATTCATACTCTCTGTCTCGCCATATGAGAGGGTTTTATTTATGATTTAAGCCCCTGAGAGCTGGAGTGGGCCCTGCAGGGCTTGCCACAAGCACAGGAAAACATTTATCCTGCTACTGTGGCTCTAATAGCTACAAGGGAACTTTTCCCAACATAGCAGTTTTTCAAATTAATCATCTGCCTAGCAAATAGTTAAAAGTGGGAAGAAGGTGCTTGCAAGCAAGAGCTGTGGCAATTCTTGGGCTCCTAATATCACTATTTCAGCCTCCATCTCAGCACAAACAGCACTCTGATGGCTAATGCAGGTTACATTTTTCAACACAGTTAATAATATCTATAAGAAATTGTGTAAAATGTAATGTGAAAATGTCCACATACATATCTTAAATTATTCCCACTACACTTAATAATCCCACTACACTGGAAAACCATTGTATATATTAGAAACAAAGTTATCCTCACATTAAATCTTACACTCTTTCAGGAAATGGGAAGTTATGCTCGTGTTTGAAAAGGTCCTAACTGAAGGTAACGATAGAACCCAATGGGGACAGTGGATCGGGATTAAGGGGAATTGGCAGATAGGGCAATGCAGGAGGCCCTTGGTATGGGGCATTAGGATTTCGTGGACAGAAGCACAGTGGAGTCAAGGTTGGAGTCTCTTGTTAGTTCAGCAGGGTGGAACTAAGAAGCTGCAGAAGAAGCTACTGTTTAGGAAACTGTAGATCCAAAAGCCTGCTCACCTCATATTCCTGGGAGAACTTCAGCCCATCGTTGGCCTTTAGTCTGTCAATGTTGTCAGCGAGATCTGTCACTGGAATGGGAGGATGGTCACGCATGCCTGCCAAACCAAACAGAAAAGAGGGGGGAGGTAGCAGGGGCAAAATTATCATTTAGGTACAGGGAGACTTGTCCTTCCACAACTGCATAGTAGATGGTGATGTGTAACAATGGCAAGATGGATGGAACATGAGTGAAATAACATGGCATGCAGTGCCCACACAATGCCACAATGTATGTGTGCATGCTCAGATGAGATGGTGACCAGCCAGGTGGCTTCCACACATAATACCCGCCTGGGAAGGGTGAAGGGGCTTGGAAAGATACTGTTGCACAGGTTGGGATAGTTTTTGGGTTCAAGGTGCCAATAAAACACAAAGCTTTTGCAGAACAGCCTCTGCCTTCAGTTCACATAAACAGTGCATGATGGTGCAGAAGCAGAGATTCTGAACAAATGGCTCCTTTGCTTACTGGGGCCAGTTCTACATCTCTTGACAGTGCACTCATACCCTCAGTGACTGAGACAGCAGAAAAGCTTTAAGCATTAATAGCTACACTTCTACCTGAGAGACACTGAGAAGTCCTACTTCGAATAGCTGCTATGGAATTGTTATGGAATAACACTTTGCTTAGCTATGGGTAGGAAAAGTAGAGGGCCTGGAATTTTGTGCACCAGCATTCTTGAGTATGCTGACTGTGCAATAATATACAGTCACACAAAGTGACAGACTCAGATTATCAGACTAGGTTTCCCCCTGACCATCAAGCCTTGCTTTTGTTCCTTTGCAGTGCTCAAAGCATCAACATAAAGACAAATCCACGAAAGAGATCCCACTCTTCATTTCCCTCCCTTCCCCAAAGGCTAGAGTAAGTTTCAATCCTACAAGCCTGTGGGAAAATTGAGTCCTGTTTTCTCCCTTGCCCACCAAACATGAGACGATCTGAAAATTTTAAAAATATGTGAAGGTGGCACACTTCATTTCATATGCATTAAGATGGGGGAGAGAAAGAAGACAAGCCACTTCCAATTAGATACTGCCAACAAAACAGCAGTTGAGAAGCACATCTAGAAGATGAACAAATTTCAGCTTATTGGATCAAGTCTGGATAGTAATCATTTGCATTACATTTTGGAGGGATGCTATATAATCTGCATGGACAACAAATGTACCTTTTGCAATTGCAGGCTTCATCTCTTCTCAGGTTAGGACTGTACCCACAACCTCATGTGCTCAACCCAAATTGCAACTTTATGGGCTGATTTCTGAAAAGCACTGCTTGGAAAATAGTGAATAAGTAACCAGTGGCGGCACTACGGGGTGCAGAGAGGCTGACCCGCACCAGGTGACACTGTTGGGGAGAGGGATGACACCAATCTTAGTGACACCACAGTAGGTAACCCTCCTTCCTTTCCTCTCATGTAGGCTGGATCATCTTTTGCAGGTAGCAGCAGAACCTAGTCTGTAGGAGACAGCCTGGCTCACTGACAAGTGAAAGCATTACCACTAAGTCTGTGAAGAGTGAGACTAACTGTCATGACACTGAACAAAAAATAATGAGAAAGAGACGGTGGGGAAAAGAGAGTGAGGAAGAAGTAAAAGGAAGAGGAGAGAAAACTAACTTGAGATATTCGGGCAACTGGGGCCACTGGCACCTGCAAGAACAGAAATCCCATTAGGCACTGCCAAGGGCAAAGTCAGGATGCAGCAGAGGAAGTCAAAGGGACAGAGCTTAGAAAAGCTATTTCTCTGGATTACGTGAATTCCCAAACAGCATGGCTACTGGCGGCACTAGGGAATTGGGGACTTAATAGTCTAAAAAAATAACTTTTCTATGGTCTGCAAAGGGCAACACAGAAGTCCCCTCCCCACAACTTTCAGAAACCTTTGTTTGGGGAAAGGAATTACAATATGAAACTTTCTTCACATGTTGGCAGCATGGTGAGTGATGTATTAAGACAAGTGCTTATAACCAGGAGCTTTTCACAGGTAATTTCACTACCAGAAAAAGAAGTTAAGATTTCCCCCACAACAGATGTTATAAATGTTTTGGTTGTTGGCCAGGAAACCCATTTCCCATCTCCAGCATGTGCTGTTTTTCCCAAGACCATGCTTGCTTTGCTACATGCGCCAGCAGCAGAGCCTTGTGACCAAGATTTAGTCATAATTCACCCAATCACTCAAGAGCGACTTCTCCCTGCCTGACCTGCCACAACTCTGCAAAATGGAACATGAGTACAAAGGAGCTGACAATTCATGCAAGAAACCTGTGTCTCAAGTAGAAACTATTAAAGTGATAAGCTTAATATTTAATAACAGCAGCATGATTAATTATGTACTGAGCAAGCCCTTTTCTGCCTCTACATTTTCCAGCATGGATATCAACCGCCACCCTGCTCAGGGTTTAGTTGCTGCTATCTGCCCACAGAAGGCATCCATCCATCTCAGTATGTAGGTGAGGCCTCAGACTGCAAATGTCTCAGGCTGCAAATGAAGTGCTACAGCTTTCTTCTCCAAACTGACTGTTCCCTACTAAGCATCTGAGAAGATAAAAGGATGCTAAGTCCACAAGAAATAGGGCAGCAATTCTGGTCAAGCCTGAGAATAGGCTCATATATGCTGCATGAAGTTGGCTCACCTTGCTCAGGTTGTGCCTTTGTCAAGCTTCCTTCTTTGTGCAACATGCTGTGTACCTGTACACAACTTGGTGCTAGGCTCAGGTGTCATTTTTCATTCTGCGACCATTTTGGATTGGACTTTCAACTCTTTTATCATGCTGGGCAATGTGAATTATCTAGTCCAATGACTAATGACTTTCCTTTAACAGAATGAGAAGTTCCCCATCCTGCAGCTGTACAACCTACGTAAACTACACATATGCAACTTACACATCTTGGCCCTCTGCCACATTTGTATGGTAATGTGATGGAGAAGCCAAATTCTGGTTAGAGAGAAAAGAGAGTAGCTAGCCACCGGCTAACTTTCCAAAATCTACTAGAAATAACACAAATAGTTTGGAGAGAAAGAAATACAGGCCACATCCTGCTGGAGAGTCTGGAAGTTAAGGGTGTCTTAATTTACATATGACTAAGATGTTCAAATGTCTTTATAAATCTTACAAGCTTAAGGAGACAGGATGGCAATCTGCTTTTTGCTCTAGCTAGAGAGCATGCAAAGCCAAGCTTCCAAAAAGAAGTCAACCAGGGAAATGATCCCTGCTGAAGAGCCGCTGTTCTGCTAATACAGCCAGCTGTATCAACCATAACTGCAAGCTGCCATATGGGTTGGCTGATAGGAGGCACTTCAGGATCTGAAACACAAAACAACCTATTAAGATAGCATCTGTCTGCCATGCTATTTGGCCCTATCGGCATGTTGGATCTTTGCTGGCCAATTTTAGATGGAATCTAGAGAGGAATCTAGGCCAAGACTGAATGGAATCTTTGAAACATACTGTAAATCCTGCCAGGATCCATCAGAGTGCAGCTCCTTGTCATGCTGTGACTGCTGGGTGCCGTTTACACAATGAAAATGTCCTGGGAAGAATTTGTGTCGATCCCTGGCAGTTTACACGTACATCGGGTCGGGTACATGATTTTCGGAAGGGGGGGCACCTTTTATCCCTCAACCTGTGGGACTTCCAGTCCCGCGGTTTGTGCCGGTTTTTAAAAAAGTCACTGGAGGATTCGGAAAATTGGAAATGTAAACAGCCTGGGACCAAATATCTCAGTACTAGGGGATGACCGGAAATGGTGACTGGGGGCGGGCTTAGAGATCAGCGACCAGAAACGGAGGGGTCAGTCACCCGTTCAACAGATCCAGCCTCACCAGCCAAAAACAAAGGCATCCCTTCCAGCTGCATGAAGGTTGATGTGTGTGTGTGCACGCGTGTGTACTCAATCACCTTTTAAAATGGATTTCTACACTGCAAACCCTTCAGCTTTAACCTCTTCCTCAACTGCATGTTACAAAGAGATCGTGGCAGAGGGTCGCCCATTCATCCCCTGCCTTGATCACCTCCCTGGGTCTGAACGGGCACAGTAAAATATTCCAGCCTCTGAGTGAATGAACACCCTTTAATTCCCCCTCTCTGTGTCTGTGTCTTTCAAAATGCCTGTCTGTCGCTGGCTTGCTGTAAGGGTTAACATTTTAAAGAGGCAAGGGGAAACCCAGCCCCCCCCCCCACCTCACTCGCCTTGATTTCAAAAGGAAAGCACTCCCTGCGTCTGAGCGAAAGATCTCAGTCTGGGTCTTTCAAAATGCCTTCTGCCTCTGCTTAAAGCAAAAGAAATTCCAAGCCTCTACTCGGCTTGATTTCAAAAGGAAAGGACATGGTTAATTGTTCCTCCGTCTGAGGTCTTTCAAAATGCCTTCTACCTCTGCTTAAAGGGTTAATATTTTAAAGAGGCAAGGGGAATACCAAACCTCTGCCCCCTCTCTCCCCCCCCCCAGCCAGCCAATAGCATCGCTCGTGGCGCGGAACTCTAAAGGAAGTGCATCACCGAGGTTGTGAAAACACGAGTAATCGCATCCTTGATTGACAGAAAAAAAAACCCGGTAAGCTAAACATGTGTAAACAGCAAAAGCACGGGATATAACAGTGCGGGACCAATAAAGACTTTTGTCATGTAAATATCAATCACGGGATCTTCCAGGATTTCCTAAAGAGTGACAAAAATCATATAAACAGCGAGGGGCGGATACGGGATCAGGAAATCACGGTAAGCCCCGTGACAATTTTTGTCGTGTAACTGGAACCCTGGTGTCACTTTCTTGTTCAAGTATCGGAGCAAGCAGGAAGCCTGGAATTCCAACTCTGCTTGTAGTTCCTGCTCTTTGAGGAGCGTACTGAGCCACTGGCCACTGAGCCTAGCCAAATGGGCTTCACAAAATCAGAGGGGAAGAGGAAGCAAGAGTTTCCTGTCAAAACCATCTGCCAACAAGAAAGGGCATAGATCTCGCCTTTGTGTGAAGCAGTTCAGCCATACCCTACCTGGTGTTTGGTAGTTGAGCCGCCTCATTTCAACTGGGTCAGAAGAATGAGCCAGCAAGGAGTCCTTCAGGCCAATGGAATGCTCATCCTTGGAGGAAGGTGAATTGGCTCTTTTCCTAATGGCAGAAAAAGCACAGCTTATAAGGTAAATCTAGGCATGTCCCAGATGGCAGAGTCCATCAAGATGCCCTGGCAAGAGGCCAGACACAGAAAGACAAAAACCTCCAGTCCCCACCCCCACTCCCACCTCTACCATTTATCAGGGACTACTTGCTGTGGTGGAAGAATACACTTAAGATTTTTCCAAGTATTAAAAAATTATTTAAAATGTGAAGAGTTGTAATGTAATAGGGTAAGAGCTCTACTGGGTGAGTTTTATTGGTCCATTAATACTTGTCTTGAATGGCTGAAGGCCCCCCAGGCGAGTGTTAATAGAACAATAAAATACACTGTTGTCTCTTCATGCTATATTTATGCCTATAGTTCCATCACTCTAGGCTCTTATCCTGGTAGATCTCACAAGCTAAGCAGAGATGAACCTGTCCAGTAATTAAACGGGAGACCTTTACATGAAATTTTGGGATGGTAAGAAGAGTTATTGGTGATGTTCACTGGCAATACTTAAACCAATTAACCCCATATAGTGTTGTCTCTTGTTGCTCACCCCAGTGCCTAGCCACAATGTATTTCTGGCGTAAATAAAGAGGTGGGGAGATAATTTTTTTTAGCAGCAATTCAAAGAAACGACAATGTCTCAGCCTGGTCTTAGGCAGCATTTGTGATGTAATCTACAAGAAGTTCAGTGTATGTCTGTGCCTGTGTGTTCCCAAATACGGCAGGCCAGGGATCTCAGGGCAGTCTGGTTTGTCATGAATCAGTGACATGCTAATGCACACAGCTCAATGGCTCCTCCTTGTAGCAAGAGTGGCTCAACAAACCTGGAGGTTTACTTTGTTATCCAGCTGTAGGCAGCTTCCTTTCTTTGATTTGTTCCCTTCTCAACAAACCAGAGAACGAAGCCATGAATAAACCTTCGGGGTTGTCTAAACGGTGAATATAACCCTCATGGAATTTGCTGGGAATACAATATGGCTAACTGGGATCACACATCAATCCACTGTATTTGGAAGGAGGGGGGCCCCAAATGGCAAAAACACCACAGGAAAAGCCTTTGCGGCTTTTAAAAAAAGCTAGGGGAGTGCACATTCCTGCTCATTGGGACAAGTGATTCAATATGAATCACTTTCCCATAGGAGAGGAAGTACAAAGCTGATTGGCCGGGTGAGCCCAAGGGGTGGGGCTTGATAACAAGGCAAGCGGCCGCTGCTGCCATGTTGGATTTTTGCCTTAGCAAGCAATCACTAAGGTGATAAAATGAGGTGCTTTCTGTTTTTGTTTTCCTGTTAAATCAAATAATCGCTCTAGCGCACCTTAGACATTGTTTTTTTTTAAAAAAGTTTGGCAGTGGCAAAGTACAAATGCAAGTAAATCACTTGTGGCTGCCATCTTGCATGTGAAGCTTATGGGAGCTTATGGGGGGCAAAAACACCATTAAGACAAGTCACTGCTGCTGCGAAATGCCATTACTGTGAGGCACTCTGGTTTTTTTTTTTGCCTCGTATAGATGGGCCCAACCTTGGACTCTTTCTCTTGTTTGTTTGGAGGGAACAAAGTAGAGAAGGGAAGCTACCTGCTGCCAGATGAGACAATAAACCAACTGTAGAGGAAAGCTAGGGTGTTCCCTACACAATGAAAAATATTCTCAAAAAAATTGTTATGAATGCCATTGGTCCTCATGGACAATGGCCCACAATTGCCCTATTCAGAAGGAGGGGGGTTGAAAGCTCCACATAAACTGTGATAACTGTTTTAGCTATTTTTTGCAATCTTTTTGAAAAAGTGCGCAAAAATGTGCACAATAGTCATCTGTACAACCAATTTGCAAAAGGGGACACAGCAGAGTATAGCTGAAAGGTGATTGGTCAGATGTTGGAGGGGGGTGGGCTTGCAAAGCAGGGCTTGCAATGCAGGGGCTGCCATTGTTTTTTTGTTTTTTTTGCCAGCACAAGCTTTCAAGTGTTTATGTCAGTGGAAAATTGCTCTTCCGCATCTGGTCTTATTAAAAAAAGGGGGGAAAAGGTTTTGGGGACACAACTCACTCAAGCCAGGCGTTTGAATGGCCCTCACCCCCCCCCAAGGAACGAGTCACTTGCAGATGAGTTTGTGAGTTGGTATGTGTGTCTCCTCCTCTTCCTCCATTGCTTCCCTTTCTCTTCTGCCGCCTCTCATGATGTAATCCTTAATAAGCAGCCAAAGCTCTCAAGCCTCCTCCATCTGTGTGTGTGTGTGTGTGTGTGTGTGTGTGTATCCCCCTCCCTCTCCAAGCCTCCTCTGTGTGTGTTTTCACCTCTCCCTCTCCAAGCCTCCTCCATCTCTGTGTATGTGTGTGTGTGTGTGTGGGTGTGTTCAGAGGAAGGGAGATTTTCTGCTGGCAATTTACTCTCGGCCACCATCTATTCTTGGGGGAGGGCATGCTCCATGTGAACTACAAACTCAGGTAATTTCCCCCTCACCAATCTTGCGAATGCATCATGGGCACAAATGGGTACTGGAGCAAAAGGGCCATAAGGTGAAATTTTCTGGACTTAATTCTCTGTCTAGCTGACCCCTAGGTTAAAGTGTTGGACTACCACTCTGGAGACCTGGGACAAATCCCTGCTCAGCTATAAAAATGCACTGGGTGACCTTGGGCCAGTCACACACGCTCAGAAAAACCTGAGATGGGTTCACCATGGTCCCATCTGTACGATGGGGGAAAATTATGATCTCATCCAAAAGAGCAGCCATTTGCTGCGCTGTGACTTGTCTTAATGGTCAAAAGAGCTCCCCTAAACTTTGCATGATCCTTAGCCAAGATGGCGGCCACAAATGATTTACTCCTGCTCTAAAATCTGCCGCTGCCAAACTGTTTTTTTAAAAAAACTTTTTACTATGATGTGCACATGCAGTATTTCGTATTTTTTAAAAAGAGAGAGACTATATAAGATCACCATTTTACTGACTTACCGGACCTCACTTAGCCGAAAATCCAACATGGTGCCAGCAGGCGCTTTCCCTGTTTCTTAGCCCCACCCTCATGCTCATCCAGCCAACCAGTTTACGCTGCCTGGTTGCAACAATGAGAATGCGACTGTCCTAATGATTGCACATCTGAATGTCCTATGGATTTTTTTTAAGTCCAAGAAAAGCTCCAAATGCTTCCCTGAAGGAGTTTAAGGTAGATTTGGCTGCCCCCCATAAGTCAGAAATGACTTGAAGGCACACAACAACAAGAGTAAACTCTGGGGTTGAGGAACAACAAAGTACCAGCATGTTGCTAATTCATGAGAAACCAGGGTTCCCAAAGATTCTGGCATTTTGTGTCATGCAAGTGTACTCTGTGTGTGTTGTTTTTCTGTGTTTACATGCATGCATGGGTCTGCATAAATCCAAACCAGTGAAAACACCCTGGTGATCTCTGAAACAATTTAAAAGCCCACAGCATTGAGGAGTACTAGAGAAAGGTTGAGGGAGCTTGAAAAGATGGTAATTTGCCTGATTGAGCACAAATCTATTTGTCAGAAGGGAGAAAGTGTCAAAAAGCTGCACAAGCAGGGAAACATTTATTTATTTTATTTTGAAAGTATTTATAAATTACTTTTCTGCCCATCAAGACCCACAAAGCTCTGTACAATAAAATCACCATATAGAAACAAAACAGGAAGAAAACATTATTTTAAAAAAAAGATTTAAAACTGTTTTAAAACCAAAGTCCTGACAAAATAATAAAATTTTGACTACCTGTCAAAAAACCCAGTAAGGTTACTTCCTTTGGGAAGAAGTCCACAATAAAAGTGCTATTACAGAAAATGTCCTGTCATATGTTCATAGCAACCTAGCCTCTCAGTGTATTGGGCCTCCACTGAAGATCTCAAATTATGGGCAAACTCACACAGGAGGAATTGGTCTTTTAGATATCCTGGCCACAAAGCTTTCTGGACTTTTAAAGGCTATAAAACCAGTACCTTGTACTGAGCTCAGAGACAAACTGGAAGCCCATGAGCTCGACCAAGACCAGTGAAATACAGCCCCTATGCCACATTCTAGTAATGGCATTTTGCAATTGCTGTAGCTTTCAAGCTCTTTTCAAGGGCAGCCCCATGTAGAGCACAGGGGCTGGCAGTTTTAGAAGGTCCTGCAGGCAATATTGCATTCCTGACTCATCAGAGGCTGCATCATCCCCCAAGCCTAAAAATTGAAGTGATCAGAAATCCATTTTCAATTTGTAGAAATGCTGTTTGGGGCAGGGAGCCCACCTGCTTTTAAAAAAGAGAATTGCTGCTCTTGAAGGCTTTTAGATGCAGCAACTTCTCTCCCCCCACCCCCTGCAACAGCTCTTTCTCTTTCTCTCACTATCTCTCTTCCTCTCTCTCAAAAATAAAATAAAATAAGATAATAAAATAAAAATAAAAATAAAAATAGGCAGTGGGCCACATGTGTTCCCATTTCTCTTTTAGAGGAACACAAAGTCTCTTTTAGAGAAATGTTTACAACCTTCACTGTCTAACTGCCTTCTCTGGCAGCTCTAATCAGTAGGTGTCATGACAAAGTGGGTGGCCCCAGTCCTCTAAGGATCTTGTCCACATCACTATGCTAAACAAACTGAAACTTGTTGCTCAAAACTGGATTAAACTCCCCAGTAACTTATGGCCCTGAAGGTATACTAGCAGATAACCTGTCTGGATCCAATGCAGTACAGTTACCATGGGGCCTAGAGACTGTGTACGGACAAGGTCTGCTCAACACATTAGTTTAGTTGTATGCACATGCATGCATGGAGTGTGGTGATAGCATATAAAGTAATTATATAATTACAGCATCTGAAGTAAGAGCACTGCATCAACTCACTTAAGGAGACCAGTGTACAAAGAAGTCAGAGGCTTTGCTTTGAGTGCTAGCTTTTGCTGAAAGTCAGCACCATTCTCTTGTAATTACATTACTTTCAGATCTATCAATGATCAGCTAAGCAACAAAGTCAGCAAACAGTGGGAGACCTTTATAGGACACATGGTGACAATGAAAAGGGAAAAGCTCAGAGCAAGGCCTTACTGACATGATTTATAGAACACACTCCATTATGCTAAGGAACTCAAGACTGCTTCTGGCAATGTCATATCCTTGGCCAATGCAGGGGTGTGGGTGGTGGTAAATAACCTCACAAACTACAGGAAATCCAATGCTGTGAAAAGTCACCAAGTTCCCAGAAACCTGTTCACACCTTTATTGTGTAGTTCTGTATTTAAATGCAACAGGGAGAAGGTTGAAAGAGTTCAACATGCTATAACAGCAAGGTAAGCAAAGTGACACCCAGGAGCCAGTATGGTCTTGGCAGCAAGCCCCATGTTTACTGTTCTTAACCAAATGAAATAGTGAATTTGAAACAGACAAAACAGAGAGAAAGAGAATGTCTACCTTTCTTGTTTGCTAGATCCAGGGACAGCAAAACAGAAGCAGAAACCAGGATTACACAAAGGTACTAAACATTTGTGCATATTTAGCTGAAGAAAGATTATGGCAGCTTGCCTAGAGCTGAAGGGGGAGAGTGAACATTCTCTGGCACCTAACGAGCAGTTCTTGCCTTTTTAAAAACCACTACTACATCATGCTTGATATCCATGCCTTACAAGAGGAAACAAAACATCCATGACTATATTTGGTGGCTGATCCTTGGACCAAAGGTACCTGTGGCTGCACAGAACATCCACTCAGCAAAGATTTTGAGAAGTAGGCATTTCCTGACTACTGTTTGCTATATACAGTAATCCAAGCCACAGAAACCCAGGGAATCAAACTACTATGGATAAGCAGTCTTTCTTCTATGGCACCCCAACGGTTCCTCTGATGCTGGCATTCACCATATACCCCTCATTCACAGTAAAAAGGAAAAAAAAGGGGGTGCTGGTGAGTACTCATTACCTCTATAGTGTCTGCTGAATGCAATCTCACACTCCCCAACCGTCTGTCCATCCATCCCACAGTACCTTTGTGAGCCCTGTCTACAGTTGCAAGAAAGCAAGGCCTTTGGGTAGTAAAGTCAAATTATGGTACTTGCTTCCAAGGTGGAGGGGGGGGGGGCGTGATTGTGCCCTGGAGTTTAACATTATGTTACTTACTGTATAGGACAGTGGTTCTCAACCTGTGGTCCCTGGACCCCAGGGGGCTGCAATGTCCTCACAGGGGGCCTGTGAAGACTTATAGGCTGCTCAGCCCACCTCCTCCCCACAGTGGAGCAGCCACATGACAAGAGCCAATGCAAAGGCTGGCTTGGCCCCATGCATTGCCATTTAATCTGCTCCAGCCACAAACTTGCAGGAAGAATTAGGAAAAAAGTCTTCCCTAATCCTCCAGTGCTTCTGAAGGAAAGTTTAATGGATGGTGCAATTGTATTATTGTTATTGTTGTTTTAAATCTTGAGTTAAGTCTTAGGAGGCCAGGGCAACAAAAGATATTTAAAGGGTGTCCCTGGTAAAGAAAATATTAAGAGCCACTGGTATAGGAAATCACATCCTGGAAACTGGCATAGTATTGTACTACGGACCAGTCTACATTGCAGGGGCCTTGGTTAGTGCTTACCTTTTGAAGAGCAGAATTGCAATGACAATGATGATGATTAAGATGACAGCCAGGACAGGCCCCATCACCCAGAGCATCTCTGGTTCATCCTGCTGTTTTGCTGACACTTCCATCACTATCTCATCTGAGTAGGGACTGGCTGCATACTTCTTCTAATAAGCAGTGGAGAAACAGCCACATTCATCAGTCCACCCTTCTTTACCTCCCACTCCGCATTTTCACACAACCCAATAGCCTCAAACTTACCAATAGCAGTCTTTCATAGGAGTAACAATGCAATTAACAGGAACTATTAAAACCAAGCTCCTCTCCTTATTCTAAACCACAGCAGCCAGAAAGTGACCTCCCTTGATTTCAGAGTGGAATGGTCCAGCTGAGAGCAAGTTGCGAGTTGCAGATGCATGAAGAGCCAAATTACAGGCTTTGCTGTTGCAGCCAATTGAGTACTGGGGTTGGCAGGAGTAAATAAGAGGTTTATAATACCTATTATACCAATATAAACCCATCACAGCTGAGGGTGTTATGTCAGGGAACATCCGCCGGGCAAAAGGCTGCACATTAAGCAGCAGACCAACTCATGGCTGTCTTTGAAGCAACAGCCTAAGCCCTGAAAAAGGTAGGCCTCATATGGGATTCCTCAGATACAAGGGCTTCTGATTCAAGTTGCAACTCACAGAGAAAGAACAATTATTGACTGGCATCTAACTTGGAAAACAGGCTGGCTCAGTCCATACTATGCTCATGTCAAAGGAGGAAGCATCTGTGCCCATTCCCATTTCTAATGTATCTCGTAGGTCAGGAGAAACCCATGTTCTCCATTCTTTTGTAGGTCACCTATTGCTCTGGTCAAAGGAGCAGCATTTACTGATGTATTTTAGCCAAAGCAGAGACTCCAGTTGCTCAATTTCAAGTGCACCCAGGGCTCAATATGAGCTATGGCTTCTCTCTGGAACCTGGTTCACTGTCCGTGTTCAGTTCAGTCTGGAAAATGTCCAGTAGCAATAAATAAGAAACCGGGGGCCCTTTGCACACTAGTGAGGAATGACAACCCATCCCTGAAGTTATAGGATGAATGAAAAGGGATTCTAGAGACCTTTAAGTCCCATACCTCTTCTTTTAGCAACAAAACAAGCTACATGGCATAGCAATCTGTGCCTATGCAATAGTTATTTCAGAAGCACCCATCTACTTCATAATGTAACTTCATCCCTACCCAGAAAGGCATTAAAAAGTGGAAGCCCTAGCATGAGGAGAGAACAACTGAGATGAACTATGAAGCAGAGGCAGAAATGGACCATAAAGAGCAGGGCTTAGCTTTAAAACTATTGCAGCTACACACACACACACACACACACGGAGGTGCCAGGCAAAGTTGCTCTGCTGGCCATGGTGTTCTTATGCACATCCTTCTTGTACACAAAGGTCCAAGTTCTGTGGCACAAGGGCAGCTTTCCCTGCTGGCTGATCTGAGGCCTCCACTCTTTCTGACTGCACATTTGCCATGTCCCCCACACAAGTGCTCAGACTGGATGAGTAATGAAGCATTTGACCAGCTCTAATGAACCATTACAAGTAAATGAGGCTGAAAGTGAGAGCCCCAGCACAGGGCACAGCAGAAAGGCCCAAGTATCTTCATTATGGCTGGACATTACTTACATATTTGCAACTACAGCAGCATTATTCATCACCCACCCCCAGCCAATGTAGCAACCGCTAGCTCCAAAAATTACAGAACTGGGAAAAGTGAAGCGAGAGGTACAAAGAATGGGACAAAGAATCTATTTTCTCCTTCTGGTCTGCCATGCCTTTATAGGCACAGGCAAATGAGGTAGAGAGGGAGAAAGGAATTGAGAGTATCTGATACCACTAGCTTAACTTTGCACTTCAAACTTACATAGCCTTTACTGTCCCAATGCTGCCCTCATGCCACATCTTGACTGGCCCTTCCAGGCAACACCCAGTCCTTTTCCTTCTCATGGCCCTTACCGTATCACCATCCTCCAGTGAGGCCAGCACAAAACAACGGTAGCTCAAGTCTTCTGAAAGTGGCTTATTGTAGAAGCCATTATATTTCTTCTCATCTCCTAAGACAAACGTCTCCGGTAGATCCTCCACTTGGGCAGCGATGTAGGGCTTGAGGCGTTCTGCCTGCCGCCGCTGACGCCTGTCAGGGGCCCCTTCATTTATGGCCTCAAGCAGCTGAGAGGCAGAAGAAAGTCAAGTATGAGGAAGGGATGTGCCAACATACCACTGGGGGTTCAGGGGCCATGAACTTTACAAAAAGGGAAATTTGCAAACTAGATGAAAAAGGCTCAAGATGGTCCAGATATTCCCTGCCAATTTCTTACGACTTTTTCTAGAATTCCACAAACGTATACCTGCTCACTAGTCAGCATAGGCTATCTGGGGTGGAATGTCTGAGTGAGCTGATAACTCTGCGATTTTCAGATGTCTTTTGCCCCCTCCCCCCATTATTTACTTCAGACAGAGTCCTGGCAAAAGAGTACACTGTATAAAAGTGTCTAGCCTTCAACACTACATAAGAACTAATTCTGAAGCATGCATTGCTCTTAGATAGTACATCAGCAGCAGCTATACCTCTGCAATCCTGTAGTTCAGCCCAAAGAAGGCAACAAAATTCTGTCCATCACAACCCATACATATGGTTTCACTACCTCTTTTTTAATGCCCAGGAATTCAAATTTTCAGAGATAGGGAGAATTTCAGCAGACTTTAAGACAGAAACTCTGTACTGTGCACTAAAATTGCTAGACATGGCATTTACAGGTGCTTCTCTTCTTTCCCCCACTCCACATCCTGCTGAGCTGCAGTGAGTCTGTGTAAATCACACATGCTGCTAACAGATTTCATGGGACATTGAGAGAAAAAATGACAAATTTCATAGTCATCCACAAATTCAAGCAAAAGGATATAAACACACAAAAATTCAATTACATTCCCCAGAATGGCTTTCAGATGTTTAAAGATGTTTTTTCTAATGAATAAAAATGAATGCTGGGCTCTGAACAGAAATTCTAATTTAAAATGAAGGAAGAGGCATGAAATACATTTCACACAAAAAAATGTGCAAGGGCAGGCGGAGAGCATCAGAGTGAATGTGGTGTCAGGAAGAAAGAGGATACAGAGGACTGTGCTAAAGTGTCAGAGAAGGAGGCTGCTGGCTTGCCTTCCACCCATTGGATGGTTTCTAATGAGGGAGATGACAAAAATAAATACATATAACCGTATATTCCGGCGTATAAGACGACTTGGTGCATAAGACGACCCCCCCCCAAATTTTTAAGTTAAAATATAGACTTTGCCCCCGCCAGCCAGCCACCTGGCTGGAAACCTGCCCCCCACCAGCCAGCCAGCTCAGTGGCTGTAGGTGATGGAATAGTCTGTGAAATTAAAGGACTGAGAACAGCTAAAAAAGCATGGGATACTTTGAAAAATCTCTGTGGTGTTCAGTCTTTGGAAAGTAACGTTTCATTAATAATGAAGTTGGTTAATATGAAGCTATCAAATCCCAAATTTTTGAATGAGCACATTAATGATTTTAGAGCCACATTGGCAGACTTGCAAACTCCTGGAGAGGAAATCCCCAAAACTATGGCAAATGGAAATCTTCCTGGCAAGTTTACGAAAATACAATCCCTAAATGGAGGGCAATTAACACTTCAAAGGCAAAGCTGTCATTCTCACAGCAGGGGGAAGGATCTGCTGGGGAAACTGCCCAGGGAATTTAACACTTCAAAGACAAGGCAGTCATTCTCACAGCAAGGGAAAAGATCTGCTGGGCATATAAAACGACCTCCCACTTTTGAGGAGATTTTCAAGTGTTAAAAAGCAGTCTTATACAAAGGAATATACAGTACTTGTCTGTGCATGCATATGCGTACACACACAAAGCCATAGCTTAAGTTTCATTTTCCATACCTAGCTTTGGAAAAATATTTTGCCAAAGAACAAAGGAAGGAAAGAAAAGGAAAACCACTGGATTTCCATTGGATATATCCATTGGATATACAGTTGCCCCTCCACATTCGCGAACTCAGCATTCGCGGTTTTAATTATTCGCGGTTTTGGGAGGGCCCCCCCGGGCCCCCCCAAAACCGCGAAAAGGGGCCTCCGGAGGCCCCTTGAAAGCCCTGGGAAGGAGCGGGGAGGGCCGGGGAGGCGTTCACGGGGCCTTTGCAGACCCTCCAGAGGCCCCATGAAGGCCTGGGGCGGGTGGGGGGAGGCCGCGGAGGCCTTCACGGAGCCTTCGAAGGCTCCGTGAAGGCCCCGGGGAGGGTGGGGGGAGGGTGAGGGGAGGCCGCGGAGGCCTTCACGGAGCCTTGGAAGGCTCCGTGAAGGCCCCGGGGAGGGAGGGGGGAGGGTTGCAGAGGCCTTCACGGAGCCTTGGAAGGCTCCATGAAGGCCAGGGGAGGGGGGGGGAGGGCAATCAATATTCGCGGTTTTTTGACATTCGTGGGGGTCCGTGGAACCTAACCCCCGCGAATGTCAAGGGACAACTGTATTTGAAGTCTACGAAAAATATAATGATAAGAAATTGACAGTGGTACTGGCGGATGCTGAGAAAGCATCCGACAATGTCAGGTGGGACTTTATGTATAAATTGATGGAAAAGATGGATATAGGAGATAATTTTGGTAACTGGATATGTAAGATTTACAATAGACAAGAAGCACAAATAATAGTGAATGGTGATAAAACAAAGAGTTGCAAGGTAAATAGGGGAACGAGACAAGGATGTCCCTTGTCTCCTCTCCTGTTTATTATGACTATAGAGATATTGAATAGGAAGATAAATAAAGAAATAGAGATTCAAGGACCAAAAATTAAAAATTATGAATTTAAATATAAGGCATTTGCTGATGACTTGATTTTCTTTTTAGGTGAACCAAGGAATGGTATAAAAAAATTAAAGGAGGTAATAGAGGAATATGGTCAGCTAGCAAGGATGAAGATTAATAAGGAAAAGACAACAATATTGACAAAGAACCTGTCTAGATTAGAAGAGAAAGAATTGGAAGAATGATCGGAATTGAAGATAGTACAGAAAGCTAAATATCTGGGAGTTACTATAACAAATAAGAATGTAGATTTATTTGAAAATAATTATGGGAAATTATGGTGTCAAATAAAAGAAGATATAAAAAGATGGAATAAGCAAAGTATCTCTCTGCTTGGTAGAATAGCAACGATAAAAATGAATGTTCTCCCCAGAGTAATGTATCTCTTTATGAATATACCGATATTGATTAACGAAAAGCCATTTATGAGTTGGGAAAAGATACTGAAAGACTTCATATGGGTGGAGAAAAAGCCAAGGATTAAAAAAGAGATACTATGTGATACACCAAAAAGAGGTGGCTTTGGCTTGCCGGACCTAAGGTTATATTATGAAGCAAATTGTTTAGAGTGGATAATGGAATGGATAAAGCTGAGAGATGATAGATTGTTACAGCTAGAGGGATTTAACCTTAGGTTCGGCTGGCATGCATACATGTGGCACGGGAAGACAATAGTACATAAAGAATTCGAACATCATTATATAAGATGCGCATTAATGCGAGTCTGGAAAAAGTATAAGAGAAAATTGTACCCAAAGTTACCTCTTTGGGTATCAAACCAAGAGGCATTTTATAAAAGATAAATGATACAAATGGAGAAATGGTTAACGTATGAAATGATCCTACAAAGAAGCGGAGGAGAATATAAAATGAAAACTCAGGAGGAACTTGGAAGAGAGGGAATTAACTGTCATTGGTTCATATATAGACAGCTAATGGAAAAGTTCAGATTTGACTCAAAGCTAGAAGGATTTATGATAGAAAAGACCGAATTAGATAAGATAATACAAGGAGTTGGGGGGAAAAGGATATCCAAAATATACCAATTGTTATTGGAATTAAATCTGGAAAGAGAGGTAGTGAAACCATATGTGGTCAAGTGGGCTAAGTGCACAGGACATGAAATAAAATCTAGAAGATTGGGAAACAGCATGGATAGAGAATATAAAATTTACTAGAAGCTACAACCTGCGAGAAAATTTCTACAAGATGATTAACATGTGGCACTTAACTCCTGAAAGAATGGCTAAAATATATAAGAATGTTTAAGGGAATTGTTGGAAATGTAACAAAACAAAAGGAACCTACTATCATGTATGGTGGGGTTGTACGGAGACAAAAATATATTGGAAAAAGATACATAATATAATATCAAGGATATTGAAAATTAACTATCCGTGTGACCCAGAGGTTATATGTATGAAATGGATAAGTTATCAAACTTATTGGATGACAGAGAGACTCAAAGGAAGATGGATGTATGGAAGGATTTATTCTCGCTCTGGAAAGAGAAATGGGGAAATTTAGTAATTATATCCGTGAGCTAGATAAAATCAAATAAAAGTAATCAATTAGTAAATGGGATAACAACAGAAGATGAACTAAGAGATTAAGGATTAGGTGGGCAGTGCTAATTTTATGAATAGTCAACCTGACAGACAAGGAGACGAGAGAAGTCAATTCTATGTAATTTTAGTTATGTATAAGAGGGTATATATGTATTATTTTACTTTAAGGTATGTACTCCGAGGGTGGATGTATGTTTAGTTTTGTAAGTTTTGTTGTTTGTCGTCAGTTTTGATTGTTGTAAGTTTTGTCTGTTTGATGTAAGTTTTATTATGTATCATTTATAAATAAAATAATTAAAAAGAAAGAAAGAAAAGGAAATCCATAAATGCAACGTGCTCAGGGAGATACACTTTAGTGGTCTCTTTCAGGTTAAGTAGCTGGAAGCTCTGGAAGCAATTTTAACAGTTGGCTGGAAGCAAGCATGGAGATTATGGGTATTTGAGGAACTTGGTGCTCTCAGGATGGCAGGCAATGGCATCAAATACCACTGTCTTTGGGGGACAAAGTCACATAGAAAAAGATAACCAATTTCAACTATCCTCAGTGCCAAAGGGCTAAAAAGGCACCTATAATCTTCCCAGATCAGTTTACATGTGTAGGCTAGCTTCTTGGCTTCTCTTCTACTCGCCATAGATCAAATGGAACCATGTTTTGACACTAATAAGTTTTCCCCTTTTCCTACCTGGTCTAGTTCCATCTCATCTGGGGTCCTCCATCTGGAAGCAAGTATGTTGCTTGTTGGGTCCATCGGTACAACTACAATATAATACCACCTGGGGGACAAGAGTAGGGAAAGAGTGAACTCTTCTACATGGGAGGCCTCCCTTGAAACCCCTTCAACTCCTACTTGCTACCTTCATTTTATTAGCTCTTTCCAAAGACTGAGAGCTGCAGCCTAATGGTTTTTATTATTTCAATGAAGTCACTTTGGAAGACTGTGACAGATGCTGTGAAAGGACAGCTACGTAGTTGGATATCTATTTCAGTGGTAAGTGAACACAACCATTAAGATTGCAACAAGACATTTACATGTACAAGAGCTGCTGTGTTTGCTTGTTCTTAAAAAATG
Organism: Gambelia wislizenii; assembly: GCA_030847615.1. Lineage (NCBI taxonomy): Eukaryota > Metazoa > Chordata > Lepidosauria > Squamata > Crotaphytidae > Gambelia > Gambelia wislizenii. Next base: position 86,905,690 of record JAUMIR010000004.1, on the reverse strand, counting down.
ATTATGTTATGTCACTATGTCATTTTGTTAATAACTCAATAAAATTAACAAACCACCCTAGAGATTTGCATACATTATTTAAAGCAGGGGTAAGGAACCTATGGCCCTCCATGTGCAACTCGACCAACTACCATCAATCCTAGCCAGCATGGCCAATAGCAAGAGATGACTGGAGTTGTAATCCAACAATGTCTTGTGAGCCACATGTTCCTCATGCCTGATTTAAAACAACTGTGCAGCTAGCTCTACCCACATCATAGGTCCTTTCTGTATCTTGCTCTCTATATTGATTATGATGAAATTGCTTTTTTGGACTACAACACCTGGAAAGTCATGAGCCAGCATGGCCACAGACAAAAACCACATGCTGCTTCAGGAACTCAGGATAACTCCCCCAAACAATAACATGCAACATTGACTTTAACACTCTGTTCTACTTCTGGAAGAAGAAAGCAAGAAGCAAATGAATCAAGCAGCAGCACAGAAGTTGCAAGAAATATACCTGACTGGCACAGAGGTCTTCACTCTTGGGAGAGTGAGAGTGAACTGTCCATTATGGATATATTTATATGTGGAGACAGGCTTGTTCTGGAGGACATCAGGTGCTGTCCGGATGAAGACTCGGTGCTGCAGTGCTCCTGCACTGCTCCCCCGGTTTGTGAGTGCGAAGGAGTAATTTGTGTCTGGCTGTAGGTCATTAATCAGCTTCTTCATGGAGTGGCCATCCACCTCCACAGTCTGGCCATTGTACAGAATCTGCAAGCAAAGGAAAGAAGTCACACAATCCAAGTTGCTAGGCCTCTCCAAGAAAAGGACTGATGAACTCCCTTCTTCTATTTCAGTTCTGGCTTCTTTGGGTATTCTTCACAGTCTCCTCACTGCATGTAGTACTGTATTCTGAGGTAGTTAAGAAGGAAAATAGTTTTTACATGTGACCATCACTAACCTGAATGAGCACGACTAGATGATCATGGTTGCTGTACACTCCTAGCACTCTTAGATATATAATTGATTTTTTTAGATCCATTTCAGTCAACAGAACCTGCATTAGTTGTGGTGTGAGAGGGATGGGGAATATTGCTGACTCTGCTGGATTGCTCAGATCTGTTAGTGCCAAAACCCAGCCTTTCCCCACCCTGGTGCCCTCCATATGTGCTGGGCTACAACTCCAAGCATTCTTGACCACTGATTGTGTTGGCTGGGGGCTGATGGAAGTTGAAGCCCAAAAATTCAGAAGGGCACCAGGTTGGCAAAAGTTGACATAAGCATGGGTGAGAATTGTGTGGTCTTCCAAATGTTGTTGGATGGCAACTTCCAGCAGCCATAGCAAGCATAGCCGATTGTGAGGAATACTGGGAACTGGAGTCCAACAAGTGGAGTGCCATGTATGTCCCTCCCCTGACTGATAGTTTTCTTTTAGATAGCCTATTTAGGTGGGGCCTTGGAGGTGCTGCACCACAGTCATTCTACACCTACTTGGGACAGCTGATTTCAGAATATGGTGCTGGGATGTTGTTGCTTTGCCCTATGGGCAGTTATGTCATGGGGATCCATAGGGCTCTATTTTATTTTCCATGCTGTCCAATGTCATATTAATCTACTGGGAAAGGCTCTATGTATGCACTAAGGTGTAACCAATATGCAGGTGACATCAATGTCTGTCTCTCATTTTCAGCTAGTCCATGTGAGTTCTAGTTCTAGTTTCTGAACTAGTGTGAGGGAATAGACTGGATGAAGGCCAATGAACTGAGGCTTGATCCAGATAAGATGGTGGTGCTATTAATGTATGGTTATCTGTCCAGTTCTGTAGTGTTTACTTTGGTCTGAAGAGGGCTGCTCTCCTAAAAAGAATCAGGTGTATAGTTTGGTTTTTTTTTTTTTTTAAACTCAACATTATCAATAGCATTCAGGATGTTTAGGCTGATATATCAACTGATACACTCTGGTAATCTCCTGTTCTGATTACTGAAATGTCTTACATATGAGTTACCTTAAAGTCCAGAAACTTTAATTAGTCCAAACAAGACAACCAAGATTGCTAACTGGGATTGGCTGATACAACTGTATGTTTACAATGCTTTGTCTTCTTCATGGGGGCCAGTCCACTTCTGGGTCCAATTTAAAGTGCTGCAATTAACATTCAAATCCTTATGCAGTTTAGGATCAGGTTACCATACCAAATTTGATTTATACTTACTTGGACACTAAAGTTACCTTCTGAGCCCCTTCATCAGATGTGTATGGTAATTAAGGCAAGGCAGGTATCTTTTATGGAGAAGGTATGCTTCTGGGGGGAGCACACCAGTTGTGGAATGGCTTTCCCAGTGAAGTTTGCCTGTCACCTACATTTTCAGCTTTTTGGTGCCAGGTTAAGACATTTTTTATCTCTAAGTCAATTCAGCCCCTCAGTTTTAAAAATATTGATGATTTTTTGAGTCCTTTCAAGCTGTTACCCTCTGCTGTTGGTTTTATGTTAGTTTTTATTCTGTGGCTGTTTTAATTTGGTTTAGATGTACTTTTCTTCCATTTTTTCTTGCATTTTAGAGCACTGCCTCTAGTTTTTGAACTCCCCAGATTGCTCTGGCTACCAAGCATTGCAGGAATGTGGTAAATAAAGAAATGATATCATTAGCAGTCTAAACCAGGGTTTCTCAACCAGGATTCCCTGGAACCTTAGGGTTCTGTGAGAGGTTGCTAGGGATTCTAAGAGAAATCATGATTTGGGCAGGGGGCTAAACATTTTCTTTTCAGCTGTAGATACAATAATTTTTATGCAGGGGTTCCCTGACTCCTGAAAATTATTTCAAGGGTTCCTCTGAGGTAAAAAGGTTGAGAAAGGTTGATCTGAATTAAGGATGACACCTGAAACCGAACGGCCAAACCACCATATTTATTTCTCCAAGCTGAGTCTTGTGCAACTCAATGACATTGGCATGGCCCATGCATTTATACACATATAGGTAATGGTACCAAGATTCCAATGGAGATAGTGAGGTATAGTGAAGAAGAAGCAGGCTGAAGAATGTATCCTGGTCAATCAGAATACTATTCTGTTTCAAATCACTCCGTGCATTCTTTTTTATGGACCTTGCTCCAGTTCCTACTTGTACATTGTTAGATGATAAATCTATTCAATCTGAGGGGATGAATTGAATTAGAGTTGCCAATGTGCCAGCCCCTTCCAACAATTCTACTTCACTTTAATTTATTCCTAGTAGTCTTTGGGTTTAAATATTGTGCTTCTTCCCCACCCCCCAGGTTTTTACAGGTATATCCCCCAAGAAGAGAAAGCTAAAAGCATTGAGGATCCATGGTATTATTGCAGCTTTGGGGTGGTAGTGAAAAATAATTTGCAATGGATTTGTGGGATTTCAGACTAGCATCAGAAGGAGGTTTTGTTTCTGTGTCCTCATATTTGCTGATAAAAGTAATAAACCAGCTCTTTCAAATGCTTTTGTAGATTTTTAAGTGTGGGGGAAGAAGATTGCAAGATACATGTTTTCCATTTTTGCTGCTAGGTCAACAAGTGTCGACTACTTCTTTACTAAAAGATCACCACTGTACTGTAAGTGTAGATGTTCTCCTGAGGTCTGGAGACTGCACATGCCTCCCCATGGAAGGCCACAGCCACCCTGAGCCCCTCTGACATCCCTTTCAAAAAAAATTAGAAGTTGAAATTTTTAGCTCCTGAGACCTAAAACAGCTGGGGGAATGTGGCAAAATGGTTCCTTAGCCAATAACGTTCAGTGGTCCTTTTGAGTTTTTTTTTTTTAATTGGGCACATGCATGGTTGCACTGGGACCCATGCTCAGGGGGTCCTTTTACAAAACCAAAAACAAGGTAACTTTTTTTGGAAAATCTGAGGGGCATGTGGTCCAAGGGTGCTCTATCCAGCTCCGCTATGCAGTCTCAGTTCTATATGAAGGGAACTTCAAACATTCATTTTTGTACTTAGTAATTTTAAAAACCGTATACATCATTTTACCAACCTGTAATAATATTTAAAAATGCATATTGGTAACAACATTTAATAGAATAATAATAAAGCTCTCTGCCCGACTTCAAGTCCAATCTAAGGAGTAATTACCCAAGCAATGAAATCAATTTGACCAAACAGGAAGTTCCCATCACCTGTGTGAAGACCTAAGTGAATCCTCAACACACGTATGCTGAGCCTCAAGTGGAAACAACTATTGGTGCAGCCTTCCCCAGACCATGTTATACCTGAGCTGGGCAAGGGCAAGTTCCTCTGCATACACAAGAAAAGGGCATGGTATCTCCTTTCCTCTCATGACTGTTTCACCCTTGTGGCATCCATTTAAATGGGTTAGGAGACAGGGGTCATCTAGGGTAGTGCTGGTTGCCTCTGCCCACTTCCCAGGCTTTTGATTTGGATTTATCTACAGTGGTGCAAGTCACTACTGTCAAGAGCAGCAAAAACCAATCTGTTAGTAAAAATAAGCCAAGGTCTAAGCAAGCTTTGCCCAATCTGCGTCTCCCATAAACTCTGATTTTAGCTATGTTGTCTAGGCTGATGGAAGTTGCACTCCAGAACATCTGATTGGCAATAGATTAGGAAAAGTTTATCTGAGAGTATGGGGTGGAAGCCAAGAATATTTTGTGTACATCCTTATGAAAATGTCTAAAAAAATTACTCTTATTACCAAACAAGATATAACCTCAAAATGCATTTTAGCATTGAATGCAAGCAGTGCAACTTCTCTTTTAGATCAGGGACAGTGCTGGATTCAGATTGCAATAAGAATCTTGGCATAACATCATCTCACACTCATTCCACAAGATCATTCATCTCTTTGCAGGGAGTTTTATCTTCTGGACCAGATGAAGCAACGACTCTTCCCTGAGGAGAACTGAAAATCTCATTGATTTTTAGTACAAAAAATTTCAGAGGTCTCAGTTCATCCCCAATAAAAATACCATGAGATTTAGCTTGCGCCTCAGTATTCATAAATCAGAACAATATCTGCTTTAATTAAATCTGTTAAAGAGAAAGATGACACCCTTTGGGATGTAGATTTAGTGTGAGACTGTTTATCAAGTATGGATAATGCTAATTATTCCCATGGAGATTTATCAGTGTTGCTTGTCAGATTATTAGGCTTTGGCCTGGCATCCTGCATGCCTGAATTAAACAGCCAGGCACAGAGAAGAGTCTCGTTTCCAAAGTTGCTGTTTCCAGAGATCACAGCTGCTATTGGGCCAACTACTCTATTGGTACTTGGGCAAGACCTGGACATCTAGGATTGTCAACAGGAAGAAGAAAGCTCATTTACACACCTTGTGTTTGTATGGCTGTTCTTTAGCTAGCAGGCCACCCACACCATCTGGTGCTTCATCAAGGTTACCTGCAGCAGGAACTGCTGTCAACTCTCCTATCACTTTAGCAACCTCAAGTACAGCAACCACATCAGACCTTATGAAACCCAACAGACATGATGATTCATCACATTGATAAAGAGCACTCTGGTCATACATCATTGGAAATGATTCCAAAGAACTGACCTTTTAAGATAAAATTCCCCTTATAGGATTTCATTGTTAGGAAGAGTGCTTACTTCTGTCTGTCATGTCACCAGTAAGGAAAAGCAGCCACAGCTACATATGATGTGTCACAGAGCTGCTCTTCCAAGTGTTGCTCTCAAATGGCGGAGTGTAGATTTCATGGCTGGCATGAATGGCTCCTGCCCACGTGGTTGCATTGTAGAAAGAATCACTCTGATCATTTGAGAGTTCACAAAAATGCAGCTCCCACTCAGCTTGCAATTAAGGGCTTCTTAGATCACTCTACAATTGGGGAGCAGAACTCTTGGTCCTCTTGTTGATTATGAAGTGTTTTGGTACTAGCTAAAATTAGGGCAGAGAACAGAGGGTTATGCAACAAGGGTAATATTTGAAGAGTATCTGTGATTCCTCAACATCAGCAAGAGAACCAAGATTTTTTTGCCTAGGAATGGAAAGGTTTTCAACCTTAGATGTCTTGCCTAATGGCTGATTAACCACACCTTTAGTGATCCAGATCAAAAGAGACCAAAAGGGAAAAGTGCAACTTGGACTCTGAGCAGCCTGGAGAAGGGAGTGCACCTTGCTCTCATATCCTGACACCAAACTCTGGGATTGTCTACACAGCATGCTCAGACAAATACTGGGTGGATGGCAGCAAAACCCTTGTGCTGAGAATCCTTGAGGGAGAGCCCCTCTCATTCCTTCCAATTACTTTCATCTGGGCACAACCAAATTTGAGTCTGGAAGAGTATTATTATTACACTTAGATCAGATCTCCTTCCATGACTGATATTCCCTTACCTTGAAAGGTACTACAGATTTGTAGGACTCTGGCACCTCCCAACTCAGCAGCACTGATGTTTTCATCACAGCACTGACACGGAAGTTCTTTGCAAACACTGCAATTAGAAAGAATCCTTTTGAGTGTACCCTGTGAGGGAACAGTGGACTATAAACCAATCCTGACCTTTGCCCTTCCACCTTCCTAAGCAGCAACAGAGGTTGGTGATTTCAGTTAGCTACAATAAAGTTCTTTCACATCTTAGAAGAACACCTGGGCTTTTCAATCAGTCTCCCAGTGCAAATGCTGTGTACTTTTCTAAACACACAGATGGGAGGTTAAGCCTAAGTTGTCACCTTTCATTCTCCCCTTTGTTTCTTCATCATGATCAAAAGGTAGCTGTTATTAGGTCCTGATTCTTCAAAGAAGCTCTTTTGAAGCACACCAATTCTATTGTGCCACAGTTCTTAGATGCAAAGAGAAAATGGTGTGTGTGTTTGATTTTTTTTAAAGCAATCCTACAGCCTCCATGCCCATGCCTATCAACCCCATCATTGGTTATAAGCCCAGTTAAGTAAGACTGATCAGGCCATCTCTGACCTTTGGAATGGGAAAGGGGTGTTAGTATCTGATTACAGCAGGAGGTGCCTACCTTGTTCCATTGGCATCGTCCTAGACTGAATGCTGGGGCTGAGAGGCCCAGCTCCCTTGCTAGTATGGGCTCTAACTTTGATGTCATAAGTTGTGTCAGGTTTGAGGTTGGCCAGTGTGATGCTCGTTTCCTTAGTAACATTAGTCAGGTTCTGCTGGCTGTTAATGTCTCTGTATACAACTGTATAGTTGGTAATTTTTCCATTCCTCTCAGCCAGGAGTGGTGGATTCCAGGTCACTTTAGTGGTAGAAGTGGTAAGGCCCACCACACGCAGGTTCTGGGGGAAGCCACTTGGCACCTCCTCTGCAGTAGTGATTTCCTTCTCAAACTCCTCCCCAGGACCAGCCCTATTCTTGGCAGACAACTTGAAGATGTAAGTGGCACCCTTGTAAAGGCCGGTCACAGTGTGGTGATCGTCATTCTTCCCAAAGTGAATGACTGTCATCTTCTCCTCATCAGCACGTTTGTATTGTAGCATGTAGCCCAGGAGCTCCCCAATCATCTCTTTGGGTGGGTGCCAATTGATTAGGGCTGTATTCATAGATGTGGTGCTGATCATCATGGTAGGTTTGCCTGGGACTGTGGGACAAAAACAGGGGTGACATGCTGTGGGTGGGTTGGACAGAAAACTTTGGCTATTTAGAGTCTCTCACCCAAGCAGGTTTACAGCTTAATTACAAGTGGTATGGCCCTTCCATGACGGTAGCACTTCAGACGACAGATGAACAATTCCATTTTTGAATGTTCAATAACATTATAATCTCACTGTATACACAAAGGTAGTACATCCAACAGGAGGCTGTGAAAAGGCTTCTCCATTACACACTAGTTAGTATAGGAGGAGGATTTTTGACATGAATAACATTCAAAAATGCATGTTGCTGCCTCAGGTTGACGTGGTTCAGTCCAGTCAACCCATTTCTCAACATGTAGCTTAGCCTTTACCTTTCTAGATCTTTACATTCCATAATTAAAACAAAACAAATGAAAAAATAAATAAATTCCATAATGGAAAAGACAAATTCCATATGGCTTGTTTAAACAAAATATGCTTAATTAATAGAATTTTGGCTGTACAATTTGGCCTATTTGGTCACGCAATTTAAATTTCCTGTGGTGGCAGCTCTAAAAACATATGACAGTGTACATCTCTTAGTAAGATTCTGCACTGGAATTCTGTGAAGTGCCATACATACTTTGTAAAAACTTTTGTGATAGCAGAACTACAAAATTCATAGACTGTTAATGTAGCATGTCATCAGCTGATACACCAAAATTCAGAATGAATGAAATCCTAGGGAAGATAATTTAAACAATATTAACAACTGTTTTCAGAGAGAAAGCTGTATTACTTTGTTTCAGTATAAAAAGAAGAAAGGAGTCTTGTGGCACTGTTAAGACAAACCGATTTGTTTCAGTGTAAGTCCACTTCTTCAGGTGCACAGAGATGTATGGACTCCAGTCCAGTTGTTCAGATGCATGAAGTGTAGCCTCAGCACATAGACATACTGTATCTACAAATGCCTTTGCCAGTTTAACTATTCTTTACAGCCACCATTAATACTGAAATTGTTACCTCACCATCGTATTTTTCATATTTGTTACGTTTCCCACTACTTTTCCCTGTCCTGTGTTTTGTATATATGTCTGGCTACTAAGGCTTCATCCCAAGAAATTAACTGGATTCCATAAAAGCTTAGGCTGAAATAAATTAGTCCTTAAAAGGCCACAACACTCCTTTCTTTTTATATCAGCAGCTATGAAACTCTTATTAATAACCTGTTGATTAAACCAGAGTAGCAGTTCCTGACATAACTAAAATAAATATCCTATTGGATATTGCCTTCAAAACTTCCTTTGAACTGACCCTCAAATTTTAATTCATCTGCTCAACCATTCCTTCACCTCTGACATTTGCAGAAAGGGGTGCACAAAGAGCAGACTTGGACCCAGTGAAGAAGAAGGTAAAAGATATTGCTGTAAACTGAAGAAATCTGGGTGCTAGCAGAAAGTGTTGAGGATATACCCAAGCTCAGATCTGGAATCTCTGCTAGCTTGATGCAGGCAATTTTCATAGCAATCATTATAATTTCACCACCTGTGTGAGCTGTTGAGAGAGTGTGGCATGCTGTTTGCAATCAAAATGTGCTGTGTTTGAGCTGATGAACTGGTTCCTGCTAGGAATGTTGATGTGATGGCTGAGCAGCAACAGGATTCCAAATTGTCTATGTGTAGCACAAATTAAGGCTGCTCCCTTCAAAGCATAACACCTGCTGTATAAAATGGATAGTTTCATATCTCAGTTCCACCCACAACAGAAACACATCCTTCCCCAAATCACATAAGACTGACATGTAAATCTATCAATGGCAAAACGGTTCCATGTCAGCAAAGTGCTAAGGAAACCATTAGTTTGTGCTGGATTTGGCACCAAGAGACAATTCACAATAGTAAACATTATAGATATGAATTGAGTTGATTTGGTTAATTTGTAATGAAGTTGTTGTGTGACTTCTGAAATAGTTAACAGGTTTCACTTGTTCAGGTGGAAGTTGTAATATCAGGGTGAACAGAAGTATAGATAATGAAGATAATGAAAAGGAGATGCTAACAAGAGTAGGAGCCTGAAAGTGTTTTTCTGGTATCTGCAGTACAGGCAGCAGAGGAAGGTAAGCACAACTAGTACCTCTTCAAAAAGATTAGTCCACAGGGACTAATGTGAAATTCATCCAGATTACTGGCAGGACTCAGTTACTGAGTATGAAAAAGGACCAGACAATGCTAGCAACTTCAATTTGAGAACCACCCTTCAAAATTCCCCAAACTAATACTCCTCAATGCTTGATCTAGGTCTTTACTAAGATATTAAAATTTCTGGAATCATCATACCTTATCTATTGGGAGTGGGGACTCTGCGAACCTACCAAAGTGGTATTTGGCAAATCCAGGTTAGGGGGCGGCCATTCGTTTCATCCAAAGACATTTGATTTCCCAGGTTTATATGCAGACACACACAGTCCAAACCTGCATACTGTTTAGAGCCAGCAGGATGATACTTCACTAATACACTGTGAAATCCAGGCAGCATTCCAAAGTAAAAGGAGACACTATAGAAAGCCCTCCTACAAAATCTCTCAGTTATCCCATTAGACACCCTGGAATAAGAAAAGAATTCACTTCCAAATCCTGATGAAAATGGGCAGTGCTGTGTTTCTTATATTGACCAACGTGTCTCCCTGGGGCCATTTTCTCCATCTGCCTGCTGCCTCTTGCTCAGACAAGCACAAAGCAGGAGAAGGAAACAAACCATTCTTCTGTTCGGGGGGGGGGCACAGAAATCTACACCCAGGATTTCAATATTCTGATATTCCAGAATGCATACACTCACAACTTTACACCCACGAGAGTCCCTAGCACCAGAAAGCTGGTGTAGAACAATTTATCCATTGCAAGTCTCTATGTGGAAAAAATACACAATTATGATAAGGTGATTGAAAAAAACGGACAGAGACATTTTTTTCTTCCTCACTTGTAATATTAGGATTTGGGATGATCCAATGAACTTGACTGGAAATAGGATCAGGACAGACAAAGGAAACTGCAGAAGCCATCTTTTATTATGGGATTTATTACCATAAGATTTTGGTAGGCATCTTCTGGGGGTAAGATATTTGGCAGTGGTGTCTACACACACACACACACACACACACAGATATACGTGCCATAAAAAATGCTCCCAGGAGCACTATTTGGCTTCAAAACAAGGTGCATTTCAAAACAGAAGTACTTGTTTAAAGAGAGTTTTGCCACTGATGCAATTTGGTATATGGCAACACATTTTTTAAAAAAGTCAATTTTCCCACTATTGAGGCAATGGCAGCAGCAAGAACTTGGGGTGGGGTTGGGAGGTGCATAATAAAAAAGGGTCAGTATATTAAATACAGTCTGTGCCTTGTGTGTTGCCAACTCCTGCCATGAAATGTAGCAATGTTCATTAATTGATGGTTTTAAAAAGTATTTTTACTAGTTCATGACAAATATATATCCAAAAAAATCAGTAGCATAGCAACTCTATGAAACTTTTATGTGCAGTTTCAAATGCTTGCTCTGCCTGTGACCATTTAGTCTAAAGGAATTTGGGTGGCAGCAGTTAAGACACAGAATATTAGATGACATGGGAGATTATCTCTATGTCACAAAACCAGCGTGTGAAGTGGCCCTGAAAAAGGAAGAGTTTCTGTTCTTCTCTTCTACAGAGTAGCCTATTTGCTTTCTCCATCACGTGTAGACTGTCCGCAAGCTATAAAACAAGGTAATGGTTGTAGAGCCTTTCCAACTTCCTGACCCCTCTGAAAATGAAAATTTCTGCCCAGTCAATAGTTGCATGGTTGCGTTAATGATTCAAGGGCTCAAAATGTCAAAACAGACTTTTCCACCAAAGGAAGGACTGTAGCAGAAATGGCTCACCTGCTCCAGTTGTGGTAATCACCTTGGCCTTGCTGCGGGCCCCATCCCCTTTAGTGGTATAGGCTGCAATGCTGACAGAATAGGTAGTTTCAGGTAAAAGGCCTCCTATGATAGTCTCCTGTGGGAAGATGAGACACCATTTAGTTTTTATGTATATATCAAGCAAGATAAAGAAGGAGGTGTATTAAAGTACTTAAGTCTCTCAGATATTTGTGACTAATTTATTTAGTTTCAAAACACCCAACTCAACTACAGTCATCCCTTCACATTCGCGGGGGTTAGGGGCAGACAACCCCCGTGAATGTGAAAAAACCACGAATAAGATATGAGCCTGCGGGCCAGCTGCTCCCCACCCCTCCTTCCCAAGGCACCGAAGCGCTTCTTCAAAAGCCCTTCAGTGCCTCGGGAAGGGAGTGGGGCGCAGAGGCAGCGCGCCAGTTACTCTCCACCCCTCCTTCCCAAGGCACCGACGGGCTTCTTCAGAAGCCCTTCGCTGCCTCGGGAAGGGAGTGGGGCGCAGAGGCAGTGCACCAGCTACTCCGCACCCCTCCTTCCCAAGGCACCAAAGGGCTTCTTCAGAAGCCCTTTGCTGCCTCGGGAAGGGAGTGGGGTGCAGAGGCAGCGCGCCAGCTGCTCCCCACCCCTCCTTCCCAAGGCACCAAAGGGCTTCTTCAGAAGCCCTTCGCTGCCTCGGGAAGGGAGTGGGGCGCAGAGGCAGTGCACCAGCTACTCCGCACCCCTCCTTCCCAAGGCACCAAAGGGCTTCTTCAGAAGCCCTTCGCTGCCTCGGGAAGGGAGTGGGGCGCAGAGGCAGTGCACCAGCTACTCCGCACCCCTCCTTCCCAAGGCACCAAAGGGCTTCTTCAGAAGCCCTTTGCTGCCTCGGGAAGGGAGTGGGGTGCAGAGGCAGCGCGCCAGCTGCTCCCCACCCCTCCTTCCCAAGGCACCAAAGGGCTTCTTCAGAAGTCCTTCGCTGCCTCGGGAAGTGAGTGGGGCGCAGAGGCAGCGCACCAGCTACTCCTCACCCCTCCCTTCCCAAGGCACTGAAGGGCTTCTTCAGAAGCCCTTCGCTGCCTTGGGAAGGGAGTGGGGCGCAGAGGCAGTGCGCCCGCTGCTCCCCACCCCTCCTTCCGAAGGCAGCGACGGACTAAGCCCTTTGCTGCCTTGGGAAGGGAGGGTGTGTTGAGCAGAGGGGGGGGGAAGCAGCCTTCCGCGAATAATCAAAACCGCGAATGTGAAAGTCACGAATGTGGAGGGGCAACTGTATTTGTTCTGAAGTTAATTTGATCTCCTGTCTCCACCTTTTCCCTGTACTTCCCTTCTTTTGTTTGGCTTTTCTTTAGTATGTAAGGCTCACCCCATGCAGGATGTGTATCTTATTTTTATGTGCATACGGTGCTATCCGGCAGCATTGTATATTAAATTTTAATTGCTGTGAGCCACTGATGGGAGATATTTTTTTAATCTAGAAAGTGAGATCAAGATGTAATGAACAGGTTCCTCAAATCAACATCAAAAGCAATCACATATTTTTTGCAATCTCTGGCAGGGAGGACTGCTGTCCAGTCATACAGTCAAGACATGAAATTGCATCCTCAATGCATTCTGGAGCTCACTTCAGTCTTGTCAACAGATAACACTGGGATGGGCAACAATCAAGTTGGTGAGACTGATAAGAGGAACAATTTGCAATAACATTAACTGATTTATTTATGTTAGCATGATTTTTTGTGGATTAAAATCCACTTTCTCAAATGCACTGGAAGTGGATTTTAATCCACAAAATCCCATGCTAAAATAAATTAGTCTTAAAGGTATTGTAAGATCCTTCCTCACCTTCCTTTATTTTTATAGCAAAACAGACTAACACAGCTATCAGTTGAAACCTGCTATAACAGTTATCAGCCAAGTCTTATTTCTTAGAAGTAAATTAACAAACCCCAAAGATAGCAGGGAACATTCTGTAAGAACAGAGATCTAGCAGAAACCAAAGGACAGGATGTGCCAGTTTTGCCTCCTCAATGGTGTGATCATGGCTATGAAAGATAAAAATGCTAGTGGGAGCAAGTAGCAACACCTGACGGAATGAAGTTAGCATTGCAGCCTTGGCTTCAGGAACCCCAAGGGGGGGGGGTTATTTGCCAAAAGGCTATTCTAGACCTCAAAAGCCTTCCCCATACAGGATTCAACTGAGAACGGTCTGTTTGAAGGCAAACATTTAGTAGCTTTCCAGTAGAATTTAAATATTTAATTGTCAGACGGGTACAAATGACTCCACATTCACAGAAGCCAATATGCGAGATAAGCCAGAGTGGTGAAGAAATATATGCAGTAATAGATAGATAGAGAAGGATTTCTTCTTTGGGTTGTTGGGCAGCTTTCCCAGGTTGTCAAAGAATTGCGAACATTCTTTCATTGTTTTCATTTACAATCCCAAATTAACAAACCAGATGAACAAACATGAATGAGAATGACACCAAAATCAGAGTATAAATTAGACTCCCTTTCACCCTGGAGTTTGTGTGAGTGAGCAAAATCAATCAATGTAAATGAATTGATATGAAGCAAGATACTCAGACACCCAACTCTACAGGTTACAAATGCCTGCAAAAGAGGTACGGTATTCATCACCCCAGTCCGCACAAGAGAAATTCTCAGAGAGGAAAAGAGCATGCCACTGGGATGAGGCATGGGGGAGGAAAGAAAGAAAGAAAAGAAAAAAAGAAGGTAGACCTGGAAAAAGGAAAGTTATAATCACAAATAGACATAGTGCTGTCACTGCAAATCCCTTTTAACCAAGTCCTTCTGTCTAAAAATGATGGGAAGCCACAACAAGGTATATAATTGAATCTCTCTCTCTGAAGCTGATTTTCAAGCTTGTTCCTCCAAATTTATATTTCAAAATTACTTCAAAAATTGAATTTAACTGTTTGAATGTGATTGTTTTATTCTTACAGCCTCTGTTTCAACTAAAGGTCACAGCTGAGAGAGCAGGGTATTTTTCATGACTGGGATCAATGAGGTTTAAAGATTATAGATCTAACTCTGCCATGTAACAAGCTGGGCCAAGGGCTGTAGAGAGCAGACTGCTGCCCCCACATCTGCCTGAAATTGCATCGCAACAAGCTGGAAATAAAGATTATGGAAAATGTCAATTGCTTTTCTGCATTTAGCAGCAATCTAAATGCCAATTTGCTCAGGATTTGCGGCTGGTGGAAGCTCCACAGAGCAACTCCCCAGAACTATTTGACCGACAGGGATGTTTTGACAGCACTATGCACACAGATTTAACAAGATGATCCTCAGACCCTTCTGATCCAAGCAAACACACTCACAAATGGTACTTACGTGGTCAGCAGAGTCCTTAAACCTCAACTGATGGGGACAGGAAGGAGGAGAGAAAATGGAGACAGAGTAAGGGAATGACGACAACAAAGCTATGGATTATCATGCACACACAAGATTTGTCACTAGCTGGAACCAAGTGTATGTACGGCTTTCTTCTGTAAGCATCTTTCAGAAAGGTCACACAAAATTCCACACCTAGTTACCAAGTTTTCGTTCTTCAGCTGTTTCCCCAAAATTCTGCAGAATGGCGAAGGCTACAAAGTTATGCAAATGTACATGGGAGGAAGTACCATTGCCATAATTGGATTTACCTCTGAGTAAACATATACTAGATTAGACTGAACACCTATCAGGTTGCTCAGGGTATTCGTTATGCCTAGTGAATTCCCTAGGCCAGCTTTGGAGACGAGCTTCAGAAAGGGCATACTGCTGTTGTTGGTAATAAATGGATGAAGATTAACCAGAAGAAACTCATCTGAACATAATATGCTACACTGCTGTAATAGAAAACTAATATGATTTTAGTGGAAAGAAGACTTAGCATCATTATATTCTCTGACTGGGTCCAAACTGAAGCAGGAGAAATGATTGACTTAAACTTCAGGGTGATAATATCCTCCACCCTCCCAGCTGACCCTTCCCAAGCAGAATTCCCAGACTCATGTACCTCTCCCTGGTTAAAACATGTAAGAGCTGCAATTGTGGCAAGATAAACTTCCTTGGGAACCAGCCAGAAAAACAGCTTGCTCATCACAGTAATAAATTTCCACGTCTGTCGCATTAGCAGAGTTACTGAAATTCCTGCTAAGAGTGCATTTACCTAAAATAATGCTATAAAGCAAACAGATTTCTGGCTTACAACATTTACTCACCTCTTAGCTTTCCAAAGAAACATGCCAACGTTCTAACAGAAGGAACATGAGGATTCACATCCATCCCACCCCAAGCAGGCTAATGGTCTTACATAGATGAACTATCTGGCTCTTGTTACTTGCTCTGTAGTAAAAGAAGATCTCCAAATGACATGGATCCTTTTCTGACTAGCAAACTCAGGAACAGGCTCTCCAAATCATGTGAGCACCAGGGCTATTGAACTAATTGCCAGCAGGAAGGGCGACTGTAGATTGCATTTGTGTCTGCCTGTCTGGTGGTGGTGGAGGAATAAACAATGCTGACAAAAGAGCAAGTCTTCCTGTGTATAACATTAGGCTGGCTCCTTGTATTTGCACATTTCCGGAGAACACTTTTATCACACAATGACTCTGTGTCGTTCATGGAATCTATAGTGTGTGTATGGGTGTTTCCAGATGATATTGGCGTGCAGGCTATTGGTAGTCCCAATCAGAGTAATTTTATTGAATCAATGGGGCTTCCATAAGTGTTGATTCACAAATCAATTGGGTCTGTTATAGGTACATGCCACTATCTTCAAGTTTTAGCCACCCTGTGTTTTCTCAATACTATTTCTGTCTTTTTTATTTACACATAAAAAACAGTAAAAGTAGAAAACAATGAATAGCTGTGCAATGCCTTTTGGATGGTAGTGTTAAGAATCTTCATTCTGGAAGCATCCCTCAGGCACAGTCCTGCTTTGGAAACTGTTGTTTCCTTCTGCTACCTCCATCTCAGCAAAACACACTTTTTGTTATCCATCTCCATTCCTAACAGTAGCTATTATAAAAATTGTGCATTTAAATGTATTTAGTGAACATTTCTTTCTAAAATCATAGAACTAGCAAAAAAAATCCCCTATGAATGTTTAACCAATAACTATGGGAAAAGGAGAAGAGAGCATAGGGAATTAATAATGGAAGGGGAACTAGGGCATCAGTTTCATCTTAAACTCCAGCTGTGTGCATTAGATTAGTTCCCTACAAGCAGAGAAGACATGCAGAATGAGGCACTAGGAACTTCTAACCAACTCAAGCTTTCATTCTTTGAAAAACACACACCACATTTCTTTGTTCTTATGACTTAGAAGACAGACATGAAATGTGGTTGGTAAAGTACTAGAAATGGGAAAGATGGGTGATTTAGATTGAGGGGTCAGGATACTCAGCCTGAAAAGAACTTTGACATTCCTAACAGAAATAGATCCATACAGAGCAATGTAATCTATGTTTGTTTGATTGAAACAAACAAGAAATGAAAGTTGTAGCATTCAACTTTTCTTTGTAAAATTTGAGATTGGGGGCAGAGCACATTTGTAAAGTTACACTTGCAATGTGGTAGCGGCTGTGAAATTTAACAGCCCAGGACCCAATCCCATGTGGTGATAGTTTTGTATGAAATTGTTCTGCACCTGATTGTGGCTATTTTAATCATGGCACTATATAACTTCTCCCAGACTTATACTGACATGCTCAAAATTGCAGCAGATATATGAGGAGTTGTTTTATTCATCAAGCTTCCTACATAGATCTGTGCCCGTGCCAACATAACCCTTTCCCCCTCTATTTGTTTGTTGGCTCTATATTGTAATATAGGATGTTAGGGCACAACTCCCATCAGCCTTAGCCAGGGCTGAGGAATGCTAGCAGTTGCAATCCAATGACATTTGGAGAGCCATATTTTGTTTGCCCCACTATAGGAGGATATCTATTACACTATACACAACGGTGTGTCTAGTCCTCAGGGAAAGTGATGGTAAGGGAAATGGACTGCAGCTGCAATTCAGGGACATTAATAGAGGCCATATTCTGCTACATGACCAGACTGTCCCTGCCAGAAGCACCTCAGTGGGAATGCAAGAAACAAAATCCCAAGGTCATGGCTAATTTAATTTAAAATTGCTATTTCCATTTCCATGCATGCCACCATGATAGCAGAACCCAAGAGACTGAATGGTACAGGGTGGCCACCAAGTGTCTACATCCATTTGCCCTGTGCTTCAATTCCTCTTATTATCTATGACATAGACCTCTGTTCTCCCTCCTGCCTGATGTCCACAATCAACTCAGATGTCTCCTGCTTTGTGATATGTGCTGCACAGGCAGAGGGACAAAACAATTTCACCAAGCATTTCATTCCACTGCCCATCTGAAACAACTAGCTGGAATTGTCCTTATAAACCATGTCAAGAGCTATTTCAAAAAAGAGACCAGGGCAGCCACACATACTATAATACCAACATTCAGAGTTATGGTAGCATTTAAACATGGCCCTTTGCACAAGAACTGGATGGTACATCTTGTTGATTTTCTTCTCTTACTCTAAAGTCTCACAGTGGTATTATCTACTTGTTGCTCAACTCCTTAGATGTGGCTAATATGCCAGGGGAGAACTGTGCCACTTACCAGTGGCTTTGAGATTCTCATGAACAGAGAGTTTGGTAGAATATGTTTATCATGTAATCAGAACCCACCAACTCCGATTCATTCTCTAACATCTAAAAACGGGGCTACATAAAGCATGAGGACTGATGCCATGTTTTCACCAGTATTATTTATCTACCTACTAGGATTCCATGCTGGACTTCTGACTGTCTTGGGTATTCCCCTTAAAATAAAGGAGGACCCAATCTAGAGATGTACAATTAAGACAACAATTGAGTCTCTGATTTTATGGGCTGTGTTTGTACAAAAAGAAAAGCCAGGATTCCAGAGAACTCTGTTTTCTTATTCTGCAGCACATTGCATGATCATTCCTACTGTGCTTGTTCATCAGTAGAAACAGCTTCAATAACAAGCTCAGTTCTCAGTTATCTAGAGGGGGAATAAACCCTGCAGTGTTACATGTGAAATGAGATTCTGGGTTTCTCATTCTCCTAACAAGCCAGAATCTGAATCTAGGGTTTGAAATTGGCTTAAAATTTGTGACTTGCTTGTTAGTTTGAGACATAATATTAAGCTATTTCTTTCTAATGAGTTCATGGTTACTGAAGCCACTGGTGGGAGGAATCAAGCAGAAGCAACTGGGCAGAATATATTAGCACATTTGCTCATCTATAATAATAAAAGAGGATATGTGCTAGGTCCATTACAGTTCTGCAATTATGAAGTCTTAACTTCTGAAACTTGGAAAATGTATTGAAGGGACTCTAGGGATGTATATTCAAATCTATGTGGTTTTTAAAAATAAATTTAAATCTGTCTATATTCTACTCTACCGCCGTCAGTCACAAAGTAGGAGATGGATCAATTTAAATGTGTTTATAGCCTACAGTACCATCTTCAGCCACCAAGTGGCAGGCTTCCTTAACCATTACATACCTATTATTCAGAGCAATGTCTTCTACTAAAAGGCAATATTCTGCAAAAAGCTAGTTTGTGAAGATGTAACTAGCAATTGTTGCAGAGAACTGCGATAATAGAGGAACAGGTAGGATGAAAAAAAAAGCTGTATAGCAGGCCCTTGGTATCTGTTAGGGTTTGGTTCCAGGACCCCCCCCCCCGGATATCATGGATACTCAAATCCCATTATATGCAATGGCATTATAAAATGGTCCCTTATATAAAATGGCAAAATCAAGTTTCCTTTTTGGAATTTTTTGGGGGAGGGGGATAATTTCAAGCCATGGATGCTGGACCACAGCAGATGAACTTTGGTTTAAAGGGTGAGGCCAGTTCTGTGCATGCTGCGCTCCACCAGAAAAATCCATTGCACAGGCTCGAAGGATAAATCCAATTCTGAAAAAGCCCTGTAGCAATAGGTGAGGGACAAAACAGAAGGTGTAAAGATGCACTGGAAGCCGCAGACCCAACCCTGCATGCAGGCGGCTCAGGACTTTGGTCGCTTGAGGCTGACCCGGGAGATGACAGTCTTGTTCGGCGGCATCCTGAACGACCAAGCAGCCTTTTTTAAGGAGAGCACTGCTTGCTCCATATGGAGAGGGGCCTAGAAAAGGTGGCCTAACGAAAGCTCATCCCCATCTACCTGGTTGGCTAGCCGCGGCCAACGGGCATTTTCTGGTGCAGTCGAACAAAGGCAAAGAAAAGAGAAACGACAACGCAGAAAGAATCACAACCCAGAATCATCACCCAAGGAAACCTTCTGCTGTGCTTTCTGCAACCGGACATGTTTATCTCGGATTGGCCTTTTCAGTCATCAGTGCGCTTGCAGAAAGAGAGGGATGAGTCCTTCCTGAATCTTCATTTGCGAAGAAAAGCCAGAGAGAGAGAGAGAGAGATGCTGGAATCCATGGATGCAAAATCCATGGATATGGAGGGCCGATTGTATGTACAGCAGTTTACTCTTTGGATCAGGAAGCTGCAAGATAGGAAGTATACAGAAAAGTAATGGCCACATCCAGATCTAATGAGAGTCCAGAACAACTTATTTGGTAAACAAATAAGGAATGGTTGTATCCACAGTCTGAAGATTTTAAAGCAGAAACACGTTAGAAAGGAGCAGGATTTTGAAAGGTTCCATCTTGTCATGTGTGCTAGTCAATAGTTACATAAATAAAATATACTAAAAATCTATATAAAATCACTGGGACAGATTATCTGGGAATTGTGGCATCTTCAATTTGCTAATCACACCAAACTTTTTTCCCCATCTGAGGTCTGACTGGCCTGGAGGTCCTGAGCCAGTTCTTCACTGCAGTAACAGATTAGATGAAGGCCAAGAAGATGAGGCTTATTCCAGAGAAGACAAAAGTGCTGCTGATTAATAGGAAGGCCAATCCAGGTTAAGACATACAAGCTGTTCTGAAAGGGAATTGTGGGTTCACAGTTTAGATATGCTTCTTGACCTGTTTCTGGATTGTCAGGTAATAGCTTCGGAAGCAGTGCCTTTGCAGAGTTTTGGCTGGCATGCCTTACTTGGCAATAACATCTGTCCACACGTTGTAGTTACTTCAATATGTGGCCTGCCTTCAAAAAGTGGCTGGAAGCTTCAGCTGTTAATATTTTTAACTGAATTCTGACCTTGGCTTTGTTCAACCAACACTTTATTTGATTAAGATCACACTTCAATGCATTGGGTATTTCTTATAAACACCTCAAAAGTTTAGGACCAGGATATCTGAAGGGTCACCTTCGACTACATGTTCCTAATGATGCACCGTGTTCTTAATCTGCAGCCTTGTTCTACATTCTTCTGTTGCAGCATTCAAGTTGTAACACTCTCCTTCTCAGGAGGCTTGATTGGCCTTTCTTTTTCAGGTTATGACAATTGTTTTGTTTAGTTTTTATTTACCCATATGGTTGCATATTCTGTTTTACTGATTATTGATAACTGTATTTTTATTTCTGATTGTTAGCCAGTTCGTGGTATTTGAAATGTGAGGTATAAACAAATGAACAAACAATCAAACGGCTTTGTTAGGTTTTATGGACTGCTGCTTTTTCATTTCTATGTTTTCATGCTGCTGTTTTCTTTAGCCTATGTAGAGTTTTAAAATTTTGTTTTTCATTTTGCTGCTTATTTCCTGTAATCTGTAATGTTTTTCAAAAGGTGGAGTGATGATTATGACAGCAGTTGTACTACTACTAGTAGCGGTAATAGTAAGAATGAATGATGCAGCAAAACAGTAATACTGTATATTATAGACATTCATATTAAAATATGTCACCCACATCAATACACACAAATGTAGACGTAAACCTACTGTGTGAATGAGCACAGTGTTCCACAATTATGTTCCACAATTAGAAAAATCCCACAATTACAAGATTATTGGTTGAAGAAGTAAGGCAGATTTATGTGAAGGAGGTCAGCAAAACAGTGAGCCATTTTCATCCATAACAGTTTTTTTAAAAAATATATATATATATATAATGGTTAAGCTGACATTCAGCACACTAAAACCTCTTCTCAGATCGGAAAAACATCTACTGTACTTGCATAGTTCTGAAATCCGTTCCAGTTAAATGTCTAAATTTATGAAACAGTCACCTGCAGATAAAAAACATTTCTCTGCTAAACCAGTCCAATTGCTTCTTAAGTATTTAGTGTGGTTGAATAAAATGAATGGGTTTTAGAAAGCCACTGGCCTTAATAAAAAAGATTCAGCTGCTGCTACTGCTTGGGAGCAGTAGAACTGATACAGACAGAACTAATGCTGGCGGCTGGTATTTATGTTGTCTGCCATAGCTTTGTAACATTTCATTTTAGGTTTCATCACAGGTCTCTGTAGCCATTGTCTCTCTGACCATGTCTGCAGTTCTGGTGAGAGTGCTATGATATGGTTTAGTGGAACTGGCCTTACTCTGACAGTTTTCTTCCCATACCCAAACTGTTGCTGCTAGAAGCCCATATATGTCTGGTGAAAGCACAATCATTCTTTACTTCAGCTGCCAGACTGCAGCTTTCATGTGGGTCTCACTCATGAAACCAAGTCCAGAGGTTACAAAATCCTCTTTCAGGAGGAAAAATTGCCATGTAGAGTTATTTCCTATTCTTTGGTATGGCAATGACTGGTTCCCAAGTTGCAATTCTGACCATGGGCTCTTTCACACTACCACAACTATAGCTCTATGACCCCACTTTAACTGCCATGACAACACCTTCTGGTATGTTATCCTGGGGCTTGTAGTTTGGTGTGTGTGTGGGGAAATTCTGGCTGAGAATTCTAAAAATCTCTAAAATGCAAATACCACAATTCCATAGGATGTTGCCATGGCAGTTAAAGAGGAATCACAATGCTCTAACTGTGTAGTGTGAAAGGGCCCCTTCTCTCATCACAAATTGCCGCCAGCCAGTGTTTTGAACGAGATCATCAGTGATTTGAATCTCAGAAAGTTTTCTATCCTGCTATCTTACCTTACTGTACATACAGGGCCTTTTTTTCCAAGTACGGAGTTGGATAAACTTGGGCACATGTCCATGTGTGCTCTACACTCAAAAGTATCCCAATTCTATGTCATGGGAACTCAAATTCAAGATTATGTAACTCCAGTTTATGGGTATATGCATGAATTTGTTTTATAATTGTAGAATATGGATGCATGAATGGATGCGGTTTGCAGAATAGTGAGTCACCCAAAGTGTGCTCTGCAGTGGCTCCTCTTCATCTTGGAAAGATGTGACCAGTGGGGTGCCACAGGGTTCTGTCCTGGGCTCAGTGCTATTCAACATCTTTATCAATGACTTGGATGAGGGAATTAGGGGCATACTTACCAAATTTGCAGATGACACCAAACTAGGAGGAGTAGCTAATACCCTAGAGGACAGGATCAAAATTCAAAATGACCTGGATAGACTGGAGAGCTGGGCCAAAGCTAACAAAATGAAATTCAATACAGAGAAATGTAAGGTACTGCACTTAGGGCAAAAAAATGAAATGCATAGATATAGGATGGGGGAGACCTGGCTGAACGAGACTACGTGCGAAAGGGATCTAGGAGTCCTAGTAGACCACAAGTTGAACATGAGTCAACAGTGTGATGCGGCAGCTAAAAAGGCCAATGCAATTTTGGGCTGCATCAATAGAAGTATAGTGTCTAGATCAAGGGAAGTCATAGTGCCACTCTATTCTGCCTTGGTCAGGCCTCACCTGGAATACTGTGTCCAGTTCTGGGCACCACAATTCAAAAAGGATCTCGACAAATTGGAGACTGTCCAGAGAAGCGTGACTAAAATGGTGAAAGGTCTGGAAACCATGCCTTATGACGAGAGACTTAGGGAGTTGGGTATGGTTACCTTGGAAAAAAGATGGTTAAGGGGCGATATGATAGCCCTGTTTAAGTATTTGAAGGGGTGTCACATTGAGAATGGAGCAAGTTTGTTTTCTGCTGCTCCAGAGACTAGAACATAAAACAATGGATGCAAGCTCCAGGAACAGAGATTCCACCTCAACATTAGGAGGAACTTTTTGACAGTAAGAGCTGTTCGGCAGTGGAGCACACTCCCTCGGAGTGTGGCAGGGTCTCCTTCCTTGAACAGAGGACAGTCTTTAAACAGAGGCTGGATGGCCATCTGTCAGGGATGCTTTGATTGTGTATTCCTGCATGGCAGGGGGCTGGACTGGATGGCCCTTGTGGTCTCTTCCAACTCCACAATTCTATGATTATATGAAAAGCACAGGAGGATGGAAAGGATGTATGGATTAAAAACTCAAATTCTGTACACTGGAAACCTAAATCCAGCCTTTTCTGACTTTTGCAGATGTTTCCCATACACTTGTCTGTTTTTTTAAAGTACATGATAGATAGAAATTCCTTTTTCAATAAAAAGGAGGTTGGGACTCTCACATTTACAAGTTGCATTCCACTTTTTGCAGTTTCTCAGCTCATGTATGGATTTGTAGAAGGTGCATAACAGTTAATAAATCAGTATCTAATGACAATTGATTACCTGCAGATCATGAACAGAGTATGAACAAGGACCAATTAAAGACCAACTGTGCACTAGTTTTTCATTTTGTATTTGCCATATATTCATATTAGATATAAAAAGCCAGTTATCACTTGACATGGGTATTCTGAGTCTCAAGTAAAAGCAAAATTTCTGTTGTGAGGTCTGCTGTGCCAGCCACAGATGCAGGCGAAACATCAGAAAGAAACTATTCCAGAACACGGCCTCACAGCCTGGAAAAAACCCAAGGAAAAATTCTGCTCTTTCTTGCTAAAAATCTACAGAGTGCTGGACGTTTCTGACTTTGATAGAATTAAGAGTTTACTCAGGCGGCATCAAGTCAAAAAGCTGTGCTCTTAGGAAAGCTCTCTAGAAATAACTGAACTTGATACTGAAAGGATTTACTGGGACTATTAGGAAAGATGCTTCTCTCAACTTCTGAATTCTGGTTTATACTGTTAAACAGTATAGTAAACATAAGACATATGCACTTCTTCCTGAACTATAAGTTAATCAATTAGGAATGCTGGTTCATAATTTCCCTCCTAATTGACTGTCATTTCCAGTAAATGCACCTATGTAAGTTTAACATGTAATCTGAAAGATGATAGGTGTGATTTTGTGGGATATATGGCCTAAATCTAATTGCTAGTCCCAATCAGAGTAGACCTAGCAATGTAAATCCCATTGATTCTATCAGCCTACTCTCATGGGGACCAGCAACTAGATTTAGCCCAGTTCAGAATGAAGTGAGCAAGTTTATTTGTATTATCTGTGTCTGTAAACTGTTTCTATTCCTATCTTAATGCAACCATTTTCATTGAGAGGAAAAGGCTATTGCTGCAACTCATACAGACTGAGAGAGATTAAACAGTAAGAGACTATTTCCCGAGATAACTCTTCTGACAATATGTGGTGAACAAAGACCAGATCCAATCCCAGGATGAACTGAACTGACCTGGCCTGAGGCATGAGTTCTGCTAAGTATCTCAGGACAGAAACAGGAACTGGATGATCAAATAAGAAATAACTGAAGCACATCAGGAAGTAAAGCAGAGGGAAGCAATACCTGGATGAGTAGTTTAGAAGTGAGCAGGGAAGCCAAAATAGTCTGCACCTGGATGATGCATTACTCAGAAGGAATCAGGCAAGAGATGGAAAATTTATAGGGCCAGGTGGACCGCTATTGACACTTTCGTATTGTATAAACCCTACTGGGTTGTTAGCTGCAATGCCACCACCTATCCATCTGCAGTGATGCTGCTACAACACAGCAGAGAGCAAGTCAGTAGCTTCCTTGTCCTCAATTTGCTGTAGTAGCACAGAGTAAGGCTCCTGGGTCCCATTTCTAAATTTCAGGTTTGAAATCCCTGTAAGCCTATAGGTGAAGTTTGTGGGGTTAAGTAACATTGGAGAGGCTCATGAAATGACTTCTTGGGATCCTTGGCATAGAAAAAGGAATTGGGAAGTAAATAAATATATAAGGAAAAGTTGGCATCTATGAGGACAGCCAGTTAAGCACTTTGGTGTGAACGGTGAGCCCACTATGATGTGCCAGCAAATATCAGCTTTGTGGACAGTGCTGTAGATAACTCTGTGCACAATCCTTCATGTTCTTCATAGGCATTTGAAGATTAAAAGTGTGCTTACTGTTTACATTTCTGGGAGCTGGCCATGCCTCCTGCTACACAGACCCAGTCCACTGAGTGTTACAGCACAGGAAAATATGTCCAGCTGGAGATGATGCTTAAGAAGGGAGACCAGGGACACGAGAAAGGGCCAAGACTCTTGGGCATTACAAATAACGAAAAACTAAATAAAATCTGGTGCCAGTTTGCAATCCTTAAATAGATTACTAAATTATAGATACCCAGGTACTTTATGCCCAGTTATAAATATCTTTAAAGTAAAAGTGATACCAATGCTAATTTTTGGTGCTGAAATTTGGGGTTTTTCAGATCTCTCAAAAATTTAACTCAATTTCTGTGTATGATTTTAGGAGTTTCAAAATCTACTCCAGCTTATTTAACAGAAGAAAGGCTCTTGAGATCTGCCTGGAGGAACAGAGGACAGTCCCTCCATGAAAATTTTGGCTCCAGAAACTTAAAATGTACTACCAAACTTTGGATTCTCTGCTCAGGCACTGAATCAAAGGATGATCGCTACTAAAAAGTTCTTTCAACAAAGAGTGTCCAATGTGGGTGCACAAACTGATATAACTGCCCTAACAACTGTTGGAACAACGGAATTGTTAATCAGTGCGAAACGTGCAAAATACCTGACACTGCCCCCACCAATGGAATCACGAAAAACCCTTACACACTTCTGTTTTGAACAAATGGATATGATGATGAAATTGGGAAGATTCTATGGTAACCCAGTACAAGATAGGTTGTGTGTCTGTGGTAAGCCAGCTCTGGAAGATTTGGCTCTTTATATACTTGAGTGTCAGATATATACTGACTTTAAAGAAAGTTATTTAGAGTCTTTCCTAAAAGAAAATGAAATACTGGGGTGTAAAAGAGAAACTTAGTTTTTTCTTACAATCAACAAATCAACATGTGATTCTCAGCGATGTCTGCCAGATGCAGAGAAAAGTTCTTGGGAGTCCATTTTGGTTAATTGTCATAGAAACCTGAAGATATGAGTGTTTAAAATGCTTTTGTTATGATACTGAAGGTTAAATGTTACTTCTTCTTTGTTACTGTAATGTGACCTGCTTTATAGTTATTTATTACAAATTTAGTCATATGTTTTATTTAGTCAATTTTAAATATTATCTTATAATTGTATGAAAGTTTGGATGATTTGTACTCAGTAATCTTTTGTTTTTTTGTTTTTGTTTTTTTGCCATGGTCTTTGGTCTAAGCAATAAATCATTTCTTCTTGTAGAAAGGGCCAAAACATCAAGAAATATGAACATCATATCAACAGGATCTATGTAGATCACTGCACTGGGATTTCTCTGGTATTAGGAACCCTAACGTGACTGCATAAATGATTACTACATTCAAGGACAGACAGACACTGATACTCTCCCTGCCTTCTGCTAGCAGTTAAAAAAAGAAAAGAAAACAGGGACAGGATGTTTGAAGATGGAAGCCCCAGTATAGGGTACCAGTGCTTGTTTCTGACTCCTGATCTGTTTTTAAAGTAATACAGCCAAGAAAACTCTGAGATAAAGTCATGCTTACATGTCCACATACAGATATGGATTGACATTGTCTTGCTGCTGTTCATTTGTCAGCTAGAGGCAAGGGTACAGGCCAGAAATATACTTAAGTATACAGTGCTCCGACATGGCAATCAGTCACTAGACAGAAGCAGCAGGAAGGTTACATGGTACAATTTTAACCCTCTGTTATACTCTTCTAAACCCAGGAAGCAGGAACATACATATATGGCAAGATGGCCCATCTTGCCCATCTAATATTCTTCAGCAATGGGTACTGGGGAGGTGGGGAGAAGGGGAACAGAAAGACAAAGAAAAACAATAGCAATATACATCAACAAAGTGGAAAAACTGAGGGCTGGTATTGCAAAAGGTCAAACACATTATCTTAGGGATAGTAGAATGAGACTAGACAACAAACATCCCATCAGGAAATAAGGGAGAAGAATTGTGGATGGAGGCACCATCAGTCAGCGCTGGGAGACTAAAACCCTTGTATCAGTCTAATTCACAAATGGGCTGCTCACTCCTTGCTTGTGGCCTTTAGGTGCTCTCTGAACTGCTTGCAAAGATTCACTCATTTTCTCCAGCATCCTAGTCAATCAGACAGCAACTGGGTGCCAAAGAAAAAATTACTCTTCTGGTGTTACCACTAGCAGTACTGAGACAGCAGTCCTGATTGAGGCCACTGAGGGTGTGAGAGGCTTTAATACCCTGCATTTTAGCTGTGATCTTGATGCAGCTGAGGTTGCTGTTTCTCTGCCACTAGTAGCAGGTGAGAAACAACAGTCTTGATTAAGATAGCTATGGTAGTTAGGGGAGACATTAATACACATCCACCCTACTCATGTAACCAAGAGTGCTGTTTCCTTGCTTGCAATACTAGTGGGGAAACAGTAGTCTCAGAAGGCAGTGAAAGGAGGCTTAAACCTATGGTAGGTTGCAGGGAAGTTATGTATTTGTGTATGCAAATGCATGTGCATGCAGCTCAGCATCTGACACCCCATACAGTCCCAGGGGTTACCAGGTTGGCTACTGTTCATCTAATTTAAATGGTATGAGAATGGGAATTATAGTGTAAAGATCATTACAGAAAGACAGATTTTTAAAAATGGTCTACATCAACCAAGAGTTGAAGAGGCAGATAGGGTGGAAGAAGGAACCAGACAAACCTCCTACTCCCAGAAACATAGTGTAATCAAATGACTTTAAATTCTATCTGGACCCACTCCTCCCACATAGCTATGGCATGTCAGGATCAAAATGTCCAATATAAAAGTGTGAAGCACTGCAGCTATAGCAGAACTTAGAAATGTTACTTTTGGTTACAACTCTCAGAACTGGTCATGTTGGCTGGGTGATTCTGGGAGCTGTAGTACTTTTTTTTTTTTTTAAGTAGCCTTTCCAAGTTCTGAGTTATAGGTAGGGAATGTGGAGATAACACTGGAAGTGAGAAAATGTTTTCTCACCATAAAGTTAATAGTAGCTATGATGGTGTAAACTAGGCAGTGTATTTCTAACCTAGAAGGTCTTTGTCTCACATTATTTCTTCCCTTGGTTCTTTAGGACTGGACTTTATCTTCCAAAGTATGAAGGAAAGGATTTATTTTATTTTTTGTTGTGCTTTCCTTCCTACTGAGAAAGAGATAAATAATTCAAGTAGTGCATTCAAGAGTCAGATCAATTAGTCGATGCAGCTCTCCAGTAATCCTATTGGGTGCCATTCAAGCACTCTCTTTCACCACTGATCACCCCTACCCTGCAACTGTAGAAGCTCTAAGAACTGCACTACAAAAATTTTTAGCATGAGACTCCTTGTAAAGATGTGTGCTGTCTAAGCAGATGGAAAAAATTCAACAGACAGCCTGGAAGTAATTCCTGGCCTGTTGTTTTCTTCTGCATTTTAGTGACAGGTACAGGTAAAATCCTGATAAGCTCAGAGTAGCAATGAATTCTAGAAAGATACTACAGAATGCTTTTTCTTTCCTGATATGGTGGATAATGTAAGACATGCCTCAGTTGATCAGTTCTCTCCAGCCCAGCCCAGCCCAGCCCAGCCCAGCCCAGCCCTTTCCCTATCTATGACAAAAAACAAAACAAACAAACAAACCCCTCAACTCTCCATGATCTTGTCAACACCTTTTGGTAAAGGGGGAACCCATAAACAGCAGGTTTAGTTTCCAACAGACTGAGTAATATCATAAATTCCTTAGAGAATGACTTAACTTTGAGTATTAGAAGGCAACTGTAAAAGATAATTTGTCCCACCTTTACTGTTTTTGGCAGAAACAGCAATAATTACTACATATTTTTTCTTAGTCAAAGTCATAGTATCATAGAATCGAGCTGGAAGAGACCACAAGGGCCATCTAGTCCAACCCCCTGCCAAGCAGGAATACACAATCAAATCATTCCCAACAGAGACCATCCAGCCTCTCTTTAAAAACCTCCAAAGAAGGAGACTCCACCAAACTCCAAGGCAGTGTATTCCACTGCTGAACAGCTCTTACTGTCAGGAAATTCTTCCTAATGTTTAGGTAGAATCTCTTTTCTTCTAGATAATGGTTGACAGCGAAGACCCAAACTGCTGTATTTTCAGTAAAATTTCCTACAGCAACTTTCTCTTTCAAGTTAATTGGTATCTTGGAATGTACAGGTAGCTCCCAGTTACAAAGTGTTCTGTGTAACATTATGTCTGTTTGCTCATGATCCCTCAAACAATGTATTTGTTTAGATGAGGGGTGAAGAAACAGTTCCTTCCCAAGCTCTCAGCATCCCCAACAGCTCTCAGCATCCCCAACCAATTGCTATACTGACTAAAGCTGATGGGAGCAGGAGTCCAACAACCTTTGGAAGGTCACAAGTTTCCCAACTCTAATTTAGACTTTTACCCAGCCATATAAAATGAAAAAGGTCCTAATACTGAAATCTTCTGCTTGGGCCTATATTTGTCTATATCTATATCTATATCTCCATCCACATCAGGTTATACCTGGGACTCTGCTACCACGACATCTTTAATGAGATGTGGTCCAACTGGCTCACTGTTCTCCATCTTCACATATGTGACTTGGTAGCCTCGGATTTGGCCATGTTGCTTATTGGAGATGGGCGATTTCCAGGAGACACGAATGGCTGTTGAGTTCACTGACTCAACCTCCACTTTCCGTGGTGGAGCACCAGGCACTGAAATGCAGATGGAAAACTTAGTCAGAGAAAAGCATCCTATTAAAACTGCAGAGCCCTGTGCCATAAACTGATTCCCCATCTCAATCCTTATTCTCAAACTAATTTTCCTAGAAAGATAAATATATTTATGTAAAAGGAGAAAATACATGTGCACACATGGGTGCATGGAAAGACAGGTGTATGCATATGTCTAGGTATGCATAGGTGTATGCATATCTGTGCATATCACACCAGCATATGGAACATAGATTTCAAAGATCAATAACAGAGTGAACGGCACATTCTGCCGGTCTATGCTGGCCTGCTATTTAATTACTCACACAACTAGATACAAAGTAAGAAGCTTACTTTAAGTAGCTCTACCTTTACAATACACACATATCAACGAAAGAATATATTACAGGAACTCATTACTTAAGAGAGGATCAGTTTGTAATCTGATTGCTCTAAGGCTAGATGGTCCTTTGCCTAACACAAGAGGGAGGCAGGCACCTTGGAAAACCAGGTTCTTGGCTGTGCATTCAGTTTGCAGAGTGGTTTTTAATACAGTAGTGAAGTGGGAAAAGGCAGTTCTCTAAAAAAAAAAATCCCTTTCCTTGAAAGAAGAAACTCATGTCAGTTTATACTTTGTCTACCATTTGGAAAAGTTACATACTTATTACTTTGGGCTCTTATACTGACTGTGACAAAAAACCAATGTTCAAAAAGCACCTTCTGCTTATGCATATGAGGAGCAGAAAGTGCATTATCTCAAGAGAATACTCTTGCCATTCAGCTACTCAGCAGTAGCTTCAAAGCACAGAGCAGTGTCTTGATACTGCAGGACAAATCCATGGTGTCCAAACAGCATACAGTGCTTGGGTTGCCAGTGCAGCATGAGGTTAATTAGGGACAGAGAACCGGTCGTAACCTGCAAGGATTGTTTTACATAGGCTCGCAGCAGGCAGGCAGGCATTTGCTCAGCCTCAGGCAACTGGTTATTTTCCACAGATCTCACTCTTAATTGTGGATAATTGCTTGAAGAAGAGTGCAGAGGGGAAAGATACATACATTAGTAGGAGGAGGAGATAGGGCAAATGGGTAATTAGAAAAGGTTTGTGAGCCTTAATCCCATTTGCTACACAATCTTGGAGATAGGATGTCTTTCCTGATTGGTTGGTTTTTCATTCTTTCCCAAAAGTGAATGGAAAGCAGAGTTGACAGCAGTGTGTTAACTGGTTAACATTCTCCCTTCTCCCTAGCCTTAGATGTGGCTTGTGACATTTCTGCCATGGTAGTGTTATGATGAGGCTTACCTATAGCTGGCATTAGTGGTCAGAACCTTATACTAAGAGCAGCTGCCTAGGGACTGAGTTCTGTTGGGTCAGTAGAGGTCATCCCCATTATAAGGAGGGTACATTAGCTAGGCTTAACATTCCAAGTTGCAAAAAAGCATTTCACCTCCTTCTTATACTTCTATTTATGAAAAAACCAGTGCATCAGAAGGTTCCAAAATCACTCGTGACAGAGAGCTTAGCTGGGACGACCAATAGTGCAGCCTTCAAACTAATGCAGAGGGCTTGCTGCGACATTTCTGGGGTAGTGGATTCCCTCCGGCCGGTTAAGGCTTTGCTAAATGAGAACTGATGCAAACAATTCAGGCAGCAAGACATACAGATGTGCTAGCGACCCCAGGAAGTAGTCAATGAAAATTGCTATGCACCACTTCCCAGGACTGCATTTATGCAAAGGACACTACAGCATGGGTGCTAAAGCTGAAGAATGCCTATTGCTTTGAGAGTAGTTCCCTTTCCATGTGTTTTCTTTATGTTCTCTTTGGCCTCTAAGGCCAGGATACAGCCTGGAAAGTACCTTCTGTCACCATGAACACTGGCACTTTCTGAAGAAGAGACTTAAAATAGGATGACATAACTGACAGACTAGTTAATGTAATGGTGTATTTTGCTTCAGAATGTCCCGACAAGAAAGGCATTTTGCCCACATGACACAGACAGGAAACAAATATGCAGAGGTAGCAGATGTTCTACTCACCAGGAATGGGAATTATAATTTCATACCTATGAACCCCATATGTAAGAGACCTATTCTTTCTTTATGATTGCACTAAAGAGCCTATAAAAATTCTAAGAACCTAAACAAAAAGCTGCATGACTTGCCTTTTAAAGTTGTGTATGTTTCTGTCTTTATGTGTGGGTGACTTAGAGAAATATCTCAGGTGAGCTGTCCTGAGAACAGGGGAAAAGAAACCTAATAGCACTGCAAATGTTATATCATAGGCAGAACCAAAATAGAGTCCTTATTACCTTCACTATGAGTTAGGAACCTACCGTCTTCATCAGTACGAACCCAGACAGGGATGCTCTCTGGCCCAGGACCCACATCTGTGTGAGCCCTCACCCACACTTTATACTCGGTCCATTTCTCCAAGTCGCTGATCTCCCAGCTGGAATGCTCGTGTCCAATGCCCTCAACCACATGCTTGGTGCTGTCCTCTCCTTCCACTGCCTGGTATGCGATGGAATACTGTGTGATGACTCCATTGCGGCTCTGAGCCGGTGGTGGTACCCAACTTACCCGGATGGCAGTGGAGCTGGTGCTTACACATACGACCTCTTGGGGTGGGGCAGAAGGGGCTAGGGATAAATAAATGAAGGAAGTGGGGAGATGAGGGGAAATGGTTGGATGAGAAGCACAATCTACATGGAGATCTTGCCCAGCCAACAGAACCTCTCCTGTTTGTCATTCATTTGGGGAAATATGGAATTAGACCTCTGAGAGATAGCTGATTTACACAAAGGATATGTAATGATAGTAGTATTTAGCTTAGCATAGGGTGCTCCCAAGAGAAGAGAGAACTGGAAATCACAAGACAGAAAGATGAGACAGCAATAGGATAAGTACTAAGAGAAAACAGGAGTGTCAGGAAGGGACAAGGAAGAATCTGAGAGCTGAAAATGATAGAAACTAAGAAGTAAGTAAGAATAATGTTCCTTTTCTTCTTGAATAATTCAATGATGCCCTATTGGAGGAAGGCTTCAGAGAACAGTCAGTGCACAAACAACCAGCAGGCATTTTGGTGAATATACAGTACCTGTTGCACCTGATATCCAGTTCAGCACCTGTGAAACTACTGAGTATTGCATTAAAAAACTGGAGGCTCCCAAGGCAATGAAGAGAATTCATACAGAGGTAGAACAAGATTTGCCAGAATGCTGATGCCATCAATTGATGATAGCTTATAAAGTTAGTCCTCTATCCCACCAAAATGGATGGAAGGGGGGATGCAAGTCTGAGGTTTTATACTAGAAGAAGAGCAAAATGAAAGGGATCTCTAAACAAAGGACTTTCTAAATCAGCAAATTGTTGGACACGTAATACTACTAATACTTCCTTAACACATATTTTTTGGACTTGTCCCATAGTAATCACACAAGTAAATTTGGTTTTGCAAAGTTCTTGCTAATCAGGAATGTGCATGTTTTTTTGAATTATTTACCTGTTTCTTGGAGATTAACAAATGGCCAACAGAAGATGATTTTCCATGCCCTTTTGACTACTAAAAGATTAAAACTTTGTTACTGGAAAGATAGTTTTTCTCAACTGTGATCCAATAGATAGCAGACCTAACAATGCTTGCAACATTTGAAAAAATTGATGTAAAGATGAAATTTACAATGGACAGTTAGTCAGCTTTTATAGAAACTTACAAGTAATGTGGTTAATTTTTCTCCTTTTGCATTTTTATTTTCCTGCTTTTGTTATACTGGGACATTATTGTATGCAACTAAGATCCCTTTTGAATATTAATAATTTTTAAAGAACATTTTTAAAAAGAAAAAAAGCAAGACTTAAAAATGTTGGTTAATAGTTGGGGTGAATAGCCATCAAAATATAGATATTCTGAAATTATTATATTGAGAAGTGGACAATTGTTTGATCCCTGAGGAAACGGAACAAATTAGGAAATTCTTTTCTAATATCTACTTTTTTCAGGGTAGAAAAAGTGGTTAAAAAAACTTTCACCATCAAGCTCTCCAAGAATCCCAATCCTAGATTATTCTTCATTTTCTCTCTCTGGCTTTTCTTCGCAAACAAAGATTCAGGAAGGACTCATCCCACATTTTCTGCAAGCGCACTGATGACTAAAAAGGCCAATCAGAGATAAACAAGTCTGGTTGCAGAAAGCACAGCAGAAGATCTCCTTGGTTGATGTTTACGGGTTGTGATTCTTTCTGCGTTGTCGTTTCTCTTCAAGACTTGTTCGGCGTGAGTTCTCAAATAAGGCTGCAGCATTGTGGATAGCGCGTCTCCATGCCTCCTGATGTGAGGCCATGGCGGACCATTGTTGGTAATCAATTTGGCCGAGCCTGAGATGTTGTTTCAGGGAGTCCTTGTATCGCTTTTTTGGAGTGCCCCTCTTACACTGACCCTTGGCGAGTTCTTCATTTTATCAAGCGATAAACACCTACATTTTAAGAACTGGCAGATGGCAGATCATTCTTTCTATCTCTTTGTCTAAACAAGAAAGACCAACAACAGAAATGCAACTAAAGGACAATTTGTAGAACACATTTGATACAGATCCCTCAGATTTTACACTTTGTTCCTGAAGTGGTGATCAGACGGCAGGAGGCAAATTCATGTCCTTTAAGTTACAGGCAAAATCTGAATGTTTTAATACAGATATCTACCAAATACTCACTGAGGCTACTTTAAATGGTGTTACAGGAGCTTGGTAAAGGATAAAGTGTAGAAAAAAGGGGTACAATGGGAGGCAATACGGAAAAAAGAAATCTCTGCGATTAGTGACTACTCAGAATAGAGGCAACTTCATCCAAGTAATCCATCACTAATACCTCACTTCTGTTGAGCTATCATGTATCAAGGCCACCAAAGAGCTGAAAAAAAGTGAAAGGCTTTTGGAACACACATGCAAACGTGGCACTAGAAACTTTCCAGAAACCAATGAAAAGTGAATTATGTAAAAATCACTAAATAGCAAAGAGAGCAGAACCCACAGAAGCTCAAGCTGTTTTATACTCTTAATAGGAACTTTTTGTTCAAAGATTTAGTTATCTCTTTGGGTATTGCTGCTGGACAAACATTACAAAAGACTGGAGAGAGTATGACGTGCTGTCATTAGATCAAAGGTACCATGTCAAGTCCATTTTGCTAGAGGAAGTACAAATGCGGACATACGCTATGCTGTCTAGAACAATCTTATTGTTTGTGTAAATAAGAAAATAGAAAGAGTCCCTGCAGCTCTGGAGAGATGCAGCTAAATAACACATGCCATCTGAAGGTTTGAATGTGCAGCTTTACATTGTAAAATGGCAGACCTATACATCTTGTTCTCTCTGCTCATGATAATTTTTGTTTTGTATGATGCTGATGCAAGGTAGTTTTGAGCTGTGAGATTTTCCATTTGTTGCGATATTCTCCATTTTCTTTTGTTCTGTACTTTTAAACCGTTTTAAAAATAATAAAGACATGCAAGCAACACTGCTAAGGTGGACAAGAGAAGTGGACAGTAAAGAAAGGTGCGGAGGAGGAAGCCAAAGTGAACAGAGGTCTAGCCCATGAAAGCGATATGGTTTGCCACAAACAGATAATGAATTTGCATGATTGCTTAACAAGAAGGAAACTTAATTTTAAGCAATCTCTTCCTTCAGTTACCCTTAAACAGACATTTTGGAGAAAAGGCCTCATTAAGACAATTTTGTTAATTAATCTCTGATTGACAAAGCTCCTAGTAAGTAGAAGGAAAACTGGGAAGAGAATTATTATCAAATATAATTACTGGAGCATCAAGTGAGTGATGGGCATTTCCCATGCTTGCTGATGGCTGGGTAAGAATCACACTTGCACAATTCCAATACACTAGCTTCAGCTTAACATCAGAAAAGGTCAAAATAAAACCTAGCAAAACAAGCACAATACATAAGAAAAATACATGAGACAGGAGTGAACACCAACATGCATGTGCACATACACAATCCACACATTTTGAATATGAACACCATGGCACAAATATTCTGAGAGGCAGCACGAACATTTTTGATATGCTCAGGTAACGCCTTACAACATGGATATGAAAGGGCCTATGTTTTATGCTCATTTGTGCTGCCTTGTTAGTCCTACGTTTTGGGGAAGTGCCCATTTTGCTGCCTATCCATACAAGCACAAGTAGTGGCTAATAGAACATACACTCTCCACATTCAATGGAGACTCCATTGTCAAATATTTATAATGCCTCTATCTGAGTATTGTTTCATACTTTTCATCTATCAGTCCTGCTAGCACTAAGATCCCATTAGCTGGAGCAAGTTAAACAGGGCTGTTGGAATACCTGTGATTGATATGCTAACGAAAGGAAGAAAGGTCATTCCAATCATGAGTGCAGCAGTTTTCCCTCCCCTTTTATCCCAGGCACCCTCTGGCTCCATACAGAGAGGAACTGCTGTTGCCTCCATTGCTGCTTGCCCCACACAGTCATGAAATCCTTGACAGATGGCACAAACAGAAATGTCTCTCTTCTCCCCTTTAATGCGCTTTGCATAAAAGCAACCCCCAAAATCATTAGCGAAAACAAGCTTATCTCAGAGCTCTTTGATAGCTTTAATCTGCTTATGTGCAGCACTTTGTGCTGCCAATAAGGGTGCATTGGTCTCCTACTCCACCAGCACATGGGCTGAGAAGAGCATGACAGCAATCTAGCTTGGGTCACTTCTTTATCTGGCCTTCTGACTAATCCCACTGTGGCCTGGTGCTGCTTCTTTTGAGCCTTCAGATCCTAAAGGTAGAAGCCATATAGCAGTCTCTTTACACTTTCCACTCCACAAAAGTCAAGCAACTACTACATGAACCACACTACAGTACTTTACTCAGCATAAATTCCCCAAAGAACTTCCATCTATTTGTAAACATCCAAGTTCCTCCCCTCCAAAAAATTCTTACAGGTTTGTAAATGGCTGCACTGTAGTGATAATGCAGTGGGTGCTGCACTCTTTTTGTACAGAGATGGCCATATATGCTTGGGAAGAGGTGAGCAACAGTGTCCAACTAGAATATGAGCACATGCAGAGCAAGGGTGTGCATGCACAAGGTGTAAATATCAAACTTGCTCACAACTGAACAGCAGGAGGAGAGGATGTGCCAGTAAACTCACAGAAACACAGGGAACTCCCTTTCCCTACTCCCTTTCCCCAGAACATGTGTGAGTCCACCAGCTGAAATGGGAAGGTATGGTCTGAAAGACACAAGCATGAGACTTACCCTGGCCCAGTGGCCCCTGCTACAGAGCCACAGCTGTCCTTTAATTCCTCGTGCCTCTATCTATTGGTTTGACTCTCCCAAGCCTCCCTCTCATACAGAAGTGAAGGAGAAGTTGCACCCTTCTTTACATCCAATCAGAGACACTTACTGGACTGTGCTGTCCGGGCTTCCAAAACTGGGGTATAGACTCCCAGGCCCAGCTCAGAGCGGGCTCCCAGCTGGAACTTGTAAAGTGTGTCTGGCTTGAGTCCTTCAACTGCATATGATGAAGTCTGGTCAAACTCCACTTTATGCTAGAAAAGGCAAGAGGCATGTTTTCTTTTCAACTGGATGGAAATTAAGAAAGAGCCTTTGGCATTATTTCATCCCACTCCCATAACAGTCCTGAACCTTTGGCTGAAGATGTACCTGTAGTAGTCATGTGATTATATGTAATCCTAAACATATGTGTCATGAATAAACTTCCAGGGCACTGGCATTTCTGTGGCAAAATCACTACCCTTACACCAAGAATAACATTTTTGCCCAGTGGAAGAGCACCTATCACACTTTTCAATATGCCAGTAAAAAACTGTCAAGAAATATCCCCAACGCTCTTCACAAGTCTTCTTCTCCCAAGCTAAAATAAAGATCCCTCCACTGCAACATGTCATAATCTGCCATCTGCAGGCCTATGCAGTCCACTGTATGCAGAGATCTGCAGTGTGCAGCCATAATCCAAAAAAGACAAAGTTAAAACACAGACTTAAATCTATGCTCATAAGAGCAATCCAATGGGTTTTGCCTTATATTGAGCTATTACATCTGGCTTGATCTAGGATCTAATATTAGAATCCTCAGGGCAAGTAGTCTGGGATAGGACAGTGTAAATTTCATAGTTTCAACAAATTTCAACAAGCACTGAGAAACAACAAATACTGACCACAGAATCCCACCTTTACTCAGTAGCAATTTCATGCAATGGGGGGGGGGGAAGTTCATCACAGCAGAGCAAAATTGTCCCTCCCCAAACCCTACAGGGTATAAACTGGCACTTTCAGTTAATTAAAAAATAAAACATTGGATCAACGAGGTGCATTACTATAAGTTCTATTGGGATAGCATGGAAGTCAATCTGCTACCTGGCCTTCATTTCAGAGCTACAACATAATGGCATAAGGACCAGCCATTAGATAGATAATCTCTGATGTCTGATACAGATATTCATGCAGAAATGTGGTTTTCAACATAGTATTTCTCATGGTTAGGGATCCATAAGACTTCTTCTTTCCCATATAGAAGACTGTGTTGGGGTTAAGTTGCATAGAGTTCTACTGAAAATTACTTCTGTATGAACAAAAAACTGCTGCTTGAACACTAAGTGGGACCTCATCTAACACAAGGTGGTGTCAAAAGATGTATCCCATACCCACAGGCAACTTTGGCACAGGTCTCTAATTAACAATGGATCAAGGCGCCTCTTACCTGGACCCCATCAGCTGCTTCCCAGTACACCAGCTCATACTTGGTGATGCGTTCCTGAGAGGCTGGCAGCCAAGTCAGCATGATTCGTGTGTCAGACTCTGCCTCAGCTTGGAAATCAGCTGGCTGGGCTGGAACTGGGGATCAATAAAACAAGAGTCAAGGGGAGAGGAGGGGATTCTCTGAAAGCTTTGTGAAATTATACTTCTCCTCAGCTCCAGGTTCAAGTAAAGATAGCAATGTTCTTTTTAGGCTAATGATTTATACTTATATCACTTGTGAACTATGCAGGCATTCCTTTCTTATACACCATACTTATGCATTCACATCTACAATGCTGATGGCATAACTAATAATCTATAGTCTGAAAAGATGTCCATCAATCTCCAGTAAGAAGCAGAAGGTTAAAGGTTTTCCCCACGATATACACAGCCTGTCTCTGGGTAACACCACAGTCATAGTTTTGGATTCATACTATTGGCTCCTGGAAGTATTCACACCAACATGCATGCATATATACTTACCACCCTGCTGAGTTTTGACCTGGATGATTTCAGAAGGGGGCCCATCACCAACGGAGGTGAAAGCCAAGACCCGGATACTATAGGTAGTCCCAGTTATCAAGCTGCCCACTGTGGTGAGATGACTGTCATCAGTGTTGTGCTTCTGCCACATGCTGAGCGGCAGGTGGGGGTCAGTGGTGTAGTACACTCGATAGCCTCGGATCAGGCCATTGGGCTCTTCAGGCTGTTCCCACTGCACCAGCATGGTGCTGGCACTCAGCATCCGTGCCTGTACTTTCAGGGGTGCACTTGATGGGGCCTGCTCTCCTGTTCTTGCCTCAACCAGTTCACTCGGGGGACTTCTGCCAATGTTGTTTACAGCAATAATACGAAACTCATATTCTGAGAAGGGGCTTAGGCCA
This sequence comes from Gambelia wislizenii, assembly GCA_030847615.1. Classification (NCBI taxonomy): domain Eukaryota; kingdom Metazoa; phylum Chordata; class Lepidosauria; order Squamata; family Crotaphytidae; genus Gambelia; species Gambelia wislizenii. Next base: position 86,865,657 of record JAUMIR010000004.1, on the reverse strand, counting down.
CCAATGCTGTAGCGGGTGGTCGCCACACCATCCACTTCTTGGAAAGTCCCCTCCAAAGTCTTGGGTTTATACTGAATAACATAGTAGGAGATAGGGTCAGCATTTCCTGAATCCCAGGTGAGAGTCACACTGGTGGCTGTTGTCTCAGTCACTAATGTGTCTATTGGTGGCTTTGGCAGGGCTGGAAATAAAAGGGTATGCTATTAGTTATCTGATTAATGCAAATGTTGCAATATGTAGAGCTATAAAGTAGGTTCAAACTCTTACTAGCATTTTCCTTTAAAGACAGAAATCATCTCATAGTCAGGAACGTACATTTTTTATATTATACATTACCATATATTGCTTGAAGTGCTTTTTAATGGAAGGGTAAACATAGCAATCATGTTATTAGATGTGCTTAAAGCACTTGCTAGCAGCTGGTTAAATAAAGGTAATTTAAGCAAGGATCTGTCAGGTTTTCCAAAGGGAAAAGGGCTCCCCTTGTGTGTTGGGGCACACTTCAGGAAGCCTTGTTCAGGGCCAACGTCAAGGACAATAGTTGCTCCATCTGTAATGCTGTTATAAAAGCAACAGGAGTTTGAGCTGCAGGAGCATTTGGGTGCTAGGATTTTAAATGATACCAGGTAATGTCGACTTTAAATATTGGGAGAAAACAAGAACCACTCTTGCACACTTGCCATACAGCCAGAGAAGAAAATATGTGCCCAGTACTGTGTTTTCTTTTGTTACTGTTAACTACCATCAAGTTCTCTTCAAGTTATGGTGACCCTATGAATGAGAGACCTCCAAGTCACTCTATCATCATCAGCCCTATGTGGATCAACAGGCCACACTACATGTTTCTGACCAGAAAATAAGCTAACAGCCAAACTAGATGTGGTGTTTGTCTTATAGTTTACCCCATGGTGTCTTTTTGTTTGTTGGTTTACTTAAAAAAAAAAAGAAAAAAGATTTTATGCTGTAACATCATCCATAACAATCCCCCTTCCCAAAATATACAGTGCTACACAAAGTAACATTTTGTATAAAAGTAATCACACAATCAACTAGAAAAATCTGAACACCTTTAGGAATCTAGCATTATCTCCCCTTCCTATGTATTTAATACAACAATTGCAAAACTAGTAACATTGTGTTTTTCTTTCTTTCATTTAGCCATTTTGAGCTTAATAGTGACATTTTTGATCAAATCTTATTGCCACACCTTATTGTACCTGGCCATCACCCCTTTAAATGACCAGCCCGGCAGCTACCGGTACTAATAAAGAACCAACTAAGGGTTTATAAGACACCTTTGTATATTTCCCCCAGAATGTAGACACCTTACTGCAGAACCACCAACTTGAGCCAGAGCAGAACCATAATGTAATGGGAGAAATTCCAGTTCTTTCTTTATAGGCTTAATTGGGTATGAATGTTCATTTATATAATATTCGAAATGCTGTGTTCTGCACATCTGATTCCACTTCTGTAACTTCAAAATCACATTGAGGTGATACTTTTATTAGGCCAGCCAAAAGGTGCAAAATTCATCATGCTAGCTTTTTAAGCCCACTGGCTTGTTTATCACACAAAGAAGGTACAAAAAAAATCATGCAGAGGAAGAGCAGTGACATTGTTAAGACTCACAGATCTGCATCTTGCTTGCTTGAGCTATTATAGAGATACGGCCTGTACAGAGAGAAGCTTTAGGCTGTGCTTCCCCCAAAAGCTGTGAGGAGGTGTTGTTAACTGCTGTTAATTTGACCACCTTATGAATGAGAGACCTCCAAGTCACCCTATTATCTAAAGCCCTGCTCAGGTCCCACAGACTTAGGGCTTCCTCTTTTCCTACTGCCTTCTACCTTTTCGTGCATTATTGTCTTTTCTAGTGAGTCATGTCTTCTCATGTTATGTCCAAAACACAACAGTCTCAGTTTAGTCCTTTTTGCTTCTAGGGAGAGTTCAGGCTTGATTTGCTCATTTAGTTGTCTTTTTAGCAATCCACGGTATCGGAAGAAATCTTCTCCAGCACCCCATTTCAAATGAGTTGATTTCCTTCCTATCAGCTTTCTTCACTGTCCAGCTTTCACAACCATTCATAGACATACACTAAGGGCTTGTCTAGATGAGAAGAAATAATGCAGACTGATGTGCATTCTTGCAAATTTGCAGCAGCGCTAATTTGTCTCCACAGTTTGTTTGTTTGTTTGTTGCAAAACTGAGTGTATTCGAAGCTATCTGTGTTTGAAGTGCATGCTGAGGTTGCAAATCAAGATGGTGGCTGCAAGTACAGTGAGCGATTATTCTCTACACATGTTATTACCACTGTACAGTATATATTTTTTAACTTGTAAATCAAAGGTGCACAAGTGCAATGTTCTGCTTATACAAAGCTCTTTGGTCGCCTCAACGCAGCAAAAAAGTGCACACTTGGTAATGCGAAACGTGAAAATGGCGCTTCCGGCCCCTTCCTTGCTGGAAAGCCCACCCCCACCTGTACATCCAACCAATCTGCTGCCACCTTCCGCCTTCACCAAGTATGTGCACCATCCCAAATTGGATGTCCATACAAACTATAATGCGCACATAATTTTAAAAACTTCACGAAAATCTGTGAAGGCTCTTCCCACACAGTATATGGCGTTTTTGGCCCCCCTCCTTCCAAATACTATGAATCTCATTCAGATCTTGTTGGGAAAAAGGTATTCTCTGCAAATTCTATGAGGAGTATTTTCACCGTATAGACAAGCCCTAAGATACTACTGTGTGTTGGCTGTTTAGCTGGGCTGCATCTGAGTGCCAGGAAAACACTTATGGTTATGAAACAAAATTCTCTCTCCTTGCATCAGAGTGAGAATCTCCCTAGCCTCCAAACTGATTATCTTTTGGAGTTGGATTAGTGTAAATATTGAAACACATTAGGTATGTGGATGCTAGCCTGGGCAACAGAAATGAAAATATGGCAGCCATTCAGGCTTTGTCAAATGAGCCAAAAGAGATATGCTGTTCTGGGTGGTACATTTTACACCACCCATACAAAGCTGAAAACCAAATAACAGAAGAAATTAATTACCATTTCTCTCCATGGAGATGTAAATGGATAGACCACTACAAGGTATGTCTCTGTGAGACTTGTTCTATTATTCTGATATTTGTATATTTAGCCCAGAATGAAAGTGTCTATATTTTAGAAGAAACACCGCGAGAAGGAATGGAGACAAATGCAGGGTCATGTGAACAAGGAAAAAATGTGTGCATGTGTCCTAAAAGTTTCATATGACCAGTGTCTGGGCCAGTATTCATTCTTAATCTGCAGATAAAGAGCAAGCCTGTATCCATTTGGCTACTGTATTGTTTGGCTACTGTCACCAATCAAAAATGTGAATACAATTGAGGAAAGGGCAAAAACAGATTGATGTAGCTCTCTGCATCTGTATCACAACCAAAGTTTTAGTCACAGCCACGTTTCAAACTACCACCTGGTACTGTGGGAGGGTTAGGCACAGGGCACCATGTGATGCTTCTTACCTTTTACAGTGATCTGTGCTGTTGCATGAATTACGCCCAGTGAAGACATTGCTTCGCAGGTATAGTTGGCCGACTGGGTGATATTGGTCAGCTCTAGAACATTCCTGCCCATTGGCATGTCATCTTCTTTTGTCAGCTCCACGTCTCCAGCAATCCATTTCACATAGGGCATGGGGGACCCCACTGCTACACATGTGAGGTTCACACTCCCTCCAGGCATCACCTCATGGTTGCTTGGAGGGATTGAAAATCGAGGTGACACTCGTCGCACTGAAACAAGGAACAGACAGCTAGTAGGGTCACAGCCTAGGCTATGATCATTTGCTTCAGTCTGGGAGTGGGGGGGAGGAGGATCAACATTTGTCCTAAGAGGTAGCAAATAAATCCAGAAAAACATAATCCTGTTAAAGATGTTTACTGTTCTGCCAAGTTTGGTGCACATTACTCACTTTTTTGAGCCACTGACTGGTTTATGAGCTGTACAAGAGTAGAGCTGGCAATGTTTTCCCCCTTCCCTTCACCAAGCCAGATCATTGACCCTTGAAGGTACCCCTGTTTCAACTGCATCCTACTAATTAGAAAATAGGTTCACTCCTTGTGAACACAGTGCAGTGCATCTTTGCTAGATGAAACTGCCTGCACAATTGCTTAGTTTTCACAGTAAAGCAACCAGCAGGCCAAACCTATCTTGCAGAGGCATTTCTTTTTAAATTACTGCATGTGTTACCACAAGCCAAAACAGCTTTTCTATGATAATACCACTTCACTAGGTGAAAGTTTGTCCTAATGAACCGGAGATTAGATCCAAGCTGGCAGCAGAGTTCCTGGGTGATGGGCCCTCCCCTTCTTTGGGGAATGTACTCCAGGAGACCGATCTCTCCTTATTTCACCATGCAGCACCTCCTCATATCACATTCCTCACCCAGATTACCGGTATTTGTAGGCAAACCTTCAGATCCACTAAAGCTCCCTGGCTGTTGCTGCTGTCAGTCAGGGAAATGACATTGAGAAATGAGGACCCTTCTCTAAGGCTAGTGTTGTGGGCCAATTTAAGCTGGAATAGAGAAACACAACTGAGGACTGTAAATCTTGGTCTCCTCTGGGCAAACTCATTTCAAGTTTTATTTAAAAAGGGGGAGAGACTGCAGTGTGTCTCTTTGGAGAAGCCTGTTTCTCTTGAGCAGAGATGTCAGTGAGCATCTATGGGGAGCCATCGCCTCCTCTGTAATACTTCTCCAATTCACACAGTCAGGGTTGGCTGACGAGTGAAGAGCAGTAGCACAGAGGGTGAGGGTCTACTGAGAGGTAGTGGGGTAGGCAGTTTTGTTAGTGATATGGGAGAGACTTGCTCAGGGGCCAGAGCCCACTGGGAGCAGCTCATGCTGGGCTCCTCCTGTGCCATCTCCAGCACCACAAAATCTTGTTAGAAATGGGGCAGCTGCTGACAGACATGCTGACAAGACTCAGCTCAGGCTGACAAGCTGACACTTCCCCTAATCAAATTTCGCATGAGTTCTCTTTGATGATTCATTCCCAAACCAGCAGACTCACAGAAATAGACTGAACACAGAAGCCCCCACAGTAGCATGTACAACAGAGTGAGGGTTTGGGGATAAATTAGACAATACTATCAACAGCGTGTGCCTACTACACACTATTGCAGTGACAAAACAGGGCTCATTAGCTCCTTACCAGCTGGGGCGAATGATAATGGGCATGTTTTCAAATGCCCCCATCTATACTTTCCGTTTGTTTCTTTTAATCTATTATTCAATCTCAGATCAATAGTTAACATGCATGGTTACTAGTGAGAGGCTCGATACCTGACAGAGGAGCCCTCCCCAAACAAGACAAATTAAAGCAAACCAGTGCTCTAACACAGTTATGAGGATACCCAGGTACTTGATGGACATGACAATGGATCAACATGATGGGGTGGTTGTCCAACGAAGCCTGGTTCTGATCGGCAAGAGGCAGGACTCTTCTGCCAACATAATGAATATGGTACTGAGCCAGTACAAGAAGAGACTGTTCACATGTTGGATCTCAATCCAGGGAAATCAACCAACTTCCCACCCGCTCACCAACAAAACTGGTCTCAAAGAAAAGCAGGCTTCAGGAGTAATGCTACAGGCCTGTGCGTGGTAAACATTCATTGGCTTGACATGCGCCAGACAGGCAAAAGGCCAGGTATGGGAAAGAAGCAGCTAGTTTAAAAAAAAACCGAGTGGGGGAGGGTGGAAATGCAAAGATATACAGGCACTAGACAGAGGAATAAGACTGACAGAAATTCATGCAGAAGGACCCAAAGGAGTCAGCAGCATGCAAAAATTGGGGTTGTCATCCACTCCAGTGAGAATCAGGCAAGATAGCTCCACAACCACCTGTGTTTACCTAAGCCACCCTTAAAGGCATGCAAGAGCAGGGGTTAGAATTAGAATTAGTCACCACCCAAACAACACTGCCTGACATATCCCTCAGACATTACTCCCCAGCTGTCTCCTTTGTGGGAGTAAAAGAACCTGTCAGGACCATGCTTGGAAAGAAAGAACACAGCTTGTGAATCTGCAGATAAGCTTTTTAGTTCATTCAGCAAAGTGCTATCAAGAGAACCTCTTGCCCTTTCTGAAAGCTGCTGTTTATTATTCTAGCGGCAGGGGAAGATAAAAGGTTATTTTGACAATGTATCAGAGATGGGTCCTTTCTAGCCCAGCCAGGGGATGAATGGCAATGAAAATCTGCCTCCTCAGCCTGGTTCCTGCACAGAACTGAATAAATTTAAAGAAAGGCTGAGGCAAGCCCTCTCCCCAAGGGTTGGTTACCCAAAGATAGGATCTGGGGATGGGGGGAAAACATTCTACAAGACAACTCAGCCAAATGCCAGTCTTATGACTGTGCACACAGCCATCTCCCTACAGCCAGTACTGACACTAAGTTGATGACCCCTTTCTTCTCCCCAGCACCCTGGTGTTGTAGCAACACTTCTAGATTGGCGACAGACAAAAAGGTGGACAGATGAGGTTGTCCTAGTTCTTTTCTTAGTTTTTCGAGCCCTCCATTCTCCATAAATGCTCTCCATCATTCTGCTGTGGCATTGCACCATTAATGATCTAGACAAGTGACTATGGCTCAACAGACTGACCTCCAGCCACTTTAAATAAGACAAGAATTGTGTAGTACAACCAACAGAAACTGATTCTGTTGCCCAGAAGATGGAAAGGAGCCCCCTACTCACTGAAGGACAGGGTGGGGGCAAGTGATGGGTGTAGGCTTCAATAACTGCCACTCTGATGCTTTTTCTCTTTCCCTGGTATCATGTTGGTGGTTCCTCTCTTCCAGTTTGATTTCAAGCACTCTTCCAAAGTGTACTAAATCAAACTGTCCTCCTTAATATATATGGGAGGGGTGGAACGGGGTGGTGGTGGAACAGGGTCAGGGTATTGGAGGCTCAGATGTAGTATAGCTTCCCTTCTATTCTTTCCTCTGCCATTAAACCACACACCAGTCTTTTAATATGTAAATGAAAGAGGGAAGGTTGGGCACAGAAATGTTACTGTCAATCCAGGCTAGATTATAATCTAGCAAGAGTGCCTGGAAAAGTGATAAATGAGGTGGATTCCAATCCAGCACCAGCATATCACTCTATAGTAACTGGCAGTTTCTTTGTGTTCTAAGCCCAGTGCGGTATGGAATGGGTCTGTTAATCAATGTTTGATTGCTTCAAACTGGTGAGAGTGGAGAACACTGTATCCACAGGCAGGAATGTGGATCTAGCTTCTACAGGGATCTCATCTCTCTTCCCTCCCCAGCAGTTTTACTTCTGCCTACCTCAGGAAGCTTCAGAAATCCTTTTCTGGTTTACAAAGCAAAACAAAGGGGCCAAAATGGCTCAGATGCACCCCAATTTTCTCAATAGTTTTCACCCTAATGATGCTTCCCCTTTGTCACACTTTTTTTCAGGGGTTGGGGGATTAATTTGTTTGGAATGAAAACAGAAGCAAGCAACTTGGACATGTTGCAAGCAGCAGTTGGGAGCCATGAACGTCTATGGGCAACCAGGTCTAAGGTTTCTTTTAGCAGATTATAAAACATCAAATCCACTGCCGTTTATCCCTAGGCATGAAACCACACATGGCTTGCAAAAAATGAACAATATAAGAAGCTTTCCCACTGAGAAGTAAGCATGCAGGTTGGTAAATAATCTGGCACTTAAAGTGGAAAGTTAAGTGATACAGCATATCCTGAATCATCTCACAGCAGTGGACGTGGGAAGAGCAGAGACCAGCTCCATATTTTGGGAAGGGGAGAAGTAGGCAATACGGCTAAGGGAGGTAGAAAAAGTGTTAATAATTCAGCATGCATTAGGGTCCACCTTCCTTGCATCCAGAGCAAATGAGCATGGATCAATCATCCTACTCCTCTCATACTAGAGCAGCTGCTTCTCAAATTTCATCAAACACTGAGGTCATCTGACTAAAAGTCCTCCCCCTCCCCCTTTCTGCTTCCATTTTGGGATGCAGGCACTAGGCAACTGCTTAAAGCTAGGGAATTACAGTATACTACCGGTATCTATTAAATGATTGCAGTGAGGCTGAAAGAAAAGATGAACAGAGAGAATCACAGATTTAAATTGAAAGTGAAGGCCATCAGCCAGCCAACAGTTCTCTAAAGTGAAGTGTGAGTTCAGACAACTAATTTTCATGCTACTTGGAGGGTTGATGGTTTTTAAAACAGTAGGATTGATGTTGTATCACGTTGAACAGCATTAAAAAGCAACTGGTGCCACTGTGCCATATTTCCTAGCTACACCATTAGCTCACAGGCTTTCAGCTCTTCACATAACTTGAATTTAAGATCCTACATACAAACCCTACCTCATCTCCTACAGTCTTTACATTTGCCTTCTCTAGGCTAGCTCTTCCATTCAAATGTTATTTCAGGATTCTCAGTGGTTGATTAAAGTTCAAAATTATGATACCTGACTTGGTTTTTAGTCTTCTTGGCTGTGGGAAAAACCCAGAATTCCCCTCAACAGTTTAGAAGCAATAGTTATAATCAAGTCAGAAACCTCATGTGTTTGGTACAAACCTTGTATTTAGTCAAAGTATGATTTTATTGAATTATTACTGCAACAAATCATGACTTTGAGGGGCAATTTATTCAAATGTATCTCTTTGTTTAGCAATAGCTGTCTCCTTTGCTGTCCATGCCAAAGACATTTGCCTCTTGCCCCAGCTTTTCCATAAATGATATGAATCTGGCTCTGACACTGCAGACACCTATATAACTTTGCCACCTGGGTCACCTTGTATACATGGTTTTGTATTTGCAGGAAGGCTAGGGTAAAGCACTGGTGTTTTGAGATTGATTGCTCCTTTCCCTTACATTGTCCAATGCCCAGTGTTTTAGTTTATTGTGTTCATCTCACTTGCTTTTGGAAGCTGCAGGCGACACAAATTGACAAGTTCTTTGGATAACTTCTCCACTCCTTTTTCCTACTTATCACTATCCTCTTGAACTAAATCTCCTGATGGAAAGGTGGCTCCTGGAGCTTCATAATCTACTGACAGACTCATCAGCAGGAGGAAAAAAACTGGAAGAAGGAAAAATGCATTTAGAGTCTAATCTCCACCTCAAACAATGCTGCACTGTTTATGTTCCCAATGCCATCCTGAATGTTGACATTTTATAGACAATTTCCAAAAAGAGGGCCTAGCCACTTTGGATTATATTTCAGTTGTAACTTTTAGGACTAATGATTTGTGCTGACAACCCCATATTAAAAAAAGAATCTATCATTATAACTGTGCAGTGCCAAACAGCCATCATAGTTCGGCCTGGTGACACACTAATAGCAAAGCAAGGGAGAGGCAGACTGTGCCGCTCTGAAATTTGCATTCATTCACTTCTGAAAATAACACAGCATTAAGGGATGGGGGAAGAAAAAAGCTGCTGTATCAAGATAAAATAACTCTTTAATAAATAACTTGATAGCAACCGTAGAGCAATAATTAAATGCATGGGTGAACAGTACATAGTTGTAAGTAAAGCTGGGGGGAGGGGTGGGTGGAATCTAAGATGTAATTATCAGTGCCAAACAAATTATAAGTCCTCGGTTATCCTACTGGAATTTTTTAACACCTTATGCATTTCTTTCCATTAAGCATTCTGCTCGAGGGCATTTATGGTGCTAAATGACACCCATTTTTGTCTGGCCAAGGGCTGTTTCACAAGTGGCAATTTGCCTACAAGGCTGTTGGAAAACATGTACATCTGAGACCTCTTTACAGATGAAAATGGTTTGTCTCTTTTGCAAAATATATACAAATCTGGAAGCTGGTGTAGTTTCAAAATATATGCAATGGGCAAAATAAAGAAAGTTGCATGATTTCTACATGAGAAGGCATAAACATCTTCTTCTATGCCCAATCTGGAAAAAATATCACTGTGAAGTAGCTCTAAGTGACCATCTGTCAGCCAAGGCTGATGCTGCTGATACATGCTTGAGAATCCCACTAGAATCAGGGATTGAATTTCTTTGTGTTATTTGACCTTGTAAAACAGAGAGCATCAGGCATGGAGAATCTATGCCACTTTAGGTTCTTTTCACCATTTCTCAGCTTCCATCCCTGCTCAACTGCATGGAATTTTGTCCTCAACAATCCTTAATTCAGTTTAGACTGGACATAAGAAAACTTTCTCACCCCGCTGCTCTCTAAGGGGAACATATTTAGAGAAGGATAATGAGAACAAAAGCTACTGCTTTGGGACAACTGCAGTAGCAGCTCATTAAACATGCTCTAATTACAATCCTAATGAAGTATGGCTGTCAGTAGAATGAAGGGGTCTCCGTTTAAGGGCACGGCCAAACAGATGCTTCTCAACAGCATTTTAGTGCTATTGTACTAAACCTGAAGCACAAGTGTAGGCACTTTGAAGAAGCAAGTACTCTTTTATGCATATGCCAGCCACAAGTGCTAGCATGCAGAAGGCTCTATCCCTCAGTCCTGCAATCACTACAGGTAGACAGGGACAGCTGCAGGGGATGAATGGTTAGTTCATCCTTTAGTCCTCTTCAGAAACTGCTGTGTAGAAATACACATTACTCCCAGTATTATGAGTTCTATCACAGTTAGCATTTTTGTGGGTACATAAAACCATGAGTGCTGTTTCCCTCACAGAAGGAATCTTACCAAGAATAAAAACAGTTGTAGTTATAAGTGGGAATCTGTCCAGACTGTGGCACTGCTGAGCCCAGCAAGTATTCTTCCTTAACCCCAATACCGAAAAGCATTTTACAGTTTTCTTGATAAGGATTGGAGTTTCCTTTGAGGAGAAATATTGGAGCTGCTCTTGTCTGCCATCAAAACTGTTGCCCACCAATCATCCATCATCTAACTCTACAGCCCTGCCAATAAAAGAAGGAGAGGCAAGGCTTCCTCTAATACAAGACTTGCCCTTGTTGAGGCTTTGTCTAGCGAAGAGAGATGGCCTAAGCTTCAGGCTTTCAGGTTACATGCCCTAAAGAATTACCCAGCATATGGAAGCGCTATTGTTCTAGTAACATCAGTGGTACTTTAAATGTATTGTAAGCACAGCATCTAAGGCAGCGGTGAGTACAGTTCAGCCCTCCAGATTTTGTTGGGACTGGAACTTCCAGCATTTCCCACCACTGGCTTTTCTGACTAAGGCCGATATGAGTTGCGGTCAAACACCATTTGGAGGGCTACAGTTTGCCTACCCTTGTTCTAGAAGGAAGATGTCACAGAATCATAGAGTTGGAAGTGACCACAACGGCCATCGAATCCAACCCCCCGCTATGCAGGAATACACAATCAAAGCACTCCCAACAGATGGCCATCCAGCCTCTGTTTAAAAGCTTCCAAAGGAGACTCCATCACACTCTGAGGCAGTGTATTCCATTATCCAACAGCTCTTACTATCAGGAAGTTCTTCTTAATGTTTAGGTGGAATCTCTTTTCTTGTAGTTTGAACCCATTGCTCTGTGCCCTAGTCTCTGGAGCAGCAGAAAACAAGCTTGCTCCATCCTCAGCATGACATCCCTTCAAATATTTAAATATGGCTATCATGTCACCTCTCTTCTCTTTGCTTCTCTTCTCCAGGCTAAACATATCCAGATCCCTAAGCCACTCCTCATAGGGCATGGGTTCCAGACCTTTCACCATTTTGGTTACCCTCTTCTGGATACGTTCCAGCTTGTCAATGTCCTTCTTGAATTGTGGCACCCAGAACCGGACACAGTATTCCAGGTGATGTCTGACAAAGTAGAATAGAGTGGCACTATTACTTCCCTCGATTCTAGACACTGTACTCCTATTGATGTAGCGTAGAGTTGCATTGGCAACTCTTGTCGATATCATTTGCTTCTATTGTCCCATCTCTGTTTAACTCCAGTCCAAACCAGCTTACACTATGAAAGACCCATGTTCCCCATCTTGCTTTAAGTTTTAAATCAGTACTTTGCATCCCACAACAGAAAGAGAAGATGCACTGAAGTCTAGCAAAGGAGCAGGGTAAGACAAAACACTCTCTCTAAGCTCCCTGCTTTTTAAATACATGCTACCCATTTCCACCTCAAACAGGGAAATCTTTCTGGTGGGCTGCATGCAGATAAAGGTCTGTGCATTTTAAACATCAAGCGGCCAAGGCATGCAAGCAGTGTAGTCAATGCTATCAGCAAGGTCATAGCAAACAGGAAGCAGATTCCACTAGGCCTGCTGGGCAGGGCCTGGCAAGGAGCCAGGGGCCATCAGACCCTCCCTTTGCAGGGCTGGCTCTCCATCCCCTACTGGAAAAGTCCCATCAGAGGTGGCATACTGTAGATGGATAAGAAGTGAAAAGGACCAACCTTCTCGCTGATCTGAGAGATGAAAGTTTGTTTTGTTTGATGACATTGTGCGATGAAGATGAAAAGGGAATAAAAAAAGACAAGGAAAAACACAGAGAGTAAAAACAGGCCAAGCTGCATGTGTCTGCACAGCACTGAAACAACAAGACATGATGGCTGAGACCGGCCAGGACTACCCACTGTGCAAATACACACGTGCGCGCGCACACACACACACACACACACATCCCTCATTTCTGTCACAGAACAGTGGATTCAGCTTCTCTTCCTTATCCAGATTCATGTAACCCAACCCTCAGTATGTAGGGGCATGAGTCCCAGACACACCAAGGCTTAGGAGATGTTGATAGGCAGACCCACTCCTGGCCACACATAGACAAGAACAGAAGCACACATATTCAACACACTTGCATGCCCAATGCATTTCAGACACCATGGGATTTCAAGTCAAGGGTCAAACTCTGTTCTAACTGTACAAATGACTTTAAGCTCATACATCACACACAGAGCTCATTACGAGCACACATGACCCATCACTGCACAACACAGAGGAAACAGTTCTAGTGAACAATGAAATTCTTCTAGCATGGAGAGGCTGTGGCTTCCTCTTTCCAAGAAAGAGCTGAAGGCAGCAGAGAAATATTAGTGCAGCATGAACCGATTTGCTGCGTCAGAGTCCCTGATGCACTCAACTGCAAAAGAAAGTTGGGCAAGAAATAAAAGCAACAGTCACCCCATATTGGTGAGGCAATCCAATACATTCCCTGTTTTTGTTCCTGCAGGAGAGAAGTAAGAGGTTAGTTATGTTTTCCTGAAAGGCATGGAAGATCTTGTTTCTTTTGGAGGAATCACAGAATCATAGAGTTGGAAGAGACCTCAAGGGCCATCCATTCCAACCCTCTGCCATGATCTTATAGTGGCTAGATTTCTGTGGTGCATTGGCTGAAATTGAACTCTTGATAAGAGAATGCAGAACTCTGGTGGTTAGAAACTGCTTATGAGTTCCATTTTAAAGGAGTGGGAGAGGGGGAGGAAACTAGTCTGTCAGCAAAACATATCATCAGTTAAAAACCATTTATGAGATGCTATGCACTGTGGACAGTACCACCAGTAAATTATTTGCAAGGATAACCAAAGATAGAACTTCAACTAGCTTTGCTGATTTATAGCTCCTACTTGGTCTTTAAAGAGAGTATACAAAAGAAATCAAGGAACCTAAACAATAACACACAGTACACACTGGACAGCACTGATATACTCTGGAACTGGGATGGAAAGACAGGTTTGCAATCCTCCCTTTGCACAGAAAAGGGGGTTGAGTTTATTTCTACAGTGGCTACAATCAATACTGTTACAGTGGCAATTAAGAACAGAGAGTGGAAATACAGCTTTGGCTGTGCTGCCATCCAGGATTAGATGGAAGTACAGTTGCCCCTCCACATTCGCGACTTTCACATTCGCGGTTTTGATTATTTGCGGAAAGCCACCTGCCCCCCCTCCACCCTGTCCCTTCCCAAGGCAGCGAAGGATTTCTCACGAAGCCCATCACTGCCTTGGGAAGGGGGGATGGAAAGCCTCCCTCCCTCCTTCTCTCCACCCCAGTCCCTTCCCAAGGCAGCAAGGGGCCCCCGTCGCCACTTTGGAAGAGGTGGGGTGGGTGGGAGTGAGTGGCAACGGGGGCTTGAGGAGCCCCCGTCGCCACTTTGGGAACGGCGGGGGGTGGGTGGGAGTGAGTGGCAACGGGGTGGGTTGTTGCAGGTGGGTGGGGGGAGGACTATTATTATTCGTGGTTTTTTCACATTTGCAGGGGTCTTCCACCCCTAACCCCCGCGAATGTGAAGGGACCACTGTACAGTACTTTGCTTTTCAGGTGTGTGTGTGTGTGTGTGTGTGTGTGAGAGAGAGAGAGAGAGAGAGAGAGAGGGAGGGAGGGATTGGAGGTCATACTACTTCTGTAATTCCTCAGCTGTTTTCAGTGTTAAAAGAAGTTAAAAGTTTATTCTTGATGGATGTACTTAAAAGATTGGGAATAAGATTTTATAATGTTAACATAATCGCAGGAAGCCTAGTTGCATAATCTTGCCAAGAAAAGATTCACATTTTTGGAAGCTCAGCATCTGGGTGGGACTTGAGTTTTAGCCTGTTCAGTATCTGGGCAATACCACTTAAGACCACAGGTAGGGCTTTCATGGTTGAATACTCTTCCGCACCATATAAAAACAAAATACCATGTTTATAGTAAACTATCATGGCTATATTTAAAGCTAGTAGTTTTCTATGTGAAAGCAGTATTTTATATGGTGGAACATGCAATCACATGAGCACCATTCACTTATTTGGCATAGCTTAGAAGTGGTTTTATCATTCAGTGAGAATTAGGTCTTAGATTCAGGCTTAGGAGATACTCTGCAGAATTACCAGCACTCCATAAAAGAGCACTAACTGTGAAATGTGCATTGGGGGTGGGGAAGAAGACTCTGCTGTCCTTATGTCCACAGCAATGCTATAACAGAGCTCCTTGGTACAGAGGCTGGTTTCAAATGGCAAGACAGGCATACTGCTGTGATTTGCTCACATGTGTTTGTACATTAGATTACAGTAAGCAAGGTGCACTTATTAAACACACTAATACAAACAGATAACTTTCTTGCCTATCAGTCAAAATGAGCTTGGTGCCTGTAATTTGTTACTAATTGCTGGATTATCTGTTAATCTCTTCTTACACTAATGGATTATAGGAAATAAACATTTGTAGCTGATTCCACTCTGGAAAGGAAAGATGGGAGGAGCTGCACTTCCTTATATCTAATACTGAAACTGTTCTTGCTTTATCAGTAAATATGCTGACTGACACTGACTGAATTGGAATGCTCATGTACCGGTACTCCCCAGAGCCTTCACTTCATCCCTTATCTCTGGCACAGGAGGAAGCAATTCTTCCTGCTCTTTTCAGAACACTAGGACTTAAAAGTTTGACAGTGAGCACCGTAATAGCTTACGTCTACAATGGGAAGAACAATCTTAAGATGCAAAACATGTTCTGATATCCATAAACACAAGTTCTGCTATTGCCTACGGGAGCTAGGATAGGCCTTGAGTATTCCATGTTTCATGGACACCATCTGCCTGACAGGAACTACTAAGTCGTCCTTGCTTAATGAAAGGTGATAGAACCAAAATGGCAAATGTGACAGTGAAGAAGCAATCACAAGGCATTGTGCTACTTTTACTAATCTGTGGAGAAGCATAAAGTAATCAAAGAGGTTGAGCTCATTCTGCCCTAAACCAGTTATAAAAATTATATTAACCTTATGAAGGATGCAAAATATAGCTCTCTCTCCTCCATTGTTTATGCATTTCCTAAAACACCACCACCACCAGACACACACACACACTGGCAATAGGCTTGGGCAAGCCTCTCTCAGGAGGGTGTTCCAAAGGTAAGGTGCCATGACTGAAAGGGCCCTCTTCTCTGTATATTTTTCATAATTTATGTGTTCAGTCACATATGGGTCCCATATCGGGAGAAAAGCAGGATAAAAATGAAATATAGAAATAAATAAAAATGTATGAATACAATAGGCAGAGAAGGAAACAAAACATTTTAATTTGTTTTATTTTGAGGGATGGTTAGTAACAGGAAAAGGAAAGGAGGTGTGATTGGGTTGGCTGAATTTCCTAACATTTGATATCAAAACTGGGCATCTAAGGTGGCTTGAAAATGTAATACTGACATAAAGAAAAGGGTGGGGGACTGTGTTTATTTATTTTTTTAAAAATTATTTATTTATTTATTTATACTCCACTCTTCAGCCACAAGGCTATCAGAACGGCTTACAAATTGTTTTTAAGCAATAGCAATTTGCACATCTACATTGCATTAAGCAGTTTCCAATGTGTGTTAGCTAATTGCCCCCACAAGCTGGGTACTCATTTTACTGACCTACGAAAGGATGGAAGGCTGAGTGAACCTTGGAGCCCGCTGGAATCGAACTTGCAATGTGGTGACTTACAGTACTGGCATTTAACCACTGCGCCACCAGGGCTCAGTGTGGAATGGATCCACACTGGCCTTCTCTGCAATAGTATATCAAACCCATTATATCCTATTGCAGCTCTGTTGCTCATTTAGGGGAAAAGATCTGATATGGGGCAAGGCAGGTTCACAACCTAATACTGTGTCTGTGGTATTACTAAACAATCCTTTTAAGCTTATTAAGACCAGACTTAATTATTTGTCCCTGCAGGAGCATCCTGGCAGATGTGTGTGTTCAGTGATGTTTCTGGAAATCAACCAAGTCAGAGAAGAGACATTTGTCCTGCACAAACTCCCTTAAGAGAATGCATATTTCCGTAGAGCAGTTTTACTTTTGAGCCAGAAATGTCCTAGCAGAATCCACTAACAGCAATGAGGGGTCATCCTCAAACTTGACTAGTGACATTATTTTAGCTTGCTTTACACAAATAATCATTATTAAGGGAATGAATGTAACTCAGTAGCATGCTTTCAGTGGAGAAGGTGCCATGAGCCTGGGACCAGACTCCAGCTGCAAGATTCTGATAGCAGGTGAAGTAAAAGACCCTGACAGACTGAGACCCTGGAGAGCAGCTGCCAGTCAAAACAGGTAATATTTAACTAGAAGATGTACACAAAGTCTGATCTCATCTAGTATAGCTTCTTATGTTCCTTTCTAGAGGTTTAGATTTTTGTTTCTTCAGGACTGGGATGGTGCTCTGATATTTAAACAAGTAGAACTGCACCATTAACTGTAGTTATAGCACCAAAAGAAACCTCTCTTCCTTGGATTTAATTTTACTAAACATCCTTTTCACCAGAGGTGCAGACCAAAGAATCTCTCAAAGTTATGCTTAAAATTAGACTTTGGTGAAATCTACTATGTAAAATCCTTGTATGAAGGAGCTAATTTTAAAGGGATGAAAGCAGGGCTGCATGTGAGAGAGACAGGGCCAGAGGGCAGGGAGCAGTAGTAGAACAGTGACTGTCAGGAATAGGCTAAAGCACTTCCTCCCTACCTCCATTTTGATGTAAAACAATGATAAAGGCAGAAGGTTGTTTAGAGACAGATGAGCTGAGATAGTTGGGGTAGAAAAGTAACTATCAGGGGAAGGTTAAATGTTCCCTTCTCCAATAAAAAGCAACACTTCCTGTGGTGTGTATAAAAGGATCATTGTGGCTGCAGTACAGTTTTGCCCACATGTACTGTGAAACTAGTATGCGACATGCATGTCTACATTGCTGGACAATAATCACACACATCGCCTATTTTGTTTTCTCAGATCCAAAAAACAAGGGAAGCACCTTCCTGCTTTAACAAAGGATGGTTTGAGGAAGCCAGAGGAATTGTGAAAGTCTTTCACTGGGATGGTTAGGGTATCTATTTTGTTTTGTAAAACAAAGCCACCTGCATAAATATTGTCTGGGAAACAGTACATATGGCAAACCTCCACAGGGGACAATTTATGTACTAACCTGCCTTTTATATACTATGGGGCTTTATCTCAATCCTGCAGCTTGAAGTCCAACCTTGTAAAGATTATGTGCAATAAAAAGGAGGCTTGTTCCAAAATTTATGCCTTAGAAATACAATGGTTAATAGAAAATGTACCACACACATAGGGCTAGAAACATCTCCCTATCAGAAATTTGGCTCATGTCACCTTATCTCCAGAGCCAGCCAACCAGCCAGCTAGCTGAACAACCTGCTCTTCCCATCAAGACTGAGGTTACACTTTACTGCACTTCTTAGAATCCAGTGGGAGTTCTATAGCTAAATAAAGAAAGACTCAGCAAACAGGGAATCAGGCAGGCTTAAAGGTGAAGTTTCTTTGCCTTAGCAAGTTGTGCATTCAGGTGAAACATTAGCCTTCCCAAGCCTGTTTGCAAAGGCTAGACATAGGGAAAGATATTTGAAACAGAATGGAGCAGTGAGTGAGAATGTACAAAAGGCTACAAAACAATGTAAGCATGAGATATATTCAAATATACATCTCCCTCACTTTGGGGGTAAATGACATTAATTTTACCAGAGGTAGCTTGAAATTATTTGTAAGAATATAGGAAATGTAAGGTCAATCCTAATCACATTCAGAGTGTGAAATGGGTGTTTCTGCTGCACAGATAAAGAGTTCTGAGAATATTTGAAACTTCAGCTTCTTACAGATTTATATGTCGAAATTGTTCTGCAAAATGAAAAGGCACCTGCAGAAAATGAGCACTGAATACAATGACAGCAACTGAGAGACCTAGAAGCAATCACACAGCAAGTCATCTTGGCCTTTTCAAGAATAACTATTCCGCAGCTTGGTTAAGGCAGGTTTCTTTCATAAGATTGTTTGGAAGTGGGGCTGGGAAGATACTGGAGGAGGGGAGGAGGCTGGAGGAGGAGGAGAAAGAGCAGATAAAAAAAGAGAAGGAAAGGATCATGATAAAAGCATTACTTCTAAACAGGCAGTTGTTGGGATCCAGGTCCTAGGAAGAAATAAAAGATTATTTTAACTGACAACCAGTCACAGGGACCACACTGACATGCTTCCCTTTCCTACTTCCATGCAAGCCCCAAGCCACATCTCCCAGAGATGTCTGATCTCACTCTCCTGATTTATGCAAGGTCTCACCAATGGAAATACATACTGTCCCCTTGCGAAACTCAACAGAAAATTCACCAGCTTTAATGAAGTACTGTACTCTTTGCCCTCCAAACACACAATTCAATATCAGATTTAATGTAGAAATAAAAGGCGCTCCTATTTTAAGCTCTGTGAATAATAGAGATAAGAAAATAGTCTGGCAAAGTGGCTTTGTGCAACAAACTGCAGCTGATTCTCAGCAGGAATAGAAGTATTGTAATAGCTGCAGCAATTATCCCTGATGCTAAGGAGGAGTTGACCAAGACAACTTAAGAAAACTAAGATGCTATTCCAGAGCCAACGTGACGTATTTGTTCACCTGCAAGAGAACAGATCAAGCTTAGGAGGAAAGACCCACTCATTTCACATAGTCCCAAACACAAACTCTTCTTTATTTAAAGCAAAGCAAAACACAAATAAAGGGTTAAAAATGTTTGCCCCTCCTCCTCCATCATGTTCATTACAGATTTACACCCTGGCCCTGTTGGTCTGATCACAGAGAAGTCCTCACCCACCCACCCCTGCAAAAGAGAATGGACCAGGACTTGAACTCATGGAACAAAGGTGGATTCAAGATAAATCATTCACTAAATATCATTAAGGTACCATGGGTCATTTGAGAGGCAATGGCCATGGGAAAGAAGGGAGAAAGGGATGGAGGCTTGCCTTCTCAAACTTTACCTCGCACATAAAGGTTGGCTGGAGCAGAGTAACGGGTCCCTGCACTGTTTGTGGCGACACATTCATATTTTCCTTGGTCCGACTCCTCACTGTTCTCAATTTGCAGGGCCCCTATGTAGAAACAAGACACAGACAATAGAGGTTACTACAAAATCTTTTTAAAAACATGTATGTTTGGGCTGTGTGCCTCTTCTCTATCAAGAGCACAAAGGTAAAGGTGTTTTCAACAAATAGGAGTCCACAAAACATCACTTACAACAAAGCATCCATGCTTTTCCGCTAAAAATCATCTGATGTTTCCAGTCTGTTTAGCTGCATAGGAAAATGGGTTACTTATACCTTTCTAATCACTTATGTAAAACATTATTTTCTGCTAAGTACAGAAACTTTCAAAAGAATATAGGTCTTTTTAAGCTGAAACTGCACTGTAATATCTTAAGTCTTCTAGAGCAACAAATAACGAAATAATACAGCCAACTCTCTTCTCTGAACATCATTCCTCTTCCTTTAATTATCAGTTCCACTGTGAGAATTAAACTTGTACTCCCCAACCAGTTATGAGCAATCAAACTTAAAAATAAAAAATGTACCATAAGTTAGCCCTTGTTTCTCTACCTCTGAAGACCACTCTCTCAGGAAAAGTGAACCGCTTTCCCATACATTTAAATTAAGGGAGGTTATGATATTACTTACATTATATTGCAGTATTGTATTCTTATTTTGTGATGCACTATGCAACATGGTATGTTTACCATAGTGTATGAAGTTTGAAAGACAGGAGGAAAATGTTGGATGAATTTGCATATGGTTGGTGATTTGTGGAGAGAGTGTGGGTGTTGAACATAACTATGCCTACTGTTAGAGTAAAAAAGTTCCTGGGAGCCTGAATGTAGAATTTAGAGCCTAAATGTTGACAGAACAGTCATTATAAAAGGAACAGTCTTACACAGGTCTAAGAGGAACTGGATCCAATGAGGATCCTGCTGGAGGGGTACCTTATGGGAGAGTGTAGAGATGTTAAGATAAGATCACCACAGGTGGTTATTACCAGTGGGAATGTCACAGAGGCACTTTCTCCTACAGAGGGCTGCATTCCTTCTGGGGAAATTTGTCAGCGGCTGCACATCAGTGCTGTGTGCGGCTGAAGCCAGTGTGTGTGAGAGGAAGAGAAGAACCAAAAGTAGATAGTAGTCTCTCTTTTTCTGTCACCACGTTCTCTTTTTCTCATCTTCCCCATTTTCTCTCTCTCTCTACCACACTAGAGTTCCTATATCCCCTCTTCTCAAGTCCTCAGAGCAAGGTGGTGGAATCTCAGGCTAGAGCACTGCCTTGAAACATGTATGCACATATTAACCTCATTTTGTTGGACTTGGTATGTTTATTTGAATAGCATATTTTGTGCAACTGTGATTGATGATAAATTATCATGCTTAGCAACATCACTGGGGCTTCCTGTTATAATATTACTTTTGTATATTACAAGTGCACCCTGTGACAATGGGTCCTCCCTAGGGCTTAGGTTTGGATCCTAGAATCTCAGGGCCTAGAACAATCCTGACTTAACAACCCTACATCAGACCATTTTTCTTCCTGCCCAGTGGCTGCTGGGAGAAGGGCAGATTGCTGTTGACTATTCAGACTGAATTTAGGTTGAGAAATGCCTGTGGTTCTAAGGCAGGGCTGTAAACTGTGTAACCCTCCAGACAATTTTGAGCTGCAACTCTCAGTAGCCCCTAGGCTCTTCTAGAACCACAGATTGCCCAAACTCAATTTAAACAGGGGCAAACATAATAAAACAAATACGTAGGCATCAGTACAATGGCACAACTTGTGTTAAATTCATGCAACCACATTAAATGTTAAACCTAGCCCAGCCCACATTAGAGGCAGTTATGGCTAAAATGTTTTTTCTTCCATATCTTGACCAATATGAATGACTCCTGCACCAATTCACTTCTCTCCCAACTTAATCCCCTAATATGGGAGGGGCATCCAGGTTATGGAGAATGTAAGCACAGCAGTGATGAAGACAAATAATAATAATGATGATGTAGGATGAATTTAAAAGTAGACTTGATATTTTATTTCCAAAAGTAGAACTCCGTGTATCCAAGGCAAAAAGTTTTTTTGTTGCTTCCAGAAGTTGAGGTTCCAGAAATGGTAGAAGAGGGCTTTGGTCACAAACCAAACACACACACGCACACACCTGAACCAAGAAAGAAAAGCATTAACCTGCCTGCTTGTCAGAGTCTGAACTCATTTCTGTTCACCAGAGAAAACAGCACTATGAGAACAGAAACTAAAATTGCTGTCTCTGCTCTTCCCACTTCAAGGCGTAGAGGTCAAATTCAGTTTTCATATCATTGGAACAGAAGGAAAACTAATGTGAATCAACTGATGCCACCTACATTATTTAGAAGGATAAACTGAGACTGTAGCCTAAGTCTATATGTCAGGGAGAGAAAAAAAATGAACTTCATCAAGTTCTGCTATGTAATAAAAATGATGTAGAGAGCCCTCCCTGTTGTTACATTAGGGCTGGGGAGGGTTGGAGGAGGGTGAGATTTCAGACAGACATCCTGCTTCCTGCTGCTACTTACAGTATTTCTACTACCTACGTATGGTGTTCTGGCAGGCATCCTGCACTTTTATACCTTACAGATAAGATACAGCAACAGCAGCTGCACTGCATCAGTTTTGTAGCCCCCCCCCCATGGTACAGACCATGCAATTTTCAACTACAGTGATATGTAAATTCTTATATGTAAAATAATAAGCAAGGAACAATGACATGACCTGGGGTTGACTTGAGGTGAAAGGAACCCCCCAGGGAAAAGAGTCTTCACCTCTTTTTCCTTGGCTCGCACATGTGCTCCCTTATACTATTCCTTTATTCCCTTATACTACACACGCACATGTGCTCCCTTATACTATTCCTATACATATGTGGTAGGATCTCCTTCCTTGGAGGTCTTTAAACAGAGGCTGGATGGCCATCTGTCAGGGATGCTTTGATTGTGTATTCCTGCATGGCAGGGGGTTGGACTGGATGGCCCTTGTGGTTTCTTCCAACTCTACAATTCTATGATTCTATGATATATTCCAGAGTGATAGGTAAAGTAGAACTGAAAACAGTTTGGGTGGACACGGAGAGGCTGGATGGAAAATATTCTGCAGACTCCCCCTCACTCTGCATTTCTATCGTGTAGGCCCTGTCTACAGAACAGAACAGTATCCCTGTCTGGCAGGTTGTGTCTTGCCATGTAAGCAAAGTTACTGAAAACAGAAGTCTAAGGACTTGTCTATACTGGCCAAATAAAATGTCCTCTACCACCCCGCCCCCATCCCTAAGGTGATCAGTCCAGATGATGCAGGGCCAAATCCCCGATTCTGGTGCTGTCTACACAACATCAGGCCAGTTCAGCACCAAACCCGTGCTAAACCACCCTTAAAATGGAGTAAATAAACTCACAATTTCCTCCAGATTTTACAGGAAAAACCAGTGCACTCCGCGATGACACCAGGTAGATGTCTTCACGCACGTCCCTGCTGTGTTGCCCAGCACCACTGGTGTGAATTGCATCCTCTGAGGTCACAGCAAGGCACCCAGCCATGTAAATGCTGAGTGCCTTGTTTTTGGTCTCTGAGGACGACTTGCACCAGTAGCAGAGGTGCCAGGCAACACAGCAGGAATGTGTGTGAAGACATCCACTGGTGTCACCTTAGAGTGTACCGGTAACAGGAGGAATCAGGGGCAGCTCCAGGGCCAGAATACTCCATGGTGTGCCCATATTATCTTGGCCGATGTAGTCTGGGCCTGAGTGACATAAAGAGAAAAGCGCTGGTGTGTAAATCATTATCCAGACAATTTTCTGAACAATTTTTACTATAAGGGTAGATCTGCAAGAAAGAAGCCTGGATGATACTGTACAAGTAAATTTTAACATTTTATTTGTGGTCAAATTCTCAAAAAGGCTTCTGTATGCTAAAGGTGCATACTTATATGCAAGTAAATTTCACTGAACACTAGTGAGAGCCATTTGTGAGTAAACATGCATAGGATTGCTTTGTAAGCATGCTAATTGACTTTTCTAATGACTTTTGTTGGTGCACAGAATGGCAACCAGTCTAATCACCTTTATTACCAATTATGCAAAAAAGTGAACCACTTTAAGAGTTTTCTTAGTGATGTCTCTTCCCTGAACTCAATGACTGGTATGGCTGGGACCTGGAAAGCAGCTACTTTTGTGATATATACAAGGCAGCTGCTGACAATGCTATGGAACTGAGCATCCCACAAGGGCAAATGCAGGAATGCAACTCCCAACTGATTTGCCTTCCTTTTGGTGTCTCATGCATCTGGTCTCTATGCAAGTTTCCTTTCTGCTCCAGATACGGAAAAGATGGAGATTTGCAGGTCCCGCAAGAGGCAGCACTGCAGGATTGCCAAAGGGTAGCAATCTCCTACAAGGGTGCTAAGGGAAAAAACCCCAACTTGAACAGGCAATTTCAAAACATATTAGATTAGGATGTATCAACACCACTCTGCCAATTTTCAGGCTTTTCTGTTTTAAAATAATTTTCTTTCTATTTTGCAGGTATGAAATTCATAGGGAAGGGTATGTGTGAAATCCAGCCAAATAATATAATTGCTTTCTTTTGCTTCCAATTTCTTAGGCATAGAGGAGCTACTTCCAAAAAAATGGTTATTTAGAGTGCTGTTTCTCCTTTAATACCTCTGTTGCTTCCCATGTACCTGCTATGGCAAATCTGTAGTATAAGAGTTCCATAGACATACCAGCATTTCACTTCTGGGAGAAGCAGCTCAAGGCAAGTCATTTTCCATTATATTTATACAACTCTATTCTATGGTAACACAGAAAACTTTATATTAACTTTGTTAAGAGGATTTGTGTCACTTTTCCTAAAGAAGCATTCACTGTAGCCTACTAAATCATCCTTCAAAACATAACAGCCATTCATTCACCCTCTTCCCTAACCTGCCAGTCACCAGCGAGACCCATGCATCTCTGAACAGTCTATCAAAACTCACCCTGACCTTTCAGCCTGGGTCTCACCTGAAAGGCAAAGGGGGAATGTTAAAAGTGACAACATGCCTTGAGAACACAAGCTCTCAGAATAATGACAGCACCTCTGGACAGCATTCCTGCTTATGGCTGCAAGGCCCAAAGGAAAAGTTAATCTCAGAAGAAAGACATCTGACTTCTGCTTCTCCAGGAGACATCCTATGGCCGGACATCCCATTGCACATTCATTCATTCAGTAAGCAGAGAGTGTGCTTAGTTTTCAAAACATTTGTGTAGATTCTACATCCATGTAGATAATCAACCATTAATTACTAAAAACAAACATCCAACTAACCATTCAAAAAACCAAAATCTTCTTAGCTTCATATATTTCCAGGTTAAATAAATGCATCACATGCAAAATACTTACCTTAGTGAAGACTTTGCAAGCCACTACATGAGCATACACTCCCTTTTCTCAAAACTGTCTTTATCTACCATGGCTGTTATCTTTAGAGACTCAATAGCTCCTGCATTAACAAAAGGCATCACTCTGACAGAAATCCTGTATGAGGTGCCAAGAGGTGAATGTTGGCCCTTACAGAAATGTCATCTTTGACATTCAAATGGGACACATATGTTTTAAATAATGTCAAGCACATTCTTGAAATACCTCATTAGAACTCAGAGAGAGAGAGAGAGAGATTTATGTTTTATGAGATGGAAGAGTCTCATTACAGAGATACGTCCACTTTCTCAGAAAGGATGGGTGGTTCTGATGCTGAGTTATTAATGTCCTCACTTGTTGACAAGAGGAAACACATGACAGTTCTATATGCAGGGAAAAGGCCCAATCTGCTCATGACCTGCTTCACAAGTTATCATTCAGTTTATTATCTTGCTATAAAAACTGTGACAGAAGAGGAGAAATAGTTTTAAAAACTAGTAACATCACAGGTGTCAGTCTTGTAGCACTCCAAAGAGGAAAGACAATTAAAGAACCCATTTGTATAAAAATGAGGTTTACAACTTTCCCCCTGACCCAGCTTTTCCACCCCAGGCAACTGATACCAATATACTAGAAACAGCAGCTCACATTTGCTCCAAAATCACTTAATCAGAACTGAAAACATTAACCCCCAGCAACAGAACCAGTTCCAAAGAGTTGGATTATTAACTTCCAGCAGTGATTCAGTGAAGAGGGAGAGGGAAGGAAAGAAGGGGGAGTATTGGACACATGAGAGAGTGTAATTTAGTGGTGATAATAACTTCATCAGGAAATTTAGGGGTCAGTCAACAGCAGTAACTGAAATCACAAGAGATCAGAGTCACACTACATAGTACTCATTACAACCTTAAAATTAATTCCTGGGACCACTTTGAGCATTTAGAGCAGAAAAATTGCTAGTATATCTACAAGCTTTGAAACTAGCAGGCCTGGGAACACAGAGCTGTCAGACTGGAGGTGGGTTGGACAACTGAAGATTTAAGGCAGCCAGATGTGTGTCTGATTCATTTACTCACAACAAATCTTTATGCGATTGTGCACCATGACTCCATGTAAAGCTTCCAAAGGGGTGGAGCTGGCTTCTTACACCTCCACCCTCAACCTTCAGAATAGAAGAGCCAATAAAATGGGAAAGGTGCACTTTCAGCTCTCACAGTCACTATTTATTGACTAAAATTCCATTTTCCCCTTTTTTATTATTTCAATTATTTCTACTCTTGTGCAAATGTTACATTCTTCAAAACAGTGGCTGTTTCAATCCTGCCTGGGCTCAGTGCCCCAGAGGGTGACTGAATCTAAAGATCGAAGACCTCAGAACAGTCTGTGGCATGAACAAAGACATCATTTTCCACTCTGCAAACTTCCCGTTGAATAACCCCCTTTAACCTGTGCATACCTGCAATGGATGATTCTACAAGGTGCCACACTAAAAATAAACAATGAACAAGGACACATGGGAGGGGACAGGAGGTGAACGAGTGTGCTGACTGAGTTTGGAGTGAAAGAGTAGCTGGAAATGACAGACTGCTGGAGAGGCAACATGGCAGAAAGGAAATGGAGTGACATGACAACTGGAGGCATAGTTCAGCATTCTTACCTCTGATTGGTGTACCACCTGGTGAGGTAATTTGAATGCAAATAAGATTAGAGAGAAGCGTTAGTACAAAGAGGAAAGGAAGAAAATTGTAACAAAAAGTAGAAAGTTTTTTCAAAGCTAGAATCTGTATTAGCAAACAGGAATAATAATTTAAAAAGAAAAGGATGTGCAGTAACAAGTCAGAGTGATGCCCTCAGGTGGTTAGTAAAGCTCTCTGCTACCAAGAACACAAGAGTCTGGCCCCATTTTTCCAATTAAGGTGTTGCTTGTCCTACTCAAGGTGCCTACTAGGCAAAACCTCTGGCATTCACTGCCACAGCTGTGATGGAGGAGACACTGGGAGATGGGTGCCTGTATCAAGTGTGAGAGTGGACTGTGAATAAGTGTGTGTGTGTGTATGTGTGTGTATGCTTGTGTGTGTGTAGGAAGGGGAAAAATTAAAGTGGTTGGTGAGAGACACATTCTTGGTTTAAGATTACAAGACCACTGGTGACAAAATCTGCTGTACATAACTGAAACTTAAAAGTGGAGTGAAAAATGGAAGGGTATTGGATATTGGCTAAATCCTATATCAGATTCCCCGCCCACCCGCCCCGGCCAGAAACTGTTGTTCTGCAGCACTGAATTTTCAAATAAAAATGTAAAGAACTTTCTTCTAGCTTTCATTTTGTACAAAGGAGCACCAGTCATGCTCTGTGTAATTTGTGCAATAGACAAGAGGAAGTGATTTCTACCCTCTTTATAAGGGAGCTGAAAATATTTTCACATGCTATGAGAGCATCTTATAAGGAGGGCTCAATTATGAAGCTAACAGCTCCAAAGCATTAAGTGGAAGCACAGTTACATATTAGGGTTTGCTCAGTCCTGGGCCTATTGTAAACATGCTCCAGATGTACAGAGTGAGTCCTGTGTACGTAATCTGACAGCAAACCCTTTTGATCCCCAGCTTTGTCCCCTTGGCCTTATTTTGTGCAGATGAAGGCTGTTAGTAAGGGCAGGGAAATTCATGCAGACCTAATTTGTAGGCAGTTCATGGTATGTGTTGGTCTGATGCAGATTTTGCACATCTGAACACCAAGCACTTACCAAAGAAAACTGGGGAGTTTAAACAGACAGAAAGAGAGGGTTAAACAGGACACAGAGCGTCAAATCATGTTCCGTGTATTGATCAATAAATACCAGTAAGCATACGAGTGCTGTGTATCTGAGATTAACTGCTCCCCACATTCCATTATCCACAGCACTGATCACCCAATGGGAAACAAAGAAAGACATTCAAAGAGTTTCTGTAAATACAAAGAAGGCAGATTTTAAGCATGTTTAACTTGCCTTTTAAAGAGTAATTAAAATATTTACACTTGTTATCTCTTTCACTCTCTCCTAGTGCCTATTCCTTCAGGCGGTAGCCCTAGCTTTTAATCAGAAGAAGCAGTTCCAGCTGCTTCGTTTAGCATTCTTCACAGCCAAGATGACATTACTCCATTTTCGCTTTATGGTTGATTTATATTTGCTGATGCTTTTGTCCACAGATGACTGAAGCATCAGGAAGGCTCATGCAATTGCTACAGTTGTGGGTAATCTCTGCCACAATAAATCTGCTTCCTATTTATATTTTTCTAATGACCATCCCCTTCCCCTTGATAGAACAATTCTCATCACGGAGGCCTGCATGGCTCACAGACTATATTGTCAGGAAGAAGGTTATTGTTTCATGCCCAATAAAAAGATTTGCTGAGTGCTCACTTTTGTACCCCATCTTCCAATTATTACTATAATTAAAAATCTGCAATCCTGGCTAACATACTCACATCCTTTTAGTTAACAGACAGTACATCCCTCTACCACAGAGTCCAGGAATTCTCTAGCTTCCTGGTTCACTGAAACAGCATTGTTTTACATTACTGTCAAGCTGATCAGAAGCTAATGTTAGGTGTATCTACGTAGTAACTGAAAACTCTGTATGAAAATATCTATACAAAGCTAAAAAATATAGCACACACAAAGAATGGATTCCCTAAAGTGTAGCTAACTCATCTTTCTTTGGATTAAAGCCCAATCTTTAGAGCTGACAGTGTTAAGATTATTCTTGCCAGAGCTCTGAAGCAATGAAACAAAGTTAACTTGAGAAAACTGGTATGCATAGACATTTGCAGAGAATGTAGCACTAGAAGAAATAAAATAGAATTCTCCAGAAATCTTCCATGATGGTGATCACCATCACTAAACAAAACTGCAAGCTATAAGTCACAAAAGGAAAGTTTGTGACATTTTCCCTGGTCATAATTCCAATGCTGCAGCCTTATTTGAGAACTCACGCCGAACAAGTCTTGAAGACAAATGACAACGCAGAAAAAATCACAACCCGGAAACATCACCCAAGGAAACCTTCTGCTGTGCTTTCTGCAACCGGATTTGTCTATCTCAGATTGGCCTTTTTAGTCATCAGCGCGCTTGCAGAAAGCGTGGGATGAGTCCTTCCTGAATCTTCGTTTGCGAAGAGAAGCCAGAGAGAGAGAGAGAGAGAGGGAGAATTCCAATGGAGCATACTTTCAATATAGATCAGAGTTCAGAAGATCAAACTTTGTCTTGCTCTAGAGACAATTTCATTTGGTATTCTACCCAGTAACAGACTTATTAAGAGGAGCATATGTTACCACATATGTCTTGCATTCAGAAATTCTCAGGTTC
The DNA here is from genome assembly GCA_030847615.1 of Gambelia wislizenii. Taxonomy (NCBI): domain Eukaryota; kingdom Metazoa; phylum Chordata; class Lepidosauria; order Squamata; family Crotaphytidae; genus Gambelia; species Gambelia wislizenii. The sequence goes on along the minus strand of JAUMIR010000004.1, from coordinate 86,836,126 downwards.
AGTCTCTAGCATCTCCAGTTAGGGCTGAGAGAATCTCCTGCATAAAACCTCAGAGAGCCATTGGAAGTCAATGTTGACAATATTGAACTATATGGACCAATGGTTTTTTGACATAAAGCAGCTTCCTGTGTCCCTAGGAGACCCAGTCCTCTAACTAGTTACTGAAAGCCAAAAAAGGGGGAAGGGGGAAGAAAAAAAAAGTGCAGGAATGGATGGACATTTATGTTGGGTCTGAACCAATTTCAGGAATAAGGAATTTTCCATAGACTCAAATGCAATATGACTGTCTATACTACAGTCCAATAGTTAATAGAAATACCAGGAGAAGTGAGGCTTGGGTTTCCTTGTAGGATAGTTATAGACATAATAATATTGAAGAGAACATTAGTATGCAAAACTCCAGAGCCAACAGAACATTTGGGCAACTTACCAGAGTGAAAGCAGCCCTCCAGCCACCATGATACTACTGCATTAGGACTGTTACTCAAAACAATCTGTTACTGCATAATTCTGCCTTTCCCTCCAACATCTGTGCTATTCCACAAGATTACTAGAGGCTGTGGGGTTATCCACAGAGGCATGTGAGAACTATCATTCCACTGTTAATATCTTCTTTTCAGGCATGTGGTAGCTGGGCATCTTTAAAAATTCTTGGAGTAAACTGATTATCTGGATCCATCTGGATTTAGGCCAGCGTATAGTACTGAAAGAGCCTCAGTTGCCCTGGTTCTCTGGGTGACAGATCGGAGAGTGCTACCCATCTGAGTGCTACTCATTAATCATGGTATTTTAATATAGCAGCTCTGCAGGCTGGGAGTAGGAGGCACTGGGCTACAGAGCTTGTTCCAGAGAGGGGTACTGAGGGGATTCCTGTTCATCCTCATGGCTACTAAGCTGTGAAGCACCAGAATGTTCCATTCTGTCCCCTATGTTATTCAATATACGGTATATATGAAGCTACTGGAAGAGGTCATTAGGAATTTTGGGGTGGGTTGCCCTCAGTATGCTGATGACATTCAGCTCTACTTCTTGTCATCAGGCAGCTGGGGTTGTGCAAGTGCTTGGATGCTGTAATGGGCTGGATTAAAGTCCATTAACTGAAGCTGAATGCTGGCAAGATGGAGACTCTGGGCCTGTCTAAACGGTGAAAATAATCCTCTTAAAATTCTCTTAGAATCCTGCCTGTCCTAATGGGATCCTGCATAATTCCACCATATCGAAAAGGAGGGGGTCCAAATCCACCACAAACCCCAAGGGAACAGCCTTAGGGCATTCCGCAATGTTTTTTAAAAACTCTGTGGGAAATGCACATGATTGATCATTAGGACAGGTGATCTAATTTATTTGCATAGCCCAGAAAAGCGGAAGTAGAATGCTGATTGGGTGGATGGGAGCATGGGGCAACTGCCCTGGAACCACCATCTTGGATTTGCGCCTTAGCGATAGTGCACTGAGATAACAAAACAGCCCTTTTCTTTTATGTTTATTTAGGTGAACTATCTCACCATCGCACTTTCACATCTTAGGAGATTATCAGACGTCCTTAATACCCTGGGACAGGGATGCCACAGGATCGAAAAAGGGCTCCCTTTTCAACCGACATCATTCATGTCCTGGTATGCTCCCGTGCTGCTTCCGTTCCGGTTTTTGTTGTTGTTGTTGTTGATGGCCAAAAGCCGTCAATAGATCACCCGTTCCATTTCTGAAACGGAATCACGGGTGAGTGAAAAGTTCCTGTGGTACAATCTGGGAGGTCTGTGCCGAACACTTCCGGTGGTGATCGGGACATCCAGGTAAGTGACAGCCTTTTTTGTATCTTCCCCTGTTAACCTCGGGTTTTTTTAATGGTGTTTTTGTGCTTTGCTTTACTTATTGACATTTCGTTTTGTTTATATTTTTAAATTTCCCATGCGATACCAGCCTGCCTGTAAAGTCCTGAAAGGTCTGTACAGGACACTTGCAGTGGCAATCGGGACACCTAGGTAAGTGACAGCCTTTTTTGTAACCTCCCCTGTTTACTTGGGGTTTTTTTCTGTGTTTACATGCTTGGTTTTATTTTTTGACATTTGTTTCCACCACCACCCCGCGTGATGCCGGCCTCCCTGGAAGGTCCATGCCTGGAAGGTCCATTGCCACTTCAGGTGGCAATCAGGACATCCAGGTTAGTGACAGCCTTTTTTGTACCCTCCCTTGTTTACTTGTTTTTTTTTTTAAAAATTATGTTCTTGGCTTGACTTTTGTGTGTGTATTCTTGCTTTAAACTTTGAATTTCCCACGCGATCGTTTTCTCACAAGAACGGCCAGGATTTGCTTTACAGGAAGTGAATTGGAGCTCTCTGAGAGCTCCATTCACACGTCGGCTACCGGAGGGAAGGGGAGGACTTTTTAATCCGCTATCAAGGTAAGTGTTTGAATTATTTTCAATCTGTTACAGGGATGTGAGTGGGGCGGGAATTAGAAGGTGAGACGGGGACACTTTATTCGGCCCCTGTCTGATAATCTCCTTAGATATGCCTTTTTTTTTAAAAAAAAAAAATACTGTTTGGTGGTGGCAACTGGAAAAAATAAAAATGCAAGTCATGGCTGTTATCTTGAACTGTAGGCATGCCCATTGGGACAGCTAAAGTGGATAGCCTCACATGCCTGCGATTTTGCTAAACACTGTTAGGACAAGTTGATCCTGCTTCAGATTTGTGTAAGTACGCATGAATTCACATTTTCCTCCTTGTACAGATGGGCCCTTTGTAGATTGGTCGTTCTCAGCTCTGGGAACTGGGTAAGCTACCTGCCCCGCATGGGTTTGTACTCTCCATAAGGAAACAAGTGTGTAGCTTGGAAGGACTCCTAGATCCACCTCTGTTATGGGAAACCAAAATGGATTCTGTGGTTTGGAGTACCTGGGGCTACAGCTGATTCACAAGCCTACAACTTTTCCTGGACAGGGATAACCTAGCCACAGAGGTTCATGCATTGGTAACCTCCCATTTAGATTATTGCAAAATGCTCTGCATGGGGCTACCCTGAAAGACAAGTGCAAAACACAGCCGTTAGATGCTGTGAGCACCTAGTGCAAAACACAGCAGTTAGATGCTGACTGTAACATTGCATAGAAACCACATAATACCAGTTTTAAAAGAACTTCACTGGCTACTAATCTGTTTCTAGTTTGAATTGAAGGTGCTCCTGATGACAGTGAAGGCTCTAAATGGCTTGGGACCTCAACAAGTAGGAGAAGTCCCTCTCCCTATACACATTTGCCTAAGGTCTGCTGGAGTGATCCTCCTCTGTGTCTTCCCAATGGGGGCAATACACTGTGGGAAGATGTGGAAGTGGGCCTTTTCTACTGTGGCAATCCAGGAAATGAACTAAAACATAATCAGTACTTAACCATAGTTTCCTGTTTTGTCCTAACCTTGATTTAATAACCCAGCTTGCTTGTAAGATGTTAGCCATAGATTCCTGTTTTTCCAGATGAAAAGGGAAGATTTCCTGGTTTGTTTTTCAGATTGCAAAAAAGGGAGAAGTGAAGGGGGCTGCACATACTGGGAAAAGTCTAATTTGTATCTCAATTTATAATGGTAAAAAAATTTCCGGTCTTTTAATCCAATAAATAGTCTCAATCCCACTTTTCTTGTTTTAATCAAATATATGGTCTAATTTCCCACTTATCTTGTTTTAACTTCAGTAAGTCTACTTACTCTCATTTAGACATTAACTTTTCAACTGAGTGTAACTGTCTCCTCCATATCTTGGAGGTTGGTTAACATCATTACATTGATGTAGACAATGCCACATCTTCCTCCACAATAGTCTCCATCAGTTAAACTTTAATAAGTTTTTATTGCATTTGACAGCATTATTTTATGAATAGTAGCTTGAACACTAAGTGGGAGAGAGGCATCACAGAAATAAAAACAATTAACAACACTAAAGCTTTACAACACCAATCAAATGAGAACAGAAGGACAATGTTGCCAAAACTCTTACAGCTCACTCTTCCTAGCTATTTTTCCTTGGCATGGAGAACAGGCAATAAAGTGGAATACAGAGTGGAACACCATGCACCTAACATAATCCTACCACAGTTGAGTTGTATTTTGAAACTAATGTCATACACAATGGAGATAAAACTTTTACACAGTGTCAGACACGCATGCTTTTTAAGGTCCCAACTATTTAATCTCACTCATTTTTAACCAAATTTAAGTTGCATATGTACAGCCTGAAATAAACCTTATCCAGTTAAATCAACCTCCTGTTCTTATACTGACTTGTCTGAAGGTAGTTTAGTATTTTATGATAAAACATTTGTAACAATTTTATTTTGGGAAGCAGCTGCAGCTGGAGTCGTTTACAAATTGTCCTGTCCAGCCCTGTAAAATCCGTACAGGACTACACAGGAAGAGATGGGAATCACAATAGTTTTCTTAACACTATGAGCAATATATTTCATAAAAATAAGTGCAAGAAGTACAACTAAAACCTTATTAACATATTTAAAACCTGAATTTCCCCCTAAACACAGTACAGTAGTAGTTGTTCAATATCCTGTTCACATTTGAGATTAGGAAAGGTTGCCATTATAAAGTAACCTATATATTTGTTAATTTTCTTTACAACAATAAAGGCTTCAACAGGATGGGTGTGTTGTTAATGCTGCACAGGAAGGGAACAAAACTTCTATTTCCCTTTCTATTTTAATGAAGAAAGTTCATAACATTTTATGAGGGGCAAAGACTTTGCAAATACTGCTACTTGTTCCATGTTAAAGACCTACATGAGTTCTCTAGATCTTGAGCGGTATGGTGCAAAGGTGCTTGGCCTCCAAAAAGATTTTCCCCTCTAATGGAATAAACAGCTGGATTTATAAAATACCACATAAAAGTAACTGGAGGCAGGAGAACTGAATCACTTTTCAGTGGTGTCACAGGCCCTATCCACCAGGTGCCCATGACACTCCCACTTAATACAGCAGTGTAAATATTGTTGATTCTACAAGCTAAAGAAAGAACTACATCTATTCTAGAGATGGCTTGAGTTTTAGGGAAGCTAGCTCTTTCTTTCTTTCTTTCTTTCTTTCTTTCTTTCTTTCTTTCTTTCATATCCCTGGGACTATTTATAGAAATAAACAAACAAAAGCGGTCCGGAAAGGCCAAAGTCTAACGCAGCTCAGCAGTAGCAATGTTGCCTGCTTTGTGCAGATATCATGAGCCTTATGCAGTCCAGACTTCATTTTTGATAAGAAAAGATATATTAGATTCATGTGTGTCTGAAAGTTACTTTCTTTGAAACTAATGAGACTTAGTTCATCATTAAAAGTGGTTAGGTTCAGATGTTTATATTAAATTTGCTTTGAATTCTTCACCATCTCTACAAATAATAACTTTGCATCTCTGAGCATAGTATATAGTATATATTGAAGTCTATAAAAACTTCACTTACTGCATAGTCTAATCAGTTATTTCTCATGCCTGCAGTAGATTTCTTATGCATTGAATTTAACTGTAGAAACTCACATATATTCAACCACAGAGCTCTATGACAGAGATTTGAGACACTGCTTACAATGAGGGGAAAACAGATTAACATAAACTTTGGCCATGATGATATCGCTGAACACTTTTTGTTTTTCAACTCAGGCTCACCCCCAAGCTTGCTCAGCGGCAGCCAAGTGCATATGATGTGAATGTTGTTGAGAACCCAGCATTTGCCTAAGGCTTGCCCTGATCACCTGCAAACCTCCTAGATGCAGATGCTGATTTAGTAAGTATGGAGAACAAGCTTCCATGGATGCACTTCCCTAGTGCCGCATGCATAGTGCCTTTCACATCAAATTAACAAGGGTGATATTTTCTGTCAATGTAAGCATCTCGAGATTAAGCTAAAGGTCACTGTGAAATTACATAAACTGTAAATGTAACCGTGTAATTAGCCTTCAGTGCTCTATATGGAAAGAGCTAAGGGCAAGTCTGAGGTCTAACAGGTGTCAGTATGGGGCTAATTATAAGCTCAGGTAGTCTGCTGCATACCAGTCTAAGATCCAGACTACTACCCACATGTGCTTTACATTGCTTGCCTATGAAGTAGTGGTTTTGGGTGCTAGTTGTAGCTGCAGGCTGGTTTATGTGTATATATGCTCCCTTGAATGAGACATATACAGTACTCTAGTCAAAATATCAATCACTCACAGCAGGACCCTGTAGAACCTTGCACAAACAGAAGTTTTACATCAAGAAGCTTTTTATTACTAAGGGTGAACATAATGGAACCCTTGAAATGTTTAATTCCCCTTTGAGTAATAAGAAGCCAGACTAATATATTTAAATTATTAATGATTTATATACTCTGTATTTTAATGTGCTAAGTGCTATACAATTCTGACATTACTGATTCTTGAAATAACTTCAACCCATGAATATGATATTTCAATAGGATTTCAACTTTGTTTTCCATGATTCATGTCCAACAGGTTATCAAGCCCAATGTACCATCACTTGCAGAGGTGGCAGGCTGGGGGGACAACACATGAAACTGAACATTTCAATTTCAGAAGTGGCAAGTTGGTGTCAATGTACCCTGGAAGCTTATCTGATAGGTGTTTGGTATTTTATTCCAAAATCTGGTTAAAAATAAACTGAGAATGTTTTCCAAACTGAAAGGGCTTAATTAATTAATTAATTAACTTTGTCCTTGAACCAACAGAGTAAACTCTTTATTCATGAATCATAACCTTGCTTTTCTTCAACCTGTTTTTTCTAAGTAGTGCAACTAGCAACATGTGTTCCAGTGTCACGGAAGCAGAAAACCCACAAGAGTTGAAGCGGTATCTTACAGAGTAGAGAAAGTCTGAGCAGTCAAAAAAAATTTAGAAGCCCTTTACCTGAACGTAGCTGTTTGATTCTCCCATTGCTAGCAGCTGTGTCCACAGGAAGGAAGTCTTTGAACCAGGAGATTTCAGGGTCAGGGTTGCCGCTGGCAGCACAGAGCATTGTAGCAGTGCGGGCCTTTTCTACTACCTTAAGCTGTGGGCCCATATCTATGGTTGGAAAGCCAGAGGGGATCTGGTTCTCTGGAAGAAAGTACATCAGAAAATCACGTTACTGGGACATAATGGAGAAATATTCCAGCAACAGAAAGACAGTTTGCCATGTTGAAAACTCCAGCCAGTCAGCACAGAGCACAGATTCCTCATCTGGTGAGCTGTCAGAGCTAGTTTCCCCATCTTGATATTGGCCAGAGAACTGTATATCTGTATAGAATTCAACAGGCTTCTTTCTGCAGCTACCCAGTGTATTTCTGCACACACCCTTTAGCAATGAAGATAGTTCAAATATTTGGCAAGTATTTTTCACTGCACATTTCCCTATGTTGTTCTGCTCTTCCAAGAGCAGATATGATTATTAAAAGACTATGAGGAACAAATGAATATAAAATTAACAAGCCAAAGTAATTGCACCAATCCATGCCAGGGTGCAAATTAGGAAGCTGCCAGAAATGCTCCCAGGCAGTTGAAGGTACCTGAGGCATGCAGAAAATGAGTAATGCACACCCTGCCGTGGCTTACTGCTCTATTATAAGATGAAAGTATCACTGTGATGAACAGGGTTCTTTAAAAAAAAATCTACAGCAGAGAAAGAGGTAATTCTGTCTGCAGTAGCTGTACCATTTTCACAGACAAGTATGCCTCAGCCCATTAAAAGGTTTGTATTATAGAAAAAACCCAGAATGCTCCAGAAGAGTCTTTCTTTCAGCAAACAATCACCAAGTTGAGCTCAATTTTCTCAAAATCTAAGGGAAGATGAACTGTTCTCTGTTAAATGTGAACTGCAATCAAAACAGGCAAATATACAAAGAAAGAGCCAGAACACCATTTAAAGGCTTCTTAAAATACAGTATTAGAACTTCTCATATAATCTTTGTTTGCAAATATTTAAACAAAATCAGAGACTCTATACCGGTATATCTTCTTGCCAAATAATTCAGCTTTAGCAGACTTTTTAACCTGGACATTTATGTGATGGGGAGCATTATTCCAGATGGATAAAAGTAACCTTGTGCTAAGACTATAGTTAGGCACTGTACTTCACAACACTTAAAGTGGAGGCTGAAGAAAGCCTGTAATAGCCTGAAGGACCTCATCTACTCAGGTCCCAACTAAATGAGATTTGATGAAGTAAAACAAAGCCATTGATGCTACAAAAGTATAGCTTCGTTGGTGACACACAGATAATAACATGTGAGACAGAAAGTAAATGCAAAGAAAGTTCGCACATGTCCCTTCAACCAATAGAAACAGACACAGCTGAGAGTACCGTATATCAAGTCTCCTGGGATACTGAGGACTCCTCATGCTCCTGAGCCACAAAATGTCCTAGACAGGCAGCCATCTATCCTCCCTCTAAGATCAAGATGTAAAGAAGCTCCCTAAGGTTACTGGGTTTACAATACAACCTCTTCTCTTACCCGCATCCCAAAAAATATGGTCTCTCTAGGCATCTTCTAGGCTGGTGATGGCAAACCTATGACACACGTGTCACCACTGACACGCAGCTAGGTCACCCCCCTCCCCCCCCACCCGCAACCTCACCACCGTCCCTAACGTGGCGATTGGGGCTTCAAAGCCCCAGTCACCATTTTAGGGAGGCGGTGTGGGGAGGGAATGAAAGTGGCGGGTGGGGCTACAAAGCCCTGGTCACCACTGGGAGGAGGCTTTCCAGCCAGCACCCTCCCTTCCAAAAGCTGCGATTGTGGCTTTGGGAAAGGAGGGTGGCTGGTTGCTGGAGAGGGGGGGCTGGAGGGGAGAGGCTGGAGGGGGGGAAAGCCCTCCCATCCAGCCAGCGAGGCTCTCTCCCCCTGTGCAACCTTGCTGGATGGGAGGGATGTTCTCTGTGACTGAATCACGGAGAATACCCCTCCCGCCCAGTGAGGCTCTCCCCCCCCCTGCAGCCTCACTGGATGGGAGGGGTGTTCTCCATGACTCAGTCATGGAGAAAACCCCTCCCGCCCAGCGAGGCTCTCCCCCCCCCATGCAACCTCGCTGGATGGGAGGGGTGTTCTCCATGACTGAGTCATGGAAAATACCCCTCCCGCTCAGCGAGGCTCTCCCCGGCCTTTCCAAGTGGCTCCGGGGCTTCGAAGTCCCGTAGCTGCCTCGGGAAGGCTGGGGAAGGCAGCGGGCGGGCAGGCGGGCAGATAGGTGGGAGGGAGTCTGCCCGGCCTCTCCCCTGCCTTCCTGAAGGGCTCCGGGACTTCGAAGCCCCAGAGCCACCTTAGAAATGCCAGGGAAGGCAGCGGGTGGGCGGGTCAGATTGTGCTGCCCAGCCCCATTTCTTTGGCATCCTTGCTATTTTGTCATTATGTGTCTCTGCTGTAGCACTGCAGCAGCCAACACAAGTGCAGTTGTGCAGAGAGGAGTGAGAATGGGAGGCAGATGACTGCTGAGTGTCCCCAATAGGGCCAGCTACTGAAACATCTGCTCCATAGATGGCCAGGCCCCCAGCTCTCCCTTGCTTACTGCTGCACTGAGAGGCGAGGATGAAAGGAAAGACAGAGAATTCTCAAGGCATCACTGATTGTCCAAGAAAGAATTATTGCAAGTCTGCTGTTCCTTTTTCTTTATCTTTTCACATGAGAAATCATTTCTCACCAAAGCCAGTCCTAACTTTAGACAGGTTGAGGCAGCTGCTTCACACAGCTGATTTGGGGTGTCACAAAAGGGCAGCAAATTTGTGGTTATTTATTTTTATTGGAGTATTTATAGCTCTCTCTTCAGCTACAAAGGCTTTCAGAGCAGCTTACAAATTGTTTAACAATAGCCGCCTTGGAAAGGCTGGGGAAGGCAGCAGGCAGGTGGGCGGGAGTCTGCCCAGCCTCTCCCTGGCCTTCCCAAGGGGCTCGGGGCTTCAGCAACAAAAAGTCACTAATAGGCAGGTTAGTTAAAGAATTCCCCCTCCCCCTCACTTATCTCAGTTCACGGCACCCCACACAAGCTAAATAATATCAAGACCAACAAAAGAAACCGACTGACAGATGAACAAAGAAGTCACTAAGGAGGTAAGTTAAGTTTGATTCCAGCAAGCTCCAAGGTTCACTCAGCCATCCGTCCTTTCGTAGGTCAGTAAAATGAGTACCCAGCTTGTGGAGGCAATTAGCTAACACACATTGGAAACTGCTTAATGCACTGTAGATGTGTAAATTGTTATTGCTTAAAACAATTTATAAGCCGCTCTCATAGCCTTGTGGCTGAAGAGCGGGGTATAAATAAGTAAATAAATAAAATCATTAGTTTTTGGTTTATTAAATACAATTATATATAACCATTATACATTTATGTTATTTAAACAGTAAATATTGTGAAATAATGTTTTTTCCTCTAAGTGACACACCACCCGAGTTATGCTCAGTTTTTTGGCGAATTTTGACACACCAAGCTCAAAAGGTTGCCCATCACTGTTCTAGGCCCTCCAGCGCAACTATGGTATGCTTCTGCCTCCAGCATGACTCTGTGGTATGCTTGGGCCCCGCGGGAGTCATTCATTTTAATAGGGTTCACTATTATCCACAGTAAGTCCAGGAACATATCCTCTGTGGATATGGGGGTCATACCGTAAATGCAGCCAAAGCTCACTTTTAAGAATCTATGATGAAGTTCACTGGTTGGGAGAGGGAGATCTCACCCCTATTCATAGGCTCCTGTCTATTCAACACAGAGAAAGGGGATATGCCTGTTCCTGTTAAGATACTACTCTTATCAACATGGAAACTAGTACAGAAAAGCACCAGCTACAAGAATGTTTGTATCCTGCTGCTTATGCCTGCTGTGCCATATTGTGCGACATCCACAGGGAATTCAAGACAATTAGAAAGTAACAAGAGCTTTGTTAAATTAACTTACACAGGTATACATGATAATGTTCTATAGGATTATAAACTATATATAATACTACACTATATTAGAATACACAGACATATACACACTATAATGTAAAATATAATGCTGTTCTATGTAATATACTGTATAGGATTAATGTCCAACATAGGATTGCCAAATAATTATATCTGTCAGTGTTCAAATTGTCACTGAGCCCTTCACATTTTTAAAGGACAGGAGTACATAGGTAGAATGGCATCTTCCTCCTTTTGTAGAGGAAAGCTTTTCATTCTTTTTACCCAGCATTCTTTATGAATGGCCTTCCCAACCCGCAGCTATCTATTGGTCTACACAATGGTCATTTTGGTTGCAAAAATGGGAGATGCAACCCAATACAAGTATTGGGAGGACACCAGGTTGGGTGTTTTAGAAGATATGACCTTGATCTCTATTTAGGGCCAGGGAAGGACCCAAAGGTTAAAAGGACATCTACAGTGTCATATATATTACTGTAAGCAGCCTTATACCCCCCCTGCTGTAAAGATCAGACATGAGTTCTTTAAGTAACAAAAAGGAAATGTCTCTAAACATATGCAGAGTCACTAGCCTCTGCCATTAGATAACTAAAACTTCTTTCAAATATCTGAGGCCAGAAATACTACTTTCAAGAAGGCTTCATCTTTGGAGCTATCACAGCATATAGAAGCACATATAGAAAGGTGTCACAGTAGAACCACAGATTTCAACATATAACAAGCCCACAGTATCAGATCCAGTAACAGACATTTTTCTATAAAGTTTACCATCCAAATCCCCTTTCCTCCATCCAGCACACCATTTTCTTATATCCCTTTTGTTTCTATCTGATGTTAGCAATCTATGTTGTCACACAAGACCCAGCCTCCAAACTACCAAGATAAAGAATGTGCTGAAAATATCATGTTTCATCCATATTAATTTTCTGTGTCCAATTTACATATTCATAATTTGCACAGTCCTTTCAGACCCTGCAGGCTACTAGCACTTGTCTCCCCTCTTTTGCCTATCTATGAATGGCCAGCTGTTAGGCCCTGGGTTCAGGCCTAGCCCCAAAAGTTTGGTTTAGGCTTCATGAGAACATGCTAGGCTTTGTTCTGGTGAGAAGGTCAAGGAGTGGTTTCTCATGGGAACAAGAAAGACAGCAGGGCCTCTACGCTAAGGATGTTTAGGTTTAAAGACACCTGGCCCCACTAATTGGCTTACATGTTTTGTTTCACTAAGAAGCTTTGCCCATGAGTTTCGTTTTCTATGAGTTTCGTTTCTCCATACGCTGCTTGTGAAAGTAGAATTCCTATAAGGGAGGTGTGGACTTGAGACAGGATCTCTTGCTCTCTCTCTCCCTCTCCAGCATGTGCAACTTTGGAAGGATGTCTTTTCCTTTGTCTACGGCTTTTTGCTTTTTTCTATTTTCTGTTTGCAATAAACGGTATGCTATTCGAGACCACAACTGTGGCATGGTTATTTCTGCCTGCCTCACATCACTCCAAGACCCAACAGGCCTCCCAACTCAGAGCAGCCTTGCCAGTGTAGAACGCCAGCCAATGTATAGAACAAAGCTGGACTATTCAGATATTGGAGCTAAACATCTTTCCCTGATATCTTGTGAAACAGCCAAACACAGATTCCACTTTTCCACCTTAGAATTCAACAGCACCAGGCAACACAATAGGCAGGAATCTGGCTTCTGTGTTCCAAAGGTAAGAGGCTGTGGTGGGGATCAACAGTTTTCTACAGACATTTCTAAAGAAACACAAAAAAAGCAACTGGAGCTTAACAAGAGCCTTAGCCATTTTGTGTCTCCCAATCTAGCCACCTGGCCCAGAAACCTCCTCTTCACCAGGAAACATAAAAGGCTTTTGTGTAGAAGGTACCACTGAAAACTACTTTAATTCCCCGCCCCAATTGATTTTCAAAGACAAAAGGTACACAGAGCTTAACTGGAAAGACACCAGAGCCTAGTGTTCAATGACAAAAAAAAGTCGCACTGATACAACTGCAACACACACTCCTCTACAGTTTGAAAATGAAACAAAAGCATGGATACACAAGAGTATCAGGAGACACAGCTTAGCTTGCAAAAGCAGACACAGAGAATTGCAAACAAAAACCACTCTCTTTGAACTAGGCAAGTATGACTGAATTACAACTGCACCTTGCTGCATGCAACATAAAATAGGCAGTTAATCCTGGGAGGCCAAATCCTCCCAAGTGATCCAATGTAATCCCTAAACTCAGGTTGGGTGAGAAAATATTCTAAGCAAAGAGGCAGCCAGTTAATGAGGTCTAGTGTATCTGCTGATGAATTTCCCAGTGCATCTGTTATCAAGACTTACCCATGACACTCACGCTACATAATAGATTATGATGTAAAGTAAACATTTCAAACACCCCACAGCCAAGCTTGTCTAAAATTTCTTTCTTTGTGATAGTTTCTTACACTAACGTTTTAAAAGGGTTGTGGAGATGGTGTGGTGATGGTGAGGTGAAACTGCCAAGGTGACTTTTCCAATCTTTACCACGGTGATTAGCTTTGTGAACATACTGACATTTTCAATATCACCACTTGGAAAAATTACTGCACTGTATGCTGAACACCTATAAATTATAATACTGATTCCAGTGCCAAATACATAAAAATGTGGCAATGGTTTCACTGCACCATTTGCATATATATGGTGGATGTACAATCAGCTGGAAATCAGACTATGAAATGCCAAAGGAAGAAGACATAATCACATTCTGTTCAAAATAATTTGCTAGTGCAGTCACGCATTTGGGCTAGAATTTTAGAGAAGAAGAGGAGGAGAAGGAAGGGCCAGAGAAATGTAGCAATTACATTCTACGTAGAAGGATATTTTTATTAATAGAGAATATCAGCCAAGAGCATGCAACATGATGTGATAAATGTCAAATTGTTTTGACCCAGGTATAGAAGCCACAAGACAGTTTTGCAGGTCATTACAAATGGGTACCTCTAAAGTCTTTTCCCGCCATCACAAAAAAATTAATTTAGGTTTGTTTTGTGCAGAGACGCCAAGTGTTCAGGTCACAGAGACAGGTAGTAAAGAGAGAGGGAGAGAAGATAGTAGTAGTCTGCAGTTCTGAGGAAAACTAGATAGTCATCCTACAAACTTTCCTACATTGATAGAGGCCATCTACTTCAGGAACCTCTTAATTATTCCTTCTCAATCTGTCTGATGTTGTGGGTCATCAATTTGTTTCTTCAATGTGGCCGGGACTGGTGTGATATTTGTGTGATATTATTATTATTGTATTTGCATAGTTTCCTGGAAGCTTGCTTGGGCTGGAAGTCAATGGCTCACAGAATGACACCAGTCTGTGGACCACCACTTTGAATGACACTGCTGTTAAACTGGTAGTAGGTCTGCATTATTTGCTACTCGAAAGGTTATGTGGAGTGCACCCTACACATTGGGCTGGAAGACTGGTGTGTGTATGCGTTTCTGAGGTGAGGGGGAGAATTCGAGCACAAACATCCTGAGCTCATTTTCCACAAGGACTCTCAGGCTCTCCTCTATTGCTTAAGAGTTTTGACTAAGGGAAGAGTCTACTGAACACGAGCAAGCAGAGAGGAAATAATTCACTATCTTTTCTCACATGCCTCTACAATTCCTAAGGGGCAACACACAACCAAATACTTTCTTGACCTTGAAATAAAAAGTGCAATTCCTAATCAGCTTTTCAGAAATTTCTGGAAGAGGAAAGAAAAATCACTGAGGCTTGACTCATTTTTTAAACATTCACAGATTGTCATGCAAGCCTAAGACCCAGGTTTATTCCTGACTCTGGCAGGTAGTTATATATTTTGTCCTACAGGGATCTCAGATTCAGAAATGATTCTGCTACTCTTATAATCCCCAAATGCATATCACATGCCTATACAATAAAAGCTGGGGTTAAAGTATGAAAAAAACAACTGTGATATGCATGATAATTTGAAGACTGTTGGATATCAGCATTCTGAGATTATGGGGTGTCAGCAAAAAACTAGGAAAAATGTTTAAGTGCATTACAGAGGAAAGACAAAGTACATTAAATAAACAACTACCATAAAGCAAGCTGGCAGGCTCACCGCTTAATACACTTCAGGCTATTACACAGAAAGAATAAATTACAACATCATGATCAACTGATCATTATATTGACAAGAATGAATGTGGATCAGAAAAAGGCAAATGGTTAACTGTTAGGAGTACTTAAGAAATCAGCGTGAAAGAATTAAACAAGGAACAATATAGGAAAAAAGTTTATGCATGTGCCTACCTTGAAAGTAAAAAAGAAAAAAGAAAGAAAGACTGAGAACATTAAAACAAATAATTTCCCTGGCAAAAAAATTCTGACTGAATTATTTTTCTGTTGCTGTTTTTCACAATAGTTTGCAGGAAAACTAGGTTAAGATGGTGGCTCCATTCATCAATTTGTGTGGAAGAGCACATATTTACTCTTGCTGCTGTGAAACCATAACCCTGGCATGCTCAATCCAAATGTGAGAATAACAACAAAGAAAAAGATTAACTTCCACTGGTATCAATTTCAATGAGCTGACCCGTGGCAAGTTCACCGTAGAGTGCTATTTTTGGGAGGCGATGGTCCTCCATCCTAGAAACGTGCCCTGCAGCTGTGTTCTCAATATCATGGCCAAAATGCTAGTGATCCCTGCTTGCTCAAGGACAGCAACATTCGTCACATAGTCAGTCCAGTGTATATTTAGGATTGTGCGTATACAGCACTGATGAAAGCATTCGAGGAGTAGTAGGTGGTGGCGATAGGTGACCCATGTTTCAGATCCATAAAGGAGAATAGACAGTACGATGGCTCTATACACACTGATTTTTGTGCTTCGCCTCAGGTCTTTATTACTCCAGACTCTTTTGTAAAGTCTACCAAATGCGCTATATGTCTTTGCTAATCTGTGATCAATCTCTTTGTCAATTTTGGCATCTGAGGAGATTATGCTTCCCAGGTAGGTGAACTGCTGAACGGACTTAAGTACAGAGTTGCTGACGGCAATGTGGGGATGGTGGTGTTCGTCCTGTGGTGCAGGCTGGTAAAGAATTTCCGTTTTCTTCAAGGTTGACTTCCAGCCCAAACAGCTCTGCAGTTGTTGAGAAGCAGGATGTTAGGCGCTGCAGAGCTGCTTCTGTGTGGGCAACAAGGGCAGCAGCATCAGTGAAGAGCAGCTCATGGACTAGATAGTTTAGAGTCTTAGTGCGAGCCCTCAGACGCCATAAGTTAAACAAGCTAGCATCAGTACGGTAGCGTATATAGATGCCGTCATCTTCTTCAAGCTCTGCTGTAGCCCTTTGGAGCATCATGCTGAAGAAGATTGTAAATAAAGTTGAAGCAAGAACACAACTTTGCTTCACTCCATTAGTTATTAGAAAGGGCTCTGAAAGAGCATCGCCATATCTGACTTGACTGCGCTGGCCCTCGTGTAGCAAGATAATCATTTTAAGGAATTTGGGGGGACATACTAATCTTTCAGGGTCTGCCACAGACCTTTTCTACTCACAGTGTCGAAGGCTTTGGTGAGGTCGACAAATGTTACATAGAGACCCTTGTTCTGCTCTCTACATTTCTTTTACAGCTGTCTAAGGGCAAATACCATATCTGTAGTACTCCTATTGGCTCTGAAGCCACATTGGCTTTCAGGAAGAAGTTCTTCTGCAATAGCAGGAACTAATCTGTTCAGGAGTACCCTTGCAAAGATTTTTCCAGCAACAGAGAGCAGTGTTATGCCTTGATAGTTTGAGCAATCAGATTTTGCTCCTTTTTTCTTGTACAGGGTGATGATGACTGCATCTCAGAGATCTGATGGCAGTTCCCCTTTTCCCCAGCAATTCACAAGGAATTCATGGAATTTATTGTGGAGTGCATGACCTCCATGTTTCCAAACTTCAAGTGGGATTCCATCAATCCCAGCTGCCTTGCCATTTTTCATCTGCTGTATGGCCTTAAGGTTCTCTTCCAAAGTGGGAGCTATGTCCAATTCATTTTTCATCGGTTTTTGTATCATATGTTGGATAGCTGAGCCTTGGACTGCTCGGTTGGCACTAAAGAGACTTTGAAAATGTTCAACCCATCGATTCAGAATGGAGGTGTTATCAGTAATTAATGTTTGAGCATCTGTACTGTATAAGGAGCTTTGGACCTGATAAGTAGGTCCAAACACTGCTTTAAGAGCTTCATAAAATCCTCTATGATCACCCAGATCTGCACAGCATTGTGTCTTTTCTGCTATATTGATCCACCACTTGTTCTGCATATCTCGGAGGTTTTGTTGAAGTTTACAGTCTCCTCTTTAAGATGCCACCCCTCTTAGGTTTGAACTTAAGATGAAGATTTAGTTTACATCCGACGAGGTGATGATCTGTTTGGCATTCTGCATTGGGCATCACTCGGGTATGATGGACATCGCAAATATTTCTCTGATGGACTAGAACATAGTCGATGAGGTGCCAATGATTGGATCAGGGATGCATCCAGGTTGTCTTCAAGCTATCTTTCTACTGAAAGATAGTGTCTGTAATAGTTAGCTGTTGTTCTGCACAGAACTCTAGCAGGAGGCATCTGTTATCATTGCAATTTCCAACACCATGCTTGCCTAAGACACCTTTCCAGACTTCGGAGTTCTTTCCTACTCTGGCATTAAAGTCACCAAGGATAATAATTTTATCTTCTACAGGGACTTTTTGTATGAGTTGGCATAGGTCTGTGTAGAATTTGTCTTTCTCTACAGGGTTGGCTTGCATAGTTGGGGCATATATACTGAAGAGAACAACAAGTGGGAGGCATAAGGAAATAATGCGATCAGAGTGTCCTGTTGGCAAGGTTTTGAGTTTGGAGGCAATGGAGTTTTTAATCATAAAGCCTACTCCTGAAAGATGTTATTTGGTTTTGGGTTTGCCAGACCAGTAAAGTGTGTAGCCGGCACCGTGTTCTTTAAGGCTGCCTTCCTCATGGAGATGAACTTCACTAAGAGCAGTGATGTCAATATTAAGTCGTGATAGTTCATGGGCTATTAGGGCAGAACGACGCTCAGGCTGTCCACTATCTTCAGAGTCTCGCATGGGTCTGATGTTCCAGCATGCAAGCGTCAGTTTATTTACACCTTTGGAGGCCGGTGTGTGCCTTTGTTTCTTTGCCTTGGTTTGACTGCATCAGAAGATTCCCATTGGCCGCGGCTAGTCAACCAGGTAGATGGGGATGAGCTTTCGTTAGGCCACCTTTTCTAGGCCCCTCTCCATATGGAGCAAGCAGTGCTCTCCTTAAAAAAGGCAGCTTGGTCGTTCAGGATGCTGCTGAACAAGACTGTCATCACCCGGGTCACCCTCGAGAGACGAAAGTCCTGAACTGCCTTCATGCAGGGTTGGGTCTGCGGCTTCCAGTGCATCTTTACACCTACCATTTCATCCCTTGCCTATTGCTACAGGGCTTTTTTGGAACTGGATTTGTCTTTCAAGCTTGTGCAATGGATTTTTCTGGCAGAGTGCAGCATGCACAGAACTGGCCTCACCCTTTAAACCAAAGGTTCATCTGCTGTGGCCTTGTAAGCATGGACGGTAGCAGCGAGGTCCTCGGGTCGTAGGTTTGATTAGAGTTTCCTTCTCTTGGATGGTTGACCTTACAGGGTTGGATGAGCACCATCTGCCCAGGTTTGGGATTAGAGTTTTCCTTCTCCTAGTACGGTTGCCACAAGGCTAGAGAGCCCATCCTGCCCTTTGATGCTCTTTTTCAGACCCTTCGGTTTTGACCTGTCTGGCATGGGAGACCCTACTGGTGGCTATTATGCCACCGCCAGCAAAGCTCAAAACATCATTAGGGTACACAAGCCTCTCTCCAAATCAACTGATAAATAGCAAGTCAACAATTATGTATATTCCATTGCTTCATTAAGTCTACCCTATTTGGGACTAACAATTTGAGTTATGTCAGAGACCAGTAGGGGAAGATACTATTGTGACCTGACTTGAGGAAAGCTGGGCGCAAAAGACATACACACTTCACATCAAAGAATTCTGAGCCCTTGGAATTTCTGTTAAGCACTGGCACTGAATGATGTTCATTGTCCTGTCACACACAAAAAAATCATTCCTGGTTACTCCTCAACATTTTTTTGTATAGAACTAAGATTATGGAATGGTATAGTACTTGCATGGCAGACTGCTAATGAATACCAGCTGCAGTTGGCAGCTTACCTAACCCTACTAATAATCAAAAACCACAGTTAACATAGTATCCGCATATTTCTGCAATAAGACAATTAACATATTAATCTCATTTTTTATCAAAAGACAAAGATTCCCAATCATTTGAAAATGTTATCATTGATTTTTCTCTAATTGACATAGACAACCTATCCATATCTACTAAACCAGGCAGTTTCAACAACCAGTTCTTCTCCTCTGACACTGCAATACTGACATTTCAAATAATGATTCTCACCTCCTTATAGTAAGACAACCTTGAATTTGGCTTAGGGGTTGTTTAGATGACAAAAAAAATCCAGAAAGAATGCAGGCAGAATACCTTTTGTTTAGATGAGCTCCTGCCAGGATTCACCCTTTTGGGAAGGAGGGAGGGCTGAAAACTCCAAATAGATTGTGATAATAGCTTTCGCTGTTTCTTGTAATCTTTTTTTTTTTAATTGCACAAAAATGCAATAACAGGCTGTCTGAACAACCAATTCGAATAGGGGCACACAGAAGAGCTGAAACATCAGACCTCAGTGGGGGCGGGCTTGCAAGGAAGGAAGCGGCCAGAGTTGTTGTTTTTGCCAGCTGAACCATCGTGTGCACTATAGTTCAAGCTTCAGAGCAATTTTTTTTTTTAAAAAAGTGGAAAATAGCTCTTCCTCATCTGTCATTTAAAGAAAAAAAAAGGGGGGGAGAATAGAGGGAAATTTTTGGGAGGCAATTCACTCACAGCCACCATCTTTTTTCGGGGGCATGCTATGTGTAAACTGCAAACTTGGCCAAGTTTCCATGCCAGCAATCTTGCGAATGAGTCGTGGGTACAAATAAACACTGCTGCGATAGGGAGGTAAGGTGCTATTTTCTGCAATTATTTCTCCTGTCTAGCTGAGCCCTTATATTTAATCTATCTCATACATATATATATATACATATATATACATATATACACACACAACACCTTCTCTTTAATTTTAAAATAACCTATTTAATTTTTATAAACCAACCATCCCTTGTCAGTAAACTAATTAAGCTACATTGTCTCTAATCCAATTACAGACCTTTATATCTGACCTGGAGTTTCCTACCCAATCTCAACCCTTGGAGAAATTGGGCATAACTAATCCAAACTGGGGGAGGGACCAGAAATAAGTACATTATCTCATGCACACAGTTCATATTAATCTTAGGTGTTTTGTTTACTTCTCCCTCTGCTTCAGCTCTCTGCACTCTTCATCTCTTATCTCTTAGGTCCTTTATCCTCCCAAATCCCCATCTCTTCTCCAACCTGGATGCCTTTAATCTCAATAAAGTTCTCTGGAACTGCATTCTTCCTGCCAGCATTGAATTTCAATCTCAGCTGATTCCTCCAGGTCAGGTAATTCTTTCTCCTTCTCTAAGGGGACAGAACCATCTCTTTCCTTCTCTAAAGTTTCCATTGCAACTTGAGCCTCCTTATCCCCCTCACTATTCTTGCACTATTCTTCTTGAGCCATATCTCTTCCAGAGATATCATCCCTTTATAAATTTCAAAATCTTCTCCCAAATAACTCATTTTCATTAAGACTTATCATATCTGTACAGCAAAATCTTTTATATAACACAGAAATTAAGTCTGCTTATATTATAGTCAATAAGACTGTTTATCTGTTGTTTTGCTATGCCAGCTACATGGAAACTCTTACACTCTTCAAAGGTAAACAAATTGCGTTCTCATACTCCATAACCCTATTGTTCTTATCATTCTGATCTTTTATTTATGATTACAATTCTTTTATTCTTCAATTTCTCTGTTCAAGTCCCTCAATTCTTAGCTTTTTGCTCTTAATAAAAAGTATTTTCATTTAAATCCAAAGTCAGAACCTACTCAGTCTCTTGGTCATGTGAAGAAGTAAATTTACCATTGGGTTCAGAAAGCCCTTCTTAAGCACAGTTCCATGCTTTTATGCCTCTTAATTGAGGAAGTTGGTTACAAAGGATCTTGTGTCCTTCAGCTGGCAGGCCAACAGTGGGACATGTTCCCAGCCTTAGTCTCCTCCACCACCAAGGTAATTATTAACTTGCCAGGAGCAGTGGCTTATAGACCCTTGTGGATTATCTCCCGGTTTCCCTTTGGTCTAGGGAGAACTTGAGACAGCTTCAGGAGTGGCTTTCTGTCTGCCATTTCCAACCCAGAAGTCCAGACATACATTCTTAATGCTGCCTCCTAAGTGTAAGCTTTGTAATTAAAGCTGTTCTGTTCCCCCAGAAGCTTTTGAATGGTTTGTTATGACACATTTTTAATTGGGATTGCATATTATTACTGTTGCCTTTTACAGTTATGGTTTGCTTTCTATTATTTTTATTGCTTGCATACAGATTTTATGATTCTGTACCACTTTGAGCATTTAAATAGAAAATAAGTTATGTTTCAAGTAAGTAAACAAGATTGTTTACAACATCTTGTATAACAGAAACACAGGGGCGCTCCAGCTTCTGTGATTCCAACACATAGCATACTCCAGTGCTTTTGCCTGCTGAATATATTGGCTTAAACTGGTGACATGACACTCCTCTTATCAAAGTAAGATAATAAATTTATTTATATTTATTTGATTTTTATCCCCACTTTTTTCCCCAAATGGGACTCAAAGCAGCTTCCTATTAAAACAGAACATCTAAAACAACATGGAGTACCAAAGAACGGAAGTTCTTTACCAGCCTGCACCACAGGACGAACACCACCATCCCCACATTGCCATTGGCAAATCTGTGCTTAAGTCTGTTCAGCAGTTCACCTACCTGGGAAGCATCATCTCCTCAGATGCCAAGATTGACAAAGAGATCGATCACAGATTAGCAAAGACATATAGCGCATTTGGAAGACTTTACAAAAGAGTCTGGAGTAATAAACACCTGAGGCGAAGCACAAAAATCAGTGTGTATAGAGCCACTGTACTGTCTATTCTCCCTTATGGGTCTGAAACATGGGTCACCTATCGCCAACACTTATGACTCCTCAAACGCTTTCATCAGCGCTGTATACACACAATCCTAAATGTACACTGGACTGACTGTGTGACGAATGTTGCTGTCCTTGAGCAAGCAGGGATCACCAGCACTGAGGCCATGATACTGAGGACACAGCTGCGCTGGGCAGGGCACGTTTCTAGGATGGAGTACCATCACCTCCCAAAATAGTACTCTATGGTGAACTTGCCACGGGTCAGCGTAAGAGGGGCGCTCCAAAAAAACGATACAAGGACTCCCTGAAACAACATCTCAGGCTCGGCCAAATTGATCACCAACAATGGTCCGCCCTGGCCTCACATCGGGAGGCATGGAGAAGCACTATTCACAATGCTGCAACCTTAATTGAGAACTCATGCCGAACAAGTCTTGAAGACAAACGACAATGTAGAAAGAACCACAACCTGGAAATATCACCCAAGGAGACCTTCTGCTGTGCTTTCTGCAACCGGACTTGTTTGTCTCAGATTGGCCTTTTTAGTCATCAGCGCCCTTGCAGAAAGTGTGGGATGAGTCCTTCCTGAATCTTCGTTTGTGAAGAAAAGCCAGAGAGACCCAAGTTAAGAAAGCATTAAACAAGACATTAAATATAAAATGCTACTTTTAAAACATTAAAAATTAAAACAATGAAAACACTTAAAATACACATTACAGACAAAAAACAACACATCCACTTGCACATCACTCCACCCTGGTCAGCCAAAGGTGAAGGCTTGTTTAAACAAGAAAGTTATCTCCCATAGCTTGGAAAAGATACTATCTCCAACTACATGCACTGGATATATATCTTGATGCTCTAAGACAACACCCTCTGCATCTGAACAAGTGGTTTATAATCCATGCTATAATAAATCTGTGAAAGGCATCTCACACTCTTTATTGTTTTAAAGGTGTCTCATATTCTTGTTGTTCTAAACAAATAACTAAATAACTAAATAAATCATAGCACAAATTCACCAAGTGCCATCAAATTAAATTCAATTTTTAATGTATATAAGGGTGATAACCCACTGCCCCAGGTAGAACAAGTGAGTGCCTGCTCATGCCAGAGCCAAATACACTGCAACAGCACAGAATGCTTTATGAGGTCCATAAAGCAAGGACTTCTAAAGTAATTTGGCAAAGGCAGGCAAATAATTCAGGTTACTCATAGCAACAGAAAGAAACACAAAATAGGTAGCAGCTTCTAATGACAGGCCCGCCAGCCGATTGTGATGTGGCACTCCAGAGGGACATATGGAAGGTACAGCATTTCAAAACGCTTCATTCTGAGTTAAATAAGAACCTTTTAAGAGGAGCCTCTCTAAGGAATTTAACCACATGAAACAACAGACAAGAACAGAACATAAACAAATATTTGGCACCTGAAAAGTACCTGGAGCATAACTGTTCAGGGTGGGGGAAAGCATCTTAGTGAGGCCAACTTCTGAAGCTATTTGCATTTTAAAAAGAAAGAAAAGAATCCCCAAACAATAAAGGAAAAGTTGGCATACCCAAAGAGTACAAGTCTAGTACAAGTCTGTTAATAGGAAATATAGTTTATTCTTTGAAGTGCCCCTAGCCCAAATCAATTTGCTGGATACTAGGAATGAATGATAGGAGATGACTCATACTATAATAGTCTAGTGCTCTTCTAATACAGCATCTTGTTCTGGCCATATTGTCATCAACAATATAATAGGAGTGTTAGATCACTGGTTGACCTAGCAAGGAAGTCATAATGTTCTGAAATGGAAAGGGTGAATCCCTAACCTAACCTAAGGGAACACACTAGGAATTAGATTGAATATGGCACCATATAGCAAACAATACAATTCCAATCACAGAGATAGTCCCCTGTATGTTTCTTCTGTTCTATCTCTTTAAAGATTGATGCAGGCACCTTCATCTAGTGATATCAGAGTGGTTTTGACTTGATAGGAAAAAGAATATAATGTTAATGCCACTCTTATCTCCATAGAGAAGGTGTTCCACAATCAAAGTACCACAACAGAGAATCTCCTACCTTTATTTTCACATGATAATGTGCCATAGAGACTTGGAAAAATGCTGGGTTGGACAGACTAATGGATTCAATATATTGCAGCTTCATATCTGTAAGTATAGTTGTCCCTACGTATCCACAGATTTAAGTATTCACAGCTTGAAAATATTCTTTAAAAAAAATCCAAAAAGCAAACCTTGATTTTGCCATCTTATATAAGGGACACCATTTTGCTATGCCATCCTGGAACCAAACCCAAGTGAATATTCTATCCTCCATACTGAGTCTCCATCCTTGTATTCATTGCCTTTTCTCTAGTTTCCCCAATCTGGTGTCCTCCAGATATTTTTTATTATCCTTCACTATTGATCATATTAGGGCACCAGACTGGGGGTGGGGTGGGAAAAGCCCTACTGCCATATAGATATCCTCACAACATTTTGATACATTTGTGTGCTGACTCTTTGGCTATCTGACAAAAGTGACTTCTTCTTTCTTCATGTTCAGTCTCTAGTGGCTTTTCCACATCCTAGGGCATCAAAATCCAGATATCTAAACTGTGTGTCTTTAACCTTTTCTGTGTTTCTCCACAAGGATCTTCAAACCCATCTTTCTGTCTTTTCTTCATTGCCTAGTATCAGCCATTTTATCAAGGTACCATTTAAAGAGTTAAATACTTTACTCTTTCTATGGTTCTAGGTTATTATATGTATGTTTGCTTTCGATGTTAGTGCTAGTATTATTTAAATAAACAACATAGCCCTCCATTACCAGTCTACCAGAGAAGTTCAAAACTTGCACTGTTGCACTGCATGACTGATCTGTTTGCTCTTACAGACTTTCTGCTCTTTGGCACTCATTTTCATTCCAGATAAACCATATTAACCCAGTAATTACAAACCATCAAGTTGTATCAAGTTCCAAGTGTGAGATACAATATGAAACTGAATGGTATCTGCTAATCCTCTCTCTCAATGAATTTCTTCTAACTCTTTGCCCTAACTATATATCAAATATCAATCACAGTTATTTTCTATGACTCCCAAGTGTAAACATCAGAGAGTAATAATCTTTTGGCAACCTATCAAGAGGAATACTAGACAGGTCATCTGTGGCTTTCATCCTCTTGAGGTTAGGAATGCAATTTTCATTTTATCAGATTTCTATTCCATCGGCTCCTACCTCCAAGGAGCTAGGTCCAGCTATGATTCAGCCAAGATAATAATCATCATAATCTAGTCAATGGAAGAAGTGTTATCTCAATAGCCAGATAGCTGCTGCCAACCTTATTAGCAGACATCATGTATCAATTATCAAAATTTACCAACCCCAAATACCTTGTAAGTAGTGAAGGTGGACAAGATGGTTTACCTCCAGTTTTTCATTATGTAGGAGCTTGTAGAAAATTGATATAGTGGACACAGAGTTGTAGGTCAGAACACCAGGGTTTTTGGATTAATAGGGATGATGACATCACTTGCCACCCTACCTCTTCTGCATGTTTTCCTGTTCTCTCTGAGCTGAGATGCAATTCTTTCAGTAGGGTGCAGGAGGGGATATTTTTCCAACACATGTTGTGACTTTCCTGTTATTATGAAAAGTATTTGGGGCTGGCTTGGTCTTGAATGGAATGAGATCCATTACTTTGCAAAAGACCTACTCCTAGGGAAGATAAAAATGGCTCAAAATGGTTTGTTGACGAGGATCAATAATCAACACATCAGCCTGCAATTTGACCTCTCCTTTGGGGACCTGACTGTGGGGACTATCACAATGAGTCCCTACTATCTAAAATGTATCACTGCATCACTGACCACATCGTATTGGGGGGGGGGCATCTGGCAGCTATAGCTGCAGCTGTAACTGCAGCCCAAAAAGTAACTTTTCTAAGCTACAGCACTTTGTCTTAAGAGAGGGGACAGTTCTAATTTTAGCTCTTTCCCATTTGGCTACCAAGAAAGGTACAACTTTCCTCTGTCCAAGGTTACAGGCCAGCAGAATTATTGTGGACAACACAGATCCACAGCATTTTCAGACCCTCAGTGTGCTACCTGTCAAAAGTTGAATACATCTATTGCCAAGTGACAAAACTGTTCCATACATTCACAAGAGTGATTGCTAATACAAACTGAACATTAAATCAAGTTAGAACTGGCTTCTGCAGACCAGAATGGAGTACAAAGCAGGATTTCAAAAATATGTCATTCTCAATGGCGACAGCCCCATCATTCTCAATGGGGACCGCTAATTCTGAAGGAATTTAAATTTGAAATATATATGTCTACAATTATGACAAAACTAGCATTTGAAAGACAAAGTAAAATAGACTGAGTTTGTACAGAAGGAAGGATTTTTCTACATCTATTTTCTAACTCTTCAGCTAATCCATCATGGATTTCCCAACTTACTCACCTGCACTGGTGTGATATACTATTAGTATAGAGATTTTCATTTTTAGAAACATAATCAATAAAGCATTTCCATATATCATTAATGTAACCTGCTATTAAAATTAATGGATCATTGATTTCCATCCATTTGAGTCTGGTTTATGCTCAATGCATGAAAAATGGTGCATGAAATACATTAATCTGACAGCATCAATCTTCTGAATATCTGAAAGTTTGGCCCCATATTAACATCACACATTGATGCTGTCACTCAAGTGCATTTAAAATCTGTTTCTGCTTCATGCTACAGAGAGGGATGTCTCTCTCTCTCTCTGGCTTCTCTTCGCAAACGAAGATTCAGGAAGGACTCATCCCGTGCTTTCTGCAAGCGCGCTGATGACTGAAAAGGCCAATCCGAGATAGACAAGTCCGGTTGCAGAAAGCACAGCAGAAGGTTTCCTTGGGTGGTGTTTCCGGGTTGTGATTTTTTTCTGCATTGTCGTTTCTCTTCAAGACTTGTTCGGCGTGAGTTCTCAAATAAGGCTGCAGCATTGTGGATAGTGTGTCTCCATGCCTCCCGATGTGAGGCCAGGGCAGACCATTGTTGGTGATCAATTTGGCTGAGCCTGAGGTATTGTTTCAGGGAGTCCTTGTATCGCTTTTTTGGAGTGCCCCTCTTATGCTGACCCGTGGCGAGTTCACCGTAGAATACTATTTTGGGGAGGCGATGGTCCTCCATCCTAGAAACATGCCCTGCCCAGTGCAGCTGTGTTCTCAATATCATGGCCTCAATGCTGGTGATCCCTGCTTGCTCAAGGACTGCAACATTCGTCACATAGTCAGTCCAGTGTATATTTAGGATTGTGCGTAAACAGCGCTGATGGAAGCGTTTGAGGAGTCGTAAGTGGTGGCGACAGGTGACCCATGTTTCAGACCCATAAAGGAGAATAGACAGTACAAGGTCTCTATACACACTGATTTTTGTGTTTCGCCTCAGGTGTTTATTACCCCAGACTCTTTTGTAAAGTCTTCCAAATACGCTATGTGCCTTTGCTAATCTGTGATCGATCTCTTTGTCAATCTTGGCATCTGAGGAGACGATGCTCTCCAGGTAGGTGAACTGCTGAACGGACTTAAGCACAGAGTTGCCGATGGCAATGTGGGGATGGTGGTGTTCATCCTGTGGTGCAGGCTGGTAAAGAACTTCCGTTTTCTTCAGGTTGACTTCCAGCCCAAACAGCTCTGCAGCTGTTGCAAAGCAGGATGTTAGGCATCAATCTTCTGAATATCTGAAAGTGTGGCCCCATATTAACATCACACATTGATGCTGTCACTCAAGTGGATTTAAAATCTGTTTCTGCTTCATGCTGCAGAGAAGGATGTAGGCAAGCAGATTTAGGGTGACATGCTATCTCTGAAAGGGTCAGATCATGCTCAGTTTTGCTTTATTCCCAGAAATTAATGTGAAGTTTATGATACATTCACCTTCACAAGAATCATGTGTACCAGATTACCTAATTAACACAAAAATATATGGACCTAACTGATATTAAAATTGAATTTATGTTGTGTTGATAATGTTCACCCAAAATGTAAATGATTTCTGACAACACCATTCAGCTACATCATACAGAGACTACTATTTCCCATATCTATAACAGGCAATAATATAGCTATCCCATGAATGCAGCCATCTTGCAAATCCACCATGATGTAGTATGGTGATTTAGAAAATTAGTTGGAGATACTCAGTTCAGATTTTCAACTCACTATGAATTTGTTTGACTGCACTCACTCTGAATGCTAAGCTATGATTTGGGAAAATTTTGGTATAGTAAGAATGAAATGTGTTTTGGTACTAGTGCAACCAGCTAATGGAAATAGCATGTGTTGTTCAAATATTCTGTTCTGTACAACAAGGCTTGTTCTTGGCTTATAAATCCTGGTTTGCATAGGAGCAACAAACTAGGGCTATAATTTATTTAGTCCAAGACTAGGATTCATGTAGCTCTCCAACTGACGTTGGACTGCACGACCCTGTAGCCCTATTCACCATAGCTAATGGTGAGCAACTACAGGCAACAACTTCTGGACACCAGCAATATTCTCATTGCTGGTTTGGCTAATCACTCTAACAGGGGAGCCACATGTATGCATTTATAGCAGCATGCAGCTCATTCACTATAAGAGTGTGTTCCTTTCATGTGAACATCATCAGTGGCTTTAGGTTCATTGCTTCTTACACCACATGTATATGCAACTATTTTATTTATTTAAAATTTTTAAATGCCATAATCAGCACTTTGAATTGTCCAGGAAAAAGGGAGCCACGTGCAGTTGTTTCAATAGTGAGGGTACATGATTACAATAACCAGTTCCAGTCAGCAAACAGGCCATCAAATTTTCAAGAAGCTAAAGTTTTTGAATACTAGTCAAAGGCAGCTCCAGGAAAGCACTGCAGAAGTCTATGAGGTCTGTCTTTTAAATAACGAGACTAGTACAATAACACATCTTTATTTATATGTATCACAATTCTAATGCTTGTCCTCTTCAATATACTCCCCGTTCATACTCACACAGTGATGCAGTCTTGTTTTCCACTAGTTGAAGGCGTGGGGCAGATCAATTTTTGTCAGTTGTGCCAACACATCTGCCGTTTTCTTCTTGACTGCATCAGCTGACTCAAAACGTATTCCTTTAAGCACCAATTTTACTTTAGGGAAAAGGTAAAAGTCACATGGTGCCAAATCTGGTGAATACGGAGGATGTTCAAGTGTAGTAATGTGTTTATCGGCCAAAAACTACTTCACAGAACATGCTGTATGAGCAGGTGCATGGTCTTGATGAAGAATGAAGACATTTGCCCACAGTGCTGGCTTTTTTTCCTGACTCTTTCTCTCAGCTTTGTCAAAACTTCCTTATAATAATGCTGGTTCATTGTTCTGCCTTCTAGAACCCATTCTGCCAAAATTACGCCCTTGATGTAAAAAAAAAAAAAGCAGCAATGTGCATGGCTTTGAATGTGGACTTCCTTTGACGTGCTTTTTTCCATTTTTTGTGATGATGGTGTTTTCCAGTGCATTGATTGTCGCTTTGTCTCAGGATCATACTTGGAGGTCCAGGTTTCATCATTAATGATGATTTTTAAAAAAAAAAACATTGGTTTGGGTCCGCCTCAAGTTTCTGCAGAATGTCAGCACAAATTTCCTTGCAGCACTCTTTTTGCTCTGGTGTGAGAACCCTAGGGACCATCTTGGCACAAACTTTTCTCCTGTTGAGATCTCATGCAAAATTTTCCATGCAGTGTCTTTGTTAATGTTCACAGCTTCAGCTATCATTCGGACACTGAGTCAGCAGTCTCCTCGAACAATCCCTTGAACAATCTGGCTGATTTTGTCCACAATTTCTTTGGTTCTTGAAGTTGAAGGCCGTCCAGGGTGTCCATCATCTTCCACATTCTCATGCCCTTCTCTAAATCTTTTGTGCCACTCAAACACATGCACACGAGACATGAAGAGTTCCCTGTAGGCTTCAGTAAGTATTTGAAAAGATTCCATTGATTTTTTGTTCAATTTTACTAAAAAATTCAAATTGATACATTCCTCGACTTTTAAACTTAGAATTTTTCCGGCACACAACAGACAATGCAGCTGCTTTAAATGACTACTGAGAATTAACTGAATGTCTGAAAGTGTTGGATGTTTGTCATGCATGTTCAGACATGTTGAACATGTTCAGACATGTTCAAGGTCACCACTCAAATGTTCACAATCAGTTCTCCCTGATGTGTCTGAAAGGCAGAAACACAGTTTCATTATTTAATAGACAGACCTTGTAGTCATGATATAACCCAGGCACGTGCAAGTATGGATCATATCTATTTTCTCCAAATATTGGCATAGCTAGCACACCAGCCTAAGCTGGGTAAAGGCACGGCTGGTCATGGATGTCATCCATACACCAAGTCAGATTTCCATCCAGGAAGACCAGCACCGTGAACCTGTGTTTCCCATCCAGCACAGCCTGAATGTATGAACTCACAAAGCTATAATAGAATAAATTTACTGGACTGTAAGTTTTCTTAGCTTGCTTATCAAGTGATAAAATATAAAATATTAGGATTCTGGTTTTCCCACAGCAGTATTTCTGAAACAGGTTAAGGATCATGAGTCTGAGAAAACCAAGATTATTATACTGTTTAAAGAAAAAAAATGCGAAAAAATTGTATTCCAATCAGTTTTTTAAAAAGTAGCTAATCTACAAATCTCCTAACTGTAAGGGAGGGAGACAAAAATCACAAGTAACACTTATCTTGCAACTCTTGCTAAAATTTAGGCATAGAATCTTTTCTGCATTAATCACCTTGCCATGACTATATAGTCAAGGCAGAGAGACAAGCCAATGGAAAGCCAATGATATGGATGTACATATAAATAAAATAAGAGTCTTGACAAGGGATGCTTTATAGCATAGAACTGATGTAACTGATCAGAGTTTAATGAGAAGTTTTTTGTTTGTTTTTTGTTTGTTACACAGATGGCAAGTACTGCAGCTTAGTCCTGTATTCACAGCACTGAAACATCACCCACCTTTTCCTAAAGCATATGCAGTACTGTTAAAAGCTGTGGCTAGTAATTCTATCCGGGGCTTTAAAACAAATCCCTAATGATTTTTTTTCTTCTTAAAAACAGCAAGCTGATAATGGAATCACATCAGAACATTCAGATCAGGCTGTTTCTTTCCCTTTTCTGCATCAACAACCCCCCCCCAACACACGAGATCAGCCAAAACGTCTATGTAATAGTTCAGAAAATGTATTTCCTGTATGTCAACTGATGCTGCACAGGCCTGGTGCTCATGGTAGTGAAGGGGAAAATGCACATGCAAGCAGACACATAAGTGCACATCAATTAATGCTAGTGCTTTCATCAACAAAACATTGAATCTTTTACAAGATGGGCATTTTCCATTTCAGGGCACAAGCACAGAAGAATTCTTCTGTAGCCAGATGTTATCACAGAGGTTTCAGCCATACTGTTCAATGATGATATGGTCCCTAAATTAATTCCATGTGTATTTGAACACACTGTGGGAAGTTTGGAGACATTATGTACTTACTGCTTTCAGTCAAACAGGTGACCAAAAACTGACCCATCTTTTTTACCAAATATAACTGCTTCAGCCCACAAATTTAGAAGTCAGTACAGTCAGCTCTCCATATTTGTGGGTTTAGCTTTTGAGGCAGTGGAGGTGGCGGCACACCCCACCAGCAACCCACTTCTGCCTTGTGAAGGAACCCCTATACCTCAAAGGCATCTGTGGTGGGTTGAATCTGCAGATTGTACTTTTTCTGTTTGTTAAATATGGTTTGGAGGGCCTAGAGATATTGGCAGTTTTCCCACTTTCGTGGGTGTTCTGCAGCCCTAAGCGTGTGTGGACTGCTGAATGAATACTGTAATACATTCCACATTCTCTTCCACTTCACAGCGTTTAAGCTGATAATTCTCCTTTAAAAGTTATAAAAACATCATCTTTTCCTTCATGCTGACAGTCAAAATCTAGACTCTAAAATACAATGTCTGTCTTGTTCTGCCATATCTAGCACACACTAGAGTTTAATAAGCAGACTTTGTCAAAAGACTCATCTGACTGCCATACTTACATTCAGGTCCTAAAGGAATTTTAATGAAAACGGATCATGCCATTTCTACAATCAAGTAGTTTCACAATTGACTATACAAAAGCTGTGGTTGCCATCTCTACCTCTAAGCAGTCTAATAGCTTTGGGGTCCCATCAGTTTCCAAATGTCAGTGGTTGTGCATTATGAGAAAGTAATGCTCCTTATGATGTATACTGATATCCAAAGGCAATCACCCCAGAGAAGGAAGAAGCATACCTCTACTTGCAGCGTTATTCAGATCAGAACACATATTCCCAGTTTCCAAGGTGGGAGCGGGCACACATTCTTGGGTCTAGATAATTATAAATAGGTGCAGAATTCCTAACAGCCTAAGTAGCAGTGTTTGGGATTTACATCAAATTAAAGACAATTCATTTCCTCTTTCAATTATTATAAAACTTAATTGCTCTGTCCTTGATTTAACTTCATCTTTCATGCATACAGTCACTTAAGGTACATTCTGAACTTTGATGCACAATTATTACACACCTTAATTGTTCTGTCCTTGATTCAATTTAATCTTTCATGTACACAATCATTTAAGTCACATTCTACATTTTGATGCACATGAAGAACAGTTAATAAAGAAGTTCTGAACCAAAACCAAAGTGCCTGTATCTAAATCCCTTTGAGTAAGAAATCACGATCCTTAGTGGAATCCAGATCCAAGATGAGAGGGGAAATTGCCATACACCTTTACTTTCCAGTATTTGTAAGTATGAATCAGTTCTATCCTTTCCTTTCAGATACAGATAATCATATGATATAGCGAATGGCAGAACACAGGCAATCAGGGAAGTTTTCATTAGCATTTTGAGTGAAGTTCATTGACTATATGATGTACAAAAGACTATCTGAACTTTTCCTGAACTAGATCACTGCCATATATAGGAGCCAGACATTGGATAGATTTCTTTCCTTCAGGGTTACCGAGGAAGAACAAAAAATGTCCTCAAATAGTTAATGAATATCCAGTCGTTTTAAGAGCAAAATGGTTTGTAAAATGCTTTAGGAGCAAAATATAATTTCTATTTTTCAAGAAAATATTTTCTATTTTTCCAGTTTGTCAAAATTATTTCCTAATAGCTATTTCTGGGTAAATAGTGATTACATAAAATACTAATATAGTAAAATGTATAAATGGCAAGAAAATAACTACAACATCTAAGACAATATTACAAGCATGGTATAAGCACAGCAATATTAGTCCATGCTATAAAACAGCTCAGATGGTTGTCGTCCCATAATAATTCTCAGACAGATTCCTGGTAGTAGCTGGAGCAATCAATTTTGGAAGCATATTTGAAAGCCTCTAAAGAGAGAAACCTCAAACCAAAGCAGCTGAATATTCTTAATTTTTTTGTGTAATACTTGGGATACACTGAGAAAAGTGTTTTAGCTTAAATGTTGCCTTTTAACATGATACACTTAGCAGGGAAGGAAATCCTGGTGACTTTTCAAACTAGCAAGACCATGTCTTTACTGGGTTTATTGATGGCCTATTATAGGACTGTGGACAGGTATATCAAAATTCTAGGCCTTCCAGCTCATAAAGGTTAGTGTCTTCACTGGAACATCTGAAGCCTTAAATAGAAAGCAGAAAGAATTGCATCTAGGGACTTTTTTGGATGTTTAAAAAGCAACGCAAGCAGCCTCGTCAGCTTGCGAGGCTGCTGCGCTGCAAAGCATCAGTTTCGTATGACACTCGCCCCTGGCGGTACTGTTGCGGTACCGCGGGGAGAGTTGAGCGTCATATTTGCTTGATTTTTACTCACGATCAACTTTCGTGAGTAAAAATCTAGCAAATAGGACGCTCAACTCTCCCCGCGGTACCGCAACAGTACCGCCAGGGGCGAGCGTCATACGAAACTGACGCTTTGCAGCGCAGCAGCCTCGCAAGCTGACGAGGCTGCTTGCGTTGCTTTTTAAACGTCCGAAAAAGTCCTAGATCAACAGACCGCAAGGGCCTATCTACATTGCAGAAATACAGCAGTTTGACACAACCTTACCCACCATAGTTCTAGCCTATGGAATCCTGGTATTTGTAGGTTGGTGAGACAGCAAAGTTCTCTGATAGAAAAGGCTAATTACCTTTCCTCCCCTGTCCACAGAAAACCACTATCAAAGCAAATCTATGTTCATAGCTGAGTTGTTATTTGATGGTTTTCTTAGCATCTTAAGCAAAACAAAGGAACATGAAAATTCCTGAGATTCTTTGCCATACACCCATGTTGTTTTTGAGTGCCTTCAAGTCATTTCTGACTTATGGGGACCCTAAGGTGAACCTATCACAGGGTTTTCCTGGCAGAATTTATTCAGAGCAGGTTTGTCCTTCCTCTGAGGCTGAGAGACTATGACTTGCCCAAGGTCACCCAGTAGGTCTCTGTGGCTGAGCAGGGATTTGAACCCTGGTCTCTCAGTGCCCTAATCCAACACTCAAACCATTGCATCACGCTGGCTCTCTTACACACATATTACATTTTATATTTTATATGTTATCCTGTGACCTGACTATCCTACATTCTAGCTTGGCTTGCTGAGAGGTTGATAAGATAACAGGAAGCTGGAGATTACATCAAGTACCGGTAGATATGGTGTTATTATCCATCAGAGAGAGTGTGTGTTTTAGCTACTCTTCCAAAAGTTATATCTACAAATAGCTGAATTATAGACCAAGAAAGCAAGATATTTATTGGGAAAATAATAATAATTTTTTAACAAACTAGAATGTCTTTTTATATTCATAAGTATTTGCTAGTCACTGTTATTTGAATGTATTTTGTATCTAGTATGTTGACATGTAAGCCCATATTTTCCAAAATAGGATTTAATCTAGTGCAAAAATGTGCTATTATGTAATTACCTTCCTCAGTGATAAACCACACTGACTAAAGTTAACTAAGCTCCAGTTATTCCACAAAGAACCACTCTTTGAATACCAATTTCCATACATTCCCTTTCTATAGCAAAGCAAGGGGGTATGTTTCTCAAACAGCCTAAATATCCTAAAGCAGAGCTTGGAAAAGTTACGCTTCTGGACTATAACTTCTAACATCTCCTAGTCAGTATGGCTAGTGATTATGCCAACTAAGGGATTCTAAGACCTACAGTCCAAATTAAAAAAAGATTAAAAGATTCTCCAAGTTCTGTCCTAGAATATGAGAGAATGGCACTTTATTCTGGTACAAGAATGTTGACCACACAAAAGCAGAAATCTAAACCTCTGTATTTATACCAGATGTAGCCAACACAGAGGAGTCAAACTGCCTGTTTACCACAACAGCCAATGTTACACACTGTCAGCACCCATGGTAGTTCCCCAAGGGTGACTGGAATTCATGGTCAGTTATATCCATGATGATCTGGCTTTGAAATCCACACCTGTTAACTCACTGAAGCAAACCATGATGGATACGAACTCCGAGGTGAATGAGTATGAATAATGAGTCTCTTATACTGAGATTGACCACAGTTGCCTTATTCAGAAGCACAGTAGAAAAGCATGAGATGTTCATCAGAAATGTGTCCACCCAGAAAATAAGAGGTGCCGCCCAAAAGCACACGGATCAGTGATCTGCTGAAAAGCTTGTAATGAACTTTTTTTTGCCAACATCACCTCACAAGCAGACTTGCCAAATAGCTTGGAAGTGATGGACATGCATCCGACTTGGGATGAAGGGCAGTACAGTAAAATTCAGCAGGTTTTCTTAGGAAAGCGGCTACTTTTTTCAGCTTAATGGCTTTTACTCCCCCGCCCCTTTAACCTTGTAACCTGGACTCTGGGACACATCTTCTGATCATGCTCTGGTCCTGATGACAAAGGAGCAAGATGAAACTTATCCTGTGCTATTTCCTCATCTAATGCTGAAAGGTAATTTAGGTTTATGTTCATGCTGATCAAACTCTAAGAACAAAACCATGTCTTCAAAAGAAAGCAACACAAAGGGCTGATTTACCAAATTGATCAATCTGCCTCCCCCACAATTAAAAAATAAATCAACTAGGTGATTCCATCGTGGCTCGGGGGAGGGGTAAAGTTTGGCCTAGTACTATCTCCTCTTAAAGCCAGCTACATGTTCTAAACATTACCCCTGAATTTATTCACTATTTTCAGGGAAAGTCTGAAAATTTAGGGCAATCGTTGTTTTCTTATTTCTTCTGAGACAGGCTTTGCTTCTCTCTTTATGTGCTGGCAAATTGAGACAAATATTGTGTCTGGACTTAAAAGGACTGGACAATTTTATGACATTTAATAACATTTGTAGCTATAAAAGCTAAGAACAATAAGGGTAATGAAATCATATGCTGCAGGGCATACGCAATTCTCCTATTCCCATCCCACATAAAGAAATGTGTAGCTAACCAATGGCAATGAAGGAGACAGTCAACTCCTCCTCCAACTGAGGCATACAAGATGGAGTTCAGCTGCTTGTATGTGCAACCCCCAATCTTTCACACAAGGAAATTTCACAGACACTTCTTACACCATTGTTGAGAGGCTTAAGTGTTCACTTGTTCTTCCATATCGCCATGCTGCAATTTCCATCTCTCCTGTGTACGTCGACAACGTTCTTTGCCCTTTTCCACTGATTATCAACTATGATTTCAAGATCCCCCATGCTGGTGCCATCTCACTTTATAATCTTTTCCTACCCTATTACCTGGCGTGGCATGAAATTCCATTTAGCCCATCTGGGTCTTCATACAACATATGAGGGCTTCTCACTGCCCATACAATTGTGCAATAATATCCCGCTGCTTTTAAGTCTAAAGGCAAAGGGAATGCAGCTTCCAGAAGCTGGCTGCCCAATAAACTTTTATGGAAGCTATAATTTTTAAATGCCTAGAAACGGACAGCTCCCAAGAGCTTGGCAGCAAATGACCCATGGTTATACTTTTTACACATTAGGTTTGTGCAAGAAAGGAAAGAACAAGGGCAGTAAGCTAACCCTGGGGCTGCAAAAAGGAGTTTGAGGGTTTGTGAAAGCAATTCATACTCCTTAAATCCTGACTATATGTTACACTTGAACTCCACTTTCATGGAGGGTGATATGGAAAACGGAAATGGCTTGCTTGGAGAGGAGAAAAGGCCATTGGGGTACACTCACCGATGTGTATTTCCACACAACATGGTTAGGCTTTCACATACATAAATAATAATAATAATAAAGCTCCAAGATACTGTTTCCTACTGTCTATGTCTATCTCATTCTCTTGGTGCCTCTTTAATTCCTACCTAATTAATGCTACCTGGGCTACATTAACTGACATATTAGGCAGTTATTTGTGAGTACTCAAGTGTACTCGTCTTACTTTTGGGGTTACCCTTCTAGCTGAGAATATGGCAGTCACTGCCCATATTATCAGAGCTGTGGCTAAAGTAGGATTAGAATGTGAGATGGGTAAACAGCTATTATCCTCAACCTGAGGGGAAAAATTGGCACCCTTTCCCTTCAGCATGCAAGAATTAAGGCTGAACACTAAAAAACTCAAGGGCAAATGCCAGCCCTTCACCAGCTATTCCTCTGTCTCTATCACCCTTTATTCTTTCAACAGTCTGAAGAAGGATACTTCTATGCAGGTATGGATAACTGTTTGGGACCAGTGGACCATATTTGCCCTTTAAAGGATACTGGGGTGAACCACATCCCCCACTGGCTCCCTGGCCCATTTTTTTATTATTACTTTTTTTGCTGCCAAAAACTCCTATGAAGTGTGCAGACAATTTCATCATGATGTTGGTCATCCAAGGAGAGGCCTTTCTTCCCACAGGAAGTAATGGGGAAGTCAACTTTCAGCTCACTTCCTGCTGGAAAATGGGATTTTGCTGGGCGTCTTTCTCTTTAAGCACGTCTATCCATGGGATGCCACCCAGCAGTTCCCTGAACTTGCTAAAATCAGCTTTCCTGAAATCCAAGAGCTCAGTATAGCATTTGACCATATTCTTCTTTGGCTTGTCCCACAATATGAATTCTAGTATTACATGGTCACTTCCCCCTAAAGTACTGACTAATTTGATCCCTTTGACCAACTCCTCACTTTTGGTCAGGATCAAGTCCAGATTGCCGATCCCCTTGTTCCTTCCTCTACCTTTTGAAATAGGAAATGATCTGTAAGACACATTAGGAATTTGTTGGACAGTCTATGCAAGCAGTTAGTTTCCCAGCAGATATCAGGGTAACTGAAGTCCCTCATAACTACTAATTCTTCCATCTTTGAGATTTCTGAGATTTGTTTCTGAAAACCATCATCTGCCACCTCTTCTTGGTTTGATGGCCTGTAGTAAAGTCCTACCATAATGTTGCTTTTATTTATTTCTCCATTTATTTTTACCCAAAACCAGTGGGTTTCTGTGACTGAGTAGGGATTTGAACCCTGGTCTCCCAGAGTCCCAGGCCTAAATACCCTAAAGACACCAGATCCTGTTTGATCTTGGAAGGTAAGCAGGATCAGCCCTGGTTAATATATGGATAGAAGACTGCCAAGGAATACCAAGTGCTGTAGGCTATATTTCAGAGGAAGGAACTGGCAAAACCACCTGAACATTCCCTGCCTAAGAAAATCCTATTAAATTCATGGGGTCACCGTAAGTGGACAGGTAACTTGAAGGCATGCACACACACACATTTCCAGAATCATAGTCCAACTACATCACACTAGCTATCATTTCAAATTCATCCATGAAAAGCAGAAGTTTGTTTTCTAGAATATTTGTTTTGATTCATATAACAATAATAAATAAATAAATAAATAAATAAATAAAAACCAAATTCTGCAAAACTGTCCAAACCTGTTTCATTTTTACAGTTGTGAACTCTTAGTGTTTCTTGGACAGGTCTAACTACCATATCTTTGTGTATCACACAGACATATCCAGTGAGCCGCTAATTTTTCTAGGTGATATGAAGGCAAATACACACACCCAAAAGCAGAAGATAGCTATTTCCCACATCTCCTGTTTGTGGGGCTCCCATAGACATCTAATTGGTGATCACGGAAAACAATATGCTTGGGTTTGATGTAAAAGGGCACTTCTTATTGACTTACCTCATCCTGGCAAGATGCTGATGCTTTTTGGGTGCCGATAACATCAGAATTCTCTTACCTGTTCCTGGCATTAATTAATCTCTTGTTACCAGAGATTAACTGGATGAGGAGGGCTGGGGTGGTGGTGAAGGGAAAAACTACTACCAGATCCGAGGACTGATTCTCCTAACAATATTTTACTCTTTTGTATTGACCATGTACAAAATGAAAGTAAAGGTCAAGGTTCTTGGTGTTGCTCCCTTATGCTGAAGAAGAGACAGAACAATCTGACTGGAGACAGTTAGCATTATAAAGCTATGAAAATAATACTTTCCCTTGGCTCCTAGTATCAAGTGCTGTCACTTGGGTCTCCCTACATTCTGAGTCTTGCTATCATGTCTACCTACTATCAGTTTTTGAAGAGCCTGTCTGCCAGCTCCATACTGCATGAGGTTTTGCTGCAAGCTAATAATTAAATTCATTACTCTTTACAATTTTAAACCATTCTTCAAATAATTACTGTAATTTGATAAGCAGAAATCACATAAACCTGCTGAAGCTTTATCTCTCCTATTTGCTGTCTGAAGGGAAATGTGCTAGTACTTAGTCACACGATAACAGTCTGGGTTATGCAAGCAAAACAAAATTAATATGAACCGAACTCTTAACAGTAAAATGAATAAAAGTTAAAAAACAAAGGAGGGAAGCCGTGGGGAGGGAGAGTGCAAAGCTGCATGGCGGCGGGGGTGGGGAGAGGATGGTGAGAGAAGTAATGTACCGTATATTTCTGCATACAAGACTACTTTTTAACACTTGAAAATCTCCTCAAAAGTGGGGGGGTGGTCTTATACCCCCAATAGACCTTTTCCCCTGCTGTGAGAATGATTGAAGTGTAAAATGGCCTGGGCAGTTTTCCCAGCAGATCCTTCCTCCTGCTGTGAGAATGACTGCTTTGCATTTGAAGAGTTAAATGGCCCTCTATTTAGCTCAGGAGAGTCAAAATGATGTTTCTTTTCAGGACAAGTTAGCCTAAAATTAGAATTTCTGGATTCAACTTCTCATTTTGCATCAAGTTTTGTCTATGGTGAAATTCTCTTGTCTGCCAATGTGGCTCTAAAACCATTAATGTGCTCATTCATTAATGTGCTCATTCAAAAATTTGGGATTTGATAGCTTCATATTAACCAACTTACAGTATTAATGCAACCTTACTTTCCAAAGATTGAACACCACAGAGATTTTTCAAAGTATCCCATGCTTTTTTTAGCTGTTCTCAGTCCTTTAATTTCACAGACTATTCCATCATCTACAGCCACTGAGCTGGCTGGCTGGTGGGGAACAGGCTTTCCAGCCAGCTGGCTGGCTGGCTGGCTGGCTGGCTGGGGTGGGGGCAAATTCTATATTTTAACTTAAAAATTGGGGGGGTCGTCTTATGCGCCCAGTCGTCTTATACGCCGGAATATACGGTAGGTGAAACCTCTCCCAGAGCTGTTTGCCCAGGCAAATTCACTCGCAATGAGGCAGGCACGCCAAGAACAGCCAACCTGCAGCTACCTCTCTCGGAGGAAAGTCAGGTAACCTTGGCAACCAGGAGGCCCAAAGAAGATGGGAGGAGAATGTTTCCTGAAATATTCACGGGACCATGACAGAACATTCATTAGAGCTCTAATGTCAGAAAGAATCAGTGGCCCGGACTGCTGCTCTGCATTCTCCCAGCACTCTCCTCACCTTGTTTATGAGGTTCCTGACCTTTCTTGCTATGAAGCGGTGAAAGTCAGCAAAGCACAATTCATAACATGGAGAGGAAAGGTGAGAGGGGAAAAAATGAGCTGGGGAGAAAAGATTAGCCTTCCCTAGTCTTCCAACAGATCAAATGCAGGAGTGTGTGTGTATGTGTGTGTGCATGTGTGTGCGTGTGTGTGTGTGTGTGAGAGAGAGAGAGAGAGAGAGAGCGTACAGAACAAGGACATGCTAATTCTCTTTCTCTCTTTCAAGCCTGCACACCCAGCCTCACTGGCACAAAACTATGAATTTCAACAATACTAATGGAACAAACAGCTGTTTCCAGTACTAAAGGTACATGGAGTTCTTTGTTATCAGTCATATTTACATTAGCATTTTCTTGCTGCAATACCAACAGACCAACCCTCTCTGTCTGTAGAAAAGGGCCAGACAATCTCTGGTCTCCAGATATTTGGGGCTAAACTTCTGTTAATCCTCACTCAGCATGGCCATGGTCAAGGATTATGGAAATTGCATAAGGAGACCCCTGCTCTAGAGCTGTCACGCTTCCTCAGTGGTAGGTTGAATATAAATTTCAGTTTCGCTAAGCACTGTAGCTAAATCACCAGTAGTTTTGAGTATCACCAGGGCACTAGCATTAAAAACCAAGTTCAGATAATTTTGAGATATGGAGTAATTGAATTGTGTGTTTGACTTGTCACCACACCTCCCACCTTGTGTATTGTAAGGTAGTTTGGAACAGCTCATCTCACTGCTAAGTTTGGGAAGAAAGAAAGCAGTGCAAACGGATGTTAATTCCATCAAGAGTAATTATTATAGGGTAAAAGCCAGTAGCCTCACACAGGACCAAGACAGAGCCAGATCTCAAAGTGAAGCACTTTGTGGCTGCAAATGGAGAAAGGATTTTTTATTGCTTTCTATTAGTGCTTTTGTCCCCAATAACCTCACAGCTTTTGGGGGAAGCATGGCCTAAAGCTTCTCTCTGTACAGGCCGTCTCTCTGTAATAGCTCAAGCAAGCAAGATGCAGATCTGTGAGTCTAACAATGTCATTGCTCTTCCTCTGCATGATTTTTTTTTTTGGTACCTTCTTTGTGTGATGAACAAACTAGTGGACTTAAAAAGCTAGCATGATGAATTTTGCACCTTTTAGCTGGCCTAATAAAAGTATCACTGCAACTAGATCTTGAAGTTACAGAAGTGGAATCAGATGTGCAGAACACAACACTTCAAGTATTATATAAATGAACATTCATACCCAATTAAGCCTATAAGGAAAGAACAGGTATTTCTCCCATTACATAATGGTCCTGATCTTGCTTAAGTTGGTAGTTCTGCAGTAACGTGTCTACATTCTGGGATGTATATTGTTTCTTCAGAAATAAATAATATCACTGACAAACACCTTACAGAGACTTCAGAACTGGTTCTCCTGCGTTTTCCCCACCTCCAGGGAGATATACAAAGGTGTCTTATAAACCCTTAGTTGGTTCTTTATTAGCAGCTGCTAGGCCGATTATTTAAAGGGGATACCTGTGATGGTTTGGGATAATAAGGTATGGCAATTAGATTTGATCAAAAATGTCACTATTAAGCTTAGAATGGCTAAATGAAAGAAAGAAAAACACAATGTTACTATTGTTGCAATTGTTGTATTAAATACATAGGAGGGGGAGATAATGCTAGATTCCTAAAGGTGTTCAGATTTTTCTAGTTGATTATTTGATAAAACCTTTGCCATTTTAAAATTAATTTATTCATATAACTACTTTTATGTGAAATGTTGCTCTGTGTACCACCGTATCTTTGGGTAAAGGGATTGTTATGGATGTAAATAATTTTTTTTAAAAAATTAAGCAAACAAAAAGACACAAAAAAACAAAAAGACAAA
The DNA here is from genome assembly GCA_030847615.1 of Gambelia wislizenii. Lineage (NCBI taxonomy): Eukaryota > Metazoa > Chordata > Lepidosauria > Squamata > Crotaphytidae > Gambelia > Gambelia wislizenii. The sequence goes on along the minus strand of JAUMIR010000004.1, from coordinate 86,793,282 downwards.
CACCATGCCTTGTTTGGATTTTAGCTTATTTTTCAGTCAGAAATATGCAATTTCTCCTGTTGCTCAACATAATTACCATACAGGGTATTTTTGAACATCAGAGTAAAAAATGGCAATACTCATGCCCAAGAAAGAGGTATTGTAAAACTCTGAGGAACCTCAAGGGTTTTCTAAGTAATAACAACAACAAAAAACATTTAACAGGGGGTAAGCACTAAGTATAGGAGAAACTCTGAAACAATGTGTACTTGGACCAGCACGGCTCAAAGACTCTGCAGGGGAAGGTACTTTTTTTATGACCTGCATGGTCAGGAGGCTTTGCATGTGATGCCATGGGCCAGAACACGACACATGATGGGGGCAGGTTGATAGGCTATTTAAAGCCTGGCTGCACCCTCATGTGTCTTTTGGATTGCTGCAGTGCAGCCTGCCCTCCTGCCCTCAATGCAATGTGAGTTTACTGGTTGCTTCCGGGCTGGGTAGGAATGGGGTTTTTTGCCTACCCCATACTGTATCTAAAGGATTTTGATCATTGGCTTGAAGTGACATCTTTAAATAGGCTGCCATTTGGCAAATAGGGGGAGAATTTAAGACTTTGCTGTACACTTTGGCACCCTTTTGATGAAGGGTAGGGCTCTGGAACAGCCTCTACGGGTCCTCGGAGCTGGAGAAGGAGTCTATCCTTGAGGCTTTCCTGGGCGTTTTGCTCTCATTTATAAGGTCCCGTGGGTGGGAGTACCCTGGGTTTTCCTTCTAGTAAGTGGCTGGCTGGGGAGCAAACCAGTTATTGGATTGCCCTCGGGGCTCAGGTATTTTGCCCAAGGAAAGGCTGAGGAAGTAGTCTAGGGTAGACACCTAGCCTCAGCTGGACCCGCATCAGGTTGCTCCTCTCCTCTTGCTCCTTTCAGGTCTGATTAACCTAGGATATATTTCAAACAAAGCGGCCCTTATTTAACCCAACTTTCTGTGTCTGGTCTCCTTATTCCATGGTTGGTCATCAAAAAGCAGGAATGGAGGGCTTTCCTTTCAAAGTTCCCATTACCTTAGGGACAAGCAGCTGCGGGGCACATGATAGTGGAGGAAGTTGGGCTGAAAACAGTAATGGGAAGAGCCAGAGCTCAAAAACAGATGGAGTTCACACCCCTTTCCTTCTGATACCTCACTTTTCTTCTCTTCCATGATTTTTTACCATCTTTGTGTGATGGAGAAGCTAGTGAGCTTCAAAAGCTAGCATGATGAAATTCGACATTCTGGTTGTAGAGGAAGTAAACTGGGATGGAAACAGGAGATGGGAAGACAAAAACATAGAGATAAAAAGGACACAGTGAGAAAATAATCTCATTGACTGCACAGTTCATTTCCTGGTTCAGTGAGATTCTTTGTTCCCAGGGACAGAACTAAGAGTTTGTTATAAAATTCACTGAGAACTCTAAAATTTGTATGTTGCTGAAACTAAACATTACTTTCTCTTCCCACCCATCCCACCCAACCCCAAAGATAGCAGCGAGGGTAAGTTTTCTTGCTTTTTTCTATTCCTATTTAGTGTGAAACATTTTTTAAACTGCAAATGTAAATTTCAAAACAAATGGAATTCATGCTCCACACTGCAGGTTTGGGGGTTGTTTCTTGGAATTAGTGACTTATAACAGCTCTGAAGCATACTTTTCACTGTATACCACAGGTGAGGTTTGAGAGATTTATAAGAACTCTGCAGTGTTGCCCACAGTGTATTAAACAGCTACTGTGGGGTGGACTGAAGTTGAGAAAATAAAACAACTCTGTGCAAGAAAGTATAGTGTCTTTTTGAAGCTCTGTAGTGTAGTCCATTTAAAAAATGGCTGCTCCCACCTTCTGGAACACCCTTCCTCAGGAGGCTAGGCTCTGGCCCCCTCCCTGCTTTCCTTTTGCCAGCAGGCAAAAACATTTATTTCAGCAAGCTTTTAATTTGTAGTTGTGGGCACAGAGGCTTTTATTGGGGTATGTTTTTAGGTGTTTTTATTATTTTTATTGTTTTAACTTGTATATGTTTTAAAAATAACTTTAATTATTACTTTTTAATTGTTTTATTTTTACTTGTTTTTATGTTGTAAACCGCTTAGGGAGAGCTTCAGCACTGATAAGTGGTATAGAAATGTAGAGAATAAATAAATAAAAAATATACATTTTAGGTTAGAAATGGAGATTATGGATTTGTAGTCAAAATTCCTCATACCTTAAATGTTGTAGCAGAAATCAGTCTACTTACACTGTTCCTCCAGATCTCATCCAAATCCAAATCAAACATGCAGTTGCATTCAAAAACCTCATACTCCACTGATCTGTATGCAGCCCGATTGTACTTTTAAATATCCCAGTGCCTTTCATATTAATAGCTTTGTTTTTTTCAGAACCCTTAGGTTTTGGTAACACACCAAAGACATACACTGCAACATTTTGTTACAGGGCTTCACCTCCTTGTACTAATAGCAAACTACTCTTTGAGTGAATATCATCTCAGATATGGGAAGTGACATATAAATTGAATAAATGAAGAAACAGGGAGAACCTCAGCATTTGCAGAACTACAAAAACTAATAAAACAAAAACACTTTAAAAATGAAGATGTAAAGGTACTTGATAGGACTGGAGGGAATGGAAAATTGGTGGGGTGAGACAGGTGAAATGGGACAGATTATCTTGAAAGAAGACCAGGATGGCAGACTTGCAGTCTGTACGGAGCACTTTACATCACAAAACTCAGTTACAGGTTCTATTTGTGAATATTTAAAGAAGTCTTCTTCCACTTGTCTATGAGAAAAATACTGTATGTGAACTTCACCCTATTTTGTGCTGAAACATGCCAAGGAGCACTCATTCTCAGCCCAGCCTAGCTGTGCTGCCAATATAAGTAACAGAGAAACCATTACTAGTAACATAAAATAACAAAGAAAGTGTATAAATGAAAAATCCTATAACTCAGTAACATTTTTCAGCTTATGAAACACCTCTAAGCAACTATCTATGAACATGGAGGAATTACATTTCCATTTTCAGTTTTTTATGCGTTTCTTCACACACACAACTCAAGTTGTTTTAAAGAAACTTATATAGAGATATCTTTGGGAATGTAAATGCATCTCTTCTGGTAAAACTGCTGTAACCTTCCCTGAGCACACGCGATAAGGAAGGCTATAAATAAATAAGTATTAGAGAACATGTATAATGGATTGAAATAGGATGCCATGAATATTAAAAGAAATCATATATACAAACAGTAAACTCAAGTGCTGAGTTATAATGGCTATGTATAACAAAAAACAGGGCTAGTAAGATATAGGAGGGAGGAAAATATTCAAGGGACCTCCGCCACACAGGTTTGTAGAAGATACCACCCCTGAAACCCTTTACCTTGAAAACTTTATGATGAGACAGCCCAAAAGTAAACAAGAGCTAGTGCCAGAAGATGAGATTCACAAGTCAGAAGGTGTTCACCAAGCTAATGGGGAAGAGCAGAGGACAAGAATGAGTAGCAATGTGGCTAATGATGCGACTGGGCTCAAGCTGAAAGTATGTTCAGCTGTTGACATGCTTAGGGGTGAAAAAAAAGTCTGAAGCTGCACAACATGTACAGTATTACAGGAACATGGAATGTGAGAAGCATGATTCAGAGAAGCTAGACATTATAAAACAAGAAATAGAACACATAAATATTAAAATACTTGGGGTGAGTGAGCTAAAATGCATAGGAATGGGACATATTGAGTCAGATAATTTACTCAGGAAATGAAAATCTGAGAAGAAAAGGGGTGGCATTAATAGTGAGGAGAGATACAGCAAAAACAGTCAAGAGATACAATGCAATGTCTGACTGAATTATATCAATAAGACTTCAGGGAAAACCAATTAATGTAAACATAATCCAAGTTTGTGCTCCAACTACAGAGGCAGAAGAGGTAGAAACCCCATCAATATAATCATAATCCAAGTTTATGCTCCAACTATAGAGGCAGAAGAGGAAGAAATTGAAATATTTTATGTTGGAGTCCAAGAGAAAATTGATCACACACCAAAAAAAGGACATGTTGGTAATCATAGGTAATTGGAACACAAAAGCAGGAAACAGAGCAGAACTAAACATTGTAGAAGAATTTGGCCCACAATCAAGAAATGAGGCAGGAGAACGACTAACTGAATTTTGTGAAGCCAATAGTTTGTTCATCACAAACAGATCCTTCAAGCAACCAAAGAGGCGACTGTATACATGGACATCACCTCATGCCTAATACAGAAATCAAAAAGGCCACATAACTGGAATCAAAAGATGGAGAAGCTCCATTCTCTGTGCAAAACAAAACAAAAAAACCCACAACAAACAAACAAACAAACAAAAAACACCAGACCATGAACTGCTAATATATATAGAATATATATAGAATATAGAATATATAGAATAAAGCTAAAGAAGAACAGTAAACCAATCATTGTGCCAAAATACAACCTGAAGAACATTCATGTAGAATTTAAAGATAATGTGAAAATAGGCTTGCAATATTAAGTCTGACTGGGAGCTAGAAGAACTCTGGGCTGAAACCAGGGGCATTGTGAGGGAAGAATGCAAAAATATATTATCTGTAACCAAAAAGAAAGAAAAACTGTTTTGGATGACAGATGAAAACTCTTCAGACAGTTAAGGACAGATAAGAAGCAAAAGTAAAAGGGGACAGAAATAGGGTCAGATCCCTGAATACAACTGTTTAACACGTTGTGCTCATGGACAAATAGAACTACTATAACAATCAATATATAGAAATAGAAGATGACAACAAAAAAGGTAGAACAAGAGACCTCTTCCACAGGACCCTGGAAATTAAAGAGAAATTTAAAGCAAGAGTGGCAGTGCTATCTGACCAACAGGGGAACACACTGCATGATCACAAACAAATAAAAAGATGATGGAAACAATACATTGAAGAACTATATAAAGGATATGAAAGGATGACAGATTCATTCAAGGAAGAACCATTTGAAGATGAACCCACAATTTTAGAAAGTGAAGTGGAAGCTGCATTCAAAGCATTTGGGAGAAATAATTCACCAATAGAGCTGTTTCAAACTACAGAGACAGAATCCACTCAAATTCTAACTAAAATCTGTCAACAAATATGGAAAAAAAAACAATGGCCCACAGATTGGATAGACCCAATATACATTCCAATACCGAAGAAAGGAGACACCACGGATTGCTGTAACCACAGGACAACTGCAGTAATCTCCCATGCAAGCAAAGCAATGTTCAAAATTCTACAACAAAGACTTTTACCACATATGGAACAAGAAATGCCAGATGTCTAAGCTGGGTTTAGAAAAGGAAAAGGCACTAGGGATCATGTTGGATAGCAGAGTGCACCAAAAACATTCAAAATAAAATCAGCCTGTGCTCATAGCAAAGCCTTTGATTGTATAGATCATGAAAAACTATGGATGCCTCTTTAAAAAATTGGTGTATTGCAGCATTTGATTATCTTAATACATAACCTATACTTAGGACAAGAGGCCACCATCAGTAAGAGTATGGAAAACAGAATGGTTTCCAGTTGGCAAGACGGTGAGACAAGGCTGAATTCTGTATCGATGGACTCCACATCCACAGGTTCAAACATCCACGGTTCAAAAATATTCAATAATAATAATAATAATAATCCAAAAAGCAAACCTTGATTTTGCCATTTTATATAACGGACACCATTTAACTACATCACTGTCAAGCATCCATGGTGGGGGTGTCCTGGAACCAAACCCCACAGATACAAAGGGCCCACTGTATCTGTTTAACTTGTATGCTGAACATATTATATGTAAAGCTGGGTTAGCCTCTGAGGAAAGAGGCATGAAAATTGGAGATAGGAACATCAACAACTTAAGATATGCAGATGATAGAGAAGACTTGGAACGACAATTGAAGAAAGTCAAGGAAGAAAGTGCAAAGGCAGGCTTACAGCTGAACATTATGAAAACAAAAATAATGACCACAGATTATTTAAATAACATTAAAGTAGACAATGATGACAATCAAATAGTCAAAGATTTACTATACCTTGACTCAGTCATGAATCAAAATGGAGACTGCAGACAAGAAATCAGAAGACTAGGGGGTCAGCTATACAGCAAAAACAAAACAAAGCAAAAAAAAAACACACACACACACAAAAAACCCACACACAAAAAATCCACAAAGAATTCACCCAGATTCCTAATGGTCCTCACGCATTTCAGGCCAAAGTCGCTCTGAAGGCAAAAATACCCTTGAAAAGCGCAATAACTGCTTTTGCTATTTCCCCCAACTTTAAAAAGAAGTTGCATAAGTTTGAGCACTATTGGTTGTGTGATCAACCAGCAACCATAACAAAACAAGGATTCATAGCAGCGCTGAGATGTGATTGGTCGGACCTCAGAGGGGGCGGCCTTGCAAGAGATGCACCATTGTTGTTATGACAGATTGGGCAACCCCAGCACTCTCCCCATCCCCGATTGCCTGGCTGCCTGCCTCCTGGCTTGCTCGCTTCTGCCTGCCCAAGCAGCCTAACTTTTCCTGCTGCCGCCTGGCTGGGCTCGGCCTCCATGACTGACTGACGGACAGCCGAGCCCTCGGCTGCAGCAACCATAGCAGCCCATCCCACCAGGCACCCCAGCCCTTGACCACAGCAGCCACTGGGGTGCTGGGCGGGGTGGGCTGCTGCGGCTGAGGGCTCAGCTTCTGTGACTGACTGAAGGGAAGGTTATCAGGCAATAGCAGCAGCAGCCCCATCGGAGCCACTGGTGGAAGGGGAGTAGGGAAGGCTGCCTGCCTGGCCAGGGGCGTCCAGGCAGAGTGAAGGGAAGGCAACATGTCCTGGGGGGGAGTTGTACTCCATCGGGGCCATTGGCCACCCACCCGTGGCTCTATCACCAGACCGCTAACTGATTCCCCCCCCCCCGTGTGAACTGCAAAATCGGTACTTTTTCACATCATCCAATTTTGGACAAAATTGTGTAAACAAATGGGCACTGGAGCAAAAGGGGTAAGCTGACATTTTCCGCAATGCTCCCATCTAGCTGACCCCTAGGACTTCGAAGTGCAGCTATAAAAGAACTGGGTAAGATCCTCAAATGTAAAGATAGATTTTTTAAATACCAAAATCAGGATTGTCTATGCCATTGTATTTCTGATTTCTGTGTATGGTTGTGAGAGCTAGACAGTGAAAAAAATCTGTTAAGAGGAGAATATTCTCATTTGAAATGAGGTGAGGAGGAGAGCTTTATGGAGACCCTGAACAGCTAAAAATGACAAAGAAATGTGTCCTAGATGAAAACAAGTCTGAACTCTCCCTAGAAGTTAAAATAATTAAGCTGAGGCTGCCATACTTTGGACATATCATGAGAAGACATGACTCCCTAGAAAGGACAATGTTTTGGAAGGTAGAAGGCAAAACATTGGAAAACCACATTCCAGATGGATAGACTCAATCATGGAAGTCACAGCCCTGACTTTGTAAGACCTGAGCAGAACTGTTGATGACAGGACTTGGGTCTTGTTTAGATGGGCTATTTACCCCATCTTGCCCCTGTCTTAGAGCCCTCCAGTCCAAACGATGCAGGGCTTTTGCCACATTTTGACCTGGGTAGTCCCCAGGGCTAAAATGGGGGGGGGACAAGTTAAAGCCCAAGAAAATGTTTTAGCATAATACCTGGGGGGGGGGGAAGAAGCCTCAGCTGAGAAAAAATAGATTGGGCCCCATGGAACCACATGAGCTCATACCAGCATGCTGGCCTGTTGCTGCACCTGCTGTCTACGCCACTCTCTCTGAAGCCAGGAAGGAGTCCCACAGCATGTGATCAAGGCTGGTCACATGCAGGGGGCCTTGATGACGTGCTATGGGTTGGCTTCCTGGCTTTGGAGAGAGTGACGCAGTTGGTGGCAGCGGCTGCAGAGACTGGCCGGTGTGTCAGTCTGGACTCCATCCCATTTTGTTCAGGTAATGGGGGAGGAATGGGCCAGATCCATGGCTAGAATATGCCAGTGGGGAGCCGGCATATTCTGGCACGTGTAGATGAGCCCTCGGAGGTCTCTCATTCATAGAGCTGCCATAAGTTGAAGTTGACTTGTAGGCAGTTAACAATAAAAAAGTGGAAGGAACAGGAATGGAGTATCCTGAAAGAAGGTATAGTTAGTGCGTGGCTGGAACACTAAACAGGAACATTCTGCATTGCTATATTTTATTGTAGATATCAAATATATAAATGACATATAAAACCTTTAGCATAGTAGTGAAAATGCAGACGAGAAAATTAAAAGCTCAGAAATGCAGAATATGGATAAAACTGTTGTAGTGCCCATCTCAGCTGAGCAGAGCCAAAAAAGAAGGCATTAACTTGCATGTGGTTTGAACAATTGAACGAATCTTGCCTGAACATGCTACAGAAAGCACTTTATAAATGTAAGGATTGCATCTTTACCAGCCTAAAGATAAACAGTTGTACTTGAGAGACTTTACACTGCTCAACTCTGCTCTAGGCTTGCATTGCCAAGTGATTATTTGCGTGAAACTTGGCTGCACCCTTCACACTCCTTTTTTCCCCTTAGAGCCTGCATCAGCCCAGCCATTAAAAGCAAATTCAAGTCTTAAGCACCATACATAAGAAGCAGTTTACAAACTTACTTGTGATTAATTTTAAATGCAACACTTTCCAGAGGAATCAATTTTGATGCTGCAGTTCTCTTGCTAGTTTTAAAAAGATCCTAAAATAAAATATATCCACTTTCTAATCCAAAAATAGAACAGAAGCTGCTGAATAAGCAAATGCCTCTATTAAAAAAGGGAGGGAAAGGACAGAACAAAAGCTTTAGATGCCATGAATTCAGCAAACAACAAACACTGAGAGTCCATTATTATATGATCATGAAAGTGATACATTAATTGTGGTATTACAACACCAAAACACACACAGTTCCTCAGCCATCCAGACAGATCCTGCCCCCACAATATAGAATGCAATCTTCTGTTAACACAGCACTTGTTTTTTCTCCCCATTGCACCCCTCTACCAACTCAGTCTGAAGCTATTCAGTAGCTATCATTTTCAACCACCATTTCACATTATAAGCAGTTCTGACATCAGTATATACACATGTGTCAATGCCTTTCACATCTAATATACAGTAACAATCTTATTATTTGTCATGTGAACTTCTCAAAGTAAGAATACACTATGTTTCTTCTTTTATTTTTAAGGAAGCCAAACCAAGTATAGAACAGTGATCCCAAATGTTATTTTGCAATGGGGTTGGGCAACCTATGGTTGCAAGTCTAATTTCAAGCACAATTTTATTTTCTGTGGGGTTGGGGAAGGGAGGGAGGGAGACCTAGAGGATTGAGGGAAAAGTTGAAATGCATTAAACAAAAGAAGAAGGTGGGAAAGCTCTCTGCAAGTGATTGATGCAAGCAGCTCTGACAATGAGAGGAAAAATGGTGAGGAGGAAGCGGAAGAAAGGAACAGAAAGGAAACCTTCTCCAAGTGATTGGAGACTTTTGCCAAGAACTATCTGCCTGTTCCCCCAGAAGTCTCCTTCGGGTGGGGTGTGAGAAGAGAGGAGTTGTTAGTGTGTGTGTGGGTAGACATACTTTTGACTCTGGATCCAATGTTTGCCTCATTAATGCTCTATCTACTCTTCTCTTTTTTAGCCCAGGGCAACATCACTGACTTTCCCAAAGGGCCATGTACAGTGGGACTTCAGAGCCACTACGCTGGTACAATATTTTCTTCTTGGTGCCCAGTGACCTATACAGATGCTGACAAATCAAGAGAACAAAATTGGGTGACACACTCTTTATGAGAAACACTTGGAATTTATCTTTTATTCATTATAAAATAAAGGCAAAGTATTCGAACATTAGACTGTGGAGCTCCCTCCCACAGGAGGTTAGGCTGGTCTGTTTGCTCTCATTTTGTCAACAGGTAGGTACTTTTTGTTATTATTTAGACAGACTAGGATCATAGAGTAATCAAATCATAGAGCTGGAAGAGACCACAAGGGCCACCCAGTCCAACCCCCTGCCACGTAGAAATACACATTCGAATCATTCCCAACAGATGGCCATCCAACCTCTGTTTAAACACCTTCAAAGAAGGAGACTCCACCATACTCTGAGGCACTATCCTCTGGCTTTTCTTTGCTAACGAAGATTCAGGAAGAACTCATCCCGCACTTTTTGCAAGCTCGCTGATGAGTGAAAAGGCCAATCCGAGATAAACAAGTCCGGTTGCAGAAAGCACAGCAGAGGGTCTCCTTGGGTGATGTTTCTGGGTTGTGATTCTTTCTGTGTTGTCATTTCTCTTCAAGACTTGTTCGGCATGAGTTCTCAAATAAAGCTGCAGCATTGTGGATAGTGCGTCTCCATGCCTCCCAATGTGAAGCCAGGGCGGACCATTGTTGGTGATCAATTTGGCCTGAGATGTTGTTTCAGGGAATCCTTGTATATCGTTGGGTTTTTTTTTTTTTTTTGGTGCGCCTCTTTTACACTGACTCGTGGCGAGTTCACCATAGAGTACTATTTTTGGGAGGTGATGGTCCTCCATCCTAGAAACGTGCCCTGCCCAGCGCAGCTGTGTTCTCAATATCATGGCCTCAATGCTGGTGATCCCTGCTTGCTCAAGGACAGCAACATTCGTCACATAGTCAGTCTAGTGTATATTTAGGATTGTATGTATACAGCCCTGATGAAATGTTTGAGGTGTTGTAAGTGTTGGCGATAGGTGACCTATGTTTCAAACCCATAAAGGAGAATAGACAGTACAATGGCTCTATACACACTGATTTTTGTGCTTTGCCTCAGGTGTTTGTTACTCCAGACTCTTTTGTAAAGTCTTCCAAATGCGCTATATGCCTTTGCTAATCAGTGATCAATTTCTTTGTCAATCTTGCCTTCTGAGGAGATGATGCTTCCCAGGTAGGTGAACTGCTGAACGGACTTATGCACAGATTTGCCTACGGCAATGTGGGAATGGTGGTGTTTGTCCTGTGGAGCAGGCTTTTAGAGAACTTCTGTTTTCTTCAGGTTGACTTCCGAGGCACTGTATTCCACTGTCAAACAGCTTTTACCGGCAGGAAGTTTGGCCTAATGCTTAGTGGAATCTCTTTTCCTGTAGGTTCCCATTGTTCCATGTCCTAATCTATGGAGAAAAGAAGCTTGCTCCATCTTCAGTATGACATCCTTCCAAATATTTAAGCATGGCTATTATGTCACCTCTTAACCTTCTCTTCTTCAGGCTAAACATACATAGTTCCCCAAGCCGCTCCTCATAGGGCATGGCTTCCAGGCTGTTTACTATTTTGGTCACCCTGCTCTGCGCATGATTCAGCTTCTTGAACTGTGGTGCCCAGAACTGGACAGTGTGTGTGTGGACAGTGTTCTAGGTGAGGTCTGACCAAAGCAGAATAGTGTAGACTATTGGCCATTAACTACTTGTTGGGGAAGGATTTTCCCTGGAGGGTGCTGTTATAGTTTAAATACTTTTAAATGATTGTTCATTCAGTGTTGTTTTAATCTGATGGTTTGTTTAATTTTTAAAAACTATTTCCCCCCTCCCATTACGATTGATTATAGCTGTATTCTGTTTTAATCTGTTGTAAATTGCCTTCAGTTCTGCACTGGGAGAAAGGTGGGATATTCAAACAAACAAACAACTTAACCCTCTTATAAATGTTTTGGTGGTTAAAGGCCTCTAAAACAATCTCCAATCATCATTGTCTCAGTATCCAACAATTCCCTATCCCTGTAACTTCAGTTCAAAGCCCTGTCTCTTTCCTTTATCTTTCTGCTTGATTTTAACTTAGGGCATAAGCCTTTGGCCAGGAAACATGTCAACTTCTGTTCTGCAAAGTGTTCAGGCTTCTGGTGCAGCTAAATAAATGCTAAACACAGAAGCAACCATAGTGACATTTCTGTGGCTGCTCAGCATAGCACCTGCTGGGACACTGGAGAAATGGGATGGAATGTATATACTAACATTAATTGAGGGCATCCATATGAGGTACTTCCCTAGGCTACAGCTGGCATTTGGTGTTCATAAAAAGCACTCACATTACATAGCCAGATGTGTAAACTGGACTCCAGTGCAAAGGAAGGGGAGGGGGGAAATGACAGCTCAGTATGACAGATGCTACAGTGTGGTTGTCCCAGAAGAATTTATCCCAAAGTACACTTTTGAGTCCTGGACATTCACTACAAAAAGCTCTAAGTACTCTGCTTTTTCATCTAATTATGGAGACTTTCCTTCTTTGGAATGACATCTGATTACAAGCAATGATCGCTGCAAGCGTAATTACCTAGCTTTTCCATATCTAAAACCCAGCAAGAGAAATGCATGCAGGAGGGGAAAATACATAATGCAGTTATATGAAGCCATAATCTTAAGGTTTACAATTCTATTTATTGCACTGTGGAGGTACTTCTCTGGCTAGTGCACAATTTGCCGGGTAATCATCAGAAGGGTCTTTAAAATCCATTGTTAATAGTTGCTCCATTTTACACATCACACTGCATTGTGACAACGCATTGTGACAATTATATCTTTAGAGCCATGTTCCAAATATCAAAACAGGGTGTCTCAGGTAGCTCTTGAGATAATTAATCTTTGCTGATATGAGAGACTGCTTACCTATTAGCATACATATAGGTCCTTTAACCTATACAACCAATATTTTTTCCTGTATTATCTACCTAAATAATAAAGTACTTTTAATTGTGGTTTTTAATTGTTAAAGAGATCACAATCCTCTATACAAATAATTGTACAATGATCCTGAGGAGTGATCTTCATCTTGAACTATGTAGAAGAAAGAAAATTCAAATAAAATAAAACAGAACAAGTGCTTCCATACTTTCGCAACATAGGCCAGATATTCTCAAATGATGGTTTTGCCTTGTGTTCCTTCTGTAAAATTTGTTAATGTGCTCCCACTGCAAGACATTCCTGTCTTCAAATACTGATCGCATCTTTCAGCTCAGTGTACCAATTGCCTAAACAAGTCAGCATATACTATAGACTAGAGTAACTGTGTTTACATACATGAAGCCGTTATATTTTGTTCTCCTAAAAAAATGCTTTCAAAGTTTGCCTTTAAATTCCTGGTGACTCTCAGAAACTATGCAGAATAGGAAGAGCTGGCATTAATTAATTATATCTAACTACAACTTTATCACATGGGCAGTTATTCTATAGTTTTCTTGCCCCGGGCTTATTATTGGGTTTTGCTGTTGAATATGTGCTAAGGACAGTGAACTGATTTTAGATGAGATTAATTTGTCACAGATCTGTTTTGTGTTCCCCACAGGGAGATCTAACTTCGGTCAATCTGGTGTGAACGCTGAGCCAGCTGCACCAATACCACACATGGACTTGGAGACATAATTTTTTTTACACAGAATAAGGCTCAAACAGCTTCTTATAACTGAGGACAAAGTCTCTGATTTACAGGTATTTGACTGACAGCAACACCAGTGTAACTAAGTTACGGGCTCATTCACACCATCTGGTACCTGTCAGTTCTTCTCTGAAGTTTGTTCTTGGCTAAGGTGTAGCCAGACAGTTTGGAGGACAGATGCTTACCTATAGTTTGTGCCAGATGTGCTGGCAGTTTGGTGCTATATTTTCTTCTACACCTGACAACTATAGACAAGTGACAACACTTTCTGTTGGCAGGTGTGCCAGCCACAGTCATCTCTGCTGTCAGGCCTGTCAATTTCTCTCTGACTACCTTAAAAAAAGGTACAAATGTTGACAAACAGGGCATTATAGAAGCCTGTCATTTTATGTAAGATACTGTTGTTAAGCATTGCCACTTGACTTACAGGTTGAGCATATGGTCCCCAAACTTCAACTCTTCAGAAATTATATCATCAGGAACAGAGGGAACACAGCTGCTTCAGGTAGACCTAAGTAGCTCTCCTTCGCCTGGCTTGTCTAACAAAATATTCCTTGAACCCTGCCTATCCAAGGAAAGCTTCATTCCATACAATCGAAGTGTTCCTCAAAAACAACCACGTTCATTTTTCTGTAACTGAAAAAGTCTAAGCAGTCACTCCATCTATAGCTCTTAGTCCTTGAGGTAAAGAATGGTTCGTTCTCTCTTTTCATGATTAAAGCCTAATGTGACATTTGTATAGGCAGTGTTAAGAGGCAATCGGCAGTTATCATTAGTGGCCATTACATCTCCATAGCTCCTCTCATGTAGGCAGATGTGCTCCTGGGATACAGATCAGAGGAATTTGGGAGACTAGTTGGCTCGAATCCATGTATAATAAAAATGTTCTATAGAAAGGCAGCACAAGTGGACAGAATTCTGAGTGGAACCCCAAGAGGAGTAATGTATTTCTCCAAAGGTTGCTCTCCTCTGGAGAGGATGAAGATACACAAGCAGTGGTTCTCAGCAATGCACCAACTTATTTGCACTGCCAAAAAGAGTGTGCACAGAAGAGCCCCTAGCTGATTCCACTGTGGGAGGGGAGCTTCATGCAAAACACTGTATTTACTGTTGAAAGCCTCTCCGCTCTCAAATCATTCGATAGGATTAGAAACTGCTTGTACTCTCCAAAGAGCATGGGATTATTAAATGCTGAAACTGTTCACACTGCCATACATGGCACAAATAAAAGAGAAGGCCTAGCTCTTAGCAGCTTACCAATTAAACAGGCAGGCAACACAATGCTCTAGGAGCCCAAGAGGATGTTGCTAACTTAGTCTGGCTTTTATTGACACATGCTTGCACTTGTGGGCCTCATAAAGAGAGGTTTGTGTAAAGAGCAATCAGACATCTAGGGAACCAGAATGGGGTTGCATGCCAGAAAATATAAAGAAAGAAAGGAACAGGGGATGATTTGAGAGGCCAACCTCAATGGCAATGCTACAAAGCAGTAGCAAAGAAAGAGCAAAGGAAAAGATGGAGTGGAGCTTGATGGCTTCAGTTTTAAACTTTCAGCTGCAAGATTCAGTCACAGGGGATGCTCATCTTCAAGGTGAATTTTCACCTTCTGGTGCTTAGAAGTGCTTACCACATGGATATGGTCCAACACAAAATGAGGATCTTTGCCCTTCATCTACAACACTGGTAGGCACTGCCAGTGAGTGTGGGAAAAACCCTTTCTGAATGAGATGGAACTGTGCATGCAAAGCAGGTGGGCTGCAAATGCAGAACCCTCTTTGAAAAACAGCAATCACACTCATTTGCAGTTTGTGGGAGGGAGGGAAGGATTAAGATGAAACTTCCTCATTAGCTAATTGGCATTATTGTTTTTTATTTTGTTTTATTTGAGCTCTCAGCACATGAAGTCCTCACAGATAGACTTGGAAGAGAAAGTACATGTGTAGAATCCATTTGCAATTTTGGTTGCTCACAATGCTACATGCACATGCAAAAGAACCTTCTCTATGTGTATGGTCCCTAGATGGAGAGGCGTGCAACAGGCATCCCTGACTCTAACCCTCATCAGCCCCAGGAAGACGGCAGTTGTAGTTCAGCATTATATTCACTACCTTTACTGTAGTGGAAAGGTGGGATATAAATTGTTTTAACACATCATTATATTGCTTCCATCTCTTCACACAGTGAAATGATGCTCAACATGATTGAGAAGGATGTCAACACAGGGCTGATACTTGCTGTGGTGACCATAGTATACCACCCGCCTTAAAAAAATCCCAGTTATTTTTTATTGAATAATTTCTTTTGAAGGGGAAACAAAAACAGCACTCAAAATTATTTTAAGAAGAGCAGTATATGGCAAATAAAAACATAATGAAAAAATGAAAAAGCATAATTAACTAAATTATCACAGAACAATAGTAACAATAGCAATTCAGGGAAAGTGGAATACTATCAAAAGCAAAGAGGAAGGAGGAAAGAGGGCTCTTAAATGTTTAGTCAGGGTGAAAGATCTCTTCACTTAACAATGCTGTCCATTAAACTCAGATGGAATGCACATACATATGTGGCAAGGTTATGTTCATCGACTGGCAAACACCCCCTGCACGGCACTCTCGTTTTGCTTTCTCTTCCCTGGTGGGGAGGGATTTCTAGCCAATCATACCTATTTAGTAAATCTGTACATGTTCATTGGCTCCCAGATCTTACTCTTCCATACTTATTTGGTGGGCAAATGATATCATTTTAAAATCCTGGCTATACCATGTTTGCTCCCAGGTAGAATAATCAAATCCTTACATAAAAGCCCACAATCTCCTTGCTCAAGATAGTGCAGTAACGAACATAGCTCTAGGACTGATACTGGGAAAGTCCAGCTTTCTGATGTGGGAAGCCAGAGAAAATCAATAGATAAATAGACAACTGGGAAAATGTCTCACAAGTAAATACATTGAACCACCTTTAACTTTAATCACCAAGCTTTCCCTTCTGATTATTAAATGCTTTATGAAAAGAAATTACACTAAGAATGAGAAAATACATGCATATCATTGCATTAGCCCTTGGGCAAAACACAATGTCATAGCACTGTCCCCGCAATATGCACCTACCTGCCTCCAATGCATAGAGACAGCAGTAAAGAGAGTGCTTCAACCTTCTTTGGAGAATCTCCCTTAGTACAGGAGTGCCTGGGGCAAACCATCAAAGACACCAGACCTGCTGAATTGCAAAGCAGCATCGAATAATAGTACCCCAAACAGGGTCTTGTTCTTAATAATGTGCACTAGCAGGGCACATGGTTATGCTAGGAGTAGTTTGTGTCTCATTCAACCACTGTAAGCTTCAAGGGAATTATCCTCCTGACTTTAGGGGAGGTGTGATTCAGCCATGCTTCATCCTCAACAGACACTTAAAAAAAAAAACCAATCTGAGAAGTCCTAGCCGTCAAGGCCCTGCTGTGTTGTTAATAGAGCTGCCCAGTATGTATAGTTTATACTTTCCTAGATATATCAGAATTACCTTTGAGGTATTAAAGAAATCAAAATGGAGTATTCAAACCTCAGAGTACCACAAATGAGTGCCTGACAAAGAGTGTGATGTTCCTAAGTGCCATATATTCTGGCATATAAAATGACTGGGCATAAAAATCTAGGGTTTGGCATATATTCGCCATATAAGACACCCCCCCCCCAACAATTTGGCTGGCTGGCTGGCTGGCTGGGTGGGGAAGCCTTGCCAGCTGATCCTCTTTGTTTCCCAACTCAGGATGATCTCCTCGTGAGTTGGGAAAGCAAATAGGATCAGCTGGCAGGGCTCTCCCAGCCAGCCAGCCACAACATTCACCCTTATCTTCCACCTTCGGTTGCTCCCCAAAGAGGGTGAAGGCAGAGGAGGGGGCCGAATGACCCTGGTTTGCCTCGACCACTGCCCATTCCCTCCGTCTTTGTTCCCTTTGCAAAGGGAATGAAGATGGAGGGGATGAGCAGAAGGGTGGCTGGAGGGGGGGTCTTCCCAGGTACCCAACCCCTCCCCGAAGCCACGATCGGGAGCTTGATTGCGGCATTATTATTATTATTATTATTGTTTGTATCCCGCCTCTCCCTTCAGGATCGGGCGGCAAACATACAAACATCAGAACAATCCCATACAAATATTAAAACAGCACCATTAAAACAATTTCTATTATTATAAATAACTTCACACTTCATTTTAAACTGGAAGCCCCATTATTTGCAAAGTTCAGGTTAAAAAATAATAATATTCAAAACAACATTTTTGTAAAAATTACCTTAGCTTACCAATTAAGCAGGGAATGGGTTTAGTCAATTGGACAAAAAGTTGATCAATTGAAAAAAATATTGATTTTTATCTTTTCTTTCTTCCAATGAACTCAAGGGAATATACTGTATGTAGCTCTCCTCTTCCTGTTTATCACATTACACTGTTATAGCACTATTATTCCACTTTAACTACTATGGCTGCCTCCTGTGGAATCTTGGGATTTGCAGTTTAGGGAGGGACAATTAGAACTGTCAGCCAGAAAGCTCTTAGGCCTCACTGAACTACAAACCCCAGAATTCCACAGGAGGAAGCCATAGCAGTTAAAGTGGAATGATAGCAGTATAACAGTATAGTGTGATAAACTCCAGGTGACCTTGGGCAAGTCACATTCTCTCAGCCTCAGAGGAAGGCAAAGGTAAACCCCCTCTGAACAAATCTTGCCCCCACAAAAAAACCCATGATCTGGAGCCGGATCACGGCTTTAGGGAGGGGGGTGGCTTGAGGGAGGACGCTAGAGTGAGGGGGCTTCGGGGAGGGTGGAAGGGTGGCTGGAGGGAGGCGGCTTCTCAGCCACCCACCTCTTCCTTGAAGCCGCAATCTGGAGCCGGATCGCGGCTTTGGGGAGGGGGGTGGCTGGAGGGAGGGGGCTTTGGGGAGGGTGGAAGGGTGGCTGGAGGGAGGGGGCTTCTCAGCCACCCACCCCCTCCCCAAAGCCGTGATCTGGAGCCGGATTGTGGCTTCGGGGAGGGTGGAAGGGTGGCTGGAGGGAGGATGCTGGAGGGAGGGGGCTTCACGGAGGGTGGAAGGGTGGCTAGAAGGGGGGGCTTCCCAGCCACCCCCCCTCCCCGAAGCCACGATCGGGAGCCGGATCGCGGCTTCGGGGAGGGTAGAAGGGTGGGTGGAGGGGGGGCTTTCCAGCAACATTCACCCCCCTCCTCTGTCTTCGGTTGCTCCCTAAAGGGGGAGAAGGCAGAGGAGGGGAGGGGCGAATGAACCATAAGCACTTTGCCTCACCCCCCTGCCTGATCTCCTATCTCTTCGCTCCATTTGCGAAGGGAGCAAAGAGGCAGGAGATCAGGCGGCGGGGGTGAAGCAAAGTGTATCCGCCATATAAGACGACTCGGGATTTTGGAGCCTATTTTTCAGGGCTCAAACCTCGTCTTATACGCCAGAATATACGGTAATATGAAAACTTGAAATGACGTAGAATTTGTATCAGCTTAATGTGACACCACCATTGCTATTCATTTTTGCTCATCTAAGGAAGAAAGGACTGCACTTTTAACGCATTACTTCTACTGAGTCTTTTTTTTTTTTAAATGTCCTTGCACTAAAGGTCTGAATCTCAACTAGGATACATCCATACACTCTATGTCAGTGGGTAAATTTATACAGCAGGTTTCATAGGATTGCAACTTTTAATCAGTAGATTGATTAAAGCTTTAGCCAATTAATCACAGGGAACCCAGTTTTACCTGGTAAGGACAAATATTCATTGCTTAGGATCATATTAAAGGCTGATTTGTGTGTTAAGACTAAGTTCTGGTATGTTCTAGTAATAGGTGACTAAAAATAAGGCCTTTCAACAACATGTGTCATCTTCTAGTTTAAGAGGAAGAAAACCCCATTCTACACTTTGTTCAACATAGGCTGAGTATCCCTTATCCAAAATGCCTGAAACCAGGTGTTCCATATTTTGGATTTTTTCCAGATTTTGGAATACTTGCATATACATAATGAGGTATCTTGGGGATGGGACCCAAGTCTAAACATGAAATTTATTTATGTTTCATATACACCTTATATACATAGCCTGAAGGTAATTTTATACACAATATTTTTAGTAATGTTGTGCATGAAATAAAATATGTGTACATTGAACCATCAGAAAGCAAAGGTGTCACTATCTCAGCCACCCATGTGGACAATTTTAGATTTTCAAGTATTTTGGAATTTCAGATAAGGGATACTCAACCTGTATTTCAGAAAGGGCTGTATACTGAAGTTGGAAATATGCACATTTATTTAACTGGTTATAACTACTGATCTAACATTATTAAAAGGCAGTTGTCATGAGCGGTTGATGGAATGCTGATGAGTGAATGGGAAGAGAGCCTGAGGGAGCAAGTTCAGAGCAGGAAACTGTAATGGGAGGGGTCTAGAATGTGAAAGATGCGTATGACAGTTGAGACAGTCAGTTTAAGTTTAAGTGTTTGCTTTTGCGTTCAGTTCACTGATGGCTGTGTGAAGCATGATCTGTGCTTGAGAGAGTTTTGAGGATAAATGCATTGTATAGTGAGAGGAAATTAAGAGAGTAAGAAAGAGTGATTGAGTCTGGTGGTTATCTGGTTTTATTATTAAGGGCTCAAATAATATTATCTGAGCTTCTGTATGTAATTGGTCACCACAGAGTGGGACTAATAGATTTTAAGCAATTAACAAAGTTAAAGGCACAGTATTGAAACACTTCTGTTACAAACATACAGTTAATAAACCAATCTTTGTGTTTGGTTTATAAAGTCCAGACTTCTCATGAATTATTTCCCTCACTGACATCTATTAGGCAGGCTCACCGATAAAGTCTACACAATCACGTATTCTATCCACAGAAAGTCATACCCCAGTCCAGAGAAGGGATAAGGGGATTCTGAAAGAAAGCTGGCAGTGGTAGTGGGGAGATGGCCAGGCTGAATAAATGGACAAATTTGGCTATCGCGTCCTGTCCTCCACAGTAGTTCATGCTAATATTTAAACTACTTTATACACCTTAACTGCCATAGCTTCACCTAGAGAATAAAATAATTGTGTAGTTCTCTAATGCTGAAATCTTTTATGCACTTATGTGAGAGTGAGTCCCATTCAAACAGACATACAGTACATAGAATTGTTCTGCAAAAGATCACTAGCTCTAGGGCTAGAACTATGGTGGCTTCAGCAGAAGCCATGACAGTTAAACCAGCTTATATTTGTACAATGGACATGCTCTCTGATAATATCAATTACTTAATTTCCCTTTCTGGCTGCAAGACTGTACAAGAAAGACCACGCAACTTGAAAAGAGAAAGAAGGTGCAATTAGAAGACTAATCAGGATTGTCATGCTAGCTCTATCCAGCAATTAGGAAATGAAACGTTAATTATCACCCCTCTTCTCCCTCACCATTCTAGCCCAGCTGTTCATATATTGATAACAGTAGATACAAGCACAAAAAGGAGGGCTGGGCTAGTTGGTATTCACACCATATCAAAGAAGCACATTTACATTCTTTGCCACAAGAATCTATTTACCTTGATTGATGACTGAACTTCAATAAGTCTTTTAATATTTTGGTCATTAGCAAAGGGGCTGGCACAATGTCACTAGAGTACTATTGCATTTCATATCAGGCCCTTTATTAGCTGTGCACCATAATATGTTTGAACTTTTAATTGAGGCCTTTTAAATAATGATGATCAACATATTTCAATGATGATTTATGGAAATAAGGGCCACCCACTAAAGGGTTTTACACTTCACACTTAGCTTTTCTTAACGAAGGAGAAACCCGAATATTTAGGATGCCAAACACTCAGCACTCTGAACCTCCACCTAAGTGCTACTTTTTTAAGATTGCCTTTTAGACAATGTTTACAGCTACAGCTTACTGATCAGTGCTTTCAAACACCGAAGGGCAATTTCTCTGCTACTTCTAGCAGTGCATTCACAGTGTTATCAGTAGAATTTCTTTTGACACAGAAATCTACATACACACAAACACACACACAGAGACACAGATCTAAATCTGTAAAGCTTAAAGATAGTGTTCCTTTAAAACAGAGAAAATATACTTGAAGCCCAGAAGACAAACATATGAATTGTTATGGGCTCACGAGAGATGAAAAGTGGACTTTAAAGCTAAGATTCTTAAATCAAAAACATCTTAAGGTGTGATTAACTGCTGGGATCCTATCACATCCCTGATAAGGTGTGATTAACTGCTGGGATCCTATCACAACCCTGCCCCCATTTACCCCACAATAGGGTTGTGGTTTGAACAGGTTTCGCACTAGTAACCTTTGTGAAATTCTTCTCTACCAATACCCATGACTTCTTCTATAGAGAAGACACCACTTTTTCCTTCCATGTCAGATTGACTATGCTGTCCTTAATCTAACTCCGAAAGTCCTGTTTCACACTTCTATACTTTTTATTATTTAATATTTTTATTAACACATATAAAAGTAAAAACATTTACATAGAAACAAACAAAAAACAAAAAACACAACAAATTATAATAAAATACATAAACAATAAACGTAACATAACTAAAAAATTTCAATTACAAAAAGAATACAACTGACTTCCTACCTCCCAGCTGTTGGTTATAATTGTTAATTATCTAACTTTCTCTTTCGTGTTATCTTCCATGTGTTTCTATTACATACAAAATTCTACTAGTCTTCGAAACCTAACACTGATAAATTCCCCCAATATTATCTCAAAAAGCTATGACTACATCCAGTCTTTCTTAAAATTTGTGAATGATTTATTTTTAATCAAAATCGTCAATTTGTCCATTTCTGCAAGGTTGCATATCTTCATCAACCAATCTTCCTGCACTGGAATTGTACTGTCCTCCCAGTTCTTTGCATATAAGAGTCTGGTGGCCGTGACTGTGTATTGAATCATTCTTCCATGTGTCTTTTCTAAATGTTCCTTTGTCATGCCCAGAAGAAAAAGTTCAGCGTTCATTTGAATTTTAACCTTTAAAATGTCTTCTATCATCTTAAGAACCAGCACCCAATACTTGTTTGCCTTTTCATAAGACCACCACATATGATAAAAAGTTCCTGTCTTATCTTCACATTTCCAACATTTATTACTAGAACTCTTATACATTTTTAGAGTTTCTTGGGGTTTAAATACCATCTATACATTATCTTGTACGTTTTTCTTTAAAATCATAGCTCGATGTGAATTTTAACCCTTTAGCCCACATTTTCCCCACTGATCTAATTGTAGCTCATGACCATAATTTCTGCGCCCATTTAACCATCCAATCTTTAATCTGTTCTTCTTCCATTTCCATTTCTAGCAACATTTTATACATTTTAGCAATTAAATGATCATCATCTGGACACAATTGTACTCCAAAGTATGTTCTGGTTATTTCAGTTTCTTCTGTTCTCTTATCCATCTTAAATCTCTCATTAACTTGTCTATATAAATATAGACAGGCAGTTGTATCCTTCCAATTTTAATTTGTTTATTGATTTCATTCTATATTGATCATTTTGTAGTATTAACAAGTCTCTGTAAGTTGCCGATTTGTCCTTTAATATTGTCTCTCTTTTATAAAAAGCCTCATGTGGAAAGTTCCATAAAGGTAATCTAGAATAAAATCTAGGTTTATATCATATCATATCCAATGAATTGGCAAACCACCTCTGAGTATTTCTTGCCTAAGAAAATCCTATGAAAATTATGGGGTCACCATAAGTTGACAAGTGACTTGAAGGCATGCACGTGCATACACGCACACACACGTTGGTCTATCATTAAGCAAACACCTCAGAAATGTCTTTAAAGTCATGTGTTTAACTGTATAAGTTCCTTGTCCAGAAGCAACTAGCTGGCACCAGCAGAAAATGAATGCTGGGCTAGATGGACGTTTGTTCTAAATCCATCACATCTCTTCTGAATGATTCAGCTGTGAATGTTATTGAGTCAAATAAAATGCAAGAAAACAATGTAGATTCCAGCTGACTGAAAGTACATCTTATTGACCATATACGTCAACATATGACAGTCTACATAAGAGAAAACTGCCCCAAATGTAGACCTATGGTTATACATAATGCACAAAGACAATTTAAGAATCAAATAAAAATGTGACCTTGTTCTACCTTTTGAGATCAGCCAAAGAAAACATTTTCACACATGTTTGTGTCTAAACGTGATATGGAATATGAAAACTGTATTTTATTTATTTAGTTTATTTAGTTATTTATACTCCGCTCTTCAGCCACAAGGCTATCAGAGCGGCTTACAAATTGTTACACTGTAACAATTTGTAATTTGAACACTGTAACAGTTCAACAAAACCAAAAAGGCTCATAAACATATTTCCTCTAGATTACATCCACAGGGTGTGACTACATGGGGAGTAAAAATCCAAATGGAATTTGTACTACTTTGGCCTGGAGCTGCGGTGCATGAAATTCAGACTATTTTGGCCTGGATTTCAGAGGCACACCTGCCAAAGCCTGAATCTGTGTTGAAGCCTGATTGGGCAGCTACCACTGGCACTTTGCTTTTCCTGGAGCTTGGAGGGGCCAGAATCCCCTCTGAAGTCAGAATGGGTGACTAGCCTCATGATGGTGGGGCTTGCCAGGAGTTCTGACCTCAAAGAGAGCAACTACCACTGGGGCTCTGCCTTTCGGATAAGAAGTAGCATGAAGGAAGGGGGAAATGGTGGCATCTCAGGCAGCACTTATTCTTCCCCTCCAGCCCACCCCCAGAATCCTATGCAGATATCTTGTTCACATGGCAGTTTTCTCCCGAGTTTCCAGAAAATTCTGGAGAAAACTGTAAATTTTCTAAAACCCAGATTAAGGGGGTATTCCCCGAGTCTGGTGCGAATAGGGCCCTACAGTGTGAGTACCAGATTTTGGGGGAAAGGCAACAAGTTATGTGGCATTATTGGGCCAGATTCTGGGGGTAATCAAGGTTTGTGACTGGTGTAACCAAGCCCTATGTCTCCTCTTTGCCCTTCTTATCAAAATTCTTAATAGAGTATCTGGTAGAACTGTTAGCAAGCTCAAGCATCATGGAAAATGGCCAGAATACAGATTCTTCTAGTAATTAAAAAACAAAGTAGTCAGGTGGCCCATAGCAAAACAGATTTTTTTAGTGTTTACCTTACCATCAAACAACCAA
Organism: Gambelia wislizenii; assembly: GCA_030847615.1. Lineage (NCBI taxonomy): Eukaryota > Metazoa > Chordata > Lepidosauria > Squamata > Crotaphytidae > Gambelia > Gambelia wislizenii. Next base: position 86,768,646 of record JAUMIR010000004.1, on the reverse strand, counting down.
CAATGGTTGTTATGCCAGGTTGCCTTTTTTTTAAAATCTCAAATACCAGTTTGCTCAATTTAATCATGTATATCTACATTCTAAGCAGATACCCAAACTCTGCCTAGAACCACCTGCCATATGTCAACATAAAGCAGTCTGCATAAGAGAAAATTGCCTCAAATACAGTCCTATGGTTGTACAGTACAAAAATAAACAATTAGATAAAAGGGAAAAATGATTTCGATCAATCAAAGAAATCTGATAGTCCACTAGGGTTAAGTCTGTACTTCTCAGTTATTCTCTACCTGTTTGTACAGTATTAAGCTACAGATGTCTTAGACAGAATCAAGGATCTGACAGAGATTGCATTGCTCAAACCATGTCTATAGTCAGGGAGCAGATGATATAACTTCCCACCTCTTTCAATTGTGCTTAGCAGTGAGAATCAGCCAAAGAGAAGTTGAACATTTCAACATTTTGTTCAGAAATAAAGTAATTAATGAAATGGCAATAGTAGTGAATTTATTAAACTAAGGAGACAGTGGGAATCTGCACTTTATTCCTGCTGTACCAGTTGCCTGTCGAGTGGCTGACAAGAATTAAAATTGTGCTGTCAGAGACCACATTTCGCATGATTACACTGCTTTAAAACTGATCGGGAAGAAAATAAATTCAGATGTGTGTGTCAGGGATGGGAAAGATTCTGTAACAAATCTCAGACAGTAAACCAGTGGAAATCTTTAGGCCATTTTGAAAGGGCTGCTTTCCAACGTGTTGGTTATGTCAAGGTTTGTTCTGGTGGAGGTATGGTAAGTCAGCCTTTGTTGTACACAGACATTCCTTTCCTTTTTTGGGGGAAACAGGCATTCTCCCTCTCCCGCAATCCATCCTTTCTCCCTTGCCTTGTTTCATAACCCACAGTGTTTACAAAAAAATCCCACTTTTATTTTTAAATTAGCAGTTTTTAAAATTGCCATGCAGGCCAGTCTTCCCATTTTTTTGTCTTCACTGCTTGAAGTTAATAGTTGATCCATGTCCCTTTCTGTATGAACAGACGATCTCCTGTTTCCACTAAGCTGTCTTTGCTCCCCATTGAACAAGAGCCTGGTTCCTTTCTTATCCAAACCTGCAAGCAGTCTTTCAAGTGTATTATTTATCTTTGATACTCTGATGAGAAAGAGAAGGTACAAAAGAACTCTTACAGTGGCATCTTTTGTTTTCCCATCTCCACATATTAACAGAATATTCAATGAACTCATTTAACATTTCTCAGTGATCTATAAATAATCCTTTGTCTTTTTAAAGTAGAGCTAAGGGAAGAAAAGTGACTACATAATTTTTTTGCATATTTTTATTCACTGCTTCTATCCCTTGTGTGTACCCAGCCACATCTATGTACTTTATTAAAACAATTACAGCTCACATATTTGTTCTGCAGAATGGATATCACATGGATGGGGTGAGAATCTTCTCTTGTGCATTTTTAGCAGAACACTTCGCAAAGTTCTATTTTATTTATTTTTTTTATTTTTTTTATTTTTTTTTATTAGTATAATCATCCTGCCATTACAGAAGCTAAAAAAAAAGACGCCACATATAAATATCCATGATCAACCACAATAAATACTTCGCAAAGTTCTAAATTTTGTTGTTGTGTGCTTTCAAGCCGTTTTTGACTTATGGCAACCCTAGTCTCTGGAGTCATAGTCCAATGCTCAAACCACTACACCTTCAAACAAGAATGTTTATCTTCATTCTGTATCAAGAATGTACCTTGACACAACAACTAGAGTGCGTCTGGCGAAAAACTCAGCTTTTGTATGAAAGGACTCGTCATAGAAAATCTCTTCGTTCCTTTAGAGGCAATACGTGCAGCAAGGAAATCTTTCTCTTCTGCACGTATTGCATCTGCAGAGTCTCACCCAGCAGAGCTGTTTAGGGTGGTGAGGGAACTGACACAGGTTTTACCTGTGTAGAACCTATTACTAAAACCAACAACGGCCTGCTGTGATGCATTTAACAACTTCTTTGCAGATAAAATCTCTCCGACAAGAGCTGATTTGGATGCTGGGGTTGTAGCAGACTCAATTGATGAGGTGTCCAGTAACTCCACTGATGAGGTTATACTGGATCAGTTTCAATCTGTAAGTACTGATGATGTGGACAAGCTTCTTGGTAGAGTGAGGAGAACTACCTGCCCTCTTGACCCTTGCCCTTCACAGCTGTCAAGGATGGGGGTGATGCCTTGAGGATGTTCCTTAGGGACATCACCAATGCATCCCATAGGAAAGGTCATGTTCCAGCTTGCTTGAAGGAAGTGGTAGCCAGACCGCTCCTAAAAAGACCTTTGGATATGAAGAACTACAGGCCAGTCTCCTTATTACCTTTTTTGAGCAAGGTGATTGTGAGAGGGCGGTTGCTCTTCAACTCCAAGCTGTCTTAGAAGAAACCGATTATCTAGATCCATTTCAAACTGGCTTTAGGACAGGATTTGGAGTGGAGATGGCCACGGTTGCTTTAGCTGATGACCTTCACCTGAACATCGACAGGGGTCGTGTGACCCTGTTGGTGCTACTGGATCTCTCAGCAGCTTTTGACACAATAAATCACAACATCCTCTTGGATCACCTGAGAAGGTTAGAAATCAGAGGCACTGCATTGCTGTGGTTCCGCTCCCTTCTCTCAGGTAGATTCCAGAGGGTGATGCTCAGGGACAGTCACTCTGCAAGGAAAGAGCTTAATTGTGGCGTCCCACAAGGCGCCATCCTGTCCCCGATGCTATTTAAAATATATATGAAGCCGCTGGGAGAGATCATGGGACGGGGTGTTATCAGTATACTGATGACACCCAGATATATTTCTTCATGTCTTGGTCTTCGGCTCTGACTTCAGATGGTGTCTCTTCTCTCAATGATTGTCTTAGAGCAGCAATGGACTGGATGAAGGAAAACAAATTGAAGCTGAATCCAGACAAAACAGAGGTTCTCACGGTAGCAGCCCTGAACCCAGGTATTAGGATATAACCTCCAGTCCTGGATGGGGTCACACTCTCCTCCAAGGACTGTGTTTGCAGTCTGGGGGTAATCCTGGACTCGTCGCTCCAGATGACAAATCAGGTAAATGTGACGGTCAAGAGTGCCGTTATCAGCTTTGGCTGATCCAGCAGCTGCGCTCTTTCCTGGAAGTCAGAGACCTTAAGACTGTGGTACATGCTCTGGTAACCTCCTGTCTTGATTTCTGTAATACACTCTACATGGGGCTACCTTTGTGCTTGGTCCGGAAACTTCAACTAGTACAGAATATGGCAGCCGGACTGGTCTCTGGTACATCTAGAAGAGACCATATAACACCAATCTTAAGATCACTCCACTGGCTGCCTATTAGTTTCTGGGCCCAGTACAAGGTGTTAGTTATTACCTTTTAAGCCCTAACTGGCTTGGGTCCAACCTATCTTTAGGACCGTCTCCTTCCATATAATCCTCCCTGTGCACTCAAGTCCTCTGGGAGGAATCTGCTACAACCTTTAAAAACTAGGCTCTTGTTGATCTCCCAGAGGACCTTTTCGGCTATTGCTTCCAGATTATGGAACGGCCTGCTGGATGAGATCCGTCATATTACCACCATAAATAGCTTTTTAAAAGCTCTTAAGACAGATCTCTTTGGGTGGGCCTTTCCTGAATAGATACCCGGCCAGCAGAAAGAAAAATCTAACTTAGTCCGATCCCAATCCAGCCATCGTTATTGTTTATTTTTAGTATTTATTAAGTATGTTTTAAATTTTTTGAATTATTTAATTGTATTTTAAGGGGGTGGGTGGGATGGAGGGTCTTGAATATATATTTTAATTGTTGTAAGCTGCCCCAATTGCGTTTTGTAGAGGGGCGGGATACAAATAAATTTATTATTATTATTATTATTATTATTATTATTATAATACAAAAAGTGCAATGAATCTGTGTCAACCAAATCTTTGCTCTTCAGGGCTTAGCCATGTTGTATTTGCTCAAGAAATTACCAAACCAAGCTATCATCCCTCCAAAAGGCAGTTCTCTAGGTTTTTTGCCTGCTTGGGAGGTAAAGACATTTAATGACATTCCCTTAAGCTGCTGATCACGGGAGTGGTGAATCACCTGATTAATATAAGGAAGAAGTCTTGGTCACAAAATAGCCTGTATGAAAGAAACTTGCTCCTAGGATAAAAGACAAGCCTCAGTCTGTCAAATTGATCAATTACATCTTAATTACTATTGCACCAAATACATCTTAAATATTAGTGGAGGAAACACTATAATTCTTTAGCTCAGTGGCTCTTAACCTTTTCTTTACCAGGGACCCCCTTTAAATATTTTTTGTTGCTGTGGACCACCAGACTTAATTCAAGATTTAAAACCCTAACAACCATAATAACAATACCTAATAATAATAATAATAATAATAATACAATTACACCATCCATTAACCCTTCCCTCAGAGGCATTGGAGGGGGGGAAGCCTTTTCTCCTGCTTCTTCCTGCAAATTTGTGGCTTGAGCAGATTGAACAGCAATGCGCAGGTCAAACCAGCCAGATTTTGCCTTAGCTCATATGATGCTGGCTGGCCTTCAAGCCTTTGCAGACCCCCTGTGAGGACATTGCGGCCCCCTGGCGGTCTGCGGACCACAGGTTAAGAACCACTGCTTCAGTTTATATGAGGGTGATGTGATAACATAGGATCGTTGTTTGAGTCACTTCCGTGTACTCTTGGGTGCCGTTTACACAATGAAAATGTAGTGGGAAGAATTCGTGTCGAACCCTGGTTGTTTACACGTACATCAGGTCGGGCACATGATTTTTAGAAGGGGGGTCACCTTTTATCCCACAACCTCAGGAGGGCTTTAAACTGAGTCAAATGGGGGAGGGAGACAGTATTCTGGAAGGCAAAAGGGCTGGAGAAAATAGTCAAACTGTCATAGAGGGAACAAGGCAAACAGCGCAAGGACCCAACAGTGGGAGGCAAAAAAACTTGCACAGGGAGCAAGTAAAGGGAACACATGGTCTCAGATGTCTCTACACTAATGCACAGAGCATGGGAAATAAGCAAGATGAACTTGAACTCCTTGCACTACAAAACAAATATGATATAATAGGCGTTACTGAAACCTGGTGGGACGAGTCTCATGATTGGAATGTAGGAATAGAGGGGTATAACCTTTATAGGAGAAACAGGCCAAACAGGAAAGGAGGAGGAATAGCATTATATGTCAGGGATATTTACACCAGTGAAGTGATCCATGACATCAATACTGGAAGCCAGGTGGAGAGCATCTGGATAAAAATTAAAGGGGAGGGAAACAACAGGGATGTTATTGTGGGACTCTACTACAGACCCCCAAATCAGACGGAGGAATTGGATGTTGCCTTTCTAGAACAGATGAACATACATGCAGAAAGGAGAGATGTAGTAGTGATGGGTGACTTCAACTATCCTGATATTTGCTGGCAATCTAACTCAGCCAAAACTACAAGGTCTAGCAAATTCCTTACATGCCTGGAAGACAATTTCATGGTCCAAAAGGTGGAAGAGGCAACAAGGGGATCAGCTATTTTAGATCTGATCCTAACCAACAGAGACGACCTGGTTAATGGGGTGCAAGTGGTGGGATCCTTAGGTGAGAGTGATCATGTTCTCCTGGAGTTTGTTATACAATGGAAAGGAGAAGCCAGGCATAGTCAGACACGCATTCTTGACTTTAGGAGAGCTGATTTCAATAAACTCAGGGAAATACTGGGGATGATCCCATGGTCAAGAATACTAAAAGAGAAGGGACCTCAAGACGGATGGGACTTTCTCAAAAGGGAGATACTGAAGGCACAATTTCAAACAGTACCATTGAGGAAGAAAAATGGGAGGCGTCTCAAGAAACCAGGATGGATGACTAAAGAACTTTCAATAGAGCTAAGTTTTAAACGGAACATGTATAGGAAATGGAAAAGGGGGGAAATCACCAAAGAAGAATTCAAACAGATAGCGAACACATGTAGGAGTAAAGTCAGAAAAGCTAAAGCGCAGAATGAGCTCAGGCTTGCTAGGGAGGTTAAGAACAATAAAAAGGGTTTTTTTGGATATGTCCGCAGCAAAAGAAGGAAGAAGGAAATGATAGGGCCGCTACGTGGAGAAGATGGCAAAATGCTAACAGGGGACAGAGAAAAGGCAGAATTACTCAACACCTTCTTTGCCTCAGTGTTTTCAGAAAAGGAAAAGGAGGACCAACCTGAGGAGAATGGAACAGAGGACACAATAGGGGAAATCCAGCTCAAAATAAGTAAAGAGGTAGTACAGGAATACCTTCTTAATCTAAATGAATTTAAATCTCCAGGACCAGATGAACTACATCCAAGAGTATTAAAAGAGCTGGCAAATATAATCTCAGAGCCATTGGCAATAATATTTCAGAACTCCTGGAGAACAGGAAAAGTCCCAGCAGACTGGAGGAGGGCAAACGTTGTTCCCATCTTCAAAAAGGGGAAAAAAGAGGATCCCAACAACTATCATCCAGTTAGTCTGACATCAATACCAGGGAAGATTCTAGAACAGATCATTAAACAGAGAGTCTGTGAACATTTAGAAGGCAATGCCGTAATCACAAAAAGTCAGCATGGGTTTCAGAGAAACAAGTCATGCCAGACTAATCTGATCCCTTTTTTTGATAAAGTTACCAGCTTGGTAGATGAAGGGAATGCTGTGGACATTGCATACCTTGATTTCAGTAAGGCCTTTGACAAGGTTCCCCATGACATTCTTGCAAACAAGCTTGTAAAATGTGGGCTAGACAAGTTAACTGTTCAATGGATTGGTAATTGGTTGACCGGCCGAACCCAAAGGGTGCTCAGCAGTGGCTCCTCTTCGTCTTGGAGGGATGTGACCAGTGGGGTGCCACAGGGTTCTGTCCTGGGCCCAGTGCTATTCAACATCTTTATCAATGACTTAGATGAGGGAATTAGGGGCATACTTATCAAATTTGCAGATGACACCAAATTGGGAGGAGTAGCTAATACCCTAGAGGACAGGATCAAAATTCAGAATGACCTGGATAGACTGGAGAGCTGGGCCAAAGCTAACAAAATGAAATTCAATACGGAGAAATGTAAAGTACTGCATTTAGGGTGGAAAAATGAAATGCATAAATATAGGATGGGAGAGACCTGGCTGAACAAGACTACGTGCGAAAGGGATCTAGGAGTCCTAGTAGACCACAAGTTGAACATGAGCCAACAGTGTGATGCGGCAGCTAAAAAGGCCAATGCAATTTTGGGCTGTATCAATAGAAGTATAGTGTCTAGATAAAGGGAAGTAATAGTGCCACTCTATTCTGCCTTGGTCAGACCTCACTTAGAATACTGTGTCCAGTTCTGGGCACCACAATTCAGAAAGGATATTGACAAATTGGAGCGTGTCCAGAGAAGGGCAACTAAAATGGTGAAAGGTCTGGAAACAATGCCTTATGAGGAGAGACTTAGGGAGCTGGGTATGTTTAGCCTGGAAAAAAGACGGTTTAGAGGCGATATGATAGCCCTGTTTAAGTATTTGAAGGGATGTCACGCTGAGGATGGAGCAGGCTTGTTTTCTGCTGCTCCAGAGACTGGAACACGGAGCAATGGGTGCAAGCTCCAGGAACAGAGATTCCACCTCAACATGAGGAGGAACTTTTTGACAGTAAGAGCTGTTCGGCAGTGGAACACACTCCCTCGGAGCGTGGTGGGGTCTCCTTCCTTGGAGGTCTTTAAACAGAGGCTGGATGGCCATCTGTCGGGGATGCTTTGATTGTGATTTCCTGCGTGGCAGGGGGGTTGGACTGGATGGCCCTCGTGGTCTCTTCCAACTCTGCAATTCTATGATTCTATGATTCTATGAACCTGCGGGACTTCCAGTCCCGCGGTTTGTGGCGGTTTTTTAAAAAGTCACGGGAGGATTCGGAAAAATTGGAAATGTAAACAGCCCAGGACAAGCTATCTCGGTACTAGGTGATGACCGGAAATGGTGACCGGGGGCGGGCTCAGAAATCAGCGACCAGAAAAGGAGGGGTCAGTCAGCCGTTCAACAGATTCAGCTTCACCAGCTGAAAACAAAGGCATCCCTTCCAGCTGCACGAAGGTTTGTGTGTGTGTGCGTGTACTAAATCACCCTGTTCAATGGATTTCTACACTGCAAACCCTTCAGCTTTAACCATTTCATCTCCTGCATGCTGGGTTTAAATTTTAAAGAGAGAGTACCTTATAAAGAAATCGTGGGCGGAGGATAGCCCATTCATTCCCTGCCTGGATCCCCTCCATGGGTCTGAATGGATAATCAATCATTCACCCACCCACCCCCAAGGCACAGTAAAAAATGCCAGCGTCTGAGCAAATGATCACACATTCATTCATCCCCCCACAAGGCACAATAAAAAATGCCAGCATCTGGGTCTTTCAAAATGCCTTGTGTGTCCTCCTCTTACGATTGCCTGCACTGGCTTGAAACCTTCAATCCACAGCTGCCTCTGCTTAAAGGGTTAACATTTTAAAGAGACAGGACAACCGCAAGCCTCTGCCCCCTGCACTCGGCTTGTACTGGCTTGGGCTTGTGTGTGTGTGTGTGTGTGTGCATGCACGGTCCGCTCTGCTTTTGATCTCTCTCACACTCCCCAACACCAACTGATCACTCCCCCCCCCCAGTTTAGCTGGCTTTAAATGGTGTTCTTTCATTTCTAAAGCAAAGCACAGGGTTTAGCCACCGATTGCTCCCCCTCATCCCCAACGCAGAAGCTTTAACAAACATTTGAGCCAGCCAATAGCATCGCTTGTGGCATGGAACTCTAAAGGAAGTACGTCACTGAGGTTGTGAAAAAACGAGTAATCGCATCCTTGATTGACAGCTAAAAAAAAATCCCAGTAACGTAAACTTGTGTAAACAAAAAATCCCCGGGATAGTATATAGTGTGAGAAGGTACATATCACGGGATGGGATGCCATGTAAACAATGATCCCGGGATCTCCCAGGATGTCCAGTTCAGAGACAAAAATTGTGTAAATAGGGAGGGATGAATACGGGATCAAGAAATCTCAGGACGCCCCGTGACAAAAATTACCGTCTAACTGGCACCTTGTACTTGAAGGATTTTGTGACATTTTCCTTCTGTTCTGGACTCTGATTTCCAACTTGTCACCGGTATTCCCTTCCACTACTATAAATTCTCTCCTTTTTCTATCTCTTACCAAAAACGTTTATGTTGCATGGAGCAAGGGGAAAGCTGGAGGAAGCCTAATAAAGACAAAACAGAGAAGATTTTGCACCAATGCATCAAGCATACCCATTCTTTACCACTGTAAACATGCATTGTGCTAGTAAAAGCTCATTCTTGCAAGCACATGATGTTTATTTCATAATAGCTTCACTGGTTTTCAGTTGATTTCCAGGCACCATTAAAAGTGATGGCGATTAACTCTAAAAACTTAACTGGCTTGGGTCCAGGATACCTACAGGACTGTCTCCTGTCATATCACCCTGTTTACTCTGGTAGAGGAGGCTCTGCTGTGGATTGCAATAGTGGGCCAGGTGTGACTATCTGGGCCAGAAGATAACATTCTTTGTGGCTGTACCTAAATTATGTGAACTACCTGCCTGAGAAGGCCCATTTGATTCCTGTCTCCTTGCCTTCTATCATCTGGCAAAGATGTTCTGGCAAGCATTTGATCCATTTAGTTGAGAAGTTTTCACACACAGACCACTTGTTTTTAAACTGTTTTTACCTATTGTAATTTCTATTTTATTGCCTTTACTGTTTTATAATATTATTAATTTTTATAATTTATTTTGTAGTTTTTTTGTAAGTCAGTCTGAGCACTGTGAATAAAGCAGGATGGATAATTTTGTTATTTATCAGTAGTGGGAGCCATGCGGCCTTCCAGATGCTGTCACACTGTAAACTGCAGCATATGTAATGGTAGCGGATGATTGGCGCTGTAGTCCAACATCTGGAGAACCCACAGTTCCCATTCCAGTTGCAAATACATCAATCAAGTTACCCAGCAGTCTATTTATGAAGTGAGCTTCTATACATCCCTCCTCATATCTAAAGAAATTTGCAAGTCACAAATTAATTATAGCATATGCTTACATATATACACATTAAAGGTGGGGGAATAAAGGTTTCCTCTGACTCAAGTCTCAAGCTTTTACCTAAACTTTCAGGATCCTGCCCAGAATGGCTAGAAAATCATCAGAACCCTTTGCACTTACGGTTTCTTTGGGGAGGCTATTATCAAGATGTTGCTGCTTCTCTTGCTAAAGAGAGTTGTCCATGTCATATATCTGGACAGGTTTCTGTAAGTGACATAATGCCTTGGAAGGCATGACTGTAGTTTAACATCCTCTAAATAAATACTTGTTTTTATCCAAATTAACTCCAAAGATTTATATCATGGGTTGTTTTTTTTAAAAAAACAAAAGAGTTCAAAGATAACTGTGGAAAGCATCTGCCCAGGAAGGAGTGCTAGTGCTGAATGTCTCAATGTGCATCTTGATTTGAGAAAGATAAAGGTGGGCTTTTTTGTTCTTTACAATGAAGCTATTATCCTTGATTTCTTCAGCTGAAAACTACCACCACTTATTCTCTACCTAGGCTACATCAAACTTGGCATTTTAAAAGCTTGTTTTGTTTTTTAATCTCAGTGCTGTTTTGAATTTGTTTTAAGATGAGTGCTGCTTTCTCTCCCATCATGGTTTTGAAGCCTGCATTTTGGTGCCTTTGCTGCATTTTCACTATCTATAGTACTTATTAGACCATTGTAAACTGATTCAGGAAGAACGACTGCATTTTTAAAAACAGTTCTGCATTTTAGAGAACTTTTAGACTCTTGATGGCACAGACAGGAGTGTCACTAGTACTCCACCTAGTTTCTGGCAGCTGCTTGCAGTTTCACATACCAATGTCAGAAACCACTGTTGATTGATCACCTTTGTTAACATGATAAAAGAGCCTCTTTTGGTCCTGTTGACCAGTGCTTATGTCTTGTTGGTTTCAACAGCTTGGCATTTGCTACATAAACTGCTTTCCAATTCACATGTAATGATTCAGGGGAGGAGTTATAATAGCAATCATTTTTAGCACGACCAGATGAGATTCCTGAATTTGGGAAGGGGAGGGGAATCTTTGGCATCTTAAAGTCTAGCTACTCTCTCTCTCTCTCTCTCTCTCTCTCTGGCTTTTCTTCGCAAAACGAAGATTCAGGAAGGACTCATTCTGCGCTTTCTGCAAGCGCGCTGATGACTAAAAAGGCCAATCCGAGATAAACAAGTCCAGTTGCAGAAAGAACAGCAGAAGGTCTCCTTGGGTGATGTTTCCAGGTTGTGATTCTTTCTGCGCTGTCGTTTCTCTCTAAGACTTGTTCGGCATGAATTCTCAAATAAGGCTGCAGCATTGTGGATAGTGCATCTCCATGGCTTCTGATTGTCATGGCCAGCCAGGACTCTGAGGAGTCAGAAGACAAGGAGTCTGAGTCTGAATCTAGCTCTGCTCTGCCAGATGCAGAGGAACCCAGGTCTCAGAAGCATAGCCCTCCCCCAGCACAGGGTTCAAGCCTGGGAGACATAGTTGAGCAACAGCAAGAGGTAGAAGAGCAGGTAGCTACCTTTAGCCAAAGAAGAGCAGAAAGGGAGGGGCTGTGACGCTCTCGGAGGCTAAAAGAAAGACGCTCATTAATCACCAAGCAGCTGTGGGTGGGAGCTGGGCCAACATAAGCAGCTGGGGGAGATGCTGGATTCCTTGTCTCAGGCTATCTGCGTTCCCTGGAGGAAGCCTCTGCCTTTGACTCTCCTGGCTTTTGGAACCTTGTTTTCTTGAAACCTCAGATTATCTTGATCCTGGACTGTCTTCGTTGTCCCACCTGCCGGAATCCTTTTGACGCTGGACTGCCTCTTCGTGCTTCGCTCTCTCTGGACTCCTGACTCTCTGGACTGCTATTGACAACACAAGGTACTGTGCTTTGGAACTGAGTTGTTGCCGAACAGGGCTGTTTTATCAACTATTTGACTTGGCAGCTTTCCCGGACACCAATGTGAGGCCATGGCGGACCATTGGTGGTGAACAATTTGGCCGAGCCTGAGATGTTGCTTCAGGGTGTCCTTGTATCGCTTTTTTGGAGTGCCCCTCTTACGCTGGACATCTAATCCCTACCAAAACCTGTAATCTTTACGACATCACCCACTGCAGAAAACAAAACTCTTTCCTATGAAAACTCATTTTACAATCAAAGTGGGCTGGTCCTGAAGTCCCTGGTTTCTCGTGTGGCAAACTGGTAGCTTTTTTGGAGAGACAAGAAGAATGAGACATGCATCCAATGGATTTTGATGCTGTTCTGAGAACAGACCAAATGCTTGCGTGGGTTTCTGTGGGAATGTGCTAAAGAGTTTTAACAAATTATTTTCTGAATATAAATTCAGATTCTAATAATACCTAGGCTACTTCAGCACTACTCTGGAAGGACCCCATTATATTAGTGCCACTGAATAAGAAATGGAAGCACATAAAAAGGCCCTTCGAAGGCTGTATTTGCTGCTGTAATGTGAAATGATGAGGGGGAAATGATTTTAAAAGAGAGCTATTATTACCCATTATGATACCTAAATAAAAGAGCAAATGCCACTGGCATTACCGTACAGAAAAAGAGAAATTAGAGGAGGTCATATTATTGCACAGATCCCTGCACTAATACTCACCTGATGCCTGTCTGGGCTTTACTGAATCCTTCTCTGAATATTCCTTGCTTTTGTACCACTTATTTTCATTCCCTCTGAGAATATGTATTTCATTGGTGTGCCTCACAACAATAGGAAGGTAAGAAAACATAGAAGAGTATACGAAGCTGCCACATATGGATTCAGCACATTGGTCTAACTTGCTCAGTGTTACCTATGCTGACTGGCAGCAACTCTCTAGAGATTTAGGCAGGAGTCTTAGAGATGTCAGGCAAAGAATATGTTCTACCAATGAATTACACTAGTTTCCTTTCTCCCCACTAAATGGAGAATGGGAAATTTGGTTTTTTTTCTTGTAAAGGTATTGCTTGACTGGACGTACTTGCTCATATTCTCCACCTTTGTCTTCAAGCTCTTGAGATTCCTTTTATAAACAGCAACCTACTTTAGCAGCAAGGTACCTATTCTGTTTATGTCACGGCAGATATCAATGCATAGTCTGGTCTTTTAAATTGTTATGGACATGTTCTTATCCTAGATGAAGAGAGATGAAGTTGTTTGTTTTTTTTAAAATTAGATCACTGAGAGATGGAGTAGATGTCACTGAAGGAGAAACTAAAGCAAAGAGATGGAAATCAAGAGAAAGTTCGAAATATAGAAGCTATGAAGGGGGAGGAGAGACTGGAGCTTTGCTCTGGCTGAAGGTAGGAAGAAGAACAGGCCTCATGGAGAGCTGAATGGGAGGAGCCAGGAAAAACTTTCAGCTATCATGAGAGCTAATATCTACTACCTGCCTCTCTCTGGGTGGTAATAGGAGTAACCCAAATGTAATGGATCCCTCCTCTCTCCAACCCAGAGAATATACAATTCCAAAACAAGGATTTGCTTGCAATCTGAATAAATGCTCAGCCATTCAAAAAAGCAGGCTTACAAGATCCTTTATAAACAAGCTACTCACAGACAAAGCCCACAGCAGAGAAAAAAAATATTCAGAGGCAGAGTTTCAGAACCTTGTTTCTAAAGTGTGCAAAGAGGCAGGAAATGATGGCTGGAATCTTCTATCATGGTCTGTGTTTAAGTATACAGTTGTCCCTCCACATTCACGGATTTGACATTCACGGATTTGAGTATTCACGGCTTGAAAATATTCTTTAAAAAATAGTAATCCTAATAGCAAACCTTGATTTTGCCATCTTATATAAGGGACACCATTTTGCTATGCCACTGCATATAATGGGACTTGAGTATTCACGGATTTGGGTATTCACGGGGGGTCCTGGAACCTAACCCCAGCGAATGTGAAGGGACAACTGTACTTAGCTACGTAGCAGAAGCTCTTAAAAACGCAAAATCCTTAGTGAACTGCAAAGATATTTAATGGGACATCAGCAAGTGTGTCCTGATGCATGCCTAGCAGGTGTGCTGGTGCACAATGCACATCAGTTCCATTGTGCATCGGCCACTTTGCCATCTCCCCTATGTAGTAATGTAACTGCAGCCCCCCTTACTGTATAGGGAGATTACAGAGCTGCCGAATTCCAATCTGTATAGATGTAAGTCCATTTATGAAGATGTAAGTCCTCAACAAGATTCTAGCCAATTTTTTTAATGTATTATTCACATTTATATCCTGTCTTCCCTCTAAGGAGGTCTAGGTGCTGTACGTTGCTCTCTTCCCCAGTTTTATCTTCACAACAGCTCCAGCTCTGTGACACAGGTAGGTGGAGAGATAATAAGTAGGTCACTTAACAATATTCATGTCTCAATAGGGATTTGAATCCAGGTTTCCCAAGTCTCACATCAACACTCTAACCACCATACCATACTGCCTCTCAATATGTTAACTGGGCTGTACAAATCTCTTAGGTTAATATGAAGGTGGAATAAACCCACTGTGGTACAAAGCAAGAACACAGAGCAGGAGGGTATATCAGTGTGGCTCCTTCAAATGATGAGGGAAGAACAAAAATAGCTAGTCTGGAAATGGAGAAAGCAAAAGAGACAAAGAGAACTGAAGGCATAAGACACAGCTGCTGGCAAGAGATAAAGGTATCTACAAAGCAAAGTTGAATTAACATTGCAAAAAAGGGCTAAAGAGGGGGGATTCTACAGCTCTATTAGAGAACAAAAGGTCAGTTATTAAGGATGGGTGAGAAAAAGTGTTGGGTCAAAGATCCTACATTCCTGAAATTTGAAAGCAAGAGCTGTGTGTGTGTACAAACTGTGTGAATGAATGCACTTTGCACTGATTGAATCCCTAGTAGGAAATACAGTACCCACAAACTGTGCACCCCAGGCTCTCTCTCAGTCTCTTTGGTAGAGGAGCATTCCTGCAAAGTAATTATGGCTGAGAGGCAAGTTGGCCAGAACAGTGGTGCAGATTTAGTGACTGCTGGCACTGGACCTTGGAGAGTGTTTTGAGGGATTGTATGTGTGTGTATCTGAATGTTTGTGAATTAGTGGAATCTGCATATATCCAGATGCAATGAGTGCTGGGACTCGTCTTCCACTTCCCTTGCTTGATGCAGTAGTGAATATATTAAATAAAATCAACCCCAATAGAAAGCATAAAAATGCAAAACTTACACACCTTTGGATATGGTGAAATATTTTCACCCCTCTGCTTCCTCATCTTATGTATCCTTAACCACTTCCCCTTCCTCCAAGCTCAGTTTGAGGGATTATTTCTAAAAAATACAATTATGCAGGTAGAGCACATCCACCAATTCTGTTTTCAAATACAGGCATCCCTCACTTATTTGACAGGTTAGGGACCAAACTGGAAATCATCATAATGCAGAACCCGGTGTTTTTTTAGCTTGCAAATACACTATATATGCAGTCCTGACACTCAGTCTGTGGCCCAGATTGGGACCCAGATAGTCAACTGGCAGCAGCCACAGCAGCAGCAAGGCAACAAAGCAAGTCAACAATTCTGGGGAAAGTGTGGAATGCTGAGAAGGGGAAGGAGGAATTTAAAAATCCACTGGCCTACCTTACAGGGTGGTCATGAGGACTACTGGGTGTCTTTTGGGGAGTTTTTCAATGGCGTATGTTATGCTGGGTCCAGCTAGTATATTATATTATACACTAGCTGTACCCGGCATAACATATGCAATTATAGTTGATTTGAAAGGTTATATATTAATGCATCAAATGATCATAGTCTTGACATGTTTCCTAAGTGGCCAATCAGCAGAGTGGGAACGGAAACATACCGAACTGTTTTATATGTATAGATAATGGTGTATGTTATGCTGAATATAGCTAGTATAGTATATATTAAATCTCACACATGCGTGAGATTAAAAAGCAAACATTATTCCATAAAACTAACTATATTTATATTGAAGCAATTAACTAAAGAGAACTGGAAAATATAAGCCATAAAATAATCAGCTTCCGCTTCCTTCAGTTACTACTCTCTAGGGCACTCCAGTTTCATCTTTAGCAACTTGAAGAAGGGGGAAACCAAAACGTTTTGCTCATATTTTTCAGTTAGGTTTCTTAATCGCTTATCTAGGTATCTAGCTTTATTGCTGTTTTTAATAGGTACTGATTTTAATCATTTGTTACCTCCCTTGAGTCCCCCGGAGGGGGGGAGGAAGTGAAGTGAAAAACACCCCCTTCCCATCTGACCAATCACCATGGTGTCTGCAGCGTTGGTTGCATTCTGGGAGTTGTAGATTCTATCAGGAGTTAGAGACTGAACTCCATTATAAAATGGCCGAACAACTGCAGAATCATGCTGAGTCATAATGGCTGACTCCATGACCTACCAAGTCATGCCTAGCCAGGCCACTAGAGGGCAATGTCCTGTGTGTGTGTGTGTGCGTGTGTGTGAGCTAGTCCAAAGCTCACTCTCTTCTTCTTCTGAAAGCTGATGCCTGGTGAAACAATTTGTCCTTCAATTGTAAATATATGTACATATTGCAACTGCTTGACTGAAGATAAAAGTGCTTCCTGTTTATTTGGATGTCAAACACTCTGTGTGTGAGTATTCTTGGGAACGGGTTGCTACTAAGTCTGCTGAGATAGTTTTTTGGCTTCTGCCTGGGATTGAGTGTCCTATCATTCCCTGACATATTCCAATGCCTGGGGACCATGTGTGGGTGGGCTTTCCCAGGCTCTGACTGCTTCTCCTGCATTGCAATTGACTTTCTCCTCTTCTTTTCTGCCTTTTTTCTTCCCTCCCCTCTACGAAAACCCCTCGCCCAGCAGCAACCCAGAATTGTTTCTCCTCTGCTTTTCTGCCTCCTTCTTTCTTCCCTCCCCTCTATTCAAAACCCCTCGCCCAGAAGCAACCCAGAGCCATTTCCCAGCACCTCAACCCCATGTCTCAAGTCTCTTCCTCCTCCTCCTGCCTGGCCTTCGTCATTGCTGGGAGAAAAGGAAACTTAACTTAGCAGCTCTCCGCTCCCAGTGTATTGATTGGCTGTTGAATGGAGAGCTATGTTTGGTTGGTTTGGAATGTTTCTGAAGCGGCCAATCAGCACACTGGAAATGGCAACATATCCAAGAGAATTATATAGAGAGATTATAATCACAAATATAAGTATGAATACTGTAGTATAAACACAAATACTATATAAGAGACGCACCATAAACAACTGAACACAGACTGAATGAAAAGATCGTGCCAAACTGACTGAGAGAAAAAGCAGCACATTGTTGTAAAAGCACCGTGCAAACATGAAAAAATAGGTCAAAAGAGGAGATCATGAGTCAAATATATGGGTTCTGAGTATAACTGAAAAGGATTGAAAGTGTGGGTCATTGAAAAGTGGACTGTTGAAAATCAGGGGGTGCCTGTAGTTATAACAATAATTTCAAAGAATATTAATAATTTTACAATTATTACATTTTAAAGGCAACAATTCTAAAAATGCTCACTAGGGATTAAGACCTATTGAGCTCATTCAGCCTTTTATCGAGTAAACATGCTTAGGATTGCACTGCAGATGTGATACTCTGCACAATCACAAACCACCACATGAAGTAAGGCAAGAACCAGATACAAGACTAAAAGAGGGTTTGGTTCTCCCACTACTGCCATCCCTTTTTTGCTAGCATAGAGTGCACAGTATAGCTCAAGGAACAACATGGACCATACAGCTTCCAACAGCTGTTGTTAGCCTAACCAGTGATGAAGAAAGCAGAGAGTTGCAGCTCAATAACATCAAGAGGGCCACCTAAGAGTCCCACCTCTGGTATAGTGGTTAGAACAGAAAGTTTCTACAAAAGCTCACCAAATGTCCAAATTTAAACTGCAATATTTTAGAGGATTGGCAATTTCACATTTGAGTTCTTTAAGAACTCTCAGGTGTATGTTACCCAGACCCAATCATATTGATTTTTGATCTGTCAACTAGCTGTTAAGATATTACTTTATTTATTACTTCAAATATTCCCCTCAAAATATTTGTTCTTACAGTGTTTGTCCAGTGTCTTCCAGAGTGAAGGCTCATGTGAATAATTAACGTTACTTCTCTACAATCTCCCTATCCTCCTTCAGTAATCCTTTCATACCTTTGGTGTCTAACAGACTTATTTAAATGGGAAAGAAATTTCCAACAAAGGATTCAATATGCATCTGTAATTAGCACATGCAAGTCTGGAGAGGCAGTTAGGAACCAAAAAGGAAAACAGATGTTTGACACCTGAGGCACAATAAAATGGCCTGAGCTTCTCAATTAAATCCACAATAAGCCTCGAGCCACTTATTACGAATTATACAATAAACGGCTACAATACTAAACCAAATTGTACAATGGATTTTTGAATCAGCAGTACAATTAATAGAAGGCATTACACTGCAATTAACTCTCCAACTTCTTCCATAGTCCTCATGCTTGAAAGAACAACGTCTATATCTTCTTACTTTGCCCAAAGGGGTCAGGAAACATTTGGCCAACAATAGGTTTCCCCATTCCTTTGCCGGAACTATCACAAGATCATTCTTAACTGAACAGACTTCCCTTGCAAGTCAGTGCTCAAGCAGGTCCCTCCTACATCTTCAAGATCACTGTATCCATTGGGTGATCATGGCCTGGCTATGATCTGTTGTTCAGGCTCCTCACTATTCAAAGCTTCAAAATGTAATAAGAGCTAGGCCAGCAGGAATGGCCATGCCTCCAAAATGAGAAATGGGAGAACCCAATCAGCACACTCCGAGATAGGGTCACAAATACAAAAGAAAATAACAGGTAACCTATTACTTGTGCTAGAATCTCATTTCAGCAAATTCCAGAACATTTTTGAAGTAATCTGACCATAATCACTCAAATCAAAGAGTTAGTTGAAAATGACACCAAGGTAGCTAGTTCGATTCCAGAGGGCTCCAAGGTTCACTCAGCCTTCCATCCTTTCGTAGGTCGGTAAATTGAGTACCCAGCTTGTGGGGGCAATTAGCTAACACACACTGGAAACTGTTTAATGCAGAGTAGATGTGTAAATAGCTATTGCTTAAAACAATTTGTAAGCCGCTGTGATAGCCTTGTGGCTGAAGAGCGGGGTATAAATAACTAAATAAAATAAAATAAAATAAAAAATAAAATAGCAAACAGATCATCTCTCTCCAAATAGTAACAAGAAAGAAGAGGGCAGACTACCCTCTTTGGAATCTCAGGTCACACTGTCTGAGTCTGAAGAACGATGGACATCTTAGGATATTAGCCTTTCAGATGGGTTGAGAACAATTTCTCCTCTTGCTTTGAAAAAATGGATACCTAAGGTCCAGGAATCAAAATCTGCAAATGAGCCAGGCAAGTAAAATGGGCACACAGAACTGATAGGCTAGCCATAGCAGAAACAGTGATGCACCAACCCATCACTGGGCTCTAACTGCAGAACAACAATACATCTCAATTTCCAGAAGAGTTGTTGCAGAAAAAAAAGAAAAGAAAGAAAGAAAAACCATAACAAAAGTATCTTGTGGCACCTTAAAAGACTTAACAGTTTAATTATGACAAACTTTCAAGGTCTAGTTCCATTGATTCTATGATTCTATTACACATTTCATCAGATGTGTGAAGTGTTAAGTGTACACATACACACACACGTTAGTATGCCCTACTACCCCCTCGCCACAATAGCTCATAATTGGAATCACTGGACACTTTTTGGGGTCAGGTTGGTTGGGGCAAACCAAAAAGGTCAGCTGGAGGTCACAATGACCTGGAATGTGTCTTAGAAATATTATGGCAGGAAAGCCCATATTAAGATTGTGTGGAAGCCCCTTAGTAAATAAGGAGAGCCCTAGGTGCCTCAGCAATGATTCATTCAATCAAACAATTAAGTGACAATTCCCAAATCTATTCCTATGGAAGTCTCTCCTAAAACACCTCCTGTCCAGCCTTGCAAGGCTGTCATAAACCCATCAATTCCTATCTCCCAGCCATTAAGGCTTTGTCCTAACCAGAGTACCCCTTCAGGATATGAAATAGGGTATAAATATTAGTCCCCTGACAATAGAAAGGTGTGCCATGGTAGAAGAACCCAGACACTCTCTTTCTTGGTGTGCCCCAGATCGGAACCTCCTGTGCCACCCTCAGTTGCCTCTCTGAGTATCTTCGCTGCACAAAATGCTACTCTTCACTGGTAACTATATTCCCAAATCTTCCCCTCTATCTAATTCTTCTGCCTCACTCTGCTTTAGCCTTGTATGGTTCCTAGGAACGTTTGTTACATGTGCAAGTTTATTTTGTGTTATTTCCAATAAAAATACTTTATTTCACTTTAAACTGGAATGCGCTCTATAGTTAGTACTGGTATACATAGGTGAAAAGATCCTTGAAGTTACCTGCCTTTCGCAGGCTTCCATTTGAGCTAATAATTTCCCCAGGCAATAATAGAGATTTTGGCATCACGGGGGTGGGGGTTCTAAAGCACCCCCCAGCACTTAGGGTAACACACTGTTGTAGGGAGTGTGGGTGGAAATGATAGCAGTGAGAACTGAAAAAAAAAATTAAATGTAAGAAGTATGGACTGACAATTACAATGAAGCTTTAATAAATGTTAAATCATTACAGTGACCATTTATAAAACAAATGTTGATGATAACACAGACATCCTGACATTGGTAAGCTAGTTACAGAGCTTAAACAGGCAGCAGATGCAGCATGGGAAAAATAAAGTATGGAAAGAATTGACTGCTAATCTTATGGTATTGTTCTATGACTAGCTGGTGGAAGTGGTCATATTTGACAGAAATGCGCATACAGCTTCTGAGTAACAACAATTAAATTCTCCCCAACAGATTCAACTGCAATCCCATGTGACATGTTGTAAATGCTCAGTCAGACTTAGGAGTCATACAGACAAACAACAGGTATGACACTAATGGAGTCTCATATATAAAGGTTACGGATATTTGGAATCAAGGACACTGTCTAGGTAAAGGCTTTGACTTCTCTTTTGTAAAATATTGGGAAGGCAGAGAGCCACCTCCCAAGTGGTATGAAGTTCTTCTATCTATTGTTCAAGGTTCACATGTATCATGTCAATATGAAAACTCCAGTCATTTATTATCTCCTTACTAGTTTACTACATAGGATTCTCCAAGTATTTTAAGGTGGACGGACTGGGAAGCTAGGATACAATGCCATTACAAGCTCTACATTAAAGATGTGGTTAATTTCTTTCCAACTTGGGTGGAAAAAAACACATAACACATTTAGCAAGTAGGGTGGGTCCTGCCCCCCTCAGTTTCTATGTCATCTTTAACATAGAATTGTTAAAGAATTGTAAGTGCGCAGTGCTTGGCTAAAGATGATGTGGAATGATGTGGAACATATACAAAGATGGTGTTAACTACAATAGTACTGTGCTGTTGTTAATAGTTAATCATTGGTTCCCCAGTGTAGCTCTCTCTCTCTGGCTTTTCTTCACAAACAAAGATTCAGGAAGGACTCTTCCCGCGCTTACTGCAAGCACGCTGATGAGTAAAAGGCCAATCCGAGATAGACAAGTCCAGTTACAGAAAGCACAGCAGTAGGTTTCCTTGGGTGATGTTTCCGGGTTGTGATTCTTTCTGCGTTGTTGTTTCTCTTCAAGACTTGTTTGGCGAGAGTTCTCAAATACGGCTGCAGCATTGTGGATAGTGCGTCTCCATGCCTCCCGATGTGAGGCCAGGGTGGACCATTGTTGGTGATCAATTTGGCCGAGCCTGAGATGTTGTTTCAGGGAGTCCTTGTATCGCTTTTTTGGAGCGCCCCTCTTACGCTGATCCGTGGCGAGTTCACCGTAGAGTACTATGTTGGGGAGGCGATGGTCCTCCATCCTAGAAACGTGCCCTGCCCAGTGCAGCTGTGTTCTCAATATCATGGCCTCAATGCTGGTGATCCCTGCTTGCTCAAGGATAGCAACATTCGTCACATAGTCAGTCCAGTGTATATTTAGGATTGTGTGTACCTACTACCATTAATATACAGCTAATGTAATAACTAGAATGAGTGGTCTTACATTAGCAAATATCACAAATCATACTCGATATTGCCATTTGAATTTCTTCATCATAAATGGGTCTTCAGTTTCAGTATATGAAAAAGAAGAAATCAAAAAGGAAAATGTGAACAAACTGCCATGGAATAACTGCTTAAAATGCAACACCAGAGATCACGCAATTCTTTTCAGCACTGTTACTGGAAAGAGGAAAATAGTGCTCTAATAATTTCATTCATGTTGTATTGATTTCAACAGTGATGTTTTTCAGAAATGAGAGTAATTTGAGCCTGTTTGTAGCAAAAAGGGGAGGGCTAAGGGAGAAAAGGATAGGTTTATTAGGATCACAGTATGCCAAGAACCATCTGTCATAAGGGCTAATTATGGGTAAAATATGGGCCTGATTTTTCTGAGATCAGACATTCATAAATATTTTTGTTAACGCTTCATCAAGGGCTCCTATTCTATGTGAATGAGGAAGGTGTCAACAGAAAAAAGGTTAGTTGCATGCAGAAGGGAATAGTTGGATACTAAGTATATAGTACCACAATAGACGTAGTGAATGCAGCTTGTTGATTTACTTTTGTACCTAGAGATGTTGTAGTGAAGCTTACACTTTTCTGGTTAGGAATACAAATTTGTCCAGCTTTTATTATGAAACGAATAATATTTTCTTGAAGAAGTAAAATAACATTCTGCACAAGTGCAGTCTAGGTATATGTACAAATCTATGTTCAATAAAATATAACCTTATGCTCAACAGCTCAACATCTTTTAAAACAAAAGTGTTCTATTTTAGTTCAAATACTGGACACTAATCACAGCTCAGACACAGCTATGCAACACCCTCCCCTAGCATTTGGTTTTAAGGATTCAGGGAAGAGTGCAGCCTGTATGTTATCAGCCAATATGGCATAGATGAGGAAAGTTATCAAACCTAGGGAACAATGGACTTTTGCAATCACAGAATACATCTAGGAAAAGCTTCCTCTTTCATATGACATCAATTAGACTAGGGGGCAAAAAGATGAAAGCAGTCCTCTTGCCAGCATTTATACCAAGAATTGAGGGTGGGGCTGTTAGGAATACGATTCTTATAGAGAATATACAAAAATGTGGAAGCCCCACATTAATCTCATTTGGCTTCAGGAGTTTCCTAAGCTTGGTCAGACAAACTTCAGGACTACTTAGCTCTTTTGCCTTTGAGATCTTCCCTAAACTGTCCCTCTAGTCTGACAGCTCATGGGAAGAGCTTGGGAAACCAGGGAGCCCTGGTGGCGCAGTGGTTAAATGCCAGTACTGCACATCACCACATTGCAAGTTCGATCCCAGAGGGCTCCAAGATTCACTCAGCCTTCCATCCTTTCATAGGTCAGTAAAATTGAGTACCCAGCTTGTAGGGGCAATTAGCTAACACACATTAGAAACTACTTAATGCAGTGTAGATGTGTAAATTGCTATTGTTTAAAACAATTTGTAAGCCATAGATTTTCCTTGGTTTTTTTCTGGGCTGTGAGGCCGTGTTCTGGAATAGTTTCTTTCTGATGTTTCACCTGCATCCGTGGCTGGCATTTTCAGAGAATGGTTGGGTAGGTGTGTGTGTGGAGTTTATATGCTGTGAACCCCTGTTGGGGAGAATAAGTAAATTTGTATAATTGAATGGTTAGTTTCTGGGTATAGAAATGCAAGGCTGATTAGTGTCTGTTTGGCTAATGGTTGGTTGATGGGCCATGATCTGCTGGGAATCCCCCTGTCCCTGGGTGGGATTCTTTTGTAAGTGTTGAGTTTTGATTCTATTGTATTTCAAAACTGGGAGCCAGATTTTGTTTACTTTTAAGGTTTCTTCTTTCCTGTTGAAGTTGTCCAGGTGTTTGTTTATTTCAATAGCTTCTCTGTGCATTCTGACATGATAGTTGTTGGCCTGGTCTAGAATTTCTGTGTTTTCAAATAGCATTTTGTGTCCAGGTTGGTTTATAATATGTTCTGCTACTGCTGATTTTTCTTGCTGGCCCAGTCTGCAGTGTCTCTCATGTTCCTTGATTCATGTTTGCACACTGCGTTTAGTGGTCCCTATGTAAACTCATCCAGAAAACCAAAATTACCTCTATCTTGTTTGAATCTGTTATGTATCTGTAGGTAGGTTAGCCAATTTAGTACCCAGCCTTCTTCTTTCAATTCTTCTATTTTCTTAATATCTATCCTTTCATCCTTCTTTTTGGTCAGGTCAGCGTAGGTGATCCATCTGCTCGTTGCTCCAATTTGTCCCCATCTACCCATAAAGGCCTCAACTGGAGACAGCCATCTTGGTAGTTTATCATAATATAACCTTTGGACCTTTTTCCAGTTTTGGAGCAATGCTTTCCTCAGGATATGGTTATTAAATTCTTTATGAACCGCCACTTTATTGTATCCCAGGTACGCATGCCATCCAAATCTTAGACCGGCTCCTTCCAACGTTAGTAATTTAGAATCCTCCAGTTTTATCCAATCTGCCGTCCAGATCATACAGCACGCTCTATAGTACAGTTTTAACTCAGGTAGAGCCGTTCCTCCTCTTTCAGGTCGTTCTGTCAACGTCTGCTAATTTATTCTTGGCTTGCGGCCATTCCAGATAAATTCGGTCAGATCACTTTTCCAAATTCTAAAGGGCTTTTCATTTGTCAATATTGGCAGATTCTGGAACAAAAACAAGAGTTTAGGAAGTACCGACATTTTTATTGTAGCGATGCAACCTAAGAGCAAAAGATTTAATTTTTTCCATTTATCCAGATCTTCTTTTACTTTTCCCCAAGTCTTCTTATAATTGTTATCGTTTGTCATGTTTTTTGTTAATATTAGGGTTTTATCCTTATTAATTTTGAATCCTGCGAACTTCCCGAATTTGGTCATTGTTGTAAATACCCTCTCTATGTTCTCCATAGGATCTTCTAATACTATGACTAAGTCATCCGCAAAAGCCATAACTTTGTATTCATGATTTTTGACTTTTAATCCCTGAATAACTTTATTCTTTCTGATTTTGTTCATTAGGATCTTTAATACTATAATAAATAACAACGGTGACAAGGGACAACCTTGCCTGGTCCCTTTTTGAATCTCTATTTCCGCTGTTTTTTCACCGTTTATTATAATGTTTGCTTTCTGTTCTACGTAGATTTTCCCTATGTTAGCAGATATGAAGTGGCCGAATCCTAGGTCTATTATTGTCCGATGCAAACAACTCCAATTTATGTTATCAAATGCTTTCTCCACATCCGTGAAGATTAACGCCGCTTTTCTTTCATTATTTTTCTCCAGAAATTCTAATAAGTTCACTACATTCCTTATATTAATCGATAAGGACCTTCCAGGGAGAAAGCCGTTCTGATCTGTGTGTATATTATAGGCACTAACATAGTATTTTTTGTTTATTAGGAATTAACATTATGGTGTAGATTTCCTCAAAGAAAAGAAAGAGTGGACTACAAACTGAACATGAGTTAGCAGTGTGATGCAGCAGCAAAAAATGCCAATGTGATTCTAGGCTGCATTAATAGGAGTAGTGTCTAGATCAAGGGAAGTAATAGTATCACTCCATTCTGCTTTGGTCAGACCTCACCTGGAATACTGTTTCCAGTTCTGGGCACAACAATTCAAGAAAGATACTGAGAAGGATGGTGGGCGGTCTGGAAGCCATTATGCCCTATGAGGAACGGCTTAGGCAGCTGGGTATGCTTAGCCTGGAGAAGAGAAGGTTGAGAGGGGACATGATAGCCATGTTTAAATATTTGAAGGGATGTCATACTGAGGAAGGAGCAAGCTTGTTTTCTGCTGCTCCAGAGACTAGGACACAGAGCAATGGACTCAAGCTACAGGAAAAGAGATTCCACCTAAACATTAGGAAGAACTTCCTGATAGTAAGAGCTGTTCAACAGTGGAATCCGCTGCTGCCTGGGAGTGTGGTGGAGTCTCCTTCTTTGGTTTTTTTTAAACATAGGTTGGATGGCCATCTGTCAGGAATGCTTGGATTGTGTGTTCCTGCAGGGCAGAAGCCGATTGGATAGGATGGCTGTTGGGGTCCTTTCCAGCCCTATGATTCTATGATTCTAGGCTGCATTCAGAGCCTGGGAAAGTTACTTTTGGATTACCCCTCCCAGAATCCCCCTGCCAGCACCCTTCTCAAGGTCTGGTTGCATTGTTCCTTTTCCAGCTTTCCCTAGCCCAGTGGTTCTTAACTTGGGGTCTGCAATGTCCTTAAAGGGGTCCACAAAGGCTTGAAGGCTGCTTGGCCCACCTCCTCCCTGTAGTGGAGTAGTCACATGACAGGAAACAAGGCAAAGGCTGGCTGGTTTGGCCTGCACATTGCCATTCAATCCACTCCAGCCACAAACTTGCAGGAAGAAGCAAGTGTGCCTCTGAGGGAAAGTTTAATGGATGGTGTAACTATATTGTTGTTGTTGTTAGCTATTATTATTACCTATTATTATTAGGGTTTTAAATCTTGAGGGGCAACGAAAGATATTTAAAGGGGCTCCCTGGTAAAGAAAAGGTTAAGAACCACTGCTCTAGGCCAATGCCTCTCACATAACACTAATGGGATACTGGTGTGCTTAGTGACAACAATAAAACCATTGTTCCCAGTAATATTACTCCAATTTTTATTTATATTCTTTATATTCTTCTGTTAAAAGAGCTAGAGTTTTGTAGACGTTTCAGCATTGCACTATGACTATGGAGACCAGGGTTTGAATCCTTACTCAGCCATGAATACCCACTGGGTGACCTTGGGCAAGTCACACTCTCTCAGCCTCAAAGGTAGTCACAGGCACACCCCCTTTGAACAAACCTTGCCTAGGAAAACCCATGGCACGTTTGCCGTAGTCAGAAATGAGTTGATGGTGCAAAGGCAAACTCACACAAATTCTTTTTCCAGGTTGAACTCAGTTGGCAACAAGGGGAGGAAGCTGAAGAAGAACAAGGGGGAAAGGGAGGGGAGAGGAACCAAGACAGGTTAAAAGCAGCTGGAAAGATGGGCTGGAGGGGATCTATGTTGAAGAAAGAAAGAAAGAAGCCCTTTCTGTGGAGACAACCCTCAAATTCCCCCCCCCCTCTCTCTCTCACACACACTCACTCCGCTCTGTGCCTGGCTGATTTGAATTTTGCAGCAGCAAACTCCCTCCAGCTTCTGCCAGGAGGGCTGCTGCTTCTTTCTGCTGCTTCTTCCTCTTTCCCTTTTGGACACACTGGTTTTCTTGTTTTTTTTTTTTTTTTAAAGCCAGCAGGAGGTTTTGGAGGAGGAGGGTCAGAGGGGACTGCAAAGCAGCAGCTCCTTCCTGCTGTCTCCTGGCTGTCTCCTTTGTCAGATTAAGGAGGCCAGCACCGAGGCCCTCTCTTGACTTCGGGCCCCCCCGCCAATGCTGATTTGGCAGACAGGTTAAACCCGCCCTGACCATAAGTAATAAACTACTTTAAGGCACACAACAACAAATATAAAATGGTAAGTGGGCTCAAGTCCTTATACAATATATAAAATGGTGGAGGGCTGCTTAACGGCAACTTTACAAATAATTGAATCCATGGAGGGCCAACTGTATAATAGTAACTATTATTTTTTAAAGTTACCTTTCAAGATGTGTCCCTGTTTAGAAAGAAAGAAAGAAAGGAAGGAAGGAAGGAAGGAAGGAAGGGACAGACCAGTGACAGCAGAATCCCAGATTAAGCACCGACATAAACATTTGTGGGGCTAGGCTGGATAGAAAGGCTCAGCAGATTCTCCTGAGATGCAGAGGCTATGCAATGCCCTAGCACATAGCCTTGACCAAACCATTATTCCTCTACATCTCCCATAGTTTAATTGACTTGTACTACCTGGATTAATCTGTTCTGTTCATGTTTGTCCCCTGTAAAAGCTGTTGCAGTCTGGTCAAAAAATGGTTTCATTCTCAAATCCAAACTCTCTGTAAAAGCCTCAAGTCTGGTCTTTGGAGACCTTTTCTGTTAAAGTGCTGTGAATAATTTCTTTTTGCTTTTTGTCACTGCCTGCTCCAGTACCTCTTCCCTGAAGCACAAAACATTTTTCCTTTCTGAATTCTCATAGTATTTTCCTTCAGTTCACAGGAAACCAGACAATGATGGGCTGGATAAAGTTGCAAGCTGATTATTCTTTTTCTGAGAAAAAGTCTATCGTTTCACCAAAGGGTAAAACCTCAGGTAATCTATTCTCTTCCCATCATGCAAAGGGGGGGGGAGGTAGAGAGAGCAATAGAGTAATTCACAGCATTTTTAAGAGTAAAGTTCTCCCAAGTACAGAACTTGGACTCTGGGCTTTAACAAGTACCCAGATTGTGGGGGCAATTAGCTAACACACATTGGAAACTGTTTAATGCAATGTAGATGTGTAAATAGCTATTGCTTAAAACAATTTGTAAGCCGCTCTGATAGCCTTGTGACTGAAGAGCGGGGTATAAATAAATAAATAAATAAGCAGCTATAATTTTAAGAGAATTTAAGCCCCCCACCATCTTTGACTCTACTTAGTTTCTCCAGAAAAGCCAGCAGCAAAGCCTGGTCTGGAAAAAGGCAACTTCCTTCATATCACAGTCAGCAGCTGTTGATGTAACCAAGGCTCCTGGAGTTTCGCCATTCAGTGATATTGAGAAATGTGATTGGAGGAAATCAGTAACAAGGACTGTGTAGGATTCCTGCAGGATTCCTGTGTGAGCCTGGCTGGATGCAGGTATGTCCCTATTTACATCATCTTACTTTGGCAGAAGCTATAGTTCTCTCTTGCTTTAGATGCCTATCTCTGTCCAGTATGTACTAGTGTATAAGTCTTCACAATTGAAGACAAAAGTCTCCTCTTGTTTCCAATTCACAACCTCAAGCATCATATGAAACCAATGGGAGGTCATAATCCTATGCCAGTCAGTCTGCTACAAGCAAATGCCTGCCAACTTTCTTCTATCTGCTTTAAAAGGATCTGCAAAAATGGGTGGCCTGCAAATTCAATATCCTTTGAGCTCCTTAAAAACACATTAGGAGATAACTCCCCCGTACATCTGTCTTCACTGAGCAAGTTGACCATTTTACACCAGTACCCCACCTAATAACCATTTAACAACGCACCCACAGTAACTGTTTGTTAAAGACAAAACATAACTACAGGAAGTCAAAGCACGAACAGCAATTCTGCACAGTCAAATGCAAGACTTACATGCAATATTCAATTTATGCTTATAATCCTAATCTAAGTATGATAAGGCAATAAGAGCTTCTAGTACATTTTGAGGCAGCATGTAACCCTATAAGAACTTACATGTTGTTCACCACAGGTTTTGAAGACATCACCTCACCAGTGCCAAATTTCCTCACAGAAATTTTACTGCTGCAGCTGCTTCTCTACCAATCACTCCCCAAGGGGTCTATCACCATGCTCTCTGAGTGTGGAAGTCAGAGCATCTTCTTGCAGACAGCTCTAGAAGATGCCTGTAGGGGACTCTTTGGACATTCCACTCCACCAGGGCTCCTGGTGGTGAGGAAGCTGGCCTGTGCTCTAAAATAGAGTAGTTGCGGGGAGAGAACCAAAGCAAAGGTTGAGTGGATTGGCTGTCAGCAGGAGGGGGAGCTGTCTGATGCAGAAGAAAAGAAACAAAAATCTACAGGGGGAAAAGTGTCTCTTTCATCAAGACTGGTAGAGGAAGAATCAAAAGGGAAAGTGCTTTCTATTCTTCATGCTGTTTGATGAATCTCACTGTCATCTCACTTACTTCCATGTAAGCAGGAGGGACTATGCTGCGTATATCTGAATAAAGTAAAAATAAATACAGAAACAACAACAATGGTGATGATGGTGATGATGATGAAAGAAACACAATGTAAGGGATACATAATGGTCAGATGCTCGTCAAAAAGAAAAGGAGAATAAGGAATGAATGCCATGCTTTCCATAATTGGTTTATTCCCCTTTTGGGATCTGCCCCTATATTTGGCTGTGTGCCCTCAACTAGTCATCTAATACTGAATGTATCCTCCCCCCATCTAGTGTCAGTTAACCCACTCTTGTTCTAGTTGGATGAAGAATATGGATGAAGCTTGTTCTTCAGGTTTCCTCTCTACTTCTTGTGAATCAAAGCACAGATGGTTAAATTTACATGTAAACTGCAGTTTCTATGTTGTTGTTTTGTGCCTTCAAATCATTTCTGACTTATGATGGCCCTAAGGCAAACTGGATTTTCTTGGCAAGATTTGTTTAGAGGGGGTTTGTCTCTGCCTCCCTTTTAGGCTGGGAGAGTGACTTACCCAAGGTCACCCAGTGAGTTTCCATGGCTGAGTGGGGATTCGAACCCTGGTGTCCAGATTTGCAGTGCAACACTCAAATGACTACAGCACACTGGATCTCACAGTTTCTATAAGCTATTGTTAATTTGAACACTCTCTTAATCAACGGTCAAATCAACAATCACTTGCAGACACAACTGAACAAGAAAAATGTGGAATCTGGTTTCTCAGTACTAGGTCTTTATCCCATCTGTCTGT
This sequence comes from Gambelia wislizenii, assembly GCA_030847615.1. Classification (NCBI taxonomy): domain Eukaryota; kingdom Metazoa; phylum Chordata; class Lepidosauria; order Squamata; family Crotaphytidae; genus Gambelia; species Gambelia wislizenii. The sequence goes on along the minus strand of JAUMIR010000004.1, from coordinate 86,737,998 downwards.
CTCTGGTATATATCAGGTTTGTGTCTAAGTTTAGTGAGCAAAGATTGTTCTAAATAAATGTATTATATATTTAAATTTATATTCAGTGTTTCTTCCTTGAGGCACTTTAATAGCTTTGATAAATAGCTTAACAAAGTATTAATTTTTAAAAAGAGTCTGGTTGCCAATCCTCCTGGGTTTGTATGTCATTTTTCTCAAGATCCTTATAAATTTCTTACAACAGGGATGTCTATGGAATATCTGCTGTCCTCAGACTTGGGTTTGAAATGACCATGTTTGAGAATTTCATGCTATGCATCTAAAAGTGAAGGACCATTTTACTCTCTTTAACAAGACTAAATCTCTCTCTTGGATAATGGACTCAAAATGCCTAGAACCTGTTAATTAAGTGGAGGATTTCTATCCTTCTCCTGAATCCCACCATCTATATCCAGGTCAGTGCTTAATTAGAATGGTTCTTACCTTTCTTTTTATCTTTGAAATGTCGGATTTTGTCCTGTCTATCTCATCCTGTTTCTTTAATAAATATTCTTCTCAATTAAGCATTTCAGATTGTGCCCCAGGATTATTCTTAGCTTGCCACTTTCCCTTCTGGAGTTTAAATATTATACTGCGTATTGTAACAGGATATTTTTAGCAGATCATGAAGTTAGAATACTGACTTTAAATATGTAAGTGTGGAATGGACATTGTTTCAGACCCAGATGCTCAGGCATTGCTTTCTGCTGGGTTTATAAATAATGTACTAATGTGGTGCCAAGTCCTCAAGATTAAGCACTATACCCAGGTTTGAATTTAAGTGGAAACAGACTGGTGGTTTAATAGGACAATCCCTGTCATTGTAAGAAGTGTAATCTAGGAATGCTTAGGGTGGACCTGGCCGATTTATAAGGAAACCACAGATTTATCTGCTCTTATCCCCAAATTTCACACTGTTCATAACTCACTTCTACTGAGTCAACCATACATACAGCCTTCTTTTGCTTTTTAATCATAGTTAAAATGCTACTGACAAATACACCAACTACTTTAGACCAGCTCTACCACTTAAAAGGTCATTGGCCCAATTGCATGGCGCTGGCTGACACATTTTACTTCCATATTCAGGCTACACATGTGACAGCAAATAAAAATCTGACTAACATGGTAGTATGTAAATATCTAGATCAATCCATGTTGATCTGAGATGATTTTTGATTAATTATAAAGAAATGCCGTGATCACTAAAAGCCAACATGGGTTTCTCAAAAACAAATCATGTCAGACTAATCTTATCTCTCTCTCTCTCTCTCTCTCTCTTTTTGATAGAGTTACAAACTTGTTAGATGAAGGGAATGCTGTGGATGTAGTTTATCTGGATTTCAGTAAGGCCTTTGACAAGGTCCCCCATGATATCCTTGCAAAAAAGTTACTAACATGTGGGCTAGATAATGCAACTGTTAGGTGGATTTGCAATTGGTTGACCAACCAAACCCAAAGGATAGTCACAAATGGCTCCTCTTCATCCTGGAGAAAAGTGACTAATGGGGTGCCACAGGGTTCTGTCCTGGGCCCAGTGCTATTCAACGTCTTTATCAATGATTTGAATGAGGGATTAGAGGGCATGTTATCAAGTTTGCAGATGATACAAAATTAGGAGGGATAGGATCAGAATTCAAAATGACCTTAATAGATTAGAAAGTTGGGCCAAAACTAACAAAATGCATTTCAAAAGGGAGGAATGTAGGATACTACATTTAGGCAGTAAAAATTAAATGCAGAGGTACAGGATGGGTGACACATGGCTTGATGGCAGTACATGCGAAAGGGATCTAGGAGTCTTAGTGGATCACAAACTGAACATGAATCAGCAGTGTGATGAGGCAGCTAAAAAAGACAAAGTGAATCTAGGCTGCATCAATGAGTATAGTGTCTAGATCAAGGGAAGTAATAGTGCCACTCTATTCTGCTTTAGTCAGACCTCACTTGAAATACTCTGTCCAGTTTTGGGCACCACAATTCCAGAAGGATATGGACAAGCTGGAACATGTCCCAGAGGAGGGTGACCAAAATGGTGGGAGGTCTGGAAGCCATGCCCTAGGAGGAACGGCTTAGGGAGCTGGGTGTGTTTAGCCTGGGGAAGAGAAGGTTAAGAGGGGACATGATAGCCATGTTTAAATATTTGAAAGGATGTCATATTGAGGATGAAGCAAACTTGTTTTCTGCTGCTCCAGAGACAAGGACATGGAGCAACCGACTCAAGCTACAGGAAAAGAGATTCCACCTAAACATTAGGAAGAACTTCCTGACAGTAAGAGCTATTCGGCAGTGGAATGCACTGCCTGGGAGTGTGGTGGATTCTCCTTCTTTGGAGGTTTTTAAACAGAAGATGGATGGCCATCTGTTGGGAGTGCTTTGATTGTTTATTCCTGTATGGCGGGAGTTGGACTACATGGTCCTTGTGGTCTCTTCCAACTCTATGATTCTAATTTGTATTTGGGAATGACCACAAAACATAAAGGGAGCCCACAACTCAGTAAATGGAACTTACATCGTTCCACTGCAACCTAAGAAATATGCTTACTTTGAGCCATCCTTGCACTGAGCCGCCAAGGTCATCAGGGATCTCCTGCTGGCAAATACATTTATTTTAGCAAAACAGATCTTCTGACCATAATGGCCTGTTAGAAAATGTGGTTTTCAAATATTTACATTCTTTGTTAAGTTTAATTGTTCTGAATATTTAAAAAATCTTAACATCACATATTATAGTCAATCACATAATTGCATTTAGGACGTGTAATAATTATACAGAATACATACAAAACAGACAGCTTGCAGCAATTTATCTCACAGCTGTATCAATATTTTATTTATAGAGAAACCAGACAATAATGTGGGCCTCAATTCCACAGGCCATGCAAAATTGTCTTCGAAAAAGTGAATATTGTTTTTGAGATATGGCTTCATAAAAACAATAGCATTAGATTATGCTCTCTTTGCCCTGTTAGCACACCCGAAGTATTCTGCCAACATGTTACATCTTGGCTGTTTGTAGGAAAAGTTAAACTCTAAATTGACCATTACCTCATATAATAGCAATGTTATTTGCTTTTACTAGGAAAAAAAATAAATAGATCTGAACCATTACATATAGAATAGAGAAAATCTTACCATTCTACTTGTTAATTACTATTTTATCTCCTAATATTTTTCAAGAGTAAAAAGAAGAGAGTTATTATTGAATGAATCACAACTAGTATAAAAACATGGCTTATTCATCATGATGTCAAAAAATACTGAAAAAAATGCAATGCTTTTTGCTTGAACTCTCAGGGCTGCTTCATGATTTCTAATTTGTACTCTTGATTCTATAATCGTTCACTACCTATGTGAATAGCTCCCATCTCTCCTCAGCTTAATGTGAATAGTTTTCTTCACAGAGACAGGCATTTCTATACCTATACCAGGCCGCCTTTAATAGCAGGCCTCAAGATACAGTGGGACTACAATGCTCTCATTCAGTGGCAAGGAGTGCTACTATTTGCATTCCAACAATATTCGGAAGGGCACACTTCACTTAGCACTGATGTACTTTGAAATCCTGCATGTACCCACATGAAAGGCAACACTTAATGAAAAGGGTACCTGCAGCATCACTAATAATAATAATAATAATAAAATTTATTTATACCCCACCCCTCTGTTAAATCGGGGCGGCTTACAAAATCCACCCACACCACTCTCCCCCATAAAAATATATTAAACAAATATAAATTAAAAAAAACAACAACTAGTCTAAAAGCACATTTAAAAAATAATAAATGCCCAGCAGATTAAAAGAGGCCAGGAGCTCCTGAGGCTGGGATCTAATTAGGAAAGGCCTGCCGAAAGAGATCCGTCTTTAGTGCTTTTTTAAAGCTACTCAGGCTTGTCATCTGACGGATCTCGTTTGGCAGGTCATTCCACAATTTGGGGTCGATTACCGAAAAGGCCCTCTGGGAGGTTGCAGACAGCCTAGATTTTTGTGGCTGAAGCAAATTCCGCCAGAGGACCAGAGTGCACGGGGAGGATTGTATGGGAGGAGGCGGTTCCGAAGATAAGTTGGACCCAAGCTATTTAGGGCTTAAAAGGTAATAACCAACACCTTATACTGGGCCCAGAAACTGATAGGCAGCCAGTGGAGAGATTTTAATACTGGAGTTATATGGTCTGTCTGAGATGTTCCCGAGGCCACTCTGGCTGCCATATTTTGTACCAACTGAAGTTTCCGGACCAAGTATGAGGGTAGCCCCATGTAGAGCGCATTGCAGAAATCTAGACGAGAGGTTACCAGCACGTGCACCACAGTCTCGAGGTCCCTTACTCCCAGTAAAGGGCGCAGCTGGCGTATCAACCGAAGCTGATAACAAGCACTCCTGACCGTCGCATTCTCCTGACTAGTCATCTGATGCAATGAATCAAGGAGCACCCCCAGACTGCGAACACAGTCCTTAACAGAGAGCGTGACCCCGTCCAGGACTGGGGGTTGCAATCCAACTCCTGGTTTTGGGCCCGCTACCGTGAGCACCTCCGTTTTGTCTGGATTTAATCTCAATCTGTTTTTCCTCATCCAGCCCATTACTACTTTAAGACAATCATCGGAGAGACACCATCGGAATTCGAGGCCGACGATCGAGTCAAGGAGAAATAGATCTGGGTGTCATCCGCGTACTGTTAACACCCAGCCCCATAACTCCGAATAATCTCACCCAGCGGCTTCATATAGATGTTAAACAGCATCGGGGACAGGATGGCGCCCTGCGGAATGCCACAAGTAAGTTTCTTTCTGCTGGAGCAGCTGTCCCCGAGCAGCACCCTCTGGGACCTGCCTGAGAGGAAGGACCGGAACCACTGGAGCGCAGTTCCTCCGATTCCTAACCCACTCAGGCGATCCAAGAGGATGCTATGATCTATCGTATCGAACGCCGCTGAGAGGTCCAAAAGCACCAATAGGTTCACACTACCCCTGTCGATGCTTAGACGCAGGTCGTCGGTCAAAGCAACCATGGCAGTCTCAACTCCAAATCCCATCCTAAAGCCAGTCTGAAATGGGTCTAGATAATCGGTTTCATCCAAGACCACTTGGAGTTGATGTGCAACTGCTCTCTCGATCACTTTGCTCAAGAATGGTAACATAGAAACCGGCCTATAGTTGTTCATATCCAGGGGATCCAGGGAAGGTTTTTTCAGGAGCGGCCTAATGGCCGCTTCCTTTAAACAAGATGGAACACACCCTTCTCTGAGGGATGCATTGATGATGTCCTTAAGGAACACCATCAAGGCACACACACCCTGGATGGCCAGCCAGGAAGGGCAAGGATCGAGAGGGCAGGTTGTCTTCCTCACCCTACCAAGTAGTAGCTTGTCCATGTCCTCGGTACTCACGGATTGAAATTGATCCAGTAAACTTACAACAACGAAGTTGCTGGACACCTCGTCAATTGTTTCTGTCAAATTCCTGGCATCTAAGTCGGCTCTTATCTGAGAGATTTTATCTGCAAAGAAGTTGTTAAATGCGTAACAGCAGGCTGTCGTTGGGTTGAGCAACAGGTTCTGCGCAGGAATAACCTGCATCATCTCCCTTACTACCCTAAACAGCTCTGCTGGACGGGACTCTGCAGACGCAATACGTTCAGAGGAGAAGGATCTCTGCGCTGCACGTATTGCCTCTCGATAGGACCAAAGAAAGTTCCTATGATGAGTCCTGTCAGATAAGAGTCAAGTTTTCCGCCAGTTGCGCTCTAGTCGTTGTCCAACCTGCTTCATTTTCCTAAGCTCTGATGTATACCATGGCTTACGGTTTGGAGCGGGTTGGAAAGGACGCTTGGGAGCGATTGTGTCAATAGCCTTGGTAAGGTCGGTGTTCCAGGTATTAACCAAAGCTTTGACAGGTTCACTGGCATTACCAACCATTAAACCCTCCAAGGCTTTCTGGAATCCTATTGGTTCCATTAGCTTTCGGGGGCGGACTATTCTAATGGGTCCACCACCCCTGGTGGGGCAGGAAGAGACTCTTAGTTCAGTCTTGACTAGGAAATGATCCGTCCATGACAATGCGGTGGTTTTTATAACCTCCGCCCACGAATATTCCTGCTCCATACTAAAGACCGCATCAAGGGTATGACCCGCACAATGTGTGGGCCCAACGACCATTTGGGATAGGCCCATGTTTGTCATGGTTTCCATGAACTCCCAAGCTGCACCAGTCAGATTTGTCAAGCTGGTCTCAAGTGGAACGTTGAAGTTGCCCAAAACTAAAAGTCTGGGAGACTCCAACAGCAACTCTGAGACCAGCTGTGTCAGCTCGGTTAGGGAGTCTGCTAGACAACGGGGTGGTCGGTATACTAGCAGAATCCCCAAACTATCCCTGGTCCTCAGGCTAAGGTACATACACTCAAAGTGGACTGTGTTTCGGACAGGTATCCTGGTCAAAGTGAGATTGTCCTTATAAACCAGAGCCACTCCGCCCCCCCCCACTTCCCCATACCTGCTCACTGACACCTGCTCACTCACTAAGGCTGGTGTCACCCCTCCCCCTGCCACGATGTCACCTGGGGCAATTCTGCTTCTCCGCACCCCCCTAGTGCTGGAACTGAAGGGTACAACAATTGTTGATCCTTTTCACAAACGATCTGACCTTTGTTTTCGGAACAAGAATCACACAAATGCAAAGACAATTATGTCACTTTGCAAGATGTCATGGAAGGATTTATTTCTAAATAACTACATCTTTGGGGTCTATTTCCACACTCTACAATGGGGGAAATGCAAATATGAGATATTTCACTTTTGAATTGCAATGTTAAGATAGGTACATATTTGCAGTATTTATTTGATTAGGAATAAGAAGGAAGGACATGTTGTGAATGATGTTGCTACAGTACCCCAGTGAGGGAGAGTGTCAAGCAAACAAGAAACCCCAAAAGGGGCAGACTCCTTGAGAGAATCCCTGTGGGTATCAACAGTAGGCCCCAAAATTAATTTAATACTGGGAACACAGAGTTACCCTCCTGGTAAAAAGGCTGATGATAACCTTGAGATGGAGAATTAAATCATGCAGGCATCTGAAGAAGAAGGAGTTGATACAAAAGTGACTAAGCCCTTGAAAAATTGATCATGCAACCAAACAAGAGAAGCTTGGACTTAACCCTAAACTGTATCCAGCTGATACTCCATATGGATTGAAGCAAAATTTCTGATAGGAACAGCCATGCCCCTGATTGTTGCTCTCAGATATGCAACTGTCCCACATCACCTCTCTGACTACTGTTCCACTCTCAAAATACTGGCTACTGTTTCCTTATGATATTGCACATGTACAGGCTAAAAATTAATGCTGCTTATAGACAAATACAGCAATCTTCATGGCAGTACAGGAACACAGTATAACCTAACTAGTTAGGATGAATGGCTGGATGTTGTGAAGGGGTTTTTCTTTACCATGGAAAGGATGCTATGATCATCCACCACTGTTGTCTGCCATGAACGTCCAGGCCTTGTTGTGTTGCAGAGCTCACCAGTGTGTTCTGTTTTTCTCAGAATGTACCAAACTGTTGATTTGGCCACTCCTAATGTTCCTGCTATCTCTCTGATTTTTTTAATTTATTTATTTTTTTTGGCAGCCTAAGGATAGCCTGTTTCACTTGCATTGAAAGCTGCTTTGACTGCATGTTGTGGGTTCACAGCAACAGCTTCCAAATGTGCATGCCACACTGGAATCAACTCCAGACCTTTCACCTGCTTAATTGATGAAGAAATTATAATGACAGAATACCCCACACCTCTCCTTGAAACAGCTTTTGAGTCAATTGTCCAATTACTTTTGGTCCCTTGAAAAAGAGGGGGCTACATATTAAAGAGCTGTAATTCCTAAACCCTCCTCCAATTTGGATTTGAATGCCCTCAAATTAAAGCTGAGAGATTGCACTTTAAATCCATATTCATTATTTAACTGTAACTTGAATTTATTTTGGTAAACAGCCAAAATAACAAAACTTGTGTCAGTGTCCAACATTTTTTGGACCTAACTATATTTCATTTCTGGGTATAATTTGTATATTGTAGGTTTTATGCATATAAAAGTCACTCAGAAGCAAATCACTCAGGACACTTGTTACCCATCTGAGGTCCAGACTCACCACTGGTGCCATTTATTTTCATAGACATCACAGACAGCATTCTGGTCATCAACTTCAAACATACAGACAATTTCTCTGCCAATGTTATCTTTTGTACAAAGCTGGAATATGAGAAATGGTTCTTTCACGTTTTCCAACAAAGTTAAATAAAAAACAAATGTGAAAGATAATTTGTCTTGAATTTCATATGGATCAACAACCTGGTAACCTATAAGCAAGATACTTATTTGTTCATTTCAGGTTATTTCTATCTCCATTTTTAACCAATGTCATCAACAGGATGATGACATTTTTTTGCTTCAAGAGAACAAAAATGTGTACTTGGGGTGGAGCAGTCTACTCTACTACACAATTCTGCTTTCATGTGGTAAAACAGTTCTGTCTCTAAGCATCTTCTGTGAGTAAAATGAAACATAACAATGCATTCACCAGGTTTACATTCAGGGAGCCTGCCTTACTTGTACACTTCACAATCCTTTGTACAAAGGAGTACACTTCCAGTTTATAAAACATGGGCAACTGAGCTTACTGAATGCAAGTGAAGATATCACAGAGCTGATATCTGATAATTTATTAGATGGTAGCCCCACAGCAAGTACATCAGGTGCAGATGAAAAAGGTTCTTTCTAGTAGGATTTATGTGAACAGTTTATGAGTCAAAAAGTATATTTGGTCATACAATAAATATGCAATCTGCTTTCACCCTGATGGAACTGGTATGGTGACTCCATTTCTGGATTTAGAAATCTTTGTTAACTCATTGTTTTGAGGACAGCAAACCAACTGCTACCATTTATTTTGCATTTTAAAAAACCCAGCTCTTGTTTTTCTAAGCTCTCAAACGTGTCTGTTACCGCTTTGCCTAACCTTAGCCACAGCACAGTCCACCTCTCACAATCTTTCAGACAATAAAGTCTGCTCCAGTGAGCGTGCTTCAGATGATAATTTACAAGTAATGAATGAGAGTTTATGACTACATGGAAACAAAGCACTTCTGAGCACAGTTCAAGACCAATATGAAGTGCCAGGGCCAAAAATGTCCCCCACTTGTCATTTTATTTTCTGAGCTAACATGGAACCTCTTAACAAAGTTGTCTGAATCTGAACAGGCAGCATATCTAAAACCTTTGGCTTAATGGTAACCATGTGACTACTGAAACAACCAGGAGAAATCCATGGAGCCCACAAATCTCCACACAAACCTGGTTCATGTCTGAGGACTCTGACTCCCCAACCTCTGGGAGGAGGTTGGTGTGACACACAGGCACACCAGCTGAATTTACATCGCTGCCCAGCCTGGTCACCTCATCACTTATGCTGCCGCCACTTTTGAAACCAAGGAATATTTCGAATCACACCGCTGCCACCAAATAAATAATCTGTGGAGACTGGATTTCCACAGTAGCCACCTTTATGTCACACTTCCCCCCTTACCCCTTCCTTGGACTGGGGTTTGACTTAATCTGGATAGTAACTGTATCAGTGTGTTTAATTACAGGGTTAGTGTGTCAAATAAATATCAGTAAGGGAAATAATTCACGAAGAGTCTGGATTTGATAAACCAAACATAAAGATTGATTTATTGGTTGAACAAAATAACAGAAATGCTTTGAACTTTGTTTCCAATCAGTTTCTATTCTTCTTAACACTTAGGTCTTGTCTATATAGTCAAAATAATACAAATGGGATGCAAACATACAGTGATTTGTTCATACAGACACGCGCATAAATATGTGTCATTTGGAAGGGAGGGCAGCCAAATCCACTGCAAAGTCCAGGGCTTCATCCGGATTTTTTAAAAAGCTCCATACAACATGCAAATGTGCAATCGTTTGAACACTTGCATTTGCAAAGATACGAACAGGCAACATAATCTGATTGGTTGGAGGAGCATGGGGGTGGGGCTGGCAAAGAGGGAAAGCGCCTGTGGCAACCATGTTAAATTATCAGTTAAACAAGGGTCCAGTAAGTTGATCAAACGGTGATCTTATACTCTCTTTCTTTCTTTTTTGTAAATACGAACTATCACTTGTGTGCAACATGAGAAATTTTATTTTTAAAAAAATTGGTGGCAGCAGATTTAAAATCATGAGTAAATCACATCCTGACTACGGGTTATGTGGAGTTTAGGGGGGCTCTTTGGCTGTGAAGACAGGTCACATCATTGTGAATGCCTGCTTTTTCAGACATGTTTGTATCCCCCCCCTCATATAGACAAAACCTTATTCTCACTGCCCATACATTCCCTCAGCTCCACTCAGAGCCATACACACATCCCAGTCCTTTCCCCTTCACATCATATCTTCAACTTTCCCTCTTTCAACTGTCATCTCTCTCTCTCCCAACAGTTATGCACTTGTTTTCACTATAGGAGAACCTTCCCAAACCAGTTTCCTGCCACAGGATTGGCTTCGTCGTGCTCTCTTCCCATTCGCTCATCAACATTCCATCAGACACTCATCACGTGCTCTCCACAGTTGGATTCAGAAGACCTCTAGGAGGAAGACAATAAGGGAGCTTATTGTGATACCAATATCTCTCTAGCCTGAAGAAACTATATTGACCTCCTTACATCCCAGTATGGAAGTCACAGGAGAATCCTGGCTTCTCACGCACTACAAGAGTTAGCCCCTTTATAAGAAGTGGAGCTAGCTCCCCAGAGATAACTGCAGACATATTTAAGGCCCAGTCTGGACTGGCTGACTGTTGGAGCAATATTCAAGCTTGCCATCAGCCTGCACAGACTACTCAGTTAGATTTCATTCGGAGCAACAAACTTGTAGGGATAGCTCTTTGGAGTACAGTCATCCCTTCACATTCGCGGGGGTTAGGTTCCACACACCCCCGTGGATGTGAAATTTCTGCGAATAAAGACTGCCCTCCCCCTCCCGGCGACCACAGGGCCTTTGGAGGCGCCAAGGTCGCCTCCCCACTCCCCATCCAGGCGTCCATGGGGCTTCCGGAGGGCCCGAGGTCGTCTCCCCACGCCTCCCCACACCCTCTCCAGGTGACCATGGGGCCTTCGGAGGGCCCGAGGCTGCCTCCCCACGCCTCCTCACTCCCTCCTGAAAGTGGCGACGGGGCCTCAGAGGCCTCGTCGCCACTTTCCTCGGCCTCCCCTCCAGCAAACCGCGAATATGCAGAACTGCGAGTGTGGAGGCTGCAAATGTTGAGGGAGGACCGTACTGTGACAATAAAGTTTTCTGTTTTGAACTCTGAAACTGCTTTGCCTGATGCCTGTCTAAAACAACACTCTGCTTTTATTTGATTAACATCACTAAAGCCTGGCTTCTGCTTTTCTTGACCCTGCTTATTGGCACCTGGCATCTGATCATTACGTTATGTCCTGCCACCACTTCACCTCTGTATGGTTTGAGTTTATTCACTGCATCTGAAGTCAGAATTGTGGTGTTGTCTTGCTTCTCTGGAACCTGCACATAGCACATGGCATCACTCCAACTAGAGCTCCTCCATTGTAATCCCTGGCTGATTGATCAAAGGAGAGAAGCTGTTGACAGAGCAAGCCAAACAAAGTGGGTGCTATTGCCAATGGCACTGGATGCTGGGTCAGTGTGAAGCATATACCGGTAGAGTCAAACTACACACTGAATGAATTAGGTAACATTCACTCCCTATGTCCAGGGTTCATATCTGGTTAAGGACAAGAGTATGTGAGGAAGTTGTCTTCAGTTGTTTCCTTCCTAAAATTTGTCTCCGGTGCATATGGGTGAGTTTTCTCCCCACCCCACCCCCACACATTGGGGATAGTCTTTAACAGCTGCAGATGTAGAGATTTTTGGAGGGAAGAAGCTGCAGAGGAAAGAACTAACCATCTTACTATGTGTGGTAAGGTCTTCTGCACTTACTTTTGAGTAAACACAAAAACAGGGAAGCGCATAATACTGCATAATTAAGAGAATGTGAGTGGTGTGCTGTTTAGGCAAGTGTCTCTCTATATACAGGGCATAATAAGGGGGTAGGTTGAGCTCTGGAATAACTGTGACCAATGTCCCTTCTTCTAGAGGTCAATATAATGGAGGGAGGCTTCAATTCACATATTCTTCCATTAAGTAGATCAATTACTGTATAAACTATGGGATCAATTGGTTCCCAAGACTAGTGCTGCCACGTCATTTATTTCTAGTAAACCAGTTTTCACTATCTAAGTTTAAGCAGCATTTTGTTTCAACAAGAAAAAGATTGGAAGGAACTGAAAAGTGTAGTAAATCTCCATATTGCAATGAGACAAAACAACACATTGGCTCCTCCACTTTTAATAGAGGCCACAAGAAGAACACTAATGCAAAGACTGCAGAATCAATCAAGATTGGAAAATTTCCTATTGCAAGAATGAGTCAACATTCCATTAATCAGATGTTGATCTCTGCAGTGTATTTGTGACAGCAGAGAAGACTGCAGACTTTAGTTGAGTTTCAACAATGATTTGAAGATTATGATCCAGAGTGAGTGAAAGTTTCCGTGGATCAGATATATGATATCAGGATTACTATGTAATAAATAGAACAAATTTCTGGCATGTGAACAACCCCGCCCCCCAGCTGCCTCATGTTTACCTAATTTTGTATTTAAATGGTGCTGGATATTTGTTTCCAATAAATACTTGCAAATTGCCTCAATCCACTGAATGTTTAGTAGTTAGCAGACAGATATAAGACCTGTCCAAAGATCTCAAGGGAGTCAGGTCTCAAATTCTGCCTCAAATCCTTTATCGAAAAATGTGTACAAAGGCAACACCTTACAAGACCCAAAGCATAACTTTGATATAAAACAGCAGCCCAGGATAATAGTACCCAGGGGATGTGGCACAGATGGCAAAGCCCTGTAATAAATACTTTCTGAAAGGTAATGCCAGGTTTGATCCATACTATCCCTGGGGCTGCTTATCATTATTATCATCAGATTATTATGTGCCTTGTTTTAGAGGAAACTGGCTAAAGATGGCTGTTAAAACTATTTCCAATAATGGATTACATGGCCTGTATTTATGGTGCTATTTCAGTCTCAATTCTGATCAGCTTTTGTTGATTTATCACACCGTCACCTACTTAAAAGCCTGTAGTCAATTGCATTATACAGGGTGTAATGAACAGATCCACTAGCTTCCAATCAAAGGCAAGCAGTGCTGTAGAAAAGTAGTACAGCTAGCACACAGAGGGCTCTAGATGGGCTACTGCTGTAGGAGGTACACACAGAATAAAGGTTGTTGTTGATCAGCCTAAACTTATATTTAACATTGTGCTAATTTTTTCTAATAGGGAAGACTCTGATTCTGGTGACGATCATTTGTGTTTTCTGCAGAAGGAACATAACAGATGGTCTGCCTGAGCTGCACTGGGAAGCTATGACATACAGCCCCCAAAGAATCCAGCCCAGCCTTGAATCCAGCAAAGCTCCACAGCAAACAATAAATACTGCTGAAATATAGCAAGCTAGCACCTTTGTTGTGACCTGCTTTCCAAGTACTCACATAGTGCACCAGAATATTCTCCCAAGTGTCGTTTGTTTGTAACAATCAATGGATATTTATTCCCAGCTTCAGCCCACTATTACTGTTGAGTAAGGAATAGTACCTGTAATGGATGGACATGTACAGGTGAAGTGGTGGAGGAAAAAGTAAGAACAAATAACTTTACTTCAAAACCACTGATAAATGACAGAGAAAACATATTTCTAGGAGACTATAACTTATATTTAGAACTGTTCTAAATGTTCTCCCCTGATTTTATTAACATGACAAAGATTTCAGGTTGGGGAGAAGGGATTTATCCATGTAATCAAAATAGAGGCCACAAAGTGTTTTTGGTTCTGTTCTCGTTTTCTGTTTTGCTAAGCTATGTTATCTGAACTCTAGCCTTATGTCCATACAACAGGAAAGGGACTTTGTTCCCCCACACAGATGAGACTACAGTACAATCAAAAGGTGTCAATACAGTATTAAGTAAAAAGTGTTAAAGCCACAATACAGGAGAAGCTTAAATTAGGCCACCATGTAAACTGTTGACATATCACCCATTCTTTCTGATATCACATCCCTCCAATTTCTTCTTACTAGTCCCACATATATGCAGATCTTACCCTGTTCTACTACTGGTTTTAGTAAGCTGGAAATGGTTCCCAAGTCCTTATACAGTGGGCCCTCCATATCGGTGGGCTCCTGATCTGCAGATTAGACTGTCTGCGGATCGCCACACCCCATATTCTTCAATGGCAGTGATGTGAATGCAAACATGCTGAAGTGTGTGTGCTCACGTCACTGCCATTAAATAATATGGGGTTTGACAATCTGTGTTTTTTGGCATCTGTGGGGTGGTGGTGGTCTCAGAACTGAACCCCCACAGTTCTAGAGGGTCCACTGTACATCCTTTCAGGGAATGTTAATCTCTGCTTCCCCTAGTCAGTAGTGTTTGTAGACTACATTTGTAATTATGGTGAAAATTCATTTAAGAATTGCTAAACTTTGCTCCTATATTATACCAACAATGATTTTCCAGGCAATAATGGTTGACAGATGTGACTGCTTAGTCCCCTTTCTCTATCAGACACTATTGCACCCTGTTGGCATTCATATGACATTATCCAAAATCAGATACTATTTTGACACCTTTTAATGTCATGCCTTAATCTCAATAGCTCAAAATCATGTGTGACTGACCACATAATCAAATATATGAAGAGCCAGATTTGCATATGTCTTTGTGTACATGAACAGACCTAGCAACTTTGGAGGAAGCAATGTATCAGCTTCTGTTCTGACTACTGTACTGTAAAATAAGACAATCTTGAATGAATGAAATAATGGCAATTCAGGGTTTAAACAAATGGCTGCAATATACACTATGCAGTTGAAGTGCAGCACCAATTAAGTATCAATTTCAGATACTGATAGGATTTTTTAAAATGGGTACCAAGGAATACAACACATTTCAGTAAGTTCCAAGTTAGCAAAGCTTGGGCAAGCCATATTATGGCTCTGCAGCACTCACTGTACTATACGCTGACCATGGGAACCATAATCATAAGGGGTTGACCTAGACAAGAGAAACGAAGGCCTTTGCACAGTCAGCAAGAAGATAATCTTGCAGTGGAAACAGCTGGTAGGAGCCTTGCTTGCATGCAAAGAGAAAATGCTGATATTAATCTATATTCTGTGCATGATTTTGCAAGTGCTCTTCCCCAGTCTATTTGTTCTGCACTCCTCCCTGTTGTGCCTTGGGTCTCCCTCCCCTTCATTTATATCTGCTCTCCTTTGGAGGCCTGGATGCTGCCAAGCCAATGAACTATGCACGAGTAATGTCTGAATTATCTGTCGTTTGAATGATAAATCCTTTTGGCAATCAGGTTGCCCTAGGTTTCCAAAGCACCTTGTCTCAGCTCTGGCCATCTGAGAGTATTGTTTTATACTGGTTTGTATTACTTTGTTTTGTGTTTTTGGTGACGCAATATGAAAGCTCTATGTAGCTCTGAAGGGTTGTTTTAATCATAAGAATCCAGATGGTGCCTCTGTAGTGTAATAAAACATTCACACTGAGTCTAGGTTAGACTTATTGCTATACACTTCCCTAGCAGAGTGGTAAGATGCAGAAGGACAATCAACCCTCCCTCGAAGGAGAAGTCTCATACAAAGAAATTAACATAACTAGAAAGATAGGTACAGTCAGTTACAAAAAAACAAATGCATCTCATAAATTATGGGACAGGTCAAATACAATCACCTCCAGAATGCAGAACACAGACTTTTGTTACGTGGACTACAATTAAGCACACAAATATTTTCTAAAGCAAAATCCAGCAGCCATAAAAGAATATAGGTTTCATTTTTTGGGGGGTGGAAACAAATATTAAAACAAACCTCTTGAACATCAGATTTCTTTCTACAAATTCTTCCTATGCATCAGCAATTGTCTATTCACCTATTTTGTCTTTATCACCATTCAGAAACTTGGCATCCACCCTATGATTGTGTGTGCATACGTGCCTTCAAGTCACCTACTAACTTATGGTGACCCCATGAATTTCATAAGGTTTTCTTAGGCAAATAATACCTAGAGGTCGTTTTGCCAGTTCCTTCCTCTGAAATACCACCTACAGCACCTGGGATTTGTTGGCAGTCTCCCAAGCAAGTACTAATCAGGGCTGACACTGCTTAGCTTCCAAGATAAGATGGAACCTGGTGTCTTTATGATACTTAGGCTTATGGTTAGGTCTTTTAAAACCATCTATTTGTAGCCCTGAACATCCACAATGATTTCTTCATCTTAGCAGACACTATCTCTAGTAGAAGAAGGCAGCATGTTGACATTAGCTCTCATCCCACTTTGGCAGGGAACTTGCTGCATGACATTTGCTTTCCTTTGTCTGTGAGAAGTGGCTGGCCGCTTCCTACCATGAACTTACTTGTGAACAATTTGGGGACCTAACGTCACATACCGGTAAGTATGCTCAGCCCTAAACTGACTGTTGGATCCAGTAGGACCTCAGAAGAAACATGATTTGTTGTATGCTCTCTTTGACATGAGTATCTTCCTCCTAGGACAAGCCTGGGACAGAAGGGAGACCTCCAAAGAAGGAGAATCTACCACACTCCGAGGCAGTGCATTCCACTGCCAAACAGGTCTTACTGTCAGGAAGTTCTTCCTAATGTTTAGGTGGAATCTCTTTTCCAGTAGTTAAATACGTAAGAGTGTGTTTTTATTTTTAATGTGCATCATTTAACATGCTGGTGGGATACCTTGAGAGGAGCTTCAGCACAACATAGTAAAAGTTTGGGTAGACTTTTGTGGGATAAAAGTGTTCTTTGTGACATGAGGATCTCACATTATACAGGGCATTAACTGTCCAGGCCAGCATCCTGAATTGGACTCAGAAAGAAACCAATGCTCAGTGAAGCCCTTCAGGAACTGGTAAGATATTCCCAGGTGAGCTGTAGCTGCTGCATATTTTGACAATGGCAGCCTCACAAGTAGTATGAAAGATTACCATAGTGTGACTCCTGTACCTATAATACTGTATCCTGGAGAAGCTATATCTGGTATACCAATCTAAGATGATAAAAAGCAACCACACTACTAAATGAACAAAGGTCTATGAAGATGTATTGAGAAACTGTGAATCTGGTCCTTCAGAGGTAGTGCAAATCCATTTAAAAGCAATACTTAAAAACAAACAAACAACTTATCCAGAAATAGTATTTTATAATCTGCTTGGCTGATTATTACTTAGACAAGAATTCTGAATATAATTTATTGTTGAATCCTCAAGAAAGACCTTCATTGTCCCTCTTGATTTCCTAGGAGTTTTGCAATTCTTCTCTCTTTCTAATAACTGCTAGTGAGGATTTACCTCTTGCTCTTAATTTGCTGTTATCAGGAACTCAAAACACATGAAACATAATAAAGAAGGGAGTGCTGTAACCTTCACCAGTCTGTACAGACCTGGAATTAGGGACTGTAACTTGCACAGCAGGGAGGTGTTGCTCAAAGCACCTATCATTTTAGAAAATAACAAGGTCCTGCCAAGCTTCTAACATATTTAATTAAGTAATTAAGTTGCATTTAAAAAGGTAAAAAGGGAGGGGGGAATAAGCACTGCTTTTCTCTCCATGTCTCTTTATTCCTGAATGAATATTGAAGGGGGACTATTGAAGAATTCTAGGATTCCAGTGATTTCCACAATGTAGTTTTTGAAACAGCATGGCATACGGAGGAGGCAGCTTCACCCCCACTTCCAAGAAAATACTAAATTTCTGAAATTAGTATTACAGTGTTGGCAGAGAGACTGGAACCATATATCCCCTGGATACTGATTTTCTACTTCATCTTATCTTAGCTAAATTTTCACAATGAGCAGGGAAGAAATGCTAGACAGAAAAGCCAAGAACAAGCCATGGATTATGACTCTGGCTTGCTGGGGAAGATACAAACCTGAGTTCCTGATTCACCCATCACACAAAAGAAATCACAAACCAAAATCTTTTAAAAACTACTTTTAGCTGCAATACAAGTGGAGTGGGAACAATCCACACTATACAACCAGAATGCTGGTTCATTCAGAATGAGCCAGAAATATTTAGAGTTTGTCTCATTGTTAAATTCACACATGTTCATTATCTCTCTTTGGAAGAGCCCTTGAAAAAAACATGGATGGTAGCTTCACAGAAACTCACGAGGGTGTTACCTGTTGAGGAAGTCTAACAGTTTCGGAGAACCCTGTGCTGCTGCTTACAACTTTTATCACAATAAGCTTTTGCTAATTGCTTATATTAAAATGATAAACATGCTCAACATAGCCATTACCTTTGACTGAATAATTAAGGTTGCCACCCATCAGGATAAAACATGTGGTTTGCTCTCTTTTTTATTTATTCTAATTTTCAACATTTCTATATCCATCAAAACTTATATCCAAGGAAGTATGTTTGTTTTTGTCATTTAAACCACCCTCTTGTTTACTTGTATACACATAAATTCACTGTGTTGATTCCTGTCTAGAGGCCAGTATAGTTCCGACGACTGTCTGACGGTATCCCCTAGCTGCCAACATCTGCCTCTCAACTTCCACGTGTGTAGCCGAAGCCAGGCAGGATCTGGATGATGTACCTGCCCTTGAGGTAGCAGATCTGGTCGAATCAGGAGCGAGACCAATGTCAGCGTCATGTCCAGAACATCTGGAAACCAGGACCGTCAGGGCCAGCCTGGTGCTACCAGGATGACTTCTGCCCCCTCTGATCGCATCTTGCTGAGGACTCTGGGAATTAGCTGTAGAGGGGGAAACGCATATAGTAGTGACCACAGCTGGGGCTTGTCAGTGCATCCATGGCCTCTGCTCCCTCTGTGAGATATTGAGAAAAGAAACGGGGAAGCTTCGCATTCGCTGGTGATGCGAACAGATTGATGGATGGTCGACCCAAGGTTTGCGTGATGTTGTTGAACACCTCCTGATGTAGACTCCACTCGCCCTGATCGATGTCTGAGCAGCTGAGCCAATCTGCTTTGGAGCTAAGTGAGCCTTGAAGATGTTCCACCTCTATCGAGATCAGGTTCTCCTCCACCCGGTCCAGCAAAAGAGTTGTCTCCACCATGAGAGCATGGGATCTGGTGCCCCTCTGGCAGTTTATGTGCGCTTTCATTGTGATGTTGTCTGTTCGAATCAAGACAGCCTTGTCCTTGATCACACCCCCCCGAAGGCTATAAGGGCTAATCTGACTGCTCTGAGTTCCAGCCAGTTGATGCTGTGGGATCATTCCTCCACTGTCCATCTGCCCTGGGTCAGGTGAGGATCACAATGGGCCCCCACCCCTAAAGGCTGGTGTCCGTCATGATTTGCACTCTGTTTGGTTTCCACAGCGGGCGTCCCGTATGTAACGCTGGAGAGATCCACCACTGTAGTGGTAATACAACCTCCCACAACAGTCTCACCAACCAGTGCTTCTTGAGGGCAACCTCATTCTGAAAGGGGAGAAGGAACCACTGCAATGTCCTGGTGTAGAAACTTGCCCAAGGAAGGCAATTGATTGCTGCAATCATCAGACCCTGTAGATGAGCCAGATGCATAAGATCCACTCTGGGTCTGTTCTCAACCTTCTATATTGCTTGTTGAATGGAAAGGACTCTCTCTTGGGGCAAGGAGACCTGACCTTCCACCGAGTCCACCATCACCCCCAAATGCTGTATTCGCTGCGATGGTATTAGCTGGCTCTTGTCGAAGTTGACCTGAAAACTGTGTGCTTGTAACGACTCTAGCACCAACTTGACTTCCCTCTCCGCTCCCTGTCTGGAGGAGGACTGGATCAGGAGGTCGTCTAAGTAAGGATAAACATGCAGCCCTGATTGCCTCCAGTGTGCCACCAGGGCCACCATGATCTTCATGAAAATCATGGGCACCGAGAATAGACCAAAGGGAAGGGCCTTGTACTGGAAATGCTTGTTGTTGTAACAGAAGTGAAGAAAACGGTGATGCTCCGGGTGAATTGGGATGTGGAGGAAAGCATCCAGAAGGTCCAAGGATGACAGATAATCCTCTGGTCTCAAGGCCTCCAGAATATGCTTCAGTGTTTCCATCCTGAAGTTCTGTTTCTGCACAAATTTATTGATGCCTTTGAGGTTCAAGACTGCCCTCTAGGTGCCATTCTTCTTCGGTACCAAGAAGAGAATGGAATAGTGGCCCATGTCCCATTGTGTTCCATGAGCCTCCTCTATCGCGCCCAGGTGTAGGAGATGTTGGATGGCATCCACCATAAAACACTGTTTTTCTGCGTCTCTTTGGAGTGGTATGGGGATGAACCAATGGGGAGGTAGCAGAGAAAACTCTATTCGGTAGCCTCCTCGAATGACTGTAGGACCCACTTGTCCAAGGTAGAGGTTTCCCATATTTCCATGAAGACCTGCAATCAACCCCCCACAGGGAGAACGCCGTCATTGTTGACTACTGTTGTTGTTCTTGGCAAGTTGAGCCTGGGTCGGTTTGCCTGAGGCTCCCTGATGGGTACGATGGTGATATCTATTGTCAACCCAGCATGATCTTGGTGGTCTGAAGTCTCTTGTACCAGTGGAGGTTGAAGCTGATGAAGAACCTTGTTAGCCCCCTGAGGGATGAAAAGGCCTGGAACGCCTGGCAAATCTTCTATTTTGTTGTCTCTGGGCGGAAGCCAGGGTCGTCTTCTTTTTGTCTTTATCCTCCACTAGGACCGGTTCCAGAGACTCACCAAACAATTTCTCACCTAAAAATGGAGATAAGACCAGATTTTGCTTGGATTTGCAGTCAGCATTCCAAGACTTCAGCCACACCTGTCTTCTGGCTGCCACTGTTGCGCCCTGGCACAGAACTGGACTACGTCTAGGATGCTGTTGGCCAAGAAGGCTGAAACTTTTGCCAACTTGTTGAGGTCTTGTCTAATTCTGGTTTGAGACTTTGGGACATCAGCCAAGGCATCCTTTGACCACTGAATTGCGGCCCGAGCCATCATGGTGGAGGTAATAGAGGCCTGAATAGACAGGGAGATCGCCTCATGCGCCCACTTTAACGCTGTATCTATACGTCTATCCTCGGGCACCTTCAATGTTTCCTCTCTGCCGTGGCAAAAAACAGCAGAAGACACCAGTGCAGAGACAGGAGCAGCGATGAGTGGCACCTGTAGCTTGCCCATCACCTTCTTAGGAAGGGTGTAGAGCTTCTTGGCATAGCTTGGCTGTCCCTTGACAACAGCCAGAGATGCCCATTTATCGCAGATCAAACGCATCAGCGTGGCTGGGACCGGCATCTCTAACGCGACTGGTTGGGAGTCAGGGAAAAATTCGCCAGAGATCTCCGGTAGATCTGGATCCATCTGTGATTGCTGAGTGGTTGGAAGCTTAAGCCCCAATATCCTGACTGCCTTCTTTAAAAGGACAGGGAAGTCATCCGTGGCAAAATGGTAGGCTGAGGGGCAAGCCATGTTAGGCGAATTACCCGCCTCTTCCTCTGAACGCTCCCCCTCCTCCTGGTCAGAATGGTCGTATGAATCAGCGCCACCTCCCATAGAGGAATAAACAGACACCACCTCCAAGATCTGTCATGTTTGATGAGTTCCGGGGCGCTTGTTGAGTGGCGCTGTCGCCTCAGTCTCAGAATCTGAGGCCCACTGCTCCATCTCCTCATTGCTAAGGGGTCTGGCTGGTCGCGAGCCTGGTGATGTGTGGGTCGCATTGATATGCCTGGAAGAACCTCCTGCTCCCCTCCTCCCCCTGTGGTCACCACGTGGACTGGGGGTCGCTTGGACTTTCCTTTGTCCGCCCCACTGCCCTTGCCACCCTGTCAGGCACTGCTTCATTCCTGGGATCCCTCCCACAGAGGTCTGAGAACTGGGGGCATGGGGGCAGTCACATTCTGGGTTCCCAGCGACTCGTGCCCACCCTTTGCGGAGGCTCGAGAGTCCCCCGCCAGCTCGGCTGGAAAAGACTAACCGCCAGCCAGCCCACTGCTTCCCTGGCCAAGGCAGGGCATCTCTAAGCCAGCCAGGAATGGTTACGGACGCGCCCCCCGCCGCCCCATCTCCCGGTGTCCCAGTCAGGCATCACACTAAGCAAGACTACTCTTGGTTACTATTTACTGATGCAAAAACCCAGGGACATCCAATTCACTTGCTCCATAACAAATGCTGTTGCTATTATTTGCCATCAAGTTGATGTCAACTTATGGCGACCCTATTGTCAGGAGTTAGAGACTGAACTCCATTATAAAATGGCAAAACAACTGCAGAGTCATGCTGAGTCATAATGGCTGACTCCATGAACTGCCTAGTCATGCCACAGCTACAGAAGGAGGGTTCCTATTGGTTTGTAAGATCATGTGATTGAGTAAGCCAATACTCTGTGACTGTGTATATGGGAGGGCTCAATCTACTTGTAGTGTGGTCTCCCTCTTTTCTTATTCCCTTCCATTTTACCAAGCATTATTGTCTTTTCAAATGAGCCCATTTCAAATTAGTTGATTTCCTTCACTGTCCAGCTCTACCCCTCCTCATTGGCATTTCCAAGGTTCTTATTAACCTTGCATGAAATCTGGACCTCTGCTCACAAACTTACTCTTATATTTTCAAATCCTATATAAAATAATAGGCTGACAGGCTAGAAATAAAAATAGATAGTTACCCTTTTAAAAACAAATGTCATTGGATTGTTCTGTTTACAATAGCAAAGCATTTTTTTTTTATTCCTCATAACCCATAAACCTGTTTTCACCTTTCTATCCCCCTCACCAGGTCCCTCAAACTGTATGAATACAGATTGTAAAACACAAAACCACTTTGCTGGTGAACTGCTGAGAAAAGGTTTCAACATGACTGGTATTAACTGTGCAGATCTCCGACCTTCTATTTATATCTAGGATAATTGGCGAGTAGAAATATTTGCATTGCTAATTTTATTCTATTAAGAACAAACCCAGGGTCTCCATAATACAATTTAATGGTTGCACTTAAGTTGCTGCCCCCCTCCCATCTCTTTCTTCTCATCAAGTGTTTCCTCTCCACAGATTAATAAATTCCCAAACAAAGAGTTCACTGTGTCATTGCTCCATTATTACAGAGTTTGGTGCAACAACAGAAAGTTGACATTAGCTCCCCTAATGAAGGAGAGAAACAGAAGACTGAGGAGGCTGTAAAGAACGGTAGAACTAATAGAAAATATCACCAAATGTTTTCACTGCAGATAACATACATTGTAATCCATGCTAAGATACTTCAATAGAACAAGGGCCCCTAGAATAAGTGTGTGTGTGTGTGTGTGTGTGTGTGTGAGAGAGAGAGAGAGAGAGAGAGAGAATGAGAATGAGAATGAGAATGAAGGAACTATGTGGTTAAGTTAGATTTTGTTTCTGTTAAGAGGGGACATCATAAACCTCTTAAGGTTGCTCCCTAGAAAGACAGTGGTTCTTTTCTGACTCACTGCAGGATCCCACAAAGATCTGCAAATATGCTAATGAGAAAACTGACACAGTTGTTCTGCAAACTGAGATTGAAGTGTGATTTAAAAAAACCCTCCATTTGAATCCTGCCTCTGTCATGAACTCACTAGGTGGTGTTAGACAAGACACTATTTTCTCAGCTTCCCATCTCCAGTATGGGGATAATAATGCAATGATTACAAGGGAGTGAAAAGTTTTGACCATTCAAGAGTGCTAGATGCATGCCAAGTATTATTGTGACCATCCTTCAAATGGAACACTTGATGTTTATTCAGAGAAAGAACAAGCAAACTTCCATCTGGATTACTACAACAAGTTCTATGTGATATCTCACACTGGCTGTCAGGCAACTCACTAGTACTGGTTACTTCAAACACACTACCTCCACTGCTGCATCAACTGCACTGATCACCAGTCTGTTTCAAACTACTGGTGCTGACTGTTATAAAGCATTAAAACAGTTTCAGATCAGTCTCTCTGATGGGGTATTTCTCCCATATGTAGCTACACAATTGTTAAGATCTATCTTTGAAGGTTCTTTTTTAGAGTCACTACCCACAATGGTGCACCAGACAGCTATTGGGGAAAGAACCTTCTCTGTGGTAGGCCCTTGAGTGAGGAATGCTGTCATAGGAAGATTCGCCTTGCATCCACAGCAAAAGATCCACCTTGTATCCTTCAGATGGCAGGCAAAAATGTTTTCTTCAAGCAAATAATTTGTAGCTTTTATTATTAGTTCTACTGTACCTTTTAAATATGTTCATATCTTACCACTTTAATAGTGTAATTGACTGTATTATTTTTGGTTTTTATTACTGAGTATAGATTATTTTCTGCAGTTGTTATGACTGTAAACTTCTTCAAGGGAACTGGTCAGTTGTGTAGTATATAATAATCAATCTATTTGCATCTGACTTTTCTAGGGAAGGAAAACTGCCAAGTCTCCTTTGGACCATACAAACATACTAAAAGGAACAGCGAGATCAAGAGAAAGCATATATTGACTTACACAGAGAGGTAGCTACAAGTAGGTATCTGTATGTCTGCCCATTTTTCTTATTGTATTTTAGTATTTTATATTATTGGAATAATGATAATTGTTTTATTCTGTAACCTTTTGTAAAACACCATGTACATCAATGGTGCTATATAAAATCATCATCATCATCATCATCTGCATGACTGCAGGCATAAGTCACTTGCTCAAGGTATTTAATCATGACAGATGCAGCAGGTTCCCTCTTCCAGTATTTTCTCACAGGAATACTGTCAATATAGTATAGACTGTTAATATACTAATATCATAATTCAGTAATTCTTTAACTAGATAATGAAGTCTCATCTACTCTTCACACCAACTGCACCAAGCTCAACAAAAGAGGAACCAGAAATAGCCTAACATTAAAATGTTAACATTCAGGATTCTCTGCACACAGACAGAAGCAGCACTTGGAACAGCTTGTTAGCTGTCAGCATGCCTTTGATTTCTGGAATTCTGAGTAATCACCAACTTTCAGAGACAGTAGGTCTCAGGTGTGTTGTCTTCTGTCCTGCTGGTCTTCTCCTGGCATCTCCACCAGTACCTCCATCACTAGCTTTCTAATAGCATTATCTTTCTCTTCAGCCTTTAATAATTATGCTTACCTAATTATGCTTGCTTGTGTCCAAACACCAGCAAAAAACGGTAGACTCCTTTTTTCTGATACAAGCATAAAAATAGTTTTATAGTGTAATTAAACTTTTAAATAATTTTCACTAGAAATATTTAATTGAACTCCCTTTTGTATCCCATGTCCTCTTTATTATAAATGCAGAAAAATGCCTTCTGTCTGCCTGATGTTATATTGCAATTCAAAACACAGAAAGTGATGCTTTACCTGACTAAATGACAAAGTCCAGAGCTCCTTGTATGATATCCCTCCAGTTAGTCCTTGACAAGAGTGCAAGGTCTTCCTCCTATGAACTGCAACCTTGGAATACCCCCAGGAAAAAAAGCATGCCACTTCTTTAGCATGTTGATTACAAAAAACAAACACAAACACATGCTGGTGTAATATATCCCCCAGGTGGATCATCTCTATTTACAGTTCTTTGCCTAAGGCAAGAATTCAAAAAAGAAACCCTGCTGACACTAGGAAAATGGCATGGTGTTCATAGGAAGGGAAGAGCCAGAAAGACTGGGGTTGTAGAGTTCTGGGAGGCATTATGAAAGATAATGGCTGAGTTGACAGAGCATAAAGTTCCATCAGAATACTTATGTAGAGACTTGGGAGGGTGATGGCTGCCAATGGGGAGGTGGAACAATGGGAGCTTACCCAGTGCATCCCCACAACCAATTAGTAGCACTTTGGGTTGGAGGTAGAGCTGTGCCTAGTTGCCACCTGACAGTTGTTGCACAGCTTGAGAAAAACTACTGCATATTGAGGTATTGTATACTCCCTTGTGCAATGTCAGAAAAAGCACTAGTATAATCCCAAATTATACTAAACCACCAGGATTCCTACCGAAGACTTCACATGGTTATTCTGTTCCTAAGTTATTTCCAACAGGGGACTAGGTCTTTAAATTCATTCCTGTTACTAGCCATTATCACACAAGGTTCTGGAGCATTCTGCTGTACACTGGACACAAGTTCTAGGTGGTTTTAGGGTTTGCTAAATGTACTTAATCAAGACGTTTTTAGCTCACGGAGTTCATGAATCATAAATATTCATCTGTCCAAGAACTTCAGATGTGCTTGCAACCTGAAAAACTGAACCTGAATGCTGTGATACACCCAAAATGTACTTGTTAAGAATGCCTGGAATCAACGTTTTTATAGCCTAAATGAGATGAGATAATCATGCAATGCACAGGCTGCATGCAGATCCCCAAGGCCAATTTTGTGAGCTCCTGAGACACCCCCTCCAAATTGGGGGGAAATTGGAGAATTATGCCTCCAGAAGGGTCCAAGTGGTATGATTCTGTTCTTCAACAAGGTGTGCCCTCCATTTTGTTTTAGTAAAAACACCCCAGTTCTATAAAACCACAAGTGGTGGTGGTGGTTGTTTTTAAATCGAGAAGTGACTCCCAGTCCCCCCTTGTTCCATTAGAAGGGACTGGTGTAGCTCAAGTGATGGTGGAAAATGGATCCTGAAGCCTCTGAAGTGCAAGCAGAAACAAATAATTGAGAATATCCCAACAACTTTAAGGGCAAAGTGAGAGATTCCATGGGAAAGCTGGATATTGTATTTTTCTTAGATGAAACTATAAGAATGAAGATGATAGAGCACTACTGTTATATATCCAATTTTAATTTATGGAGAAGCATACAACAAAGTAAGGTCCATTCCCTAAGGAGCTTACAGCCTATATTTAAACAGCAACCACACTAATACATAATTAGCCAGAATTGCTGCTTATCCTAGTTTATTAACAACAACCAATGTGCTTGAACATGCAAGCTGGCTTGTTCTCATTTTCTTCCTTATTCTGCACAAGTGTATAAACTATACCACCATGTTCACGTGACATCTAAACCTGAGCTCTCAGTTTGTGTTTCTCAAGTAAGCAAGCCACATTCATACATGAGAAATAAAGAGATCGAATAGCTGTGTGCATCAGCATTCTGCTCATTTAACGGAAACTTGAATAATTTTTTGCTTACTGTTATATGTGAATAAAACCAAATTAACTACAGCTTGCTGGCTTTGGACAAAACAAGGGTTAATAAAAAAAATCAGTAAAGCTCCTGAATTTTTCCTTACAATGAGAAATTGTAGAATAAAACTGCAAGGCAAGAGGAACTGAAAGGAAAATGAAGAAAGGTTTTTGAGAAGATACTTATAAAAGAGACCTGTAAGGACGTGGATGTCACTAGGCATTTAAAACATTTTTTGTCTGCCATGAAACAATCTTTTGAAGGCTCAGGTATAGTAAAATATATTAAATCCTGAAATACTATTCTTCCTCTGAACTGTGAGCAACATGACCCATGTCCTATATTTTGCACTGAAACTGAAAACAACTCCCCCACACCTAGCAATAGAAAAACCTCAAATATTCATGCTAGTACATGCATTTGAAAAACATTATACTCTCAGATTGTAAGAGGTTTCTACCTGATGCCTATCCTCCCACAATTAGGAGCCAATATTAGCTATAATAATAATAACAACAACAACAACAAGAAGAAGCACCACCACCGTTCAGCTTCAAAACAGCATAAGGTCTCTGTTACTACACCAAAAGAATAGGTCCAAGTAGAACATTCAACTGTACTGAAAAGCAAGGGTTACCTACGGTACATTCCTGTTCCTAAGCCTAGTATGGAAGAAAGGTGGGAACAACATTTCTAAACATAAAAAATAGTCTGAGCTAAACAGAGTAATGAGAACTGTAAGCTTGACAAAAGCCCTCCTGCCTCCAACTCAGAGCCAGTATCTGGCAGACTGGCTCCCTGGTCTGAGGCTGTGGCTCCCTCCATCTGGGTTTCAGTCTCGGTGGCCTCAGACATCTCGTCTTTAGTTCACAGGTAGAATTTTAGAGAACTGGCTTACTGTGATGAACCAGGCAACACACATACTGAATCAACACGCATGTAGCAGCAACATGGTTTATTGATCAAGGATATGGATACAGTTTCATTCCAAAGCAAATTCTGACTGGCCCCAGTACAAAGCAGACAGATAAGACCATCTTTAGGTTTCCATCCTCTGTATGCTTGGGAACCAGTGGGGTGACCTTGGGCTGCCAGGAGGAGATGTTTTAAGGTGGGCTTGCCTGGCTCCAGGAGTTAAGGTGTTCTGGGAATGTTCCCCAGAGAACCAACCCCTGTCAGGGCCTACCGAAACCATGTCGGGGCCTACTCTGGATTACGGAAAATCCCAGCATCCAGAGTAGGATACGACAGAGTCCTTGCTTCCTTGCTTCTTGCTTCAAGTGTCACATCTCCATTTTATCATGCATTGCAGGAATCTCCATTTTAGGTAGCCTGTTTCCTTCAGCCTTCAAGGCCCATGCATCCATGACACATTCATAACATATTTATTGTAACAACTTCTTCTTAGGGACTAAACTCTTTGGGGAATCATTGAAGTCAGTGCTGGTTGAGAATGAGGATAAGAAGACGACCCTGGCTTCAGGGAAGAAAGGGAGGATAGGAAGCACTATATGTTAGGTTGTTACTTTTGTGCTCCCACTTTGTTGCTACTCCCAGCACTTCCTTTCAGATCAGAGATTCCAGATCTTATAAGCAACAATGGAGAAGCCAGAGCAAACATCAGACATCGTATTCTGCAGGCAGACCCCAACAGAGGAACAACAGAGATCAACACAAAAATCAACAGGCATGATGTGGCCTGCCCCCCAGTAGGGGGGCACACTTCAAGAGTTCATGGGAATCTGGGAGAATTCCACATCTGAGCAGTGGGTGC
Source organism: Gambelia wislizenii (assembly GCA_030847615.1). Taxonomy (NCBI): domain Eukaryota; kingdom Metazoa; phylum Chordata; class Lepidosauria; order Squamata; family Crotaphytidae; genus Gambelia; species Gambelia wislizenii. Next base: position 86,708,966 of record JAUMIR010000004.1, on the reverse strand, counting down.
TGGAAACACTCAGATCAAATTCATCCATCAACCACAAGAGACCATCATCACCTCTCCCAGGTCCAATAGCCCCATGAAGTACCGCCTCTTACTGGAAGCTCTCACCCACCTAGTCCAGATAGGAGGGATAGAAGAGGTGCCACATCCTTAAAAGTGCAAGGGTTGCTACTCAATCCTCTTCCTCATCTCTCCCCCCAAAAGAGCACCTGAAGAGCCATCTTGAACCTGAAGGGAGTGAAACACTTAGTAAGAAAAGGGAAATTCTGCATGGAAATGTTGAAGCATATTCTAGAAGCCCTCTAGCCTAGGGACTTCCTGCCTTCTCTGGATATATAGGATTTATATCTACACATTCCCATCCATCTGAATCACCTACAGTTCCTGCAGTTTGCCTACAAGTGGCAACATTTCCATTACAAGGCCCTGCCATTCGGACTATTTTCAGCATCCAGAGTCTTCACAAAGATCACACTGGTGGAGTACTAGAAGAAGGCATGCCTACACATCTGCCCCATTTAGACAATTTGCTGATCGCCATCCAGTATTGAGCAGGTTTCCAGGAAACTCAGATCAATTTTTGTTTCTATTGGAAGACAAGTTCCCCAAAGTGACCTTGGTTGTTGCTAAATTTCTTACAGAGGTGGCCAGGATTAGAGCTTACTGTGTATTAGGTAAAAGCCGGCTGTAAATGTTTCACTGTTTAGATCTTTTAAAAACAACAGCAACAAAACCAAAAATATTCTATTTTCTATCTTATGCTTGAGTTCTTGTTTGTGATGGATCTATGGATCATTAAAAATGAACGTGAACTTGATATGATTGCTGCCCAGACAACAGGGATATCAGGATGTGCAGAGAGTCCTCAAGTTCTTGTAACAGCATGGTTTCCTGGTGAACCTTGAAAAAAGTTCACTCACTCACTTCAACTAAAATGGTGAAAGGTCTGGAAACCGCGCCTTATGAGGAAAGACTTAGGGAGCTGCGTATGTTTAGCCTGGAAAAAAGACAGTTAAAGGGCGATATGATAGCCCTGTTTAAGTATCTGAAGGGGTGTCACATTGAGAATGGAGCAAGCTCATTTTCTGAGACTAGAACACGGAACAATGGATGCAAGCTCCAGGAACAGAGATTCCACCTCAACATTAGGAGGAACTTTCTGACAATAAGAGCTGTTGGGCAGTGGAACACACTCCCTTGGAACGTGGTAGGGTCTCCTTCCTTGGAGGTATTTAAACAGAGGCTGGATGGCCAACTGTTAGGGATAATTTGATCATGATTTCCTGCATGGCAGGGGGTTGGACTAGATGGCCCTTGTGGTCTCTTCCAACTCTGCAATTCTATGATTCTAAGTAAACTACTCCCAACCCCTAAAACAAATCAAAACTACAAGGAAAGCAACACTTAAGATGTAGACATGTGAATATGCTGTGTTGACATGAGACAGGATGTAGTGGTGGTATTATTTCTGAAAAAACAAACTGTGTTCAGTATGTTATAAATAAAAGCCCCCTCCACATGTTATGCACAAGGAGATGGTGATATGAATTGTCTTTTAAGGGTGTAATTAATTGAAATTGGCAAGCTGGAGATAAATACAAGAGTTACTTATTGCTGTGTAAATTTCAGAGGTTCTGCATGAGCCAGTCAGGTAATGAAAGCAAAATGAAAAATAACAGTGCTGACACAGACAAGGCTTAATGGCAATGGTTACAAGCATAGGTGCAAAGCTACAAGCTGGAATTCATTTTACATCAGCTGTGCCCTAAGACACCTAAAGAGATTGCCACCATATCATTCTCCAGCTGGCTGTGGTACAGCAGAAGTAAGCATGCACTCACTTGATGCTTCAATATAGTTTCAGGTGCCATCAATTGAGTAAGCTTGACTGATCTGTAATGAAAACTGTCTGGTATTAGCTCTGACAACAGTTTGTTGTTGTTATGTGCCTTTAAGTCATTGCCAGCTAATGGAGACCCTAAGATGAAGCTATCACGGAGTTTTCTGAGGCTGAGAGTGTGTGACTTTAGCACTACCTTTGACTGTTTTGGGTTTTTAAAGAGTTAAGGGAAAGCCACCTTTGAAATTTTTAAATGAAAAGCAGTATAGCAACGTCTTTAAAAACACAGTTAAACCAGCAATTGGCAACTTGATGTCCTCCAGGTGTTTTGGCTTATAGTTCTTATAATGCTAACTGGGGCTCCTGGTAGTTGTAATCCTAAGCATCTACAAGGGAGCCAGGCTGTGCATTAGAGGTATAAGAACGCTGCCCATTATAATGGGGCCTCGCTTGCTGCTTGATGGAGAACAGCAACTCTTTGCATACTAACTTCAGAGGAATTGGAGAAAACAAATCTCTTTCACATATCCTTTATCCATGATATCCCCAAAGTCCTACACTTGAACCTAAAGGGCAACTGAAATAATTACACAAAACCATTCTCAAAATGGAACAAAAAGAGGGTTTTTTGTTTGTTTGTTTGTTTTTGTTTTGCATGAGCTCTTTAAAATGACTACATTGTATTCTGAGTTCCCATGGTTGTCTTAGCTTTCCTGGAAGTTCACTCTTTGAGGGAGAACGCAAAATGGAAAACTCAGTATTTGGTCACTAAAACCTTACTAAGCTTCTTAATTTTTGCCTAATGAACATATAATATCAAAAGCTCATGGTGGAATTAAAAACTCACATGGCTGTCACCAAGTGAATAATTTCACTGACTCCAGGCCAACAGACTGAGAGAATCCCATTTCATGAAGGGTTTGTATCAGTCAAAAAAACCCAATCTGCTCCCTCTTTGCCACTCAGAACACAAGCACCTGATCTACTGGGGGAAAACATGTTAGTTTAGCAGTTTACTACAGTTTCCCCTCCACATTCGCGAACTTGGCATTCGCGGTTTTGAATATTCGCGGGTTTTGGGAGGGCCCCCGCCCTCCCAAATGCCGCAACACGGGGCCTCTGGAGGCCCCATGAAGGCCTGGGGAGGGGGTGGGGAGGGCCGGGGAGGCCTTCACGGGACCTCCGGAGATGCTCTGGAAGCCCCGTGAAGGCCTGGGCAGGGGGTGGGGAGGGTCGGGGAGGCGAGCACGGGGCCTCCGGAGACGCTCTGGAGGCCCCATGAAGGCCTGACCAGGGGGTGGGGAGGGCCGGGGAGGCCTTCACAGGACCTCTGGAGATGCTCCGGAGGCCCCGTGAAGGCCTGGGGGGTGGGGAGGGCCAGAGACGCTCCGGAGGCCCCGTAAAGGCCTCGGCAGGGAGTGGGGTGGGCTGGGGAGGCCTTCACGGGACCTCCGGAGACACTCCAGAGGCCCCGTGGAGGCCTGGGCAGGGGGTGGGGAGGGCCGGGGAGGCCTCCACGGGACCTCCGGAGATGCTCCAGAGGCCCCGTGAAGGGCTGGGCAGGGGGTGGGGAGGGCTGGGGAGGCTATCATGGGGCCACCGGAGATGCTCCGGAGGCCCCGTGAAGGCCTGGGGAGGGGGTGGGGAGGGCTGGGGAGGTGAGCACGGGGCCTCCGGAGATGCTCCGGAGGCCCCGTGAAGGCCTGGGGAGGGGTGGGGAGGGCCGGGTAGGCCTTGATGGGACCTCCGGAGACACTCCGGAGGCCACATGAAGGCCTGGGGAGGGGGTGGGGAGGGCCGGGGAGGCGAGCATGGGGCCTGCGGAGACGCTCCGGAGGCCCCATGAAGGCCTGGAGAGGGGGTGGGGAGAGCCGGGGCAGCCTTCAAGGGACCTTCGGAGTGTCTCTGGAGGCCCCATGAAGGCCTGGGGAGGGAGTGGGGAGGCGGGGGAAAGCGACTATAGGGCCTTTGGAGCCCCCGTGGTCGTTTTGGTGGGGGATGGGGGAGGGCAGTTGTTATTCGCGGATTTTTCGCATTTGCGGGGGTCTGGGGAACCTAACCCCCGCAAATGTGAAGGGATGACTGTATTTACATTTTAAAGGAAGAGGCTTTAGGGGAACTCTTGAGGAGCAAAAACAAATTGTATTTGTGTGACTGTAAAGTGAAAGGTAAAGGGTATGACAAACTAAGTTGTGAAAGGACCTCAATAAATATTAAGGACTACAGAATACCTCCCAATACATAAATCATAAAAGATAACAAAATAATTGGTAGATATATTGGAAAGACAATTCATTTATTTATACTTTGTTATTTAAAATTTATGTTATTTATGTGGCCTCTCCATTGATGCCCCCTTGTTGTGGGAGAGAGGCTTGTGTACCCTAATGATGTTTTGAGCTATGCTGGCGGTGGCATAAAGCCACCGGTAGGGTCTCCCATGCCAGACAGGTCAAAACCGAAGGGTCTGACAAAGAGCGTCAAAGGGCAGCATGATGGGCTCTCTAGCCTTATGGCAACCATCCTAGGAGAAGGAAAACTCTAATCCCAAACCCGGGCAGATGGTGCTCGTCCAACCCTGTAAGGTCAACCATCTAAGAAAAGGAAACTAATCAAATCTACGACCTGCGGACCTTGCTGCTACGTCCATGCTTGCAAGCCCACAGCAGATGAACCTTTGGTTTATAGGGTGAGGCCAGTTCTGTGCACACTGCGCTCCAGCAGAAAAAGCCATTGGACAGGCTCAAAGGACAAATCCAGTTCCAAAAAAAGCCCTGTAGCGATAGGCGAGGGACGAAACGGCAGATGTAAAGATGCACTGGAAGCCGCAGACCCAACCCTGCATGCAGGCGGTTCAGGACATTGGTCGCTCGAGGCTGACCCTGGAGATTACAGTCTTGTTCAGCAGCATCCTGAACGACCAAACAGCCTTTTTTAAGGAGAGCACTGCTTGCTCCATATGGAGAGGGGCCTAGAAAAGGTGGCCTAACGAAAGCTCATCCCCAACTACCTGATTGGCTAGCCGTGGCCAACGGGCATCTTCTGATGCGGTCAAACCAAGGCAAAGAAACAAAGGCACACAGCGGCCTCCAAAGGTGTAAATACACTGACACTTGCATGCTGGAACATCAGAACCATGCGAGACTCTGAAGATAGTGGACGGCCTGAGCATCGTTCTGCCATAATAGCCCATGCACTATCACGACTTAATATTGACATCGCTGCTCTTAGTGAAGTTCATCTCCATGAGGAAGGCAGCCTTAAAGAACATGGCGCCGGCTACACACTTTACCGGTCTGGCAAACCCAAAACCGAAAAACATCTTTCAGGAGTAGGCTTTATGATTAAAAACTCCATTGCCTCCAAACTCAAAACCTTGCCAACAGGACACTCTGATCGCATTATTTCCTTATGCCTCCCACATGTTGTTCTCTTTAGTATATATGCCCCAACTATGCAAGCCGACCCTGTAGAGAAAGACAAATTCTACACAGACCTACGCCAACTCATACAAAAAGTGCCTGTAGAAGATAAAATTATTATCCTTGGTGACTTCAATGCCAGAGTAGGAAAGAACTCCGAAGCCTGGAAAGGTGTCTTAGGCAAGCATGGTGTTGGAAATTGCAATGATAACAGACGCCACTTACTAGAGTTCTGTGCAGAACAACAGCTGACTATTACAAACACAATCTTTCAGCAAAAAGATAGCTTGAAGACAACCTGGATGCATCCCCAATCCAAACATTGGCACCTCATTGACTATGTTCTAGTCCACCAGAGAAACATTTGCGATGTCCGTCATACCTGAGTGATGCCCAGTGCATAATGCCAAACAGATCATCGCCTCGTAAGATGTAAACTAAATCTTCATCTTAAGTTCAAACCTAAGAGGGGTGGCATCTTAAAGAGGAGACTCCAAGTCAACAATCTTCAACAAACCACCATGAAAGACAACTTCCAGGCAAATCTGCAAACAAACCTTGAAGACCATCCTACAGATCCTTCTCCTACAGTCTTTGGCAACATATCAAAAACAGTATCCTCCAGTCTGCGGAAGAATCCCTCGGGTTCTCCCAGAAGAAAAATCAAGACTGGTTTGATGAAAACAACCAACAGATCCAGGAGCTGTTGGCAAAGAAGAGAACTGCTCACCAGGCATACCTCGCCCAGCCAACCTGCCATGTAAGAAAAGCAGCTTTCCGCCTCACATGTAGTAAACTTCAACAAAACTCCAAGACATGCAGAACAAATGGTGGATCAATATAGCAGAAAAGACACAGCACTGTGCAGATCTGGGTGATCACAGAGGATTTGGACCTAATTATCAGGTCCAAAGCTCCTTATACAGTACAGATGGGCAAACATTAATTACTGATAATGCCTCCATTCTGAACCGATGGGCTGAACATTTTCAAAGTCTCTTTAGTGCCAACCGAGTAGTCCAAGGCTCAGCTATCCAACATATGATACAAAAACCAATGAAAAATGAATTGGACATAGCTCCCACTTTGGAAGAGACCCTTAAGGCCATACAGCAGATGAAAAACGGCAAGGCAGCTGGGATTGATGGAATCCCACCTGAAGTTTGGAAACACGGAGGTCATGCACGATAAATTCCATGAACTCCTTGTGAATTGCTGGGAAAAAGGGGAACTGCCATCAGATCTCCAAGATGCAGTCATCATCACCCTGTACAAGAAAAAAGGAGCAAAATCTGATTGCTCAAACGATCGAGGCATAACACTGCTTTCTATTGCTGGAAAAATCCTTGCAAGGATACTCCTGAACAGATTAGTTCCTGCCATTGCAGAAGAACTTCTTCCTGAAAGCCAATGTGGCTTCAGAGCCAATAGGAGTACTACAGATATGGTATTTGCCCTTAGACAACTGCAAGAAAAATGTAGGGAGCAGAACAAGGGTCTCTATGTAACATTTGTCGACCTCACCAAAGCCTTCGACACTGTAAGTAGAAAAGGTCTGTGGCAGATCCTGGAAAGACTAGGATGTCCCCCCAAATTCCTTAAAATGATTATCTTGCTACACGAGGGCCAGCGTGGTCAAGTCAGATATGGCAACGCTCTTTCAGAGCGCTTTCTAATAACTAATGGAGTGAAGCAAGGTTGTGTTCTTGCACCAACTTTATTTACAATCTTCTTCTGCATGATGCTCCCAAGGGCTATGGCAGAGCTTGAAGAAGACGACGGCATCTATATATGTTACCGTATTGATGGTAGCTTGTTTAACTTAAGCCGTCTGAGAGCTCACACTAGGACTCTAAACTATCTAGTCCATGAGCTGCTCTTCGCTGATGATGCTGGCCTTGTTGCCCATACAGAAGCCGCTCTGCAGCGCCTAACATTTGCAACAGCTGCAGAGCTGTTTGGGCTGGAAGTCAACCTGAAGAAAACAGAAGTTCTTTACCAGCCTGCACCACAGGACGAACACCACCATCCCCATCGACAAATCTGTGCTCAAGTCCATTCAGCAGTTCACCTACCTGGGAAGCATCATCTCCTCAGATGCCAAGATTGACAAAGAGATCGATCACAGATTAGCAAAGGCATATAGTGCATTTGGAAGACTTCACAAAAGAGTCTGGAGCAATAAACACCTGAGGCGAATCACAAAAATCAGTGTGTATAGAGCCATTGTACTGTCTATTCTCCTTTACGGATCTGAAACATGGGTCACCTATCGCCACCACCTACGACTCCTCGAATGCTTTCATCAGCGCTATCTACGCACAATCCTAAATATACACTGGACTGACTATGTGACGAATGTTGCTGTCCTTGAGCAAGCAGGGATCACCAGCATTGAGGCCATGATACTGAGAACACAGCTGTGCTGGGAAGGGCACGTTTCTAGGATGGAGGACCATCGCCTCCCAAAAATACTACTCTACAGTGAACTCGCCACGGGTCAGCATAAGAGGGGCGCTCCATAAAAGTGATACAAAGACTCCCTGAAACAACATCTCAGGCTCGGCCAAATTGATCACCAACAGTGGTCCGCCCTGGCATCACATCGGGAGGCATGGAGATACACTGTCCGGAATGCTGCAGCTTTATTTGAGAACTCATGCTGAACAAGTCTTGAAGACAAACGACAACGCAGAAAGAATCACAACCCGGAAACATCACCCAAGGAGAGCCTCTGCTATGCTTTCTGCAACCGAACTTGTTTATCTCGGATTGGCCTTTTCAGTCATCAGTGCACTTGCAGAAAGCGCAGGATGAGTCGTTCCTGAATCTTCGTTGTGAAGAAAAGCCAGAGAGAGAGAGAGAGAGAGAGAGAGAGAGAGAGAGAGAGAGACGTATGTCATAAAAAAAAGTTGGGAAAAGCTGCAAAGTTGTTGTTGTTGGTTTTTTTTGCAAAGTTTCATTTGGAGTTTTTGCTCCTCCTCCTCCGAATACGGTGAAATGATGTGGGATCCCATTGGGACAAAAAGTGTTCTCCTCGAATTCTATAAGGAGTACAGTATTTTCACTGTAGACAAGCCCAAAGTCTAGTGTCCACTACTGTTTACAGCAAGCTCTCTGATATAACTATAGCTCTTCTGATCCACAAGAAAGAGACTCAAAATTCATGAATTTACAGAAGGCATTTCTCAAACTATAACGCCTACCAAATGAGGTGAAAAGACAAACTAACAAGGCAAAACTGGTACTCAGGAACAATGTAATACAAGCCAAACGAAAAACAGGAATTGATAGAAAACCACTAGTTGTCACCTACAGCTACCACTCAAACATATAATCCACAAGCTAGAACAAGTTCTGGAGAAAAATACTGCCCTTGCACAAGCTTTTGGTGGCAAGCCTTTACTTGCCTCCAAACAGCCTCCAGACTTAAAACAACTAGTCACTACAAAATACCGCATAACATGGAGGGGAACATAGGGCAGAGTCCCTGTTACAAACCCAGATGCCAACTCCATCTCCTAATCTACTCTGGCAGCAGCACTTATACAAACTTATACAAACCTTGTCAGGTTTATGGTCAAGGTCACAATTTGCATCTTTCTGCATGCCATTACACTCTGGGTTTGTCTAAACAGTGAAAATACTCTTCAGGGAATTTGCTGGAAATAGGACCTGTCTAAATGGGATCCCGCACCAATCCACTGTATTCGGAAGGAGGGGGGCACAAAACTGCAAAAACAACGCAGGAAAAGCCTTTGTGGCTTTTCCCGGAGTTTTAAAAAAACAGTGAGGGAGTGTGCATTCCTGTTTGTTGGGACAAGTGATTCGCTTTGAATCGCTTCCCAATAGGAGAGGAAGTGGAAAGCTGATTGGCCAGGCAAGTGCAGGGGAGGGCTTGCTAACAGGGCAAGTGCCCGTTGCTGCCATGTTGGATTTTTACCTTTGCAAGTGATCATTAAGGCGATAAAACAGGTGTTTTTTGGTTTTTGCTGTCCTTGTTTAATAAAAAAATTGCTCTATTGTACCCTGGATATTATTATTATTATTATTATTTTTTTAAGTTAAGTGGCTGCAAAGTACAAACACGATTAAATCGCTCATGGCTGCCATCTAGCATGCAAAGCTTATGGAGGCAAAACCATCATTAAGACAAGTCACTGCTGCTGCGAAATGCCATTACTGCAGGGCACTTTGATTTTGGGGGGCTCGTATAGACAAGCCCTCTGATTCCACTATGTGATTGTACTTAAATAAGGCCTGAAGTCTGTATTACATCAACAGATTTGAACAAATGGCCTGAAATCTACAAAATCCCATGGTAAAATAAATCAGTTAGTCTTAAGGGTGACATTGGATTTTGTTCTCCTCCTGGTTTCCTTTTTATAATGAAACAGACTAACATGGCTCTCTTTAAAAACACTTTGTTTGGGATGGTCAATGCTTTGGATAATTTATTTCCAAATACTTATATTTTTAAAAGTGAGATTTTTTTTGGCCCTGTGGGGTGAAGAAAAACAGTCTTGAGAGGTACATGCAGCCAATGTATTGCATACCCCTTCCTGGGGAATGGGAAAAGAGTATTCTGGAAGCAGGAATGGCTGGCTGGCTGGCACATTAAACAGGAGCAATCCATACAGATAGTTTGTTGCGAGTCCTGCTTCTGTATGAATGAGGACCTTTTCAGTAGCACTGGGATCTTTTTTAAATGTAGTTTTTATTTTTACATTTGATTGTCTTGGATTCCCCCAACATTAAAAAACAACAACTCAGTTTGGTGTCCCTAACCACAGCTTTGCCAAGAAAGTCATCATCTGCACAGCCTTGCAAAGATCAGTATCACCATCATCAGCCTTTACCCCAATGTTCCTGCATAAGCTTCTCAATCCCAGTTGCACACAGCTCATAAGCACTTAACATTCCCCAGTCCCTCACCTAAACAGGAAGTGAGACAGCAAAAGAGAGGTAAGAAGAAAATATAGCTAACAGTATATTTCCATGTCATCCCCCTCGGAACAGTCTGCGTTAAAAGCATTCATTCTGTAACACCTGTGCTGAAGTAATGCACTGAAATTCACAAAAGCTCTCAGGGCATATCTGGTATTTTTATACTATGAAAATGGAGCCCTAGGCACCTTCCCGCAAGGAGCTGTAGGAATTCTAATGATGAAGATTAAAAGAGTGGTTTTAGACAGAAGAGAATCTGGGCATCAGCCATACTGATTCCTGCCAGTCCAAACAGCAAACTAGAGCCCTAAGGGGACCACAACAGTGATGTAATACAAATGAGGAATTGGCACATGAATAGTTGTGCACACTTGTATCTCTCTTTTTCTGATACTGAACTGCCAGTACAAGAATCTACTTTCTGGATGCAGCCAAGCACAACCACAGTACAGTTGTCCCTTCATATTAGCTGGGGTTTGGTGCCAGGACCCCCCATGGATACCAAAATCCGTAAATACTCAAGTCCCATTATATGCAATGGCATAGTAAAATGGTGTCCCTTATATAAGATGGCAAAATCAAGGTTTGCTTTTTGGATTATTATTTTTAAAGAATATTTTCAAGCTGTGAATACTTAAATCCGTGGATACGGAGGGACAACTGTATATAGAAATGAACAATATGTCCACATGTAATTTAAATGAAAAGCACAAAATGAGAAATGGAAATGAATGTATATCTTGTACTAACAACCTGACAGAAAGCAGAGCAATCTCTCAGAACATCGCTCTACCCAAGAGAAATGGAAAAGCCAAGCTATCTGACAGACCATACCTCCCCTTATGAGCTTGCCTGGACCCTGAGATCTACAAGAGAGTCCCTTCTTTCAGTCCTATCACTTTCACAGATATGGTTGGTGGGGATACATGGTAGGACCTTCTCGATGGCTCGAGGAGCAGAATGGGACATAAAGCCTTCAGACAAATATGTATCCAAGCTGTTTCTAAAACACTACCAGGTCACCTATTATTTTCAAATTTTTTAGATGACGACGATGACAACAACATAACCTATTATTTTCTGAGGCTGCCAAGAGAATGTCCAAGGCCCAGAAGTGAAAATCCAGAGAGGATATTCCATTTCATGAACATTTATGCATACTCTCAATACTTTTTTACGATTACTGAAAAGTCACCTGATAAGTGATGATGAGCTTTTAATATTAAATGTAGTGTAATTTTCAATTTAGTAGAACCGGCTGCATATGATTATTCATTTCCAAATTATGTCATTTTCCATTAAATTAAAATTAAAACATTCATTTCCAAATTATGTCATTTTCCAATGGTGCCTTCCGTCAGTTGTTGCTGTTGTTAACTTTATTTATATTGCTCCTTTCCCCCAAGACTGGGATTCAAGGCAGCCATATTACAGCATAGTTACAACATACAAAAAGTCAACATTGAAACAGAATCATGCTATTAACAATATTAAAACAATCCAAAACATACACTTAAAAAGGATAAGAAGTAGTTAAAACAATTTATGCAATACCGCATCCTCTTATAAGGCTTTTCCTTAAAAGCCTTCAGTTCTAAAATTCTATCTGAATAATAAAAAGCTTCACTTGCCAACAGAAGAACAGCAAAGAGGGGGATATTCTAGCTTCCTTATGAAGTTTCAACATTCCAGGGGAAGCAATGGAGAAGGTCCTATCATGTATTCTCACCAACCATATCTGTGAAGGAAGGTGATGAGACTGAAAGAAGGGCCTCTCCTGTAGATCTCAGGGTCCAGGAAAGCTCCTAGTGGGAGGTATGGTCTGTCAGATAGCTTGGACCTAAGCTGTATAAGGCTTTATAGTTCATAAACACCACTATAAATTGTGCCTGGAAACACACCAGCAACCAGTGGAGCGATTGAATCTAGGAAGTTGTATGAGCCCTGTAACCAGTTCAGCAATAGTTTAGCAACATCTGCAAATGGCTTGGGTTTATTAGGCTGGTATCCAATTTTTTTAGCATGGTCAACTTTGGAACTGCAGCGGGGGTGGGGTGGGGGTGGGAATGCATTGAATACCAAAACCTTATTTACAGATGGAGAATAGACTGCGCTCACAGACAGAGTGAGCAAGGCTTTTCCAGGTAAGGAACAGCACGTGTCTGGGGCGACAATTAAGGGGTTTACTTCAGACAATTCAGCAGTATAATTTGTTAGGGTTTGAAAGCCACCAACATGTAAACAGAAGGCTGGACATGCAACCAGGAACATCTGTGCAAAAACGTTTAGGCTGCTGTTACAATGTCTGCTGTGTTTTCCTTCCCATGCCCTCCTGGTCATACACGCAGCCAGTGGAGAGAGACCATCTTTTGTACAAAACTCCTGATCACAGACATTGCTCTTGCTCCCTCCAAGCAATTTGTGGCCAATTATAAAGTTAGAACACTGAATGGTAAAGCCTCCCATTTTGTTCTCTTTTTTTGTTCTCTTTGGTACAGAAGTTCACAATACATATGTAATTGCTCTAATTTTTTTCCACCTCCTTTAGGGAAAGAGAATATTTTCTTTTTAAAGGATATTAGTAACCCTCTGGCAATTCCATTTATCTCTTCAGCACAATGACTCTGGAAGTATCAGCTCTCTTTCACATACACAGAGGAGGGGGTAAAAAGAAGGACGGTGAACACCTTCTGAGACAATGTGAGTTGCAAGTGTACATTACACACACACATACAGACATACAGTTCTTTTTCTCTCTTGTGTTTTTTGTTTCAGCAACTGAGACAAGTCCAACACAAAACAAAAAATGACACTTTCATAAATATTGAAGTGCAGACACCCTGTAATAATGCAGAGTTAACAATGTACATATTTTATTTATGCAATAAGACAGCAGGGATGTGCTGATTTATTTGCTTGAGATAAAAGGTTTTGAGGCACTGCTGGTATATCCAAGCAGGAGGGGTTAATGCTATATTTTAAAATAAAATCAATCAGGAATGAGCACTGTTCCCTTATCCCATTTTCATGCATTCTCGCCATTGCCTGGCTCTCAAAACACAGAAATGGTCAGGTTTCACATTCCTCATAGCTTCTTGTTTATTACATAATTAGTAACCATGCCAGCACTTTCCAGGGGGGAAAAATACAAACTGAAAAACGGCCAGTCTGCCTCTCTGCATGTTTTAACTTTCTTTCTTAGAACCTGAACAAAATAATCCCCAGGAACAGCCAGAAGTCATGCTCCCCTTGATATATTATCATCCATAGACTTCTCCCAAGAGAGTAGTAGACTTCCTATTAGACCACAGTATTCTGCTTCCCCATATTCATCCATATTCTGGTACTTGCTGTGTTTAGCAACAATACTATATTGAATTGCCTTCGCATGTCTAGCAATCTTGTTCTTTCGTTCTGCTTTTTTTTTTTTAAGAAGCAGTTAGGGACATCCCAATATTTGATAGTCAGGGCTAGGAAAAGGGACCATTCGGACTACAACTGTTAGAATCCACCACCTGGAGAGTTCTGGGACTTGTAGTCCAATAAATGCCTTTTCAAAATCTTGGTTGTGGTCATTAGTCTCTCCAATGAAGGTTTCAGTGACTTTTGGATATTGAAAAAAATATTGAAAGGAGTGGGGGAATCAACTTCACAGGAGAGCAAAAACATTCATAAGATTTATATAAACTGTCTTTTTTCTAAGCTGGAACTTTCTCAGTTGATTTAAGCTATTTCTGAATGTCATTGCTAAAGTGTGAATAGATTTCTCTTCTTTGAAATAAACAAAGCCTACCAATACAGTATCCAAAGCTTCACAAGAGGTGTTTGCATGCCTACAAGTTTGTGTCACCAGAACACACCCCTGCTCCTCAGCTTCACTCTACAAATCCAGTTCATGGATATGTCCTGTCAACCATAGAGCTCCACAGGGTGCCTGTATACTTCAGTCTGCTGCCCAGTCACCAGAAAAGAGAGAATGCCAGAGCTGCGGAACCAGGTCTTGGCTTATGCCTTCACTGTTTGAGGCAGATGTTAAGTAACAAGACCACAATAAATTCTGGTTTCCTTGCAAGTCTTATTCTGACAAACTGCCATTGTAAATACTTGAAGCCTTGTTGTTGTTGTTGTTGCTGTTGCTGTGGGCCTTCTAGTTGTTTCCAACTTGTAGTGATTCTAAGTGAACCTATCATAGGGTTTTCTTGGGAAGATTTGTTCAGAGGGGGTTTGCCTTTGCATTCCTCTGAGCTGAGAGAGTGTGACTTGTGGGTTTAAATGGCCAGGCGGGGATTCAAACACTTTTCTCCAGAGTCATAATCCCACTCTACTGTAGGCTTCAAGTGGGGGCCAGCTCAAACCACTACACCAAGCTGGCACCCACTTGAAACCTACAGTGTGAATAAAAGCATCTCCTTAGATAAGTAAGTCCTGAAACAAAGCAGGGTCCCACACTACTCAGTCCCACACAAACTGTTTAGAAAAGGTAGAATATACGACAGAGCAACCTCTCCAGATGTAAGTAAGTCTGGGAAGCCACTGTCATCACCTTTCACTTTTATTCATCTTCCCTATCCTCATTTTTAGGCATCTGTTCTATGGCTCAATTTCTATTTGCTGTACAAGGGAACATTTTGTGGTTATTTCCCCCCCCCCCAGATTGCTAACTCCTCTTTGGGAGAAAGGTGTTAGCCTTACCTTTTTAGTACTGAAAGGTTGGGTGTGGCTTTGTATAATATAACACATTATAGGTTGGGTTGGCTATAAACAATAGGCGGATGGGGGCTGTCAACACAGTGTCTGCTTCCATGTCCCTTTGTGGAACACAACATGCATTGTTGCTAGAAGCAAAACTAAACGGCCATCAAGAAATGAAGCATCTGTACTAAATGTCCATCGAGCCTACATATCTCACAAAGGGAAGCTGCAAATGAACTGCTATAAAATCAGAGAAGTTGAACATTCTCAAGCCAGTGAAGATGAGAAGTCGCTTAAGGTGGCATGGAGCTAATGTATCTAGATCTCCCAATGACTTCATTTAATCTCATTCTGATGAAAAGCTGGTTCTGAAAAACATGAACAAAACCGAATATTTCTCCCTACAATGTTGAGAGAATCATAGAACTGTAGAGTTGGAAGAGACCACAAGGGCCATCCAGTCCAACCCCTGCCACGCAGGAATCACGATCAAAGCATCCCTGACAGATGGCCATCCAGGAAGGAGACTCCACCACACTCCGAGGAGTGTGTTCCACTGCCGAACAGCTCTTACTGTCAGAAAGTTCCTCCTAATGTTGAGGTGGAATTTCTGTTCCTGGAGCTTGCATCCATTGCTCCGTGTTCTAGTCTCTGGAGCAACAGAAAACAAGCTTGCTCCATCCTCAATATGACACCCCTTCAAATACTTAAACAGGGCTATCACGTTGTCCCTTAACTGTCTTCTTTCCAGGCTAAACATATCCAGCTCCCTAAGTCTTTCCTCATAAGGCATGGTTTCCAGACCTTTTGCTGTTTTAGTCGCCCTCCTCTGGACATGCTCCAATTTGTCAATATCCTTTTTGAATTGTAGTACCCAGAACTGGACACAGTATTCTAGGTGAGGCCTGACCAAGGCAGAATAGAGTGGATCATGATGGTTGTAGACCAGGGTAACTCAAAGGTAAGCTGGATTTTTCTATCAGTGTAGATGATAGGACCTGAGGGGGGATACATTTCAGATAGGACCTGAGGGGGGAGAACTCACTTTGGGCTACACAATGTGTCAGGCAAACTGTTGTCCCTACTTTTCCCTGTACAATACAAATGTGGACTTTACCCATGTTTCCCCTTCTTAACCTCTTCTACAGGTATATGGGCTGGACTGGGTTCCACAGGCACCAAAATGGCTATTGTCTAACAAAATCCTAGGGAACCAAGGAAGCTGCTCAACCTTAACCTCCTTGGATAAGTCAACAACAACTTCCTCTCCTTTTCTGCCTTTTCCCTAAAACTGGGATCAAGGTAGCTTTCACTGAATTAAAACAAATACAGATAAAAACATATAAACATAATGAAAACACATAAAATATTACTATTAAAATGAAATTAAACTAATCCAGAGAATATTATGGATTTTAAAACATATCTATAAAAGTTATAAGTCAATAAAATAGCACATTACTAAAATCTCTTACAGACAGCTCCTAAAAGCCTGTAGGAATAGAATAGAAGGAACAGCCCAAGCTGTCTTAGAATTCTCTAGCCTCCTCAAGGAGAGAATTTCAAATCTTTGGAGCATCCACTAAGAAGTCCTCCCATGTTCCCACCAGTTGTACCAATGAAATCAATGCAGCCAAGTTGTTCATTTTATTTCTTTTCTTAATATGTATTTTTGCTATTATTACTTATTTCACTTATATGATACAAATTACACATAACAAACACTTTAACATATTAAGCATATTATACATTCATATTCTATATTATACATTCACCCAAACACACACACAAAACATCTTACGATCACATAGAACATTCAACTGACTTTTAGCTTATCAAACTGGAGACATCATCTAACTTTATAAACCATTTCCCCCTTATTCATACATAAAATCAGTTAATCTTCCAGCTATTTTGTTTTATTCAAGATCTTCAAAAACCAAGAGATTAGACATTCTTTCTTTCTTTTCAATGTAACTCAGAAATGGTTCCCAGTCCTTTAATTATTTTTCCAGATTTCTCTTTAATTATTATAGTCAATTTGTCAATTTTGGCCAAGTAAAGTATTTTATAATAATACTAATAATAATAATACTAAGTTATTTATTACCCGCCTCTCCCCTCAGGATCGGGGCGGGGTACAACATCACAATGCATCACATACAATTCAGTACAATTCAAGTAAGTTATACATTACAATACAATACAATACAATACAAGCAGGTTATACAATTTTCATACAAATCAGAAATCAATACAGACAAACATTGCAGACAATTACAAACAGCTGTACAGTGCAGACAATATAACTGCCAGTAGATGGTGCTGCTGGCACTGCAGGTGCAGTCAGAATGCACTGTACAATGATAAGTGACATGCTGCTTTTTGAGAAACCATATTACCATACTAGTTTCCACAGCACATCACCCCAGCTCTTAATAAGCTGGTCCTCATTTTACTGAATTACAGAAGGCTGAGTCGACCTGGGGGGCCCTGGGATCGAACCTATAGACTCAAGATCTAACATGAGTTCTTTTTGGCTGCAGTGTTGGCTGCATTAGCATACTGCGCCACCAGGGCCCCCAGTCATTTATTTCAGGTGGTTCTATTTTTCCCTCAATTTCTCACATAAATTATTCTGGGTTTGTTCATTTTACTTCTAGGCTTCATTGGCTTAAAGTGCAACACTGGGAAAGGACAAAGGCACGGGCACAAATAGATAGAATTCACCTTTCCAGTGACATATTTTAGCTGGGGCTAATCTAGATGAGAGGATATACAGCACGACCCCCGTATCCACGGAACCAATATCCATGGTTTCAGTTATCCATGGGACACAAAACAGAACACATACCATAGAGATCTCCTAGAAAATTTCTAGACAGCCATCTTCTCTAGACATTTTCTAGGTCCTCCAAGGCAATTCTATGGTATTTTAAACCAGGAGTCCCATTATTTTCAATGGTGTTCATTGTTATCTGCAGTTTCTATATACAGGGGTCCTAATGTAATGCTCATTTCTGCACATTATTGCAAATTTGCAGCAGTGTACTTTTGTCTCCACAGTCTTTCAGCAAAAACAATACGCTGAGAAGCTATCTGCATTTGAAAGTTCACATTCCTCTGAATCAAAATGGTGGCCATAAATTAGCATGTTATACGCTGCTGCTGCTGCCACACAGTTTTTTTTTTAAAATAATAAAGCAAAGGTGTGCAAGTGTGACCTTCTCAAAAAAATTATCTGGGCACCTTGGCGGGGGGTGGGTGGGAATGCATGATTGCTAATGTGAAAATCCAACAGATTGCTTCTGGGTGTTATGTTGCTGGCAAGCTCCCCACGCATGTCCAACCAATCTGATCTCTAGTTCCGCCCTCTCCAAGAATGTGCAACAAATCAAACTGGTTGTCCTAATGAGCCCTAATGTACATTTCCTGTTTTTTTTGTTTTTTTTTTAATTCAGGAAAAGCTTTTTGGCCCCCTCATTCCAAATAAGGCGAATCACCGTGGGATCCCATTGGGACAAAAAGTATTCTCCTCAAATTTTATGAGGAGTATTTTTATCATCTAGGCAAGTCCCTGAATTGCATGGAAGCCAAATAATTTTTTCTTGGTGGGATGTATAAACATACAAATATATGTACATACAATATATACAAATACAAATATAAACACAGTAGCCTTTTCTCACTTTCAGGTAACCAGCTGGATTATGCAATGGGAAGGGTGAGAAGAAACTGTGATCAGAACGGTGTAGCTGAGCTTGGTGATCACTACAATGGGTTTGCCAGGTCATGGTCCTAAGGGAAAGATGCATTTCAACCTCACACTCCAATTTCCTTTTTCCTCCTGCTGCCTCTGTTTCTATACTTAACTCTCAGTATAGTATCTGACTTCTTAAATTGGAGCAAATACTCTGTTCCAGGAGAATGCTAGCTACTATGTTCCAGCACTAAGGAGATTATCAGATGCAGCAAAAAGTACTTTATCAGAATGCCAGGATGACATTTCTGTCCCACAAATAGGACCCAGTTTCACATGTCCTTGTAGCATTATGCTCCTGTGCTGCACTAGTTAGTAAGGTGGCGCTTTTCATTGATAGCAGCTGCAGTACAGCAGCAGAACTGTTGCAGTACAGGAGCAGAATGCGACGAGGACATGTGAAACCGGGTTCCGTTTGCGGGACAGAAACGTTGTCCTGGCATTCTGGTAAGGTCTTTTTGGATATGTCTGATAATCTCCTAAACCTGGTAAGGGCATGTGCTTTGTTTCTGTTTCTGTCTCCAACCTGTTGTTTCTACAAATATCTGTCTACCTCTTTGATCAGGTGACATGGTCTGCTGATCATGCATGCATGTATGGTCCTTTCTTTTCCTATCCTACTCTTACATCAAAGATGGGGAGGGGGTGCAGTGCTGGATCTTGGTTGGAATTATTGGCATTCTAAATCTTGTCTGCCACATGACCACACCCACCTCTGTCTTAATCTCTTTGTACTTTCTGAGACTTTGGTGCAAAAAACAAAACCCTCCTCTAATACTGTTTTTCATTCATCATAACTCTCAAAACTCTGCTCCTGTTTTTCTGAAATGTGGCAGGAGACTTATCTACGGTCACCATTAATTTAGTTAATTTCAGGCAAATTGCTCACCGGTCTAAACTAACCACTGAAAGACAGCCGGCTTCATTTTAGTGAAAGGGTGACTAGGTGGCAAATTTTAAAATCGTATAAGTATTTGCTGATTTTCCCTTTATAGTCAATAAGAGAAATATCAGAGGTGTGTGTGGGTGAGGGTAAAAAACTTCCCTCTGTGGACATGCATGCCTAAGTAAGACTGGTTGTCAACAGATGCTCTAAACCAGGACAGGGCAAATTATATATGGTCAGAACGTATGAGATGAATCAAATCCGTCACCCTCAGGGTGGGAAGCAAGGTGTCTTTCTATGCCTGAGTCAGAAATCCCAAGAATGTGGTCATTATCCTTTTGCCAATGAACAATATACCAAGACTGCTGAGCAGAGGAACAGAGAACAAGATTTCAAGTGCTGTGTATCCAACCAAATATCAAATGTAACATCTAGGAGTTCCGATTATGCACCCTAGGCGATGTATTAGTTGCTTCTCACTGACAATGGATTCCTGGTAAATGGTGTAGAAACATACCTGCTTTCCCAGCAAATTCATATTCCAATCTAAAACATGACTTCCATTTTCTTGTTTCTAATCCAAAATGCTGGCAATTCACACAAGTTGCTCTGAACAGAGTCTCTAGGAGACCACTGTAAACAAGCCCTAATTGTGTCTTCAGCAAACATCAAAGTGTGTGAGTATTTGTGTGGTCAAATTTGTGATTTTATGGCAGACAGATAAGTAGAAGAATCAAATATATTTATCACGGTAGATTTTAAAGCAGCAGCACACCTTGGACACAGTGGCTCCACTTCCCAACAGATCAAATCTTAGCTACTTTAACATAAAAGCAGTTAGTGGGCTGCATTGCCATGATGAAGCTTACTTTGCTACCCACCCACAATGCTCCCTCCATACAAATTCATGCATGTCTATTTAGATACATGTGTGTGCATTGAGACAATGTCTGCTTCTTGTACCAGTTGACTGCTACTCTCTGCTAGGAGTTAAAGCCATTTCTCCCAGAGACATGATGTGATCACTTTTGATACCAATAAAGAGCCATATTTTATGGAAATAATATCTACAATAAAACAAAAAGCTGGAGGCCTCTCTGTGCTTTTGTAGTGCTTCAAATAACTTCCACTTGATAAATACTGACTAAAACCATTCATAAGCCAGGTTTCTTGCTGATGTCTTTTTAATATCCTCTGAACTTCAGACAATGAACACAGAATTCCTTCTGTCCAAGCTATTTCCTATTTTGTGCTGCACAAAACAACCACCTCAAAGAGGATTTTGTTTTCTGTTTTTGCTCCTTATACAGCAACAGAAAAATGTGTGCTATTGAAGGAAGGGTGTATTCGTTTCCCCAGTGCCTTGTTATCTATTGTATTTGTATTTGCAAAATAAAACCCAGTGACATTTAAACACAGAGCCAAGTAGTTCTGCTCTCTACAACTGGGACAGATTTTAATTCACTTCACCTTTTCTGGTTTCTGTACTGAAGCCACTGAGATATGATGTGTGCTGGCTCAGCATTTTTCCCCTTGGATTCCCTTAGTCAGTTGGATTTGCCTTGAAAGGGCAGCACAGTGAGTTTAGATTATAAACCAAGGGTGAGAAACCTATCTTTGGGCCATATGACTAATGCTGAAATGTGCACATGTCATGATTTCTCTTTCTGTCTCTCTCTCTCTTTCTCTCTCTCTCTCTCTCTCCCCCCCCCGACACACAGACATATACTCTCATTCATAACCTATGCAGAGATCCATGAAAGAAAAAGAAGTCCACCTTCAGTAGAAAGGGAAAGAAAGCCACAGAAGAACATACTATATTTTACTTTGCGTAGGCACACAAAGGAGCATGAAAGAATAAACATCATCTTATCTCCACTTTCTTTCAGTATCAAGGTAATCTGTAGGACAGTTATATGAGAAAACATCAGGAAAAAGAAGAACCAAATTAGCAGATACCATTGAGCACTTGCAATGAGCAGACAGCAGTGGAGAAGGCTAGGTTGCTTAGATCTTCGAGTGGTCTTCTGTGAATTCACACAGTGGGTTACTCCTGCACCTGTGCAGAGCGTTTGGAACCATCTAGAATCGCTAGGCAGAATTGACTTTGCAACATTTTGGCGGTAACTCTGCCCATTCCTAACGGTCCCTATATAGGCGCTCCCGCCTAAATCCTCTCAGTTCCTTTAAGGACGCTGCAAGTACCAGCATCAGGAACATTAAGCATATATGCCATAGCAGGACACAGAGGGGAGGATGGGCGGGTCTGTGTGAATTCACAGAAGACCACTCGAAGATCTATCGTTACAGGTAAGCAACCTGTCCATCTTCGAGTGGTCTCTGTGAATCCAGACAGTAGGTAGATTAGCAAGCTTCACTTACAGGAGGAGGATGTCATGCTAAGAGATTTGACGAGGACAGTCAATCCAATGAGACAAGTCCTCTAACCCAATAAATGCAATTAGTCATCACAAACCCCAGGAGCATGAATCTGCACAGGCACATCTTTTTAAATAGTTACCACTGGACAGAGGCACTTAAACATAAGAGGCAAAGCATTTCATACCATAGAACATGAGTCAATCAGTGAATGGTGAAGAGCAACACTGCCCTCCCAAAGGCTGCCTCGTCACAGGACCGAGTGTCCAATCTATAGTGGGAGATGAAAGTCAACAGTGTGGACCAGGTGGCTGCTTTACACACATCCTCCAAGGGTATCCCTGAGAGGAAGGCAGCTGAGGTGGACACAGACCTCGTGGAATGTCCTTGAACCCGAGAAGGCAAGGGCTCTTTTAGGAGGAGAGGCCACACTCGTTGACGCTGTGGTGGTCAGACATAGCGTCTTTTCATATAAGAAAGACTTCAGCCTGGACAGGTGTTGTTTGTGGGCCTGCAGCGTAAAGTTGTGGCAGTGGACACACGTGTCTATGTTATGTGCCTCCCCGAGGCAAATCAGACACTTTGAGTGCCCGTCTGAGGCAGGTAGTTTTGCCTGGCAGACGGAGCACTGTTTAAATCCCGCCGACTTAGAAGCCATTATTAAGAGAGGTCAAACCTTTCCGAGTTGAGGGTCCAAATCCGAGTCCAAAGCCAAGCCAAATTACCAGAGAAAGAGTGGTCGGGGCACAATCCAAGTCAACACAGTAAGACACAAAAGGGAAAATCGAAATCCAAGTCGTAGTCAAAACAAATCCTGAGAGAAACCACTGAGAGGAAGAAAGCACTAGCGATAACGATTCCTAACGTGCTGCTCACGTGGCAGACGAAAGGAACTGAGGGGATTTAGGCGGGAGTGCCTATATAGGGACCATTAGGAATGGGCGGAGTTACCGCCAAAATGTTGCAAAGTCAATTCTGCCTAGCAATTCTAGATGGTTCCGAATGCTCTGCGCAGGCGCAGGAGTAACCCACTGTGAAGATACAGACTAGTTTGGCCCATCAGGTCCTAAGTTTCCCCTACTTTTCACAAAGTATTCAAATCACAGAATCTTAGAGCTGGGTTGCAAGAGCCATCTAGTCCAACCCCACCATGCAGGAATACACAACTAAAGTACTCCTGAAAGATGCCCATCCACCCTCTGTTAAAGACCTCCAAAGAAAGCGATTCTACCACCCTTGAAGGCAGCCTATTCTACTATCAAACAGTTTTTACAGTAAAGTTCTTTGTAATGTTTAGGTGGAATCTCTTTTCTTGTACTTTGAACCCACTGGTATGAATTCTAGTTAAAATGAATCAGAATGGTTTAGCCACAAATAATAGGCTTTATCATACCAAACAAAGCAATGGAGGACACTACATGTTGGGGAGCCCAACCCTTCACAAAAAGACAGAATTTTCTATCTGCTCAATAGCCCTTACTGTGCTCTCACTCAAGGCTACTCACTGGTACACAATAATAGGCAGCATCCTTAACTAATGGATTGCATACTATAAATGAATAAATATGTACAATGTGGCCAAGGCTGTGAAAAAAAGGTGTTCAATTCATAAATTGCTCCAAACAGCATGTATGGCAAGCAGGTCCAGCTGATCTATCAGTGTAGGAATAATTATGAATGTCAGTGGTACAAACTAAGCAGGGTTTATCCCCAGAATCTGCTTTCATTGTAAAGGCACAGGGCCATGGGATATATGAAGTTAAGTAGAAAGAAAGTTCCTTTCAGCATGTATTGAGTACTTTTCCATCACCATGAGTAACCATACAAACATACAAATGGGACTAAAGGAAGGCCAACTTTCATAATGTTGAGCCTTCAATGTCCCATTCAAAAATATTGCAGTGTTTGACTCACAGAAAAGCAATTGTGTGTTTAGGATATGGGAGCTAAAGAGAGAAAAAAGGGGAAGGAGGAAATGTAGATGTTGTAGAGCAAAAAGAAGGGAAGTTCATGTTAATAGGAATGGAAGGGTTGATTAATGGGGGAAATAAAGAGATATAAAAATGGCAGATCAACAGACAAGGAACAGGAAGATGTTACAGAGGTATTTGTGCAGCTTTTGCTATAATTAAAATCCCATCACTTCCATCATTTCCAGAAGCTAGAAAGTTTGACTGCAGTTACAAAGGACAAACCAAGCCCTCTCATCTATGTTAAGGAGGCCTGAATGGAGCTCTGTTGCCAGAAAAAAGAGGTATGGACAAATTGCCCTCCATTCCAGAAGCTCTGCTTCAGTATGTCCATAAAGGATATAGCCAAGCTGTAAGAAGGCTGCCAGTTTATAGGAGTCCAAAGAGGAAGATCAAGGTGAGGGGTATCTCTCAGAGATGGATAATGAGTCCCTTGTGAGTAAGAGCAATGACAGTTTCAGTATCCATAATGCAGCTTTACAGTCTCACAAGCTGGGTGATTCCATCCCAAGCAGCTCTGCCTCAGTTGTAAGTAAAGGGGAACCTCCAGCTACTCAGAAGAGATTCCCAGGTACTGAGCCAGCAGCATTGCCATCACCTGCTTCCCTGTCTGACAGGGGATATAAGGGGCTGCCTGGGTGGCCTGAGAGAGCCAGTACACCAAGGAGAGAATGCACCACCACTCAAGAAAAGAGAAATTTGTAGCTATCCCATTATCCAATTGTGGGGGCTCTCTTCCCCCAGAACTGCTGCCTGCCTGCCTGATTGCTGCCAGCTGAGAAGACCAACTACATACCTGCAGGATCAGGCTCCCGGCTCCCCAGGTACTGAGCCAGCAGCATTGTCATCACCTGCTCCACTGCCTGACAGGGGGCATAAAAGGATGCTTAGGTGGTGGTCCCACTGCCACAACTGTGACATCTCAGGGGGATACCCCTTTGGGGATGGAGCAAGGGTGAGGACCAGTTACTCTGTTGGGGAGTGAAGAGGAGGGTTTTCTCCCTTTTAAAATTAGTCTCCCACTTTAAAATGTCCTGCTGGCAACTAAATATTAAATGTGTAGAGAGAATGGGTGGATAAGCAGCCCCGGGAGAAGCCATTGCAACATTAAGAGGTAGAGGGAGATACAGAGTGGGGAGGCAGAGCTATTAACATAGGAGAGGGGAGAGCCACAGACTGTTTGTGGGCCCTAAACTATCCCCCACCTCAAATAGTCTGGATAGCCTTGGCAACAATCCTCCTGGGCTGAAAATACTGCTTAATGCTAGGTGGATAAAAGGAAAAACACCTTTGATCCAGGACCACATCTTGGATGAGCATGCTGACCTTGCTTGTATTACAGAGACCTGACTGGATAAAACCGGGGTGGTGGTGGTGGCCACCTGTGTTTCTGTGGAGCAGGAGCAAGGCCTATGGGGCAGGGAGGCAGAGTTGTAGTGGTCTACTGAGATTCCATCTTCCTCACCAGATGCCCTGTCCCACAGTCTGCTGGCTTTGAATGTGTGTACTTAAACATGGGTTGCAGGGGCAGAATAGGGACTCTGTTGGGTCTGCTGCCCACCCTGCTACTTAACAGTCTCCCTTCCTGAGCTGGCTGAGTTGGTGTTAGAGTTCCCTCATCTAGTTATGCTAGGGGACTTCAACATCCATGCGGAGATCTCTCTGTCAGGACTAGCTCAGGACTTCATGTCTTCCATGACAATCATGGGTCTGTCCCAAGTACTATCTGATGACACCCATGTTGCAGTACATAATCTGGACTTAGTTTTCTGTTTTGGGGCAGGATGATGGTGATTTGGCTGTGGAGGAACTTTCTATAGTTCCGTTGCCATGGAGGCTTTGGAACTCAGAGCCTCTGCAGTGGTGGGGGACCAATTAAGATGAGGCTTATGGATCTGGATGGATTCCTGATGGCTCTTGGGGAGTTTCCTATTGCCTTAATGGGTGAACCTGTTGAAGTCTTGGCTGATCTCTGGAATAGGGAAATGGCCAGGGTGGTGGACACAATTGCTCCTAAACATCCCCTCTCACATGATGGAGCCAAGCAAGCAACCTGGTTCACTAGAGAGCTGGCAGTGATGAGATGGGACAGAGATGAGAGTGATGATGGTGGAAGACCTGGAACAAGTTCAATCAAACACAGGCTACAGCTCATTAGAAAACCAATGCTGTGGTGGTGGCAGCAGTGAAGAAATTCTTCTTTACTGCCACCATTGCATCCACACAGTGATTTCCAGTGGATCTATTTCAAGTGGTCAGGGGCCTATTCTGCCCCATAAGAGTAGTATATAAACCACTCGGAAGTCCATTGTGAAGAATTTACAGAGCACTTTGCGGATAAAATCGCCTGGATCCGGATCTGACTTGGATGCTGTAGTTGATACAGGTTTGGTGGATGTAACCTTGGCCCCTGCTTGTCAAGTGTTAGTGGGTACATTTCAGTCTGTGTAACCTGAGGATATGGCCAGGATACTTGGAGAGGCGAGAGCCACCACATACGTACTGGACCCATGCCCTTCCTGGCTGTTGAAAGCTGCCCGAGGGGGACTGGCAGATTGGGTAAGGGGAGTAGTGAATGCCTCATTACATCTAGGCAGGTTTCCATCTTGTTTGTGGTGAGGCCATTATTGAAAAAATTCTCCCTGGATCCCACCATACTGGAGAATTATTGATCAGTCTCCAATATGGTCTGCAGGTTTGATATCTGCGGATTGAGCCTCAAATTAGGAGAAGGAAGAAGAGCGGGCCCTACGAGTCACCACAGCCTTAGCTATCCCACCACTCCCCAGCCTGTAGGAGCCTGCTCCTTCTCCTCTTTTTCCTCCTGTGTGCCACAAGTCTTTGTTTCACCTGGGTAACCAGCAGCAACATTTTTTCCTCCTTTCCTCAGTTTTTTCCATGCTTCAGCTCCCCGCTGCCCTTGCCTGCCTCCTTTCTGCCCTTGCCTGCTAACGGCCCAAGTCTGCCCAATGCTGCCACCGCCCCTTCCTCCTGTGCGCAGGCAGCAGCTCCAGGTGGAGACGCCTCCATGAAGGCAGCAGCAAAGGGTCAGGGCTTTGCCATCACTTCCTCCATGTTCTGTAGCTGCTGCTGCTTCCTGGGGCAGCTTGCCAGAGCCACTGATTCCGACATAGCTTCATGCGCCCCAGTCTGGGCAAAAGAGATACAGGCGGTGTGCAGGAGGAGGAAGAAGCAGGGGAACAGAATCAGTGTGTCCTGAATTCACAGTGGCAAGTGCCTGAGGACCAACAGGGGAGGAATGCAGGAACAACAGGGTAAGGAGTGCTGTCCCAGCCTGTTGCCAATTGTCCACAGTAGAAGCAGAAGCCAAGAGCCAGTCCAGAAGTCAGTCACCAATAGTCCATACAGTATACAAGAGGAGTTAAATTACCAATTGTCCATACAAGATGTCAGGCAAGTCAAAAGCCAGTCCAGAATTTGGTAGAGTCAGGTCCAAGTTTGTGGTCAGCAAAGGGTTAAAGTAGAAATCCAGAAGTCCTTTGGAAGTCAAAGCAAGCAAGAATCCAGGAGGAGTGCAACAGCTCAAGATAAGCAGTTGTCAGCACTGGCTTGAAGGAGGGAGGTTTGTTTTCTTTTTCTGGTTCGGCTGGCTTCTCGGAGTGAGCTAGAGCAATCTCTGCTTCTTGAGACTCAGCTATACTTCCCCCCTCTGCCTCATCTGTGTTCTCTGCTTCCTCCTTCTCTTCCTCTGAGTTCTCAGCGAAGGGGTTCATGACACTGTGCTCGGCCACCACCTCAGCTGGATCCCGTCCAGTGGGGGCCTGCTCCTCCTTCTTGACTCAGTTAGCAGGCAAGAGGAGGCGGCAGGTGATGCTAGGGGAAGGAAATGAAGCATGGAGGAAACTGGGGCATGAATGGTCCATGCTTTAGTTACCCCGCCCTGTCCTCACCTGCTAACATTTGCAGAGGCCACTACCACTTCTCCCTCAGCTCCCACACTCCTCCAGCCTGGGTGAATGAGATACATATGGTTTGCAGGAGGAAGAAGAAGAGCAGGAGTGGACCTCTGCAGGTCAGCAGGGAAGCTGAGGTGGTGGTGGAATGCCGATTCTGCTCCTCTTCGTCTTCCTCCTCCTGCAAACTGTATCTCTGTCAGCAAGGCTGGGGCCTGCAAGGCTTAAACAGAAGTGGCAGTGGCCTCCGTGACGGTTAGCAGACGAGGGTTGGGGAGAATGAGGCATGAACCATCCATGCTTCAGTTCCTCCCCTTGCCCTCGCCTGCTAAATGAGTTGAGAAGGAACAGGCCTTCACAGGATAGAGTATAGCAGGGCAGCTGAGGTGATGGCAGAGCACAGATTTTGCTCCTTTGCTGCTTCTTCCTCCTGCATGCTGTGTGTGTCTCTTTTGCCTGGCCTGGGGCACATGAAGCTGTGGCAGAAGTGGTAGCTTTGGCAAGGTGCTCCAGGTAGCAGCGGCAGCTACAGGACATGGAGGGAGTGACGGCAAAGCCCTGGCCTCTGCTTCTGCCTTCATAGAGGTGTCTCTGCCTTGAGCCGCCACTTGCGTACAGGAGGAGGGCACAGCATTGGGATTGGGCAGACTCAGGCAGCTGAGTACAGAAGAGGCTCTGGTGGAGTGGCAGTAGCCTCTGCCACCTAGTTAGCAGCCAAGCAAGGGGGCGCTGAAGCATGGAGGAAACTGAGGCATGGAGAGTGCCCAATTAGCAGGCAAGTGTGGGGAGGAACAGCTAAGCTGAGCATCCACATTTTTTGTTATCCACGGGGTGGGTGGATGGGGAATGGAACCAAACCCCTGTGGATACTGAGGGCCCACCGTATACCCTTTTTGGGCAAGGTAATGGAGCATGTGTGGCCTCCCAGCTTCAGACATTCCTGGATGGAATGGATTATCTATATCTATATCTATATCTATATCTATATCTATATCTCCATTTCAAACTGCCTTCAGGACTGGCTATGGGACAGAGACAGCTTTAGTCGCCTTGGGAATGACCTACACAGCGGACTGGACAGGGGAGTGTCTACCTGTTTGTTCTGTTATACCTCTCAATGGCTTTTGATATCATCAACCATGGTATCCTCCTTCTGGATCACCTCTCTGGGATGGGGCTTGGGGTACTGTTTTACAGTCACTCTGGTCTTTCTTGGAGGGGCAGACTCGGAAGGTGGCACTAAGGGATGCTTGTTTGACCCCCTGGCCATTATCCTCAGGGCTCAGTTCTGTCCCTCATGCTTTGTTTAACATCTACATGAAACCTCTGGGAGAGATCATCCAGAGATTTGGGTTTCAGTGCCATCAGTATGATGACACACAACTCGATCTCTGCTTTCCATCCCATTCCAAGAAAGCTGTTTCTGTTCTAAACCAGTGTCTGCTGTCAGTAATGGTCTGGATGAGGGTGAACAAATTGAAACTTAATCCAGACAAAATTAAGTCACTTAGACAGAGAAAAGAGTAGGGATTCAACCTGTGCTGCATAGGGTTACATTCCCCCTGAAATCTCAGGTTTTCAGCTTGGGTTGTTCCTGGACTCAGATCTGAGTCCAGGTTTTGGCTGTGGCCAGGAGTGCATTTGCACAGTTAAAACTAGCGTGCCGACTGCAGTGCAGGTTCACGGTTAGACTCTGGCTGCAAGGAAACCAGCTATTTTTTTTTCTAATCTGAAGAAATGTGAAGGAGGTGGAGATAGAAGTTGAGGATCCTTGTTATTTGCTTGCCTGTCTCCCAAGCTCTAACATGCTCACTGAGGCAGATCTTTCTCTGGAATGCTTTATCTGTATCATTATATGGTATGACCCATTGCAAAAGCCAATAATGCTTGTTAAAGTGGAAGGCAGTAGGAAAAGAGGAAGCCACACTCAAGGTGGATCAATTTAGTCAAGGATGCCAACACCCATTCATAGGGACTCTATAAGTCCCTATGAATGGTAGAAGGGACCGTACATGTTGACAAAGACGTAAAACTATCAAGAGTTGAAAATAAAGTTGAGTTGAGTAAAGAAACAGCCCATTCCAAGGAACCAACAGAATTAAAGGAAGACAGAGAAGAGACCAAAGCTTATGAAAAGGCCTCTGAAGCTCTTGAAGGGAGTGGGTAACAAAATAGTGAGGAGGTAGATTATGAACAAGCACAAAAGAAAAAGATGATGATCAAAAGAAATTCAGTAAATGAAAAAGAAGAGCTAGAACAATTCTTAATAAGTACAAGATAAAGAAAACAGCCAAGGAAGTGCGTCAAAGCTTGAATCCAAAACAAGACAAGGAAGAAAACATAGGACAGCAGGATCCTTGTAATCATCCAGATGAATATTAAAATCACCCATAATAAGAGTGGGGATATCATATGAAAGAAAGAAAGTGAACCAAGAACAAGAAATAAAAGTTGAAAATGGGCCAAGTGGATGGCAAATGGCTGCAATCTGCAGGTGCAGTGTTGAAAAGAGTCTCACAGCAAGGCCTCAAAAGAAGAGAAACAGTGTGTTGGTGGAAAGGAAGAACACTGAAAGTGGCATGAGCTAGATAACAGAAGACCCACCCCACCTCCCCCACCCTCAGGGCCACTTGTGTGAGGAAAGGAGAGTCCTTCAAAGGAGAGGTCAGCTGAAGTAGCAGTATCACAGGCAGGGAGCCAGGTTTCAGCGAGAGAAAGAAAGTGGAAAGGTCTGGAGGGAAATAAATCATGAACAGTGGTAATTTTAGGAACAAATAAGCAACAGTTCCATAAGGAGCAAGAAAGGGGAAGCTGGGAAGAAGGAAGACAACTGATAGTTATCAGATTAGAAGAAATGGAAGACACAGGGGCTATAAGAAGAAAAGAAAGAAAAAATAAAATTTAAAAAGAGTTACCAATGAAAGGATAAATACATTGAAAAAAGAAAACAGGTAAGTTGCAAACAAAAGTATGGAACATTGACATCACTAGTAATGAAACTAGGATTCTCAGTTGGCTGACAAATAGCACTTCCTGGATTTTCCTTGTAGAAGATGATGGAACAGTCCTGGACTTACAGTTGTCCCTCCACATTCACGCATTTGGTAGTCACAGATTTAAGTATTCACGGCTTGAAAATATTCTTTAAAAAAATAATAATCCAAAAAACAAACCTTGATTTTGCCATCTTATGTAAGGGACACCATTTTGCTATGCCATTGCATATAATGGGATTTGTGTATTCACAGATTTGTGTATTCACAGGGGGTCCTGGAACCAAACCCCAGCGAATGTGAAGGGACAACTGTATTTTATACCTCCAGCATCTAGAGATGACACAGCTGGGTGTGGAAAGGCAGTAATTGGGCCTGAGTCCACCAAGAGGCAGATGGAAACCAGTCAGTAGGCCACAGAAAAGGTAAATATCTTTGTCGATGCAGCAGTAGCATCAGCTGGGTGACACAACTTGCCTTGTACACACTGGAGAGCCTCCTCCTCCCTCACAGAAGGTGCTGGAACAGTTCTGCCCTGATTTAGTCAAGGATGCCAACACCCATTCATAGGGACTCTATAAGTCAAAGTCAACTTGATGGCAACAATGTACATGGTCAAATCATGGGTACCAATTTGAACAAATAGAAATCCTTAAGGTATTTCCTTCCCCCATTTTTGAATTATATATATATATATATATATATATATATATATATTTGGATGCATGGGTGGGGTGTTACTTGTAAAGGAAAAGGTAAGGGAATGTATAGCAATGGATGATTCTGGCAGCAGCCATATTGTTTGCCCCATAGTGTTCCAGATATTGCACTATTTGGGGATGCTGGCAGAAACTGTAGATATACACTTCATGCAATGAGCTCCTTATTACTGAAGGAAAATTTAGCTGAGTGAGCAGAAAGGTATGTAGCTAGGTCTTGTTGGGTCAAACTATTTCTTCATGTTGTATGGTATTAGCTATTCTTCTGACTGGCACTGGATCTCAATGACCTCAGGCAAAAGTCTTTCCTAGCATCAACTACATTGTCATTGTAACTGGAATTATTTGGGATTGAACCGAGACTTTCTGTAAACAAAACATGTGTCCATCTACTAAACTAAAGGAAATAGTTGAGCAGTTAGTTGACAAAGGAGTGAAGAGAATGCTAAAAGAGGTTAGAGAAATATCAGATAAGCTGAACAAATTCTTTGTATCAATCTTCAGTGAGAAAGATGTAGCACACACACTCACACTTTAACAGATTTTTTTCCCAGGGAACGTGTCTCAAAATTGAAACAGAGGTGTCAAGAGATTAAGTTGTAGGGCTTACCGACAAATTAAAAACTGCTGTTGCAGTGTTTGGGCAGCATGAAACCAAGAGTTCTTAAAGAACTGAAGGGTGAAATTGTTGATTCCCTTTAAAATGCAATGTTTTCAAAAATGGACATCTATGCCAAAGGATTGGAAAGCAGGCAACATAATAACATTAAAAAAGAAAAAGGGAGTGGACAGAACAGGGGGTGAGGAAATTGTAGACTGGTTAGCTTGATGTTTGTTCCAGACAAATTGGTGGAAAGCAATATTTCAGATAGAATTATTAAGTATTTGTGAAGAACAATCAGCATGGATCACTGTTCCACAAGCTTTTAGAGCTGATCCAGTAGACAGTATATACTTAGACATTCAAAAAGCTTTTGACAAAGTTTCTCACCAATCACTGCTAAGTAAACAGTAACAATCAAAGTCCTCTTGGGGTAAAAAAACAAACAACAGGAAACAGAAGATCAGAGTAAATTATGAGTTCTTATAACAGAGCCTTTCCTCTGTCACTGAACTCCCATCAACCCCAGCCAGTATGACCAATAGTTAGTGACTATTTGAGCTAGAGTCCCACACTCGGAGAGTCAGGTTTACAGTAGTGCAACAGAGAAATGAAAGACCTCCTTCTCAAGTATCTGCATTTGGACTGGTGCTTTTTAATCTTTTCACAAATAATCTAGAAGTAGGGGAAGTCAAGTCTGCATATGACAGCAATTATTCAAGATGTCAACAACCCAAGTGACTGCTAAGAGCTCCAACAAGATCTCTCCAGACTGGGTAAACAAAAACACATGAACACACACACAAACACGGTGAGATTCAATCTAAGTAAAGTGAAGTTCAATCTATATATAGTGTTGCAATTTTTCTCAATTTCTCATATACAGACATGGAGTCTGACCTGGAGGTGATTAACCAGGAAAGATATCCTGAGGGTCATGGTGGACATTTCGATGAAAATGTTAACTCAGTGTGCAGCAGCTGTGAGATATTGCAAACAGGGCCGGTTTAACCAGTCTGCCAAATCAGTATTGGTGGGGGGGCCCCAAGGTCAAGAGAGGGCCCCGTACTAGCCTCCTTAATCTGATGGAGACAGCCAGTAGGAGCCCCCTCCTACCCTCCTCCTCCAAAAACCTCTGCTGGCTTTAAAAAAACAAAACAAACAAACAAAAAACACAAAAAAACAGCGTCTCACAAACCCAAAGAGAAAGCGAAAGAAACAGCAGCCCTCTGTGGCAGAAGCTGGAGGGAGAGGCACGGAGAAGGTGAGTGTGTGTGTGTGTGTGTGTGTGTGTGGGAGAGAGAGAGAGAGAGAGAGAGAGAGAGGGAATTTGAGTGTTGTCTCCCTCAGAAAGGATTTCTTTCTTTCTTTCTTTCTTTCTTTCTTTCTTTCTTTCTTCCTTCCTTCCTTCCTTCCTTCCTTCCTTCCTTCCCTTCCCTTCCCTTCCTGGTTCCTCTCCCCTCCCTTTCCCTTCTTCAGCTTCCTCTCCTTGCTGCCAACTGAGTTCAGCCTGCAAAAGGAATTTGTGTGTTTGCCCATGTGCCTTCAAGTCATTTTTGACTAAGGCAAACCTACCATGGGGTTTTCTAGGCAAGGTTTGTTCAAAGGAGGTGTGCCTTTGCCTTCCTTTGAGGCTGAGAGTGTGTGACTTGCCCAAGGTCACCCAGTGGGCATTCATGGCTGAGTAAGGATTCAAACCCTGGTCTCCACAGTCATAGGGCAATGCTGAAACTTCTACAACACTCTGGTTCTTTTAACAGAAGAATATAAAGAATATAAATTAAAATTGGAGTAATATTACTGGGAACAATGGTTTTATTGTTGTCACTAAAACACCAGTATCCCATTAGTGTTATGTGAGAGGCATTGGCCTAGAGCAGTGGTTCTTAACCTTTTCTTTACCAGGGAGCCCCTTTAAATATCTTTTGTTGCCCCAAGACTTAACTCAAGATTTAAAACCCTAATAATAATAGCTAACAACAACAACAATACAATTACACCATCCATTAGACTTTCCCTCAGAGGCACACTTGCTTCTTCCTGCAGGTTTGTGGCTGGAGTGGATTGAATGGCAATGTGCAGGCCAAACCAGCCAGCCTTTGCCTTGTTTCCTGTCATGTGGCTACTCCACTACAGGGAGGAGGTGGGCCAAGCAGCCTTCAAGCCTTTGTGGACCCCCTGTGAGGACATTGCAGACCCCAAGTTAAGAACCACTGGGCTAGAGAATGCTGGAAAAGGAACAATGCAACCAGACCTTGAGAAGGGTGCTGGCAGGGAGTTTCTGGGAGGGGTAATCTAAGAATAACTTTCCCGGGCTCTGAATGCAGCCTAGAATCATAGAATCATAGGGCTGGAAGGAACCCCAACAACCATCCCATCCGATCGGCTTCTGCCCTGCAGGAACACATAATCAAAGCATTCCTGACAGATGGCCATCCAATCTATGTTTAAAAAAACCCAAAGAAGGAGACCCTACCACATTCCAAGGCGGCAGTGTATTCCACTTCCAAACATCTCTTTCTGTCAGGAGGTTCTTCCTAATATTCAGGTGGAATCTCTTTTCCTGTAGTTTGAACCCATTGCTCTGTATCCTAGTCTCTGGAGGAGTAGAAAACAAGCTTGCTCCTTCCTCAATATAACATCCCTTCAATTATTTAAACATGGCTATCACGTCACCTCTCAACCTTCTCTTCTCCAGGCTAAGCATACCCAGCTGCCTAAGCCGTTCCTCATAGGGCATAATGGCTTCCAGACCTCCCACCATCCTTCTCAGTATCTTTTTTGAATTGTTGTGCCCAGAACTGGAAACAGTATTCCAGGTGAGGTCTGACCAAAGCAGAATGGAGTGATACTATTACTTCTCTTGATCTAGACACTACTCCTATTAATGCAGCCTAGAATCGCATTGGCATTTTTTGCTGCTGCATCACACTACTAACTCATGTTTAGCTTGTAGTCCACTCTTTCTTTTCTTTGAGGAAATCTACACCATTACGTTAATTGCTAATAAAAAAAATATTATGTTAGTGTCTATAATATAGCTTTTAAACTAAATTATTGGTGGCAAGTTATGTAATACAGTAGGCCCCACTTATCCACTGGGGATTGGTTCGGGGGGTGGGGTGTGGATTCTGAAAACCATGAATAATAGTGAATGCCATTGAAAATAATGGGACTGCTGGTTTAAAATACCATAGAGTTGCCTTGGAGGGCCTAGAAAACAACTAGGGAGGACATATTTTCTAGGAAGAATCTATGGTAGGTGTGCTGTTTTGTATCCAATGGATAAAGAATCCATGGATACGGGGGTTCTACTGTAATCTGAACATTCTGTAAGGTGAATAGGTTAGGTTACATTGACCTGAGATAAACATATGGGCCCCCCAAAATAAAGCATTGCAGGGGGCCCTAAAATTCCTTAAACTGGCCCTGATTGCAAATTTCATGCTAAGGACCATTAGAAAAGCAACTGCAAATAAAACTGTCAGTACTATTATGCTCATATATAAATCCATGTTTGCAGACACATTTGAAATACTGATGAGTTTGCACAGAACAGTAAACCATAATTTAGGGCTATGTGCATGATCAGGTATGTATCTGTGCAAACTGCCAGGCACAAGCACTTTGTTGTCGTTTGCCGTATGGGGAGAAAAATCCCTCTGGTGTGGGGTGAGAAACCTGAGGCTTTCCAGACACTGTTGAATTCTGCTCCCATTATCCTTGACAACTGGCTTTGCAGACTAGGACTGATGGGAGTTGGAGTTCCCACAAATTGTCTATCCCTGCTTTAGACAATTACTAAGAAACAAAACAACGCACACACACAAAACCTATTTCAAGACCTGGGTTGTTTAAGCAAAACTTTATTTTCAACCAAATTTCCTTGTTTGTACATAACAAAAACCCAAAAATCTAATAAAGTTAAAATTATCTCAAAGTGACTGGAAAAGGGGTTACAGGGGAAAAAAAAACCCCAAAATGATAAAAAGGCTTGGAATGGCTTTCCTACAAGAAAAGCCTACTGCACTTGGAGTTTTCCATTTTTTTTGTTTAGGAAAACATGGGGATATGGTTAAAGAAATTAAGAATTCTCTCAGTCTTGTGCTATGAAACCAGGAGTCATCTAATGACAATGGTTTGATGCAGATATAGAAAAAGACATAGGAAAGTATTTATTTATATTAGATATGTATGATAGCTAATGGCTGAAATGATGATTGGACAATTTCATGGCGAATAGGCCAAATTTACTGAGGATAAGCCATGATAGCTACAATAGATCCTCTAGATGCAGAGGCTAAATGGCACTGCATGTCAGCTGCTGGGAAGGTGTCTCTTCAAGCTCTGCTTGTACCTACCAGAGGCATATGACTGTTTCCCACAGGAAGCAGAAGGCAGGATCACACAGATTCTGGGTCCGATCCAGCATCACTGTTCTTAAATTCAACTGCCTCAGTTTCAACCATAAGTGAGAGAAAGCCAACCTGAAAGGCATACTACTATTTGGTTGCAAAAGTACAGAATCTGTACTAGTTTCACACAAATACAGACCAATGTGGCCATTTATACACATCTAAATAAAAGAGTCATTTTCTGTAAACATCTGGGGCATATTTAACTACCTCATAGTGTTTACTTACACTGATTGCCATGTATGTTGGAGTCAAAATCCTCTACACTTTTAGTACATACATGATTATAATTACACTGACTCTGACAGTTGCACAATTGACTGAGCCACAAGCACCAAGGCCCTGAGCTGACCCGTTGCACAACAGTCAAATAGCTCCCCATTGACTAAGTCAAAAGTGTGTGAGAGAACTACTTGTATGTTGGTGCATGTGGGAAACTGGCTGCACAAGGACTACACTAATGCTGCTTGGGAAAACGTGTAATTTCTTGTCAGACTATTTTACACTAATATACTTTACCCAACTAGATTCTAGCTCAGTATCAGCATTATACTTTAATACTTAAATAAGTATTTAACCTAATTCTTTTTTTGAGGACCACCAAACACACACACACCCCACATACAAAAATACCACTAACAGACAAAACACACCCACCAAATTTAATAAGTTTAGTCTATGTATTTTATTCTTTTTATTGTACTATTTGTATATCACTTTGAGCAGTCACTGAGCAGAGGGGCATTAAAATTAGTGTAAATAAATAAATAAACTTGATGTGAGTTGCCTTGGATCCTATCCTGGGAGGAAGGCAGTGCAAATAAATAAATAAATAAATAGTGTGAAAGAAAGACAGCTAAGATACTTAGCAACTTGTGGCTTAAAGCAACAAGGTAAACTTAAAAGGAAAAGGAGAAATGGTCACCTAAATCAGCCAACATCAGAGATAAGATGTAAGAAGCATGAATTTTAAAGATAAACTCTTAGGATGAGAAATGTATGCACACCTAGAATATTCTGTCACAAGAAAATGAATCAAGAAAAAAAAAAAAAAAGAAGCATTCTGAGCCTTACTTTCCCCCTGGCATTTCATACAAATATTCCATCTGCAATGTCACACACCCATTATAGAATGAGCCTTCCATTTGAAAATTTCCAAACTGATCAGCAAGATCAAATCAAATACTTGCATCAGTGCAATTCTGAAGTATCCTTATTTAGATTTTCTGGAAGGAATGTATTACTGTAGGGAAGCACTGATATGCTTGCCACTGAGGCCTTTCTGCATGGTTTGGTATTTTATTTGGAGATATGTATGAAGGTTGAAATACAAAACTATCAATGGCTTTTGGCCATAAATTATAGCATAATTTCATCCTCATACAAGATACAAGATAGTGTATAATGAGAAAACCACAAAGGGCCCAGAACTGAACCCTGTGGAACCCCAAACAAATGGGGAAAAAGAAGATACATGACTTCCATTAAATGACCAATTTGAGAGATAAGATGTGAACCAGCTGAGGACTGAATCAGTAAACCTTAGGTCATGAAATGAATTCAACAAAAGAGCATGATCCACTATGTCAAAGGCTGAAGAGAATAAGAATAAGGACTGAATATAGGTCTTTTGACTTGGTCTGAAGGAGATCATCTGTGAATTTTGTAAGAGCTGTCTCCGCAGAGTGCAAAGGGCCAAATCCAGATTGAAAGGGATCCATTACAGAAGTATGAGACAGAAAGTCAAGGCAATGTACATAAACACAGCACATTCCAAAAGTTTCAAGAGGAAAGGCAACAGTGAAACAGGACAGTTAGAAATAAAAGATGGATAAAGTGAAGGCTTCTTAAGAACTGGAGACACAGTAGCATGTTTAAACTCAGAAGGAAAGGAACCAGTAGAAAGGAATAGATTAATAATATGGAGAAGAGAAGGGAGCATAGCAGGGCAACAGTAATTAAGAAACAAGAAGGAACAGGTTCAAGCAAGCAGGCAGAAGGATTTTAAGACACCAACCTGTTGTATAGTTCATTTAATAAGATGGGAGAAAGTAGAAAATGTAGAAGAAACAGACATCTGATATACTGATTATGAGGAAGGTTCAGGATCAGAAAGAGCGGAACAGATAGTTTCAATTTTAGTATTAAACATAGATTCAAAATCATCAGCAGATTATGATGGGTGGACAGGTGGCGAGGAGGGTTTTAAAACAGAATTAAAGGTAGAAAAGAGACACTGTGTTGTACTATGCGCTACCATGAATCAATGAAGTATAATATTTCTGTTAGAGATAGCACAAGAGAAATAAGCAGGGAGGGGGGGGATGAGTGTATAATGAATGTAGTCTGTCCACTCCCTATTAAAAAAAAGGAGCAAGCCAAGGCTGAGGTTTGGTAGAAGGGACCGTACATGTTGACAAAGACGTAAAACTATCAAGAGTTGAAAATAAAGTTGAGTTGAGTAAAGAAACAGCCCATTCCAAGGAACCAACAGAATTAAAGGAAGACAGAGAAGAGACCAAAGCTTATGAAAAGGCCTCTGAAGCTCTTGAAGGGAGTGGGTAACAAAATAGTGAGGAGGTAGATTATGAACAAGCACAAAAGAAAAAGATGATGATCAAAAGAAATTCAGTAAATGAAAAAGAAGAGCTAGAACAATTCTTAATAAGTACAAGATAAAGAAAACAGCCAAGGAAGTGCGTCAAAGCTTGAATCCAAAACAAGACAAGGAAGAAAACATAGGACAGCAGGATCCTTGTAATCATCCAGATGAATATTAAAATCACCCATAATAAGAGTGGGGATATCATATGAAAGAAAGAAAGTGAACCAAGAACAAGAAATAAAAGTTGAAAATGGGCCAAGTGGATGGCAAATGGCTGCAATCTGCAGGTGCAGTGTTGAAAAGAGTCTCACAGCAAGGCCTCAAAAGAAGAGAAACAGTGTGTTGGTGGAAAGGAAGAACACTGAAAGTGGCATGAGCTAGATAACAGAAGACCCACCCCACCTCCCCCACCCTCAGGGCCACTTGTGTGAGGAAAGGAGAGTCCTTCAAAGGAGAGGTCAGCTGAAGTAGCAGTATCACAGGCAGGGAGCCAGGTTTCAGCGAGAGAAAGAAAGTGGAAAGGTCTGGAGGGAAATAAATCATGAACAGTGGTAATTTTAGGAACAAATAAGCAACAGTTCCATAAGGAGCAAGAAAGGGGAAGCTGGGAAGAAGGAAGACAACTGATAGTTATCAGATTAGAAGAAATGGAAGACACAGGGGCTATAAGAAGAAAAGAAAGAAAAAATAAAATTTAAAAAGAGTTACCAATGAAAGGATAAATACATTGAAAAAAGAAAACAGGTAAGTTGCAAACAAAAGTATGGAACATTGACATCACTAGTAATGAAACTAGGATTCTCAGTTGGCTGACAAATAGCACTTCCTGGATTTTCCTTGTAGAAGATGATGGAACAGTCCTGGACTTACAGTTGTCCCTCCACATTCACGCATTTGGTAGTCACAGATTTAAGTATTCACGGCTTGAAAATATTCTTTAAAAAAATAATAATCCAAAAAACAAACCTTGATTTTGCCATCTTATGTAAGGGACACCATTTTGCTATGCCATTGCATATAATGGGATTTGTGTATTCACAGATTTGTGTATTCACAGGGGGTCCTGGAACCAAACCCCAGCGAATGTGAAGGGACAACTGTATTTTATACCTCCAGCATCTAGAGATGACACAGCTGGGTGTGGAAAGGCAGTAATTGGGCCTGAGTCCACCAAGAGGCAGATGGAAACCAGTCAGTAGGCCACAGAAAAGGTAAATATCTTTGTCGATGCAGCAGTAGCATCAGCTGGGTGACACAACTTGCCTTGTACACACTGGAGAGCCTCCTCCTCCCTCACAGAAGGTGCTGGAACAGTTCTGCCCTGATTTTATATCTCCAGCATCCAGAAATGACATATATAAGTGGTCATTTATATCTACTATGCTTCTTGTCTTGCCAGTATTGATCAAGAAAATCACCAGCTTCAAAGACTGTTTAAGCAAGGTAATGAAATCATTATGAACCATAAAGATAGTACTATACAATGTTATACAATGGTCAGAATCATGGTGGTGCAGTTTGCTGACACAGCTCTACTGTCGTAGGTGGTGGCAGCAAGAAGACAAAGTTGGTGCATGCAGCAGCCATGAAACAAGTAAAGCATTGGAGAAATAGGTTGATGAGAACTAGTAGATTTTGTCTGCCTTTCGTCACTACTACTACTACACAACCCTAAAAAAAAAAAAAAAAAAAAAAAGCTTATCTACTAGCATCATGCACCAACAGGATTTCAGCCAAAGTCTGCTGCATTATCTATACAGCCCTATCAGCTACCAATTAAAGAACAAGTGATATTACGCCATTATTACTACTGTAAGTTCTATCTGCTATCTTCCATTGGAAGAGGCATCTATGTGTGTATCTTTTGCCTGCAAGTAACTCTAATCTAACAATAGGTTTTAACAAGTGATGAAAAGAATATTTTAAAAAATTCAAAAATGGTCAAAAACTGAGTTTCTAGAGTGTTGGGAAACTGATGAGAGAAATCCTTAATGTGTGAGGGTATTTGCCATGTTAAAAATGCACATAGATTTTTTTTTTGTAGCTAAGAAATAACATTTTCTGCATTTCTGTGAAGAAAATGCTGTTTTCTACATAAAATTTGCATTTTTTCCATCCAGTAAGTCCACAGGTATAAACAGTTTTCAAAAACTGCTGTTATTAATTATTTGTAGTGAGGAGAAATATTGTAAAATTATTCATTCTTGTCTGCGAGGACAAAATTTACAAGATTTTCATCCTAGTTTGAACACTATATCAACTAAAGTAGGTTCTTAAGAATATTTCTGTTTCCAATATTTATTTAGGACACTGTTAATGCTATAAATGTGTGTGAAAGCTACATGCTTAAATTTAATTTACTAATTTACTAAGAGCTTAGTAAAAAAAAATATGTATGAAAAATATTATCCTATGAGGAGAAAAGCAACAGAACAAGATTCTCCCCCCCGCCATTTATTTATGGTAACAGATTTATTTATGGTAACAGACGGCAGCTAAGGAGGCATTTCTTTCTAGAGCAGTCCTAACCAAATAGAACTACAATCACCTATTGAACCCCAGATTGGAGAACATGGAGTCTTATTGCTGCATACTACTGCTTTAGCCAGGATCTATGTACACTTCTCGGTCCTTGAACATCTAGGATGGCCCTGTGTTCCTCTCTCCTAAGGTATCATTTTCATATATGTCTCAGCCCACACCACAAATGAATGCACCCACCTCAGCCCTTTCCTTGATCCCATTTTTCAGCCTTATGCATATGTCCGGTGTGACTGGAATAGAGCATGGAAACTGTATTAATTTGGAGTATGAATTTTACTATAATATACAATCCACTTTAATTATTAAATTTTAGGTTTTTAAGAAAGAGTGCTTGAATTATCTCAAATGTAAGTTAATTAAGTTTTTTTGTGTATGAGGGATCATGTGTCAAGGGAAAGAGTAACAAGGGGAAAAGCAGACCTGTAAACAAATGAGAAGGAGAATTAAATTAATGAAAAAAAATGAACATGAGAGATTGTAAGGGTGCTTTTTTAAAAAAACAGCCTTCAACAAGAAGAATAGGAACTTTGATTAATAAAAAGCAAAATGAATGTAGAAGTGAATAGTTGTAGAAAAATATTAATGTGCACACTATCTCTGCTTTGCAATGACACAATGAACACAAACGAAGCAACTGTGAACAAGAAGATGCAAAGTAGGACATGAAGGGGGGGGGGAGTTGGACAAAAAGTGTATATTGTGCTGGCTCTTCTGCAAATTGGCCTGGCACCCATCAGCTTAAAACTTTGACCTTTCATGTCCTAACCATTCTATGGTAAGGAAGAGAAGTTACTAACTTAAATATCGGGGCTTAGAAAAAATCAGCCCAATCAAACAGACTATTTCCATCAAAGTATCACAACTGGAGGTACAAGGAAATATAGATATGACTGTCTGCACCAACATACATGAAGGTCAAACACCATAAGCCATGACCACTCAAGTGGGCAAGGTGAGTATGAAGCAGTTATGCTGAATAAGCCTGTTGACGTACCAAAAATTCAACAAGGTTTGCAACCAAAGCGGGGAGGAAACGGGAGCAGCATTGAACAATTCTGAACTACTGTACTTTTATATAGAGATATCATCTTAGTAAATCCACTTTTCTTGAATTGGTCCATATTTTGTGGAACTGTTGCATCTTCTTTCCATATTGGCAGGGGAGATAGATTATCCATGATGTTATAACCAAAAGACAAAGTTTGCATTAAATAATTTTTAAAAAGTCTGTTAAGATCATAATTGTGCCAGGGCAGTGACAAGCTGCACCAGTCTGGAGCA
This sequence comes from Gambelia wislizenii, assembly GCA_030847615.1. Classification (NCBI taxonomy): domain Eukaryota; kingdom Metazoa; phylum Chordata; class Lepidosauria; order Squamata; family Crotaphytidae; genus Gambelia; species Gambelia wislizenii. The sequence goes on along the minus strand of JAUMIR010000004.1, from coordinate 86,666,001 downwards.
TATCCAATCAGTCTGGACAAAGATATTGCAAGTTACATCCAGGAAGCATGAATATGTTCACTAAGGACTGCTCCAAAAGACCAAGTATCACATGCTTTCCCTACGTTTATTCTGGAATTTCTAAGAAATGTATACCAGGCAGCTGGCAATTTTTCACACTTCCAACCTTCTCTATTAGACACCTGTTCTGAAAATAACTGTGACTTTTTTCAATTACCTTCAGGTTGATTTGTTGCTTTAAAGTCAGCACCTGCCTCTCCATGCTTTCACATTGTGCTGCAAGCATATGTAATGTGTTTATGATAGCAAACAGAAGGAGTGTTGAGGAGCTTCACTAGCTCTAATTAAAGCAGGGCGCATCCTACAATTTTACCCATGTAGAACACAGCTTATTTATTTGTTTAAGTGTATGGGCTTCACTTGCAACTGCCAAAGTACAGGTGTCAGTAGATGACATCAATAAGCAGCTGAAGTGGGAGTATTCTGTTAATCCTTTTAAGGCAGATATGCAACTGCAGATGAAAGCACAGAAACTCTTATACTGTAGGCTGGAACATATGAGCTGGTACAGTTGTTGGAAACAAAATAATACACAGTGTAGTTCTTTATAAATGGGGGTGACGTCTCCGCTTCCAACATCACCCCACAATAAATTGAAATGCACATTATGGATTCACCAAACAAGATATACACCTCAGTATTAATTGAAAGATAATGCCAACCTGACTCACCGCCACACATCATCAGACCAAAATTGATATGCCATCAAAAACTGTCTCTCTGGTTGAGAGCAGGGATGGAGTTGGTAGGTGGGGTGAGAGTGTAGGAAGAGCAGATGATGGTGGTGATGGTGACAATGAATCAAGGTAATATTCTTCACTGACTTCTTATTTGTGTCATTGATTTTAAGGTTACTCCACATGCACAGGTAACGACTAAGGCACAACAGAATGAGATTGCAAAGATGATAAATTTGATTATTACAAGTGACTAATATCAGCAACAACAACACATTATTGGCATCAAATGTCTACTACCACTGCTTCCTGCACTGCATAACTAAGAAACATTTAATTGCTAGGGTATGTAAAAGCAAGTTTTAGCCTGGTTACTGCCACAAGCAGGATTAGTCTAAGACATTTTGCTGCCTGAGGCAAACAGCAATACAATACCTCCTCCTACTCCATTTATGAAAGCTGACTAGGCTGGCAATCTGATTTGGCTACAAGAGGTGTGAAGTAATAAGGTCCTTCATGCCACCTGAGTGAAACAGGCCAGCTTACAGGGTATACATACAGCACACAGAGGTCTGTTCACTTCCTCTTCTTCACGATCTGCTGTCTATGGTGTATTACTCTGTATAACAGTAGGGCAACCCTGACCAGAAACGAACCTAACCAATGGTCTCCTTAGGACAGTATGAGAAAGGTTCATTTACAGTTGGCTAAAGCTGTTCTCAGTAGCAGCAATATATATGGTAATTGCATATCTTTTCCATTCAACTTACATAAACAAGAATTAACATGGCCATCTCAGTCAGTGAATTATGGCCAGGAGACAGAAACGTAAGATAGTTTTAATCCAATATCTTTTTTGGATACAACCAATTTGTGTACTGGCTGGAATCCAGGATTTCATTAAGATGTTCTCATTGTGGATACATGAGTATTAAGGAAGGATGAGTGTGCATGGCGGTTGCATGACATAGAATCCAGTCACATGGATCACTCAAAAGTAGAAAAGGTTATTATGCTAGCCATAGGAAAAATGTCAAAATCCACAGTAAAATAATACCATTTTCAGGCCACCTCAAAGGTCACAAAATAGTGTGTAAGCTTTTGAGTTTTCTAGAAAGTGACCTTGATGCTGAACCAAAAAGTAAAAGACAGAAAGAGAATGTTGTTAAAGCCACAAGATGGACTGTGGGAGGAGGATGCATGAATTCAAATTAAGCTCTGTCAGGTGACGCGATAGCTGGCCACTATTTTCAGCAGATTGACAAAAGGGAAAAGGGGAGCTGATTGTGAGAGAGCATGGAAAGGGCTACTTCTTAACAGCAGGAATGCAACTATTGCATTCAGAGTTCAGGGGCTCTACTGGCTAAGTACAGTCAGTGTTCTTTCCTCCACAAGACAATCCTGCACTGGCTATTAAGGACTTCTATGTGTATTCCAAGTAAATGGCTGTTCACAGCAGGTCACTAAATCGTTAACTTTTCCCCAGCAGGGAGCCAAGTTCAGGCTTCAGTGACCCTCCTTTATTGCCTTGAATACAGACACTGTTGTCAAAGACCTGCACTTTCAGAGTTACAGCGCCTCTGGAAATATAGGAGTGACACACATTCTGCCAGAGATTTCCCTTTAAAGCTGAACTAGTGAAAGAGTTACAGGGTAACTTACAACTGTCAGTGATCTAAGAATGGATTTAAACACACATGTCCCATTGTGTTTTTGGTTTCTTTACTCCTTACTGTATCATGTAGTTGGACTTTGATAAATGAGACTGGAATTCTAATCCAATTTCAAAAATGCTCACAGCTTGAATGTGCACTAGACACACTGGCTACATTTTGCACAACACTGAAGCACGTTTTAGTATTATGAGAAGGAGTCCTACCATTTCCCCTCTGGCACAATTTAAAAGGAAGCTGGAAGATCCACCACAGTTTAGGTCCATCACAGTTTAGTATGTTGACCGAACAATCTTCTGTGGTTAACTATGATTAGTAAAAAATGATAGCTTTATTAACTATGGTTTGCAGTTACCTTGTTTCTACAAACCGTATTTAAGATTAATGAGTGGTGGAGTCTCCTTCTTTAGAGGTTTTTAAACAGAGGCTAGATGGCCATCTGTTGGGTGTGCTTTGATTGTGTGTTTCTGCGTTGCAGGTGGTTGGACTGGATGGTACTTGTGGTCTCTTCCAACTCTATGTTTCCATGATTCTAATGACCATTTGCCCAGGGCAAATACCAAGGCCACCTGTGGCTAATGTAAAACAGAAGCAAACAAAAACTCCTGAATTTCTACTTGTGGCCACAACAGAGACGTAGTTTTTTTGTTGTAATGCTGCAATGGTGTATTATCTACAAATGAGGCCAACCCCTCAGCCCAAGCTATTTTACAGGATCTAGCCCAAATGAAGCAGGACAACTCCATAGCCCTTCAGATGTTTGGACTACATCTCTCACCATTGGCTATGCTAACTGTGACTAATGGGAGTTGTAGTCTAAAACATCTGGAGAACAGTAAGTTGGCTCATGGCTACCATGTGTGAAGCTCATGGAAGTGCCTACATTGTGCATCTGACTCAAAAGGGAGGTTCCAAGGTCTCACGTATCATGAGTACTTGGTTATTTGTACCAGCTAGGCTATACTGTACACCCAAGTTCTGGGACACAATGTGGTGCTATTTCTGAATGTACTATTTTGAATGTACTATGAGCTTAAAAATTTCAATTGTCTCTTTGTAACAATTCTACCATATAGATCACTACTGAACAGTTTGCCTTCACTTAGCCCACACACTGCTAGGTTGTGGGCTCACATTTCTGTACAGAGAAACATTATACTGTAACTTTCTAAAAGAGCACAGCATTTTAACCTTGCATGGCCTTTTATAGAGATTAAAAATGAAACATCCCCTTCCCACAGAGCCTGCATTCCCAATACAGTGAGTACAGAAGAAACAAGCAGACAAATACAGGGGCAAAGGTTACAATGAACAACGGTATTATTTAGCCATTTGAGCCAGGGGGCTGGAGCGCCTGAGAACAAGGGGGGAAAGGCAAATACAAGGTGGATTTACGAGAATCCAAAGGAGTGGGCAAGAAAGTATCAATTTGAGGTCTAGAGGACACAAGGCAGGAAGAAAATAAAGCATGTGCAAGAACAAATGAGAAGACAAATGGCAAGTGTGAAGGCAAAAGGGTAACATCAGGAAAGATGCAGCAAAGGCAGCAGAATAGAGTGCAGTCTTGCCTGAGAAATCACATGTTCCTAGCCATAATTGTAATCATTATTAACAGTGCAGCTTCAGTTTACTGGGCAACCAAACTGATTCCAGGCATTCAGAGAACAACAAACTAAATGTGAAGGAAAACAGAAATGGGGCAACAATAAATCCTAGTACAGGTATCAGCTTGACAATTACCACTTGAACCTGTATGAAATCCTAATTACATTACCAGGCCAGCATGATAACATTCATACACAAAATGTAATGATCATAAGAAAGCAGAAACATAGGCAACCACTTTAGAATAATTATATGTCAAGTGAAATAAAAATACAGTACATAAATAAACAGCAACAAACTTATTTTAACCTGAAACAGAAAATCAATATTTTAGCACTACTATTCAGGACTGTAGTGGGTATCAATAACTATTTTAAAAGTGTAAGAAAGACCACTGATACTCAAAGAAAATCTGAAGATAAAATAGAAACAATAGAACACTGCAATACCTGGCTACCATGTCTTCTTGTCCAATACAAAATATTTTTCAGACTCTATTGGGTTGTGAAAATCATTCAGTGGAAACAGAAGATCCAGTTAACATCTGATAAATTCTAAGCCAGCCTATTATAAATATACATAGTCCTCTCCCAGGTCTTGAAAACAATTATCACATCTGGTTTTAGAATGAAACTCTTAGAGGAAAAACAGTGTATTATAACAGGTGGGACATAAAGCTAGGAGATTATCACACTACACTGTTATAGCGCTATATAGGTTTAGGACTTTATCACACTACACTGTTATAGTGCTATTATTCAACTTTAACTGCTACGGCTGCCTTCTGTGGAATCCTGGGATTTACAGTTTAGGGAGGGGCATTTATAACTCTCAGCCAGAGAACTCCTAGACCTCACTAAACTACAAAGCCCAAAATTCTACAGGAGGCAGCCATAGCAGTTAAAGAGGAATAATAGCACTATAACAGTGTAGTGTGATAAAGTCCTAAACCTCATAAGTAACTATCCACTATCAGCCACAGTACTTCCAACTATCCTGAATCAAAATTTAGAAATAATTCATGTACATTCACTCCTATTAAACTGACTTTTTTGGCATATATTTTCCAAACTTGCTATATAACAGGAAAATTCCTGAGATTCTAGATAAAAAGAGGCTTGGGTATGTGGGCCCCCATCTGTGTATGCACCAGGCTGAATAGAAAAGGAAAATAACAATTGTTAGAAAATGCTTCCCAACCAAGCATTCTCTTTAATCCCCTTCACTCATTTGCTATTAGAGCAATGGGGGTTTAGTTAGTAAGGGTTTCCTGCATGCTTCTACCTTATACATGCTGTCTCTAGAACTTTCCCCATTTGCTCAGTCACCTATAGTGGGGATGTATCTAAGCAAGCAAATCCTGTGACCAGAGGACTGTCCAGGTATGTTTGCGAGCACATAAGCTTCCTCCCCCTCTTATTCTCTCTCCTCCTTCTCCCTCAAGATGGTGAGTGCAGGCTCTGCTGTGCTGCTATTCTTTAAGCGTTCTTGTAGTTAAGCACTGCATGTATGTATGTTTGAGTTGAACATTAAATATAATTAGTAAAGTATTTTAGCTATGGAAGTTGTGTTCTGTCTGCTTGCTTTACTTTGCTAAAACCAGTCTCAGGGAGACTCAAGAGATTCAGCACTTCTATCTGTGAACTCTGCTAAAGCAGAATCTTCACCTTTCCTAGGAAAGGGGCTAACATCCCGGAAATCTACTTCTAATCCAACAAAAGTAATCAGTATTTATGCAGTACTGACATTATTGTTGTTGCTAACTTCCTGGCTTCCACATCAGCAGGAACAATGGTGGTGGCTATAGTGATGGGCTGGCATCCTGCTTGGACACTGGCCAGTTTTCTCCAGGTAATGGAGGCAGAATAGGCCAGATCTGGAGCCAGGATATGCCAGTGGGAAGCTGGTGTATCCTGGCTGGTGTAGATGAGCCCTTAGTCTTCTTCTGATTTCTTGATTGCAATCTCCATTCTGATCAATAATTGATCCAAGGTACAGGAAATATTTATTTCAATTTTCTCATTGTCTACACTGAATTTATGTAAATCCTCCATGGTCATTATATTTGTTTTCTTAATGTGCAACAGTAAGCCTGTCTTAGTACTTTCTTGTTTAACTTTCTTTGGTAGTTTGACATACAGAGTTCTTGGAACAATAAACGTGATAAGGATGTCAGCCCAATATTGGTGGACGGCTGAGGATGAAATAACAGTGGTTTGCTTAAAGATGGAGCGCACAACCCATGGCCTGCAGCATATAGTCCTCATGAGTGTCCTGACCACCCCCCCCCAAACCCTCCACCCCGATTTCTTATACACATCTCTCTTTTTTCACTGTTGGAGAAAGAGTGGTCTGTTTCAGGATCACTGGAGAAGGAGTGGAGACTCTCTACTCCCTCACCGTGAGGAAAAAGATGTGTGCATATTGGTGTATATACTGTACATATGTTTACATTTACTAGCACTTGTGTGAGCAAGTGTGTCTGCAGCTGCTGATCCTCAGGCCTATATGAGCCTTTGGGCCATTTTTAAAGTTCATGGGAGAAATCCTTTTGAGTCCCCTGGTCACAGGGTTTGCTTGCTTAGATCATAGGCCAAATACTTTACCCCTTGTCATGTTAGGTAACATGTTAGCCCAGTAGCTCTTAACCTTTTCTTTACTAGGGACCTCCTTTAAATATCTTTTGTTGCCATGGACCCCCAAGACTTAACTCAAGATTTAAACCCTAACAACAAGAACAAGAACAAGAACAACAACAACAAAAACAACACAATTACACCATCCATTAAGCCTTCTCTCAGAGGCACTGGAGTGGGAGGGAAGACTTTTCTTCTGCCTTTTTGCTGCAAGTTTGTGGCTGGAGCAGATTGAATGTCAATGCGCAGGCCAAGCCAGCCAGCCTTTGCCTTGGATCACATGGCCAACCCAATGCAGGCAGGAGGTGAGCCAACCAGCCTTCAAGCCTTCACAGACCTCCTGTGAGGACACTGCGGATCCCTGGGTGTCACCAGACCACAGGTTAAGAACCACTGTGTTAGCCATTAGATTACAACCAGGAAACAATCCCCGAGAGGATTATTTCAAGGTTTGCCTGTAGCAAAACATTCCCTCCAACTGCAGCTATTGCATTTGCAACATTAATTTATTGAGTGAATATACAGAAGTGTATTCCGTTACACATCAAATCAAAATCCTTCTCTTTATGAATAAAGAGAAGTCACAAGTGTACCAATTCTTTGTACTAGAAATATTGATGGAAGAGGTATCATCAACAGAATAAATTAGAAATTATGTTAGGTCAGAAGACTTTCCTTGTTTTATAGACACCAGGCTGGCAGGTCTGCTGGAGGTCAAAAACAAAGTAACAATTTTCATCATTCTTGATTGTCTTGGAGAGATTCTGAAGCAGATGGAAGTTGCTCAGCCATTTAGACTTGATTCTATATTTCACTCTGACAAGTCTTTGGCATCCTGAACAAAATGGTACTGCAAAAGGCATATTTATTTCCACTTAAGCCCCCTTTACTATTAAATTTGACAATATGATGTCAGTCAGCAACAAAGGACAATTAATTACACATGCTATCCACCCCTCCAAAGTTTGAAGAACTCTTCCTTTAAACTTTAAAACAAAATTAATTTACACACACACACACACACACACACACACATATACATACACACACACACACCCTAACACTATTCAGTCCCCTGCAAAGTCCAAAGAATTAAGGTTGTTTCCAAAGTAATTCTGTCTCCCGAACACACATGCCCTAACAGTGCCCTAGGAGGGAGTTCCAGCTCTTTGCCTGTGAATTACCTAGCTGCATCAGTGTAAAGGAGGTTTCTGAAAAGTTCAATTTCTCTAGTCAAAATAGCTGACTGCCAGACTGTCTTTTCTGCAAAGTAGCCTCCCACCCACACCACCCTACAAGCGTATCACCTTCTTGTGCCTCAACAGACCTTTAAAGGGCAACTTTATTATCTTCAGAACATAATGGAAGATATACATACGCCAACATATCCACATAATTAAACTCACATTTGGGGATGTTTCTGGAATTCATTCTTTTTAAAAAGAATTAAAATGGAGCACTATCATTGTTTCTTTTATGTCACGGACTGCTGGTGCAGAGTAGAACAGGAAGAGTTGGGATACAGGAAAATGTAAGCAGTAGTATGCTATGGATGTCTAGCACAAGGTTACATCACTTCAGCCTGTTGGTTCTCTGCTCTCTCAAGACATTGTTTTTCCGAATGATAAGCAAAATGTTTCTTCGGCTACTGAGAAGAAAAGAAATGAATTCCAAGAATATTTAACTTTGGGCCGTTACGATAACCAAGCTCTAACCACTTAAATAACTGAAGATTATAGGTCAACCCACAGAAACACACACACACTCTCTTAATTCTTTGTGATAATTCAGAATCCGATTCTTTCTTCCTGACATGACTGCACATGTTTCTTCTGTTACCACTACACAGAGATGGGCAACAGAAATTCTGCAGGTCATTCCAACTTGACATAAACAAAAATCAACAGGATCTGAACAGCAATCACACGAAATCCTGTTACAGCCAGCTGTCATTACCTCCTTTCTCTCTCCTTTCCTACCTTGTGTACACACTCTCTCTTTCTCTCACACACAGAGCTAACTGGTAGTTGGGCTTCCTGTACTTACACAGATTGTACTGCAATGGAGTGGAATGCATAGAATTTTAAATTGTGTAAGACCATTATTTATTTTAAAAAGTGAATGATTTAAAAGGTGCCAATGAGTAGTTTACTGTGGTACTTTTGTTCTGTTATCACAAACACAAACACACAAACACACACACACGAGCTTTGAGTGTGCTCTGAAACAGCAAAGGCTGCCTCTACCTAATAGCTTCTTTGGCTATTCCCTTCTGGGCCCAACCACACTTACATATTCAGAGCACACACAATCCAATTACCTGCCCCCAGGAATGAAACTACAAAGGATTTCAGGCCCTTGAGGTGGCAGTGCACAGAATCAGAGTTTCACAAACACTACTGTCAAATATGGGGAATTTGTTACAGGTTTTAAAGCACTCTTTCGCTGGATTTCACATTGATGGACCCTCTCCTGCTCCTCTTCAGTTTGATCTCCTTAAGCCTGGAAGTTATGTCTTTATCTGCTGTGAAAATATTTTATCAGGGTAATCTGGTTACGAATATTTACACAATTTGCCCAAAATTCCCTCATTACAGCTGTCATTCTCAATTATTCACAGGTAGTGGTACATGCAGTTTCCGTGGAAACCAGCAGCTCACAGCTAACAGATGCACAGTCAATTGTGGGCAATGGGCACTCAAGCAAAACTGGTGGTGGACTTTATAATTATGTTGATGTTTGACCATCTCAGATCTACAGATAACAAAAAGATGGTTTCCATTTCAATCTCTTATTTGCAAATCTTTGAGAAAATATCTTAACTATGGCTGTGGGGAAACGAAGCTCCAGTTTTATTTCATTTGCTGGGTGTCTCAGAAACATGCAATAAATTTAATGAGGAGACTGTAATGTTTATGACACATCACATTTTTCACATTTCACAACCCCTTCCTGTATTTACAATTGGAAATAAAATGTCACATAATGCCAGCTGTAAAGTCAGTCACATACGTGATTCACTCCACATTTTGCAAGTTTGACTACAACTAACCAGCATTATAAGCATTTGGGCCGAGCTTCAATAACTGCATTAAAAAATCATTCACATTTACCAGAAAATTCCCACTTTATCCAAGTAATAGTCAAGGTATAGTCTGACCTACAGTCAGAAAAAGTACATATTTTAGTTCCTGTACAGATGCGGGGGGGGGGGATCTGAATGTTCTCCTCTGGCAAAAAGTCACACCCAATTGAAACCTCCTACAGTATATCCATAAAAAGGAATATTGTTTCCTTTATATCCTAGCTCACAGTCTCAATGGTGTCTATATTCAGCATGAGTGGTGGATCTGGAAGGGTTCAACCAGGCAAACCTTGACTGCATATGAAGTTGTATAGTCCCAGGAGTGTGCTTTTCCTAAATATGTAGATCATCCTAAGTAAGGCACTGAAGTGATGAAATAGAATTACATATTGATCCTGGAACTGCGTCTTCCAGGTCCCTTTTAAAAATGTGAGTCCCTTCCGGCATGCTAGCCTAACCATTCCCCTGGATATAAGACAGGTTTGTGTCATTTTATTGTTTAAAGAAAATTGCTTGGGCTGCTGGAAAGGGTTAATATTTAGAAGCTGACATTGCAGTGCATAAAATTCCAGGCCAGCAGCACAGTTTTGTCAAGATGTTATATTAATCTGACCCTCAGACACATGATAACTGAGTGAGAAGTGCCTGGAAAGCTACCAATGATAAGAACTAACCAATATGGTTATCAATTACATTACACATTTTCTAACAAAAAGGGATAACTTAATTAAATATATTTAAAAACTTAACTGATTGACTTGAACTTTCAATGCTAGCTTAATTTCAGAATCAAATAAATAAATAAATAAATAAATTCAAGACTGCTAAAGAGCTAATTAATAATTTTACATTTCTCAGTGGCTTCTTAAATAAATAATCTTTATTTTTGTTCATGATCAGAGTATGATAGTTTACTTAAATCCAATTAAACAAAGTAAGGGGTGGCTTGGAAGGAAATGGCCATTTTTGCTCAGGTGATTCTCCTGTGTTGCATGGTGGACAATGCACTGGACATGGTCTTAATCTGTCCCAGGATACGGAATTTTGAAGATATCCATGGGATTTTTGCTGGGATCTGTGTGGGCATCAGTAAACTAACAGAAAAGAGAAAGGTTAAGGAGATGAGGTGATAAAGGAGGGAGAAAAGAAAAGCAACAGGATTTGGGGAGCGGTAGATAAGAAAAGGGTTTTCAAAAATTCATGCATGCTCAAGCTCAAGATAGAGATGCAAGGGAGGTTTTGAAGCAAAATCAGCAGTGGTATTTTTCAGCACCATTCTGGCAAAGAGTCTAGGACCAGCTTTCAATTTAAACTTTAATAAATGTAATAGTTAAAATTTCCTCACTTTTTAATATAAATGTAATTGAATAAGATATTTTAGGTTGTTAAAGATTAACTAAACCCATTTATCCTTTTCTACAAACTGTCCTACTTCTGGAAGTTCCTTTGCACATGGTGGCCCTTATAGCTCATGACAAAGTGTATACATTCCATCACATGCATGAACTGGATTTGTCACCTGTTAAGAAGCACTAAAAGAATAATTTGAACACATGTCAAAAGCCAGACTCTGAATATAGTCCAATTCTAATATGTTTCTGCAAAAACTGAGATAGCACAGTTAAAAGAACACAGACACAACATTCAGGTTTTATCTAACAATGTTTTACTACTTTCAGAAGATGAGACAAAACACATACTGTTAAGAAAGATCTAGTTTTCTTTAAGGAACAGGATGAGTACTTTTGTAATTTCTTGCTACCTATAAAGAATGAAGAAGCTTCACAAAGCTGCAACTTAAGTTGTTGCAACTAATGCTGTGGTTGTTGTGTCTCTTCAGGTAGATTTTGACTTATGCTAACCCTAAGGCAAGCCTATCATGGGGTTTTCTTGGTAAGATTTCTTCAGAGGGGATTTGGCATTGCCTTCCGCTAAGGCAGAGATTGTGACTTGCCCAAGGTCACCCAGTGGGTTTCCTTGGCCAAGCTGGTATTCAAACCCTGACCTCCTGGAGTCTCAGTCCAATACTCAAAACACTACACCATAGTGGCTCTTATATGGCATGGTATGGTATGGGGTAGTTAGGACAATAAACCCAATTCAAAGCACTGAAATAAACACACAAAAATATAAAATAAAATCATGTTAATTGGGAACATTTTGTCTATGTTTAGCTTATGCAGCTTCAGAAAGTAGGGTGAAAACTGTGTCTAATATTAAACCCAATTTTATACCAGTTTGCCTTGTATTTGCTACTTCATGAAATCCCTCCACCAAGGAGAGTTTGGCCATTCAGTATATAATTTAAGATCACTGTGGTTATTTAAAGTTTTTCATCAAAGATCCAAATCTCTTGTTCAAGACAAATTGTCTGAATGCTATCTCAGGACTATATTAAAAACAACAACTGTTAAATAACCTTGAAGTGAAATGGGCATACTAAGAATAAAGAGGTTGCATCTGTAAATCTCGTTATTCTTCCCTTCTCACTAACCCACACATTCTCATTTGGGTGCAAGGCACTAGACACAAAGAACTGTACTGAAACTGGCATTCCGAATAAGCGTGAGTAAAGATTACAGTCCAGAATACTGAATACTGGGAATACTGAATTGGAAATCTTAATCCCAAATGCCTTTGTTCTGCCACTAGGCTCTCTAGCCATAAAATGATCTTACAGTAACATAAATATGAGATCAAACGGATATTATCTAGACTGGGCTGACAGTATTGCCCAACTGAATCACGTCTACAAACCATTAACTTGTAAGGAATCATTTTTAACTTTTAGTAAATGTATAATCTAGGTTTAGAACACTTTGGCTTGATTATTCACATACACACATTTTTAATAGTGTAAAGCAACCAGCTTCTTCCCAGAAACTTATAGTCAAGTATCTGGAAAAGACAGGTCCACATTAACAGTTCCAGTATCTAGGACAGATCTGTATCTCATATACTAGCCCAGTGGCTCTTAACCTTTTCTTTACCAGGGACACCCTTTAAATATCTTCTGTTGCCCTGGACTCCTAAGACTTAACTCAAGATTTAAAACAACAATAAAAATCCCCAACAACAACAACAACACAATTACACCATCCATTAAACTTTCCCTCAGAGGCACTGGAGGGGGAGGGCAGACTTTTCTTCTGCTTCTTCCTGAAAGTTTGTGGCTGGAGTGGATTGAATGGCAATGCACAGGCCAAGCCAGCCAGCCAGCCTTTGCCTTGGCTCCTGTCATGTGGCTGCTCCATTGTGGGGAGGAGGTGAGCTGAACAGCCTTCAAGCTTTCTCAGACCCCCTGTGAGGTCATTGCGCCCCCACCCCCGGGGTTCACAAACCACAGGTTAAGAAACACTGTACTGGCCAAATAGGTACAATTTGCCTAAAATCTGACATTATAATTTGGATAAATTCTGCAATAAATTACTGAAATATTTACAAGCTAAATAATTGTTTAGCTTTTAAACAATGTCATTATTATGTTTTAATTGTTGGAAGCCGCCCCGATTGTTTTTAGCAGAGGGGCGGGGTATAAATAAATTTTGTTGTTGTTGTTAGAAAACATTAAAATATTTTGAGTTAATTGTTCAGGCCAAGCAAAGCAAAACTGGCTGGTCCCGGATGAAAAACAGCAGTTCAGAATTAATGTAAGTCGATGATTGAATGTGTTTTCTTTCAAACCTATGTCATAAAAGGACAGTTTAAGTGAAATATTTCAGTTCTATGATCCAATAAGCATTAGTGACAGAGACAACAGAGGGGTGGAGAAGATGAGCTGTCAAGATTTGTGGCAGAATCTATACTCCAGACAGGCCTGTTAAAAGCTCTGCATGTCCCTGTTTTAATTCTAGTCTTTGCTTTTGGTACTTTCTTTCTCCTTAGGAAAAAAAAAGCCAAGTGTGTATAAGCCAAACAAATAGAAATTAATTAAAGATGAGCAAAATAAATTTAAATGCAGCTGAGCTGCAGACAGTTTTAGTCAGTTGTTATTATTATTATTATTATTATTATTATGCCTTACACTATTATTGAAATTGGCTTCTTCTGTCATCAACTCTGAAAACTGGTTAAGTTGGGCATGAAAGTCAACTGTGTGATGATGTTCAACCACTCATACAGCTTTCTGAATCTGATTTTTTTAAAAATTAGATCGTATCTAATAAAATGTATCACAACTGAGACACTTTAATATGAATATTAGGTTAGAAACTCAAGGCATAGATAAACAGACAGACACAGACAGACAATAGATAGAGAGATACAGATATATAAAGCATGTAGACTAAATCCCTATGTCCACAGTGTCCAAAGTGCCAGAAAGACGAACTATCAGATACACATTCAAATGTCGATAGAGAAATGGAATCTTCAGACAATTGAGCAATAGATGATGCATATTTATGTTTCCATTCTGGAAGTGTAAGTCTCTTTAATGATAAGTGTATGTTTAAAGGCTCAGAGGAAACATTTACATCAGCAGTACCTGGCTGAACTAGGGAGCAGCTTCCTAAAAAGGTGCTGTGGTGTTCAGTGTAGCCAAAATATCAATTTCTGTTGTATCAACCTCAGTTTAAATCTTGAGAAACAAGCTAAGTGTTGATTATGTTGTATGGGACACTGTAATTTCTTATTCCACTGAACTTACACCCGGTGAAATTAAATTCACTAAATTCCGGCAAACATTAATAAACAATCATTGTAGGTTTAGAGTTCTTTACAGATTCAATTAATTTGTTTAACAACATGGTGAGGCGATTGTGTTGGAACTAACCTCTGCCCCTCCACCTCATTAATGGGTTACACTGGCCTGCCACCAGTGAACCAGAAGTAATATATCACCACTTCCAGTTTGAGTATTGGCTGATTTTCAGCCATTTTTGGCAGACTTGGTAGATGTATTAGTGAGGTGTGTGTGTCAGTTTCACATATTTGTGGCAATTTGGTGGTGAAAAATCACCTCCCCAAATGGAAACTGCTGATGGTCCATAAATGGACACACAAAGGTGCTATAATTGCAAACATTGCCATTTAGCGTAGACAAGTAAACAATATTTAAGTTGCAATATTAAAATAGTAGAAATTCTCCATATAAACAGGTTAGCTGGTTTTACCTATACATCCCACATTCAATACTTCTTTTAAAAAATCTGTGTCTTTCTATTTTCGTACCTGCATTAACTTAGCATAAGAAAATAGATCAAACTATAACTGATGAGACACTTGCAATTTGTTTGTACAAGCAAAAACAAAACAAAACAAAACCCAACAACCTTACAATATAAAGTAAGATATGGAAAAATAATTCTGCCTTCAAAGTCTGACCTGCAGCTTCCACCAAATTAATTTCCTAAATATAACGTTAAAATTTGGGGGAGACAAGTAAAAGAATATTGCAAAGAACATACAATATCTATGACAAAATATTCATTTTGAGCACATTATGCTTACACCAGATGCTTAATATTACAGAACAGAGGAACAATAAACGCACAGAAATCTGTTTGTTTTTTAAACAAATAAAGCAAAATTTGCTGTGTGTTGAGTAAATGTGTTAAAAGCACAGATTCAGCAACTCTGGTTTTGTGCCCCCAGAATATGACCAATTTATTTCACCAAAAATCTGAAAAATCTCTGTGTGAGAATTCCTAGCAGTTGCATTGAATGTGTAGCTAGCACTGAATGTAGATTCAGAATGAAAATCATAAAAGGAAGAAAAAAAATCACAGTGAGAATTAAAGGGCTGAGTGTCTGTGAGCATAGACTAAGATATTTTAGGCCTTCTGGGCTTGGGACAGAAAGGTTCTGGAGCAAGAAAAACCCAGCTCTTTGAGAAGTGCATCAGTTTAATTACGGATATTTTAAGAACTGACCAACAAACGAAAAAGTCTTATGTTTCTGCCACCCACCATCTATGAGTTGAGAATCTAAAATGGCACTTGGCACTTGGAGTGCAGCACATGTCTGCTACCAAAAGCCCTTCCTAAATAATTAACACTTTGAGAATGCTCAGTTGTGTCCTTCCGATTCATCTGCACATTGTAATTTCTACACGAATCACAACTTAATGAATCATCAATTGTGACAAGATCAATGAACCAAACCTAACAACAAACTAAAGTTAGTAAATTCATGCCTAGGGCAAGAGTGCTGCTTTAAAAAAGCTTCCATCACTTTTAGTGTCTAATTAGCAAAGACAGGGTTCCTCCTGCCGCCTTCTCCTTCGCTTCCTCCCGAGAGGCACAGAGCAAAGGTACAGGGAGGGGGGTTGTTCAGTTTTACTGCATGCCAATCTTGACACTAGTCCTTTGATCAGTAACAATGTCTGCACCAGCATGACAAGCACACGAAGGATACAGGCTGCATTATGGGAAGCAGATTCCATACTAACCAGATGAATTCCTCTCATCTAATGGAGATAGTAACGGCTCAGAGCATCTTTTGAGAAAATGCTGCCTTTTCAGATATTGCTGGACTATTCCTCAATAGAGAAGGAATAGGTCAAAGAACAAATAGATAAGGGAACATTTTCAGTCAGCAGAATTCACACTCAGGATATTAAAGGAGCTTGTATACATGGAGACCATATACTGGCATTTGAAAAGTCACTCCTTAAGGACTTGACAGGAGCAATACTAGGCTTTTCAATACTAGAACATCACATAAAACCTCTGCTGCCTCCCCCACCCCCCAAGAACTGATCAGAACTAGTGCATGGGACATGCTATGAAGAATTAGACCAGGGCTGGGTTAAACCATACAGTTACTTTGATGATCAGTGTCCCTACAGTCTTCTACCTGGAAACAATGAAGTACACATAGTTTTTTTTTGGGGGGGGCGCTTTTTAACACCCCCACCCAAATGACTGGGATGACAGGAAGTCATTCAGCTACTTGTAATGCCAGATGACATACAGTACTGCAACATTACAAGAAGAGACCTACATTGCATGGAATTAAAGTTCAGAGTCTTCAGAATTCAGAGTCTGTACTCTAAATATCAAGAGTTTACTCACAGAGTCCTGTATATGTGAAATCATGAAAGATGAATTATTCAACATCTTACTTTTAAGCTGAGTTCAAAATGCTGCAAAACACTGTGTCAGATGGGGTTGCATTCAGTCTAAACTTCAAACACTGCCTATTCTGAAAAACATGCAGTGGTTTCCAATCAATGTCTAACTCAGTTCAAATGGTGGCATTTACCTTTAAAGTCCTATATGATTTAGGATCCAAAACCATTTTCTCCAGCACCAGTTCCTCTGATCAGTTCACACCACAATCTTAGGGTCTCCTCAGTTCATTCCTACTTTCTGAGATAATATAATGAGGAGATCAAGGGAGAGGTTTTGGGCTGTGGAATCTCCTCTTTAAATGATTATAAATGAAAATGAGGAAGCTTGCTTGGAACCTAACATTGTCTTTTTAAAACCAGACAGAGAGTTTAAAAAATATTTCTAGAATGTAAAATCTTTTAAGCTACTTTAAAAGTTCTTATTACCAATCCCTTCTTGTTGTTCTTGTTATGTGTTGTGAAATCAACTTTGACTTATGGTGACCCTATGAATGAGAAACATTTAAAAATCCTGTTATTAACAGTTTTGCTCATGTCTTACAAACTCAGGGCTGTGGCTTCCTTTATTGAATAAAAAAATGGGTGTCCCTTAAGAGTGGAATCGTCTCTCTAAATACAGTTTTAACACCCTTTTTTGGTGCTAGACTTCAGTGGTTGTGGCTGTGAGGATATGTGAATTTGAAAAGCACTGAATTTGATAGGGGTTTCTATATTAAGGGATTTCATAACCCCTTGTTACCCAAATTTCTAGTGTCATGGAAATTCCACCCAAGGCCATTTTTAAAAAAATTGTTGGGGAAATTAGCAGCAATTCAATTAGCAATGTGAGAGGGGGCAACAATTGGATCTTTATGCCTATTTTTACCCCTACTAGCTCTAAACGGACATACACAAGGTGACGAGTTAACTATGATCTTTATTAAAGGTTCAAAAATAATACAACACCATGCACACATTCACACAAGGAAGCATTCACACAAGGCTAATGAAAGAAAGGTGGAAGGCATTTGGATAGAAGAAGGATTTTTGTGGGTTATACAACCTGCCCTGTAGTCCAAAGTCTCCAAGGAGACTGGCAGTGTAGATAGATGCCCTGAAGTGAAGTTTTGTGCTACTATCTATACCCAAAAATGAACCCTGAGGCGATGGGATTTTGAGTGAAAACAAAGCATTTCAGGAGATTTTTATGACTGAAAATGGATCTTCGGAGATGTCAAGTACTCGCTGATGAGCGGTTGCCTTGAAATTGAAAGCACCGACTACCTTTTTCTATAGCTAGAACTGGGAAGCAGGAAAGATGTTGCCTGCAGATGAAGGATGTCCCAACTATAGTGGATGGGCTTTATTGTCAGCCATCTGGCGTGCTCAGAGAACATTTCCTTAGATCAAGCTTTTGACCTTTAAATCACCTTATGTTTGGAATTTTCCACGGCTCCTCCTAAAAGTGACACATGACTTCAGCCAAAGGTCTCTTGGGGATTTTTCAGGGGTCTCTGGTACTGCAGCTTCTGTGGAAGGCCACATTAAGGCCAAATTATTAAATATCACCAATTATTAGGATGCATGGGGCTGGGGGCACCATGTTTGGTTTCACTTTAGTTTAAGAGTCTAATATATTTCTGTGTTGCTTTTTTTCCAAGTTGCTAAAACATGTAAGCCTGTCATAGCACTGTTTTATACCAAACTTTTCTCTAATTAACGTATAGTTACAGATTATCCTGAAACCACTTATGTTTTATTTTCTAATCTCTTTCTGACTATTTTGTGCCTTTCCCATTAAATTATCTTCTGTTTGAAATTCAGAATTGGGTTTGTAGTTCTGGGTTCTTCATTCCATTTAAAAAGTTGTGAGAAATGGTGAGTCACACAGTTAGTAAGCCTGTGAAGCTTTGAGCATTACAGTAGCATAACAAATATATACACACTCAGTCTTCATACTCAAAGCTCTTTTCTGATGGTTGTTATAAACACCATTAAAGTAAAGTGTGCATAAATCTATGATCTGCCACTGCCAAAAAATGAAAGTTTAGCTGTAAAAATTAGGCATTCAGTTTGATCCATTCTTTATTTTCCATGCAGTGCCTATACGGCATCTTTCCTTTTCAAGTACTATTTAAATCAATTTTCTCTTGGGATTCACAAGACTTTACTCAATTCCCCATTTGAGACTGTTCAACTGCTTGAATCCACATGTGCAAAGGAGTTTGGGGCTTATATTGCTATCTGAAATGTATATGCAAACAAGTACAATCAGGGCCAGCATGGTGTAGTGGTCTGAGCGTTGGACTAGGACTCTGGAGACCAAGACTTGAATCCCTGCTCAGCCATGGAAACCCACTGGGTAGCCTTGGGCAAATCACACTTTCTGAGCCACAGAAGAAAGCAAAGGCAAAAACCTCTCTGAACAAATCTTGCCAAGAAAACCCTGTGATGGGTTCACCTTAGGGTCACCATAAGTGACAACAACAAGTTGTTGGAAATAATTCTCACAGTGGTTCCTGAACATATTCTCCTCACCAGTTGCAATAATATAGTGTCCTATATGGTGTATAATAGACTCTCTAAACCTGTTTCTGTTTGGACTAAGACTCCCACAAGTCCTCACTATTTCCCATGTTATCTGGGATTGATGGGAGTTGCAAACAAAAACATATGTAAGGTGGTGAAGGCTGATATAGAAGCAACCAAGCC
This sequence comes from Gambelia wislizenii, assembly GCA_030847615.1. Classification (NCBI taxonomy): domain Eukaryota; kingdom Metazoa; phylum Chordata; class Lepidosauria; order Squamata; family Crotaphytidae; genus Gambelia; species Gambelia wislizenii. The sequence goes on along the minus strand of JAUMIR010000004.1, from coordinate 86,646,499 downwards.
ACCTGTATCATACAATTCCTGGGATTCATATGCAAGGTAATGTGCTTATAAGCAGCATATTCCACTGGTGACCAATCACTAACAACAGTGCCTTCATTGTCCTTTCACGTTTCTGTCACTGAATATACATCAAAATCAGTGCAATTCCCTTACTATACATACAGAGAAGTGTACTTCTTTTTTGAGAGGTTATAATCAAGAACACATTCTAAGATGTCCTGCTCTAGAAACCTAGAGTGAATAAACGCTGTTTAGACATTCAAGGACATTGATTGGCTTTGTCTTGGATATCAATGAGCAAGTGTTAGATAAGAAATGCTCTCTTCATCCCCCCTGCTACACTGCTAGGAGCAGTCAGGGATCTCACTGCATAGCTTGGAAAGCATAGCACACCAACATATAGTTTATGCTCAGAATCTTATGCATACTGAAATGGGGTGGGAATGGGTGGGGAGACATTGCAGGTTTAAGTATAGCCTGCCCAGTACATATTCACAATAACTGTCTAACAAAAACAAATATTTGGAGGTGACAACATAACACTCAGCAAGACCATAAGACTTAGAGTTGCATGCTTTGGCTTGTTTCTGCAATGCAGTCTTGATTCTTTTAACTAGGAAGAAAAAACAAAAAAAATGATGTGTGAAAGTTATCTATCATGTAATGTGCGACTCATAAAGGTAACAAGATATTTTAGCTTTGTAAAATAAAATGCAAGGACCCATATTTAAAGTGAAGGAAATCCCACAAGGAGAAAAAACACTGCAGCCAATAAACTGGCATGTATGCCAGCCATTCTGCCACTTATTGGACACTGAGCGCTTTCTGGAGTCTGCATGCTGATTTTAATGCTTTGCAAACTGCACTGATATGCTGATCCACAGAGTGGCAGCACAGTTAGAATTACAATGCTAGTAAGTAAGCATGAGTAGAGCTACTCCTTGATATCAAAACTGGGGCTTCTCCACAGAGCTTGCTAAGCAAGAACTTGGAGAGATTTCAGTCCAGCTGGGCCAATGTGATAAAGGGATTGAAACCACAGAGGAAAGGATTAGCATGACAGATGAATACAGTGCAGTTTTTCCATGGCAAAAGCTAACCCAGCTCATCAAGGAGCTAGGAGACTGGGGGGAGGGAGGGATCATATGCTGCCACATTAGTTTCCTTAACATAGCTATCCTATTCCCTGGAACAAAGGACGATTAAATACCTACTCTGGTCTTCTAACACAAAAAGAAACTGAGCTGCCAAGAAGTGTCCATAAGAGCTACCAAGCACTCTATAATACAGTATAAATTTCTCAAGAGACTTCCCATTTCACTAGGGAACTATCTGTAGTTTGCAATCATTTTGGTGTAGAAGCAGGGGAAAAAGCTGTTGGGGTAAATAATAAACTTAGAAAGTAGAATGCTTGATTTCAAAGCATGCTTGATTTTATGGCATATGTTTAAAGTTGGAAAACCAAATTCAGTTGCTGCCCTCGATCTAAATTTTGATTACCATATACAACATTTCTAGCTATCCAGCTCATGTGCCTGCCCTCCACTCTTCTGGTGATCCATATAAAACAGTAAGTAAATATGTTAACTTCTGAAAATGAAGCAGAGATATCAATCAGATAAATGAAATAATGCATTTAAGCTTTTCATCTCTGAGTTGTGTCATCCACCAGTCAGTATGTGCACATTTACTTATATACTGATTTCTTAGAAAATTCCAGAGGTTATTGCACAACATGCTTAAAAGCTGTTTAAGAATTGATCTTTTCATACTGAAAGATTAGATATATTGTTTTACTAGATTTGAAAAAGGAATCCTCTGCTCCACTGTGACAAATAAAAACACTTTCCACATTACTAGGCTGGCATGTTTTTAGAGAGCTGATTTTTTGTTTCCTACAGGTCACACATGACTAAAATGGTTATGTGTTGACAGGGAAGCTAGTACAATGTGGGAGGGCTACTAAGATACATTAACATTTTCAAGGTTCAGTGATCTATTCAAAGTAGGCTTGAAACAGAGTAAAAAAAATTAAAGTATGCCACTGCTATAGTTGTTTCATATTCTGGAAATTTTACAACAGATCACTTCTTCTGTGTTGGAACACTTGATAGCCAAGTATGTGGCCCCCTAACAGTACTCAGTTATTCACTGTATCCACAGACCCCAAGCAGAGAGAAAAAATGATGAGAGAAATGTGCATTAGCTAAAACTGATAGCGATTTGCTGATATTGGTCTGAATCTTATAATCTGGTAAGATATTTAAGGGATGGGCTTTTTTTTAGAGCACTATCATCTTCATTACTGCTTCAATTAGATCTGCATTCTTGCCCCTTTACTATATAATGTTTATATAAAAGGGACAAAGGAGCAGGGCCGGTTTAAGGCACCTGCGGCGTCTGCATTTGCAGGGGGCCCAGTCATGTGGGGCCCCCCATTGTGCAGAGCCCCCCCAGTGACTCCCTCCTCATGCAGAAGCTGGGGCAGGGTGGCTTTCAGGGGAGCCAAGTGGGCTTTGGTCCTGTTAGCCAAGGCTGCTCCTCTCTGCTGCGCCGTGGGTGGGTCTGGGAAGCCTGGCGCCTCCGAGCCTCCTCAGTCTCGGCAGCAGTGGTGGCCCCCTGTAAATGTTCCTGGGGAGGCCCGACCCCCCCGAGGTGCTCTTCGCCACCTGCTGGGAGCCCGAGGGGCCCCAGGCCCAGGTGAGTGCCAGCAGGCTCCGCTGGGAGGCTTCCCAGGCCCCACAGGTGAGAAGAGAGAGGGGGGCATGGAGGGCCAGAGGGAAGGGCTGGTGTGCCCCTGCTAGGCAGGGCCGGTTGAAGGGCTCCACAGCACTGGCAGCCACAGGGGGCCTGTCATTGGGGGGGGGCATCGTAACCCTCCTGCAAAAACATGACCAGTAACAATCTGAATAGGCTATACCGTGAATATGTCAGGTTAGGTTAGGTTACATTGACCTGAGGTAACCATATGGTGCCCCCAAAATAAAGTGTTGCAGGCCTCCCCAAATTCCTTAAACCAACCCTGTAAAGGAGTAAAAAGGGTGGGGGGAATTCCCCTCTCCCTACATGTCTTTATTCTAACAATATAGTGTTTTCTCCCAATTCATATTGCTTTATGTAGACTACTATCTGCCTGGAGTTGCACTTCTCAGAGTCATGGTTAATTATCTGAAAAACTAAAGTTCTCTTTGACAGCAAAGCAGTCGTATACACAGTTTCTTGAGTCATATGAGACTGAACAGGTGCAGTATTTCCACTATTTAGCAGTCTTATTTATCAGCAAAACTAGGTGGAATAAGCATTTTTAGTCATCCAGACTGAAAGCTGATAAATCAATTGCACGTGTTATACAGTGATTTTACTCTTACTCATTTCAGAAAATGTAATGTCAAAACAATGCCCATGGCTTATTACATGGATCTGGAATCTGGGTCTTTAAAAAGCATTTTGGCATTTGGAGTTTATGAGAATATGTATACTTTTATTATCAACTCTACATATACCAAAAAGTATATATTAAAAACTGAAAAAACTATTCCACCTGCTGTAACAAATATGCGTCAGAATTTAGTTTTTTACTGGATCAAACTTCCGAAGGGCACGCTACCATAGTTCTGTTTGACTGAACATTTAAATTCCTCTCAACAGATTTTACCAATTGAGAAAGTCAGCCAAGTGCTTTATATCTACAGATTCCTTTTCTGGAGACTGGGCCAGATATTATGAAGAAAAAAACTTTTGATTCAGTGATAATAGACTATGTGACTATTTTATATACATTATATAAATATATGTGTATATACTATATATTATATATTAATTCCTATTCTTAAAATCAACCTCAGAATATGCAATTAATTTTTTTATATGTTTGAGCCTTGCATTATATATATCACTACACTTTATTTTGTTGAAAATTGAGTATGGTAGATATTAGCTGTTCGTTGCTACTGTATTTGTAGAGATTACATACACAGTTAAAGACAATGGAAGCACTTGTTATGCTTCCCTACCTCTGAAGTGATTACTGGTAAGTACTGTAGAAGTTTCTGGTTTTGCCCCTGGTCAAGACCCCCGAAAGCAAACCAACATGTCCAGGATCATGTCCAGGGAGCTGGAGAATTGCTTCCTGAATCCAACACAATCATCAGTCTCAACAAATCTTCTCCATAAGGTCACACTGAACCGACCTGTATTCAAAGGACTCAAAATCGTATCACTTTCGCAATATTAATTTTTAAAAAAATCACTATATCCCCCCAACCCCCCCCCAAATGAAACAAAACAAAAACCAACAACCACTAAGGGAGGGAATTGGCTTTCAGAACTACACAGTAATTTGTTTTACAAAACAAACAAGCAGCAAGAAGAATTAAGAGGCAGAGACATGCAAGGGGGCTCCCTGTATTGATACCAGCTGCTAGAATACTATAATCACATATGGTAAACACTGCCACAAGCCTTTCATTTTGTATAGCCTGTGCCACAGGCTGGAATCAAGAAACGGTCAATCAATAATAATGGTGTGGTTTTATTTTGTCTTGAAGACAGGAAGGAAGGAAATGCCAGAGTGAAATTCCCTTTTCCACCCGTATTGTAGGTGAGGTATGAAAGAGTGGGACCAGTGACTCTGACCTGGCTTCTGAACAGCAGTGAATGTGTCAATTTCTCAGCCTGTTAGGATTAAGGACCATAAGTTGAAAGACTGCAAAGACTTACAGCACTCCTTAACACCTCCTCTTTCCCCTTCCCTAAAGCAATTGTAGAAAGAAAGGTCAAAATGGAGGACTTGAATGGAGGTGGTAGAGGAGGAGAATCCCTTTCCAAACCAAAAGAACAGAACAAATGGAATAGGACCACCTTTCTTTCTGAATGCTGTATTAGTAGCTCAAAACTGTGGTGAGGTGCTTTTTGTGCACACATGAATGCATGTAGGCACACAACTCACATATTGGACAATTCTGAGTTGAATGTGCAGCACACTTCCCCCTAAACTAAGCACTGCAGGAGTAGTGCATTTATCTTACACACACACACACACACACACTCCTGAGAGAGTTTTCTTCCCAGCTTCATCGTGTCCATGGTACATTATCAGTTTGTGTTTGTAGAATTTTCTACTTCTTACTTTCATCACTTTCCAGACTTTTAAATATTTCTAACACACACACATTTCTTGTTGGGAGGGGTTTTTCTTTCTCCCCTTCTTGTTGTGCAAGCTGACCACCAGTGATAAAAGTGGTTGTGAGGGATGGTTGTGCAGAGCTGGGTATAAGGTAAGTGTCTAATGCATAGCTGCAGATTTGGAGAGCAAACAGGCAAGACAACAGGCAAGGCCTGGACTGGGACTCAAGATGGCAGCGGGTAAGACATCTTGATGCGTCTTATATTTATTAGCATTTCTAGTGTTGAATACACATAACCTGCACCTCAATCTCAGCCAGTTTCCAGGTATGTGAATAGAATCATAGAATCATAGAATCGTAGAGTTGGAAGAGACCACGAGGGCTATCCAGTCCAACTCCCTGCCACGCAGGAAATCTTGATCAAAGCATCCCCGACAGACGGCCATCCAGCCTATGTTTAAAGACCTCCAAGGAAGGAGACCCCACCACGCTCCGATGGAGTGCGTTCCACTGCCGAACAGCTCTTACTGTCAAAAAGTTCCTCCTAATGTTGAGGTGGAATCTCTGTTCCTGGAGCTTGCATCCACTGCTCCGTGTTCGTCTCTGGAGCAGCAGAAAACAAGCCTGCTCCATCCTCAGCGTGACACCCCTTCAAATACTTAAACAGGGCTATTATACCGCCTCTTAACCATCTTTTTTCCAGGCTAAACATACCCAGCTCCCTAACTCTCTCCTCATAAGGCATGGTTTCCAGACCTTTCACCATTTTAGTTGCCCTTCTCTGGACATGCTCCAATTTGTCGATATCCTTATTGAATTGTGGTGCCCAGAACTGGACACAGTATTCTAGGTGAGGTCTGACCAAGGCAGAATAGAGCGGCACTATTACTTCCCTTGATCTAGATACTATACTTCTATTGATACAGCCCAAAATCGCATTGGCCTTTTTAGCTGTCGCATCACACTGTTGACTCATGTTCAACCTGTGGTCTACTAGGACTCTTAGATCCCTTTCACATGTAGTCTTGTTCAGCCAGGTCTCTCCCATCCTATATCTATGCATTTCATTTTTCTGCCCTAAGTGCAGTACTTTACATTTCTCCGTGTTGAATTTCATTTTGTTAGCTTTGGCCCAGCTTCCCAGTCTATCCAGGTCATTCTGAATTTTGATCCTGTCCTCTAGGGAATTAGCTACTACTCCTAATTTGGTGTCATCTGCAAATTTCATAAGTATGCCCCTAATTCCCTCATCCAAGTCATTGATAAAGATGTTGAATAGCACTGGGCCCAGGAAAGAACCCTGTGGCACCCCACTGGTCACATCTTTCCAAGATGAAGAGGAGCCACTGCTGAGCACCCTTTGGGTTCGGCTGGTCAACCAATAACAAACCCATTGAACAGTTAACTTGTCTAGCCACATTTTACAAGCTTCTTTGCAAGAATGTCATGGGGAACCTTGTCAAAGGCCTTACTGAAATCAAGGTATGTGATGTCCACAGCTTTCCCTTCATCTACCAAGCTGGCAACTTTATCAAAAAAAGAGATCAGATTAGTCTGGCTTGACTTGTTTCTCTGGAACCCATGTTGACTTTTTGTGATTATGGCATTGCCTTCTATATGTTCACAGACTCTCTGTTTAATGATCTGCTCTAGAATCTTCCCTGGTATTGATGTCAGACTAACTGGACGATAATTGTTGGGATCCTCTTTTTTCCCCTTTTTGAAGATGGGGACAAAGTTTGCCCTCCTCCAGTCTGCTGGGACTTCTCCTGTTCTCCAGGAGTTCTCAAAGATTATTGCCAATGGCTCTGAGATTACATTTGCCAGCTCTTTTAATACCCTTGGATGTAGTTCATCTGGTCCTGGAGATTTAAATTCATTTAGTTTAAGAAGGTATTTCTTTACTACCTCTTTGCTTATTCTGTGCTGGATTTCCCCTATTGTGTCCTCTGTTCCTTTATCCTCAGGTTGGTCCCCCTTTTCCTTTTCTGAAAACACTGAGGCAAAGAAGGTGTTGAGTAATTCTGCCTTTTCTCTGTCCTCTGTTAGCATTTTGCCATCTTCTCCACGTAGTGGCCCTACCATTTCCTTCTTCTTCCTTGTGCTGCGGACATACCCCCCAAAAAACCCTTTTTATTGTTCTTCACCTCTCTAGTAAGCCTGAGCTCATTCTGCACTTTACCTTTTCTGACTTTACTCCTACATGTGTTCGCTATCTGTTTGAATTCTTCTTTGGTGATTTCCCCCCTTTTCCATTTCCTATACATGTTCCGTTTAAAACTTAGCTCCGTTGAAAGTTCTTTAGTCATCCATCCTGGTTTCTTAAGCCACCTCCCATTTTTCTTCCTCAATGGTACTGTTTGAAATTGTGTCTTCAGTATCTTCCTTTTGAGAAAGTTCCGTCCGCCTTGAGGTCTCTTCTCTTTTAGTATTCCTGACCATGGGATCACTCCCAGTATTTCCCTGAGTTTATTGAAATCAGCTCTCCTAAAGTCAAGAATGCGTGTCTGACTATGCCTGGCTTCTCCTTTCCATTGTATAACAAACTCCAGGAGAACATGATCACTTTCACCTAAGGATCCCAGCACTTGCACCCCATTAACTAGGTCATCCCTGTTGGTTAGGATCAGATCTAAAATAGCTGACACCCTTGTTGCCTCTTCCACCTTTTGGACCATGAAATTGTCTTCCAGGCAAGTAAGGAATTTGCTAGACCTTGAAGTTTTGGTTGAGTTAGATTTCCAGCAAATATCAGGAGAGTTGAAGTCACCCATCACTACTACATCTCTCCTTTCTACATGTGTGTTCATCTGTTCTAGAAAGGCATCATCCAATTCCTCGGTCTGACTTGGGGGTCTGTAGTAGAGTCCCACAATAACATCCCTGTTGTTTCCCTCCCCTTTAATTTTTATCCAGATGCTCTCCACCTGGCTTCCAGTATTGATGTCATGGATCTCTTCACTGGTGTAAATATCCCTGATATATAATGCTATTCCTCCTCCTTTCCTGTTTGGCCTGTTTCTCATATAAAGGTTATACTCCTCTATTCCTACAGTCCAGTCATGAGACTCATCCTACCAGGTTTCAGTAATGCCTATTATATCATATTTGTTTTGTAGTGCTAGGAGTTCAAGTTCATCTTGCTTATTTTCCATGCTCTGTGCATTAGTGTAGAGACATCTAAGACCATGTGTTCCCTTTACTTGCTGCCTGTGTCTTTGTTGGGAGGGTGGACAGCAGAGTGTGTGTGGGTCTGTCAAGTTACTAAAGCAGCAGCCACTAAGAATGGGAGGGAGGAATCCAGAGGAAGAGGAATTGCCTTCTTCTAGCCTCCTCCACTGACACAGTGCAAAGCCCTTTCCACAACCAGTTTCTCGGCTATAATCCAAATTCTGGATCCTATCCACAACCCTTTTCTGCTGTATATAGTTAACATATGACTTTCATTGCCAGAAGTCCATGTCTTCCCCCCTCCACCCAAAAAGGAGATACATTCATGAAGAAGTCTATCAAAGGGCATTAGCCACAGTAACAGAGTATCCATTTTCAAAAGCAACATGCATCTAAATTAGTTACTGGGAGCGAAATGGTGTATAAGGGCTATTATCACCAGGCCCTGACTTCCTAACAGCATCTAGTCCTGAAAAATTATGCATTTATAATTCTCAGGCTTCTTCTCCAGACATTCTCTTACCCTGAATACCTATTACTTCTGCCTTTCCCTTTCACTCACACTCTCTCTCTCCTTCCACCCACATCTTTTTCTCTCCCTTTCCCCATGAGTTCGCCCTCCACATTTGCTGGGGTTAGAGGTGCAGGATCCTTGCAAAAGTGGAAAAACCACAAATATCTCTAGTGTCCCCCATATTTAACACACACAAAAACTACGATCTGTGGATTCAACCCACTGTGGATGCATTTGAGGCAGTGGGGGTCACTTGCAAGACAGAAATGGGTGGCTAGCAGGGCTTGCCGTCGCTTCCGTTGCTGCCCTCCACCATTTTTATTAGAGACTTAAAAACCTTGCCACATGTTCACAGACTCCCTCAGTCTTGTGAGGCTTGCAGTCCCTATTAAAAACGGCGTAGGACAGCAGGGGACGTGGCAGCAAATATTCAGAGAATAATCAAATCTGCAGAAGTTAAACCCATAAATATGGAGGGCTGTCTGTACAGTTACAGAACTCCTGTACCATTGTGTAGAAGAAGGAACTCTGGAAGATGCAGTTTCTCTCATCCATCTACACAATTAACAACATCTGCAGGAATTCCTTTTTCTGCACTGCTGTTAAATGTAAAGGTAGAGGTCCTTTCATTTAGAAAGACCTTATGGGTTTAGTTGGCCGGCAGTATGGTTTCTTAAATGAGTCATGCTATCTTTCCTCTTGATTATGTTTTAAATGTGTTTTTAAATTAATTTTAATAGGATTATTTATTTAATAAAAAAACCTTTGTAGTAAACATTGTTTTAGTTGCATTTCATTTTAACCTATACTGTAAGCCACAGTGGGTCCCATTTTGGGAGAAAGGAAGATATAACCTGAAGGAAGAAATGAGTGAATGAATAGAATCTCTCTTTTTCATATGTTCCTCTGGTGATCTTTACTGACTCCTCCCCTTTTCTTTGCTATCTCTCCCTTAGCAGTTCCTATCAACCTATTCCATTTTCTTCTCCATCTACAAATATCTCTCTCAGAAGTAATGTGCAAAGTTTACCACAGTATGATTCTTATACTGCTTCCAGGCAAAGCCTTTATTATGAAACCTCCTGTCTCATTCATGGGACAGTGTGGGAAACCCTGAAGCCACAGTCTTCTATTTGTAACCTTCTAATTTTATTATTATTATTTAATATTGTTTTAAGGTGTGGATGGGTTAGGATACTGATGTAATTATGGAGTTTTTATGCTGTAAGCTGCCTCGATTGCGTTGCAGAGGGGCGGGATAGAAATAAATTATTATTATTATTATTGTTTCTCAATTCTTCTTCCATCTTTTTTCTTTCCAGAGAATTATTCCATCAAATAGCTGAATAATGACCATTAACTAGTGCTCCATCTGGAAGCACCCTCAGTTATAAAGCCCTAGGCAACAGAACAACATTCTTGTGGGGCCAATCACAAATCAAATGCAAATACATTCAAAAGAGCCTAGAGCCCTGACTTTTTTCTGTTACTTTTAAATGGGAATTTGGAGCCTGAGGCTGTTGAACAGGTGGGGGCTAATTATATTTGTTAAGTTACTTCTGGAAAGCCATATTTTTAAAAAGACTTCCAACTCATATATTCATTGAGTTGGAAGAGTCCTAATAGCCATGTACTCTAGCCTCCTGCCAGCGCAGAAATCTGCAACTCAAACATCCTGAGAGGTGGCCATCCAACCTCTAGATTTTATGTGGTTTTTTTCTGGGCTATGAGGCCGTATTCTGGAAGAGTTTATTCCTGACGTTTCTCCTGCATCTGTGGCTGGCATCTTCAGACATCTTCTCTGAAGATGCAGGCGAAACGTCAGGAATAAACTCTTCCAGAACACGGCCTCACAGCCTGCAAAAACCCCACAGAAAACCTATGGATGCCAGCCGTGAAAACCTTCGACTTCACATCCAACCTCTGTTTAAAAATCTCCTAGAATCCATTTCCTTCTGCAGTAGTCTATTCCACTGCTGAGCAACTCTTACCACCAGGGAGGTCTTCATAATTTTTAGTGGAATCTACTTTCTTGTAATCTGAATCCACTGATCCACGTCCTATTCTCTGGAGCAATAACAAACAAGTTTGCTTTATGCACCATATGACAGCCCTTCAGATATTTAAGGACAGCTACCACATCACTTCTCAATCTTCTCTTTAACAGCCTGAAGATGCCTAGATCTCTCAACCATTCCTCTTGGGACTTAGTTTCCTTTTATTATGCTGCTTGCCCTCTTCTGCACACATTTCACATTGAACATAGCTGTACCAATGAATAATAATCCCAGAAGAGCTTGTCTCCGCTTCTTTAAAAAAATGTTTATATCAAAAGTGTAAAAACTCAAGTTCTTTGTAACTGCTGGTACAAAAACTATGCCAAGTAATGGCATCCAGGCTGCTGCTGAGGTCAGGGAAGATGCTTTGTTGTCTAATCTGCTCACAGTAAATTGCACTGAAGTCTATAGTGTGTGTGTGTGTGTGTGTGTGAGAGAGAGAGAGAGAGAGAGAGAGAGAAGGAACAAGATTTTCAAAGAGCTATTTAATACCTCATCCATTTACAATAGTAGATTTCTTTCTCCCCCTCCTTTCTCTCTTACATGTACACACCCTCTCGAAATTTTGGAGGATTATTTAATTTCTCTGACAGTGGCTGAACCTATGCCATACATTTTCTAGGTTAAACCTAGAGGTGATTTAGGGATTATGATAAATGGGGACAATTAACTGAAAGGGGATTTCATTTGGAGGAGAATCTGTCTGGAAAATAAACTGGAAAGGAAGTACTAATTTTGAATGATTTGTGGGTGGGGTGCAAATTAATAGAAGAATTTGGGGTAATTTGGTTGAGAAATTAATTAGCTTGCCTTCTGTAAAAATTTTCAAAATTCTAGCAATTATTTCTAAATTTGTATCCATACATATAAGTTAGCACATTATGATTTTTCAGCTTTTTAAACCTTTTGCAAAGTGTTAACATACATAACTGATCTCAGGGTGGTTTTACAACCTGTGTCTCAAATCTTTTAATTACTTAGCAACACCTTTACCTATGCCTGTGCTTACAAACAAAAACATGAACTCACTTGACTGAACCTTGCAGCAGCAGCAACACTGAGCTGCTGAAGGGCAGGTAAGGGATAGTTTGGACGATTTCAAGAGCCTTTGCCTTTTTTTTAAAAAAAACCCTCCTATATCCATTATTTTCATGCAGATCAGTGCTACACCCTACATGTGCATGCTCTAACACTTCAGTATTAAAATCCTTACCTGGGGGTTGGGTGAACAATGTTTTGTATACATTTCATCCGTATTAGTGACTTTTTAATATTTTATCTTTCTGTTGAACTAGTGGCAGGGTTGTTTTTGTTTTTTAAATCAATCTGGTGTTCTCTCCTTGGCACACTTTCTTGCTTTTTGATTACAGATGCACAGTCTATTTATTTGAACTGGAATAAACTTAAAACTATGGGGTCAGTTACACGGCAGAAAAAAGTGCGCAAAATTCCGGCTTACCTTCCTTTCACACCAGCGCTGCATAGTTTACATGATTTAGCGCTAAATTAGTTGATCCAGTTAATTTTCGGCTTTGTAGTTCACACAGAGAAAGGTGGGGGGCGTGGCCTCCAGATCACAGGCTATCTGACTGTCATTAAAGGCCAGGCAGGAGGCGGGGAGGGAGCAAAAAGGGGCGGCAGTGCGAGGGGGAAAGAGGACTCTGAAAGAGGCTCCGTTAGCTTCGTCTGAGCTCCAGCCAGAGAAAACAAAAGAGAAAACAAAAAAGGGAGACCACGGTGGGGGGGGGATAATGACAAAGGAGGCAAGGAAAGCAGACTACATTCCCCCTTCCCCTCACTCACTGTGATGTGTAATGGCCAGCTGAGCAGACTGCTTCTCTATCTTTCTCTCTCCCTCTCTCTCACACACACAAACACAATCACAGCAGGAGAAGGGAGTTAATGGCTGGTTGAGCAGATTGCTACACTCACTCTCTCTCTCACACTCTCTCTCTCTCTCTCACACACACACGAACAGTAATTATGGCTAAGTGGAAAGGAAGCCGGGAGGCAGACAGCTGGCTGGATCTTTTCGTTTGAGGCTCCTTGCATCTCTTGCAAGTCCACCCCCTCCTTGGTCAGTCCAACCAATCACGGCTCAGCTCTGCTGTGGCTGTTTTGGGAAGATTGCTGGTAGTTTCCACAGCTGTATGCAAAATGGTAGTTCACACAAATGATTGTGCACATGTTCGCAAACTTTATCAAAAAAGTTGGGGAAAACAGTGAAAGCTGATACTGCACAACTTATGGGGTTTTTTGCCCCCTCCTTCTAAATATGGCGACTTTGATCTGAAAGATGTGGGAACTATTAGGACTCTTTCTTAGAGGATTTATTTTGCCATGTAAACGCCCTCTATGTTAATAGGAAATTCTTGGTTATTTTGTTCCCCCCACGACTGATATTCAAAGTAAACTGCCCTCTGAACATGGATGTTTCATTTACCTATTACCAGTAGTTCTCAGTATCTTTCCCATGAATTTGTCTAATCACCTTTTAAAAGGCATCTGAACTTGTGGCCATCAAAACATTTATCAACTGGACACTGTGTTAAAAAGTACCCCCAGACTACAGCTGAAAGTTCACACAGTATATTTATGTGGATTTAGCTACAACAGGGGAATCCTAAACAAGAGAGAAGAAAGGACTGGGATGAAACTCTTTGACGTTTTTACCTCCAACAAAGATAAAATGTTTCTTTTGGACTATAATTGGCTGCATTTTACATATCCAGCATCTAAAAGTTTTTCCTGATGTAGCAATACAGAGACTTCTTGAGAAATTCAATGTTCTCTGCCTGAGAAGGGGGCTTTGCAAAGGGACAGAGAGACACTCTGGATCCCAAGAGGAACTTTACTGCTGCTAATGAAGTTTAAATTTTACTGTCCTTTCTCTTGGTCCCCATATGGTCAAGAAAGGAGTGGCTTCGCCTGCTTTGAGATCCTTCCATACTAACTGAATGACAATAGAGACAAAATCTGATACAAAATGTAGGCCTGTGACTCCCATCACATCATCTTTTTTTCTTTCTCCTGTATGATTTTAGCATCTTTTGCTTGATGAAGAAGCCAGTGGAGTTTTGAAAGCTTGCATGATGTGATTTGTGCATCTCAATCGGCCAATAAATGTATCACTCTCCTGTGGATTGTTCTACAGTTGTATGTTATCACATGATCAAATATCTCCTCAGTAAATGAAGCAGAAGTATAGGCTGGAAACACAGTTCCTGATATCTTAGTTCTCTACACGAAGGGATATTTTTAGATGAATAACACTTTCTTCAACTAACTCAGAAACAAAGGAAAAGCTCTGCTTAATCATATCAAAGGCCCATTAATTCCTACTTCCTGCATCCCACAGGATTAAACTAAAAATAAATGCAAAGTTGTACATTTAAAGAGGAAAATTCAAATGCACAAATATAGGATGGGTCACACCTGGCTTGGAAGCAGTATGTGTGAATAGGGTGTAGGAGTCTTGGTAAACCACAGGCTAAACATGACTCAACAGTGTGCTGATGCAGCAGTAGCAAAAGCAGCAAAATAAAATAATAAAATAAAGCTAAAATATTTGACTTGAAGCAGGAAGAAATGTCAGAAAGCATGACAAATTCTACCTATCCAAAGATATAGTACAGCACAAACCTGTTACAAAACTATCCTGTTAACACCATACTGTCTAGACAGCTGACACAGAAGTAGGGGAAATGTGCTGCAAATGGAGCCCAATCCTCCTCAAACTTTTTGGTTACTCTGTCCTATTCTCTGGCAAATGGCTTCTGTCCCAATTTCACAAAATAGGCATAATGTTACCATACTAAAAATCTTATGAAACACTTCACAACTAATATGAGGGACCAAAGCATTTTACCTGAGAGCAGAATTTGCCCATTCCAAACAGCAATAGAAAGAATATGAAAAATTATTAGAAAAATATGTTTTTTGGTCATCAGAAACCCTGTTTGGGAGAATCAGCGACTGACAAGAATTGTCACCGTTTGGAGCTTATTCATCACAAAATTAGCACATTTTTGGTGAAGAAAACAGTATTTTTGGCAGAAAACATTTTTTCACAGGAACATTGCTTTTTGTGCAGAAAATCTTGTTTTCTGTGAAGAAAAAATATGCAAACTTTGTGCAAAATAAATCCCAAAGTGGAAATAATTCTCTAACTCTGCATAGTTTTTGAATATTTTCTTGCAGTGGGAAGAAACTGCTAAAGTTACTCATTGCTTCTCTAGAAAACAAAATTAGGGAAGAATTACTTCTATAATCAAGCAGCACCTGAAGCTGGTTGCTCTAAGCAGCAGGCTGTAGCAGATGTTAGATTTGAGGCCAAATTTTTATTTTTGTTAAATATATTTTATTTTACATTTGTGCACATTTATATGCACTATACTCTGTTATGTGAGGATTGCTCTGATCAGAGCTATTTTGCAGGCCCACACAGTTTGCCAATCACTAGCAAATGTACTTCCACCTTCCATGCTGCTACCAAATCCTTTCAACATAGGTTAATAATAATAATAATAATAATAATAATAATTTATTTATATTCTGCCTTTTCCCTCGGGAATCAAGGCAGAGCACAACATAATTATAACAATACAATATTATAACAATAAAAGCTCAAAGTTAAAAAACAATCTCATATCCCATCTCTCTCCCCAATCATAAACTTGCTGTCCTGCTGTAGGCGGAGATGCAGAACCAATGTAGAGCAACAATCAGAATGGAGGACCAAAATGTTCAAACCCACTTAGCCATAAAGCTCATTAGGCGACCCTGAGCCAGTCATTATGTCTCATAATGGCATTATGTCTCAGCATGATCTATTTCATAGGATTGTGAAAATAAAATATGGGAGAGGGGGGAGAACCATGTGTGCCATCTTGAGCTCCTTGAGGATATAATAATAAAATATAACAATTAGCATTTTGCCCAGGAATCTTCAAACCTGGGTTTTGGCAGTCAGGAGACTCTTGCATGATATGCTCTAGCAAAGGTGATGGAGAGGGTGACTTTCAAGCTCCCCTTTACTCTCTAAAGCAGAGCTACCTGAGCCTAATGCTGACTCAGTCCTACTGCCAAGAAACTGATACATACCTAACTTCCACCAAACCCTTCTACCAACCAGCCCTTGCCAGACAATATGTATCAGTGGAGACACCATCAACATCAGGTTGGCTGCTACAACATGTCAATATTCCCCAAAGATATTTGCCTCTCGCTAATCTTGATTGAGAATTGGCTTGGCTAAAGTGAGCATCTTCCTCCAAAGCATTAAATAATCCATTTAATTTCTGAGCCCCTTCTGAACTTGAGGCTCCATCATGCAGCCAATGGCACCCTGAAGCCAAGTCAAATATGATACCTTTCCAGACCAAAATCTGCTTCAGATCAGAAGATCTCTTGTGAAGGAAAACTGAAGTAACTCTTCTGTGTAAAAAAATCCCAATTTCAAGATTTAAAAGACTGAGACCCCCCTTCTGCCCCACAATTCTCACATCAAGGGGTTCACTATTAATTTTTGAAGATGCTATTTAAAACTTTTCAGAGGTGATATTTCCTGCCTCATAAACCTTGTAGAAGGAACCTGGTTGAAAACACCAGTGCACAGCAATCCTCTTGATGGAACTGGTCATTGTGGATACATTATATGGTCATGTGCCATTAGACAGCCATTTAAACAATGATAAGACATGGAAATTATGACATTTTGAGTTGGTAAATTCTATAAATCTGCTGACACTTCTTTTTGGAGAAGAGGTTCATAATATTCAAACCTTCTCTGGTTGAGAAAGTTGCCAAAATTATCATCTTCTTCATCATTAAATAGAAAGACACAGCAAAATAATGTCATGCTGACGTCTAAATTTTGCACAAATATGGAACATGGTCACCAAGCTCAAAGATACTTTGCAAATACTTAAAGTCAAACACATGAAATAGAAAACTTCAGTCTCCTCTGAAAGTGCTTAGATATCACTGCAATCCAGAATATACTATAGCTAAAAGCCATTTTACACATTACTTTTTTCTGACAAAGGAATGAGTTTTTACATTGAAAAGGTAGCGTTAAGTTTTGTAACTTAGAGACTTGCTCAGAACATCTGTAAGTTCTATTCTAGTGGTTCTTAACCTGTGGTTCACCAACCACCAGGCAAATGTGATGTCCTCACAGGGGTCTGCAAAGGATTGAAGGCTACTTGGTTCACCTCCTCTTTGCAGCAGAGTGGCCACGTGACAGGAGCCAAGAGAAAGGCTGAAAGGCTGGCTGGCTTGGCCTGTGCATTGCCATTCAATTTGCTCCAGCCACAAACTTGCAGGAAGAAGCAGGAGAAAAGTCTTCCCTCCCCCTCAAGTGCCTCTGAGTGAAGGTTTAAAATGGATGGTGTAACTGTATTATTATTACTGTTGTTGTTTTAAATCTTGAGTTAAGTCTTGGGGTCTATGGCAACAAAAGATATTTAAAGGGGGTCCCTGGTAAAGAAAAGGTTAAGAGCCACTGCTCTATTAATCTGCTCTCCAGGTTGCCTTTATGATATCTATGGATAAATTAACAGTTCTAGCCCAACAATATATGAGGAGATTTTTTGGGGGGTGGGCGGAAACGTCTTTCCCCCATAGAAATATGAAATCTCTTTCCATTTTAAAATAATCTGTCATGGCAATTTAGTCAGAGGCAGCATTCAAATATAACCTCCCTTCCCCTAATTACTCTGATTTTATAACAAAGACTCTTTTCTTGGCAGGAACATATAAAAGAAAATGAGATAAACATGAACCAAACTCCCTTGTTCTTACTGATTCTTTGCAACTAACTAAGCATAAATAAGGATTAAACACAACTAACTTTTGTTTACTGTTGAAATAGAGAGAACATGAGTATTTCCAAGGACATATTGTCTCCGGCTTTGGGAGATCCTGCTCTCTGCAAAAATCATTTGTAACTGTCAAATGTTTATCATTTACTGCATTTCAAACTGGGTAACTCCAGGAACTGGGATGAGGCCAGCAGATGGTGATAGAAATTAAACTCATGATATGGTTCAGTAATCAGTGAGCCTTGGAAAGACACAAGGTGCTCTTTCCCTTCTTCATCTCCACTCTATACCCTTGCTAGATTCCAAGGCTAAACATCATAAACACACCCTTCCTCTTTACTCTGTTTTCACTCTGCAATATCTTCTTAGGCAAAGTCAACTGGTAGAGCTAACTAGTATTTAAACCATTCTAAATCCAGCTTTAGGACCATGGTGCTTCACATTTTAACAAAGGAGCTGGCTCTCATAAACACATTTTAGAAAAACACTGGAGGAACCACTGCTCAGCTGGTACATAACTATGGAGCCAAAGCTCAAGGCAGCTATGCAAATATAGCACAAATGAAAAAATGAAGCAATATTTTAATTCTCATTAAGATAGCTTAAAACAAGAAAAATTAAGTTGTTTAAGTACCAGCTCTGCATTGTCTTGACATGACACAGCATGCTTGAGGCTATTGAGGAAGTAAAGGCTACCCACACTGCATTGAAGTTCAGATTTCCAAAATCTTTGTTCATCACTGCTAATATAAGAAATGAAAATTGTAAAAGAAATGTGTAAACTCCAAAGCCAGCTAGTTCCCTTTTCTTGGCAGTGTCACTATTGGACCTGGTCCCAGCAGGAGATGAGCACAGAGAAAATGCAGATTATACAGAAGGGCACTGGACGCCAATCCAATCTGTCCTCTGTTATACCCATCAAAGCTGCTATGCTTTGCTAAGGAGGAGGATATGGCAACTCATTCAGTTTGGTGCAGTGTAGAAAAATGCTGCAGCATCCTTCTCCTTTCCATTCTGTATAACCCTCCCTATTTAAAAGGTTCTGTAATGCACGGTGTAATCCCCAGTTCTACAGCTCAATCACATATTTATTAATTTGTGACACCAAGTGCCCACTAACTGTCCCTGAAGCTTTCATTCTGAGTGTGTGTGTGTGTGTGTGTGTGAGAGAGAGAGAGAGAGATTATTGATTCTGGTCCCTTCCTGCTCACTTTTCTCAAACCCTTTTTACTGCTAGCCATGCAAGAGTATTTCTGTGCTGCTGCAGGTCATAATTGAAAAAGACAGAAATGCTCAATATGACTCATACATTATTCAACTTATCAGCTGCCCAAGAGAAAAAGAAAAGGAGAGGTGTTTGCATGTCTACCTCTCCCGCTATCAACAGAAGAAATAATTTTCAATTACACTAAGTGTATGCAGCTCTGTTCACCAACAGAATCTGGAGTCAGAGAGATGGAAGCTGAGGATGAAGGATAGCACAGGGAACTAACTGCTACAGAACATTTGAGTGTGTTTGGATTTTTGGCTCCAGATTGCTTCTTAAATATGTCCCAGATGCAATAAGCTAGCAAGCAGAAACATCACCACAATCCACAGCAAAAATCTAAATCAAGGGCCCATACCAGCCAGCTGAAATGACACCACTGAAGCCAACTAAACCCTGATTGACTGGCTGTGAACTTCTGGTTTTAATCCAAAACCCTGTGGGGGGCTCTGAGAATATATTTGCAGCATATACTTATGATAATATGCACGAAAGACATGATGCTGTCAAAGGGTAGACATTTTGGAAAGAAAAAAAAAACAGAATAATTTCTACCGTTCAAAATTTTTATGTTCCACATTTGAAAGAAGAAAAACAACAAAACTGTTTTTGCAGTCAGCTTTCTAATACTAATCTTACAAGGGGACTTTCACATTCAATCACACACGCAGGTGATATGGCTTTAAAAACCATCACATTTCTTAAACCTCCACCTCAAGCACATGTAATTGCTTAGACTTATAAAGCTCTATAGAAGCAAAGCATGTACCATCCCCAAACATATTTAAACAGTAAACAGTACTATGGGAACAATCCAAGGATGGTCTGAACAGAAAAGGCCTTTAGAATATGTCCCAAAAAATTTGGTAATCACTTGTAGAAAGAAATACACTTGCTGCTGAGGAAGTGAATACTGCACATAATTCTGACATTTAACCTTGATCAAGTTGTGGAAAAACATCTTAGTGGAAATAAAACCATGAATATTGTCCAAGCAGATCCTTGCTCTTTACAAATTCATTCCTATTTTGGACTGAAATGTTTAGCACAGACAAGTAAAGTTATATTGGACTAGAAAGCTCTCAGTGCACCAGACACCATGGTCTCTGGCTGGGGGATTCTGGAAGTTATAGACCAAAAACAACTTTAGCAAGTCTTTTCAATTCCTTTAAATATATTTAAAAGCACCTGCGAGGATGCATGGTAGTCAATTTAACAAAATATAATAAAGAGCAGTAGCTAGAATAAAGATTGTAAACTATTTGGAACTAGTCGATTATTCTTTATCTCACAGATCTACAGAGGTTCCTATTAATACAGTACTGCTAAAAATGCATGATATACTACAGACACATCTCTCTTAATTATCAACACATATGCTTTATCTGAGAAACAATCTGAAAAAACAGATTTTCAAAAAGTGCAGCAATCTTTTCTTTTATTCAGTTCAGCACAAGAGTAGGTGACCATTTCTCTCTATGTCTTTGGACTGCAACTCTCCTAAGCTCAATGGGAACCACATTCTAAAACCTTTAGAAGGCCACAGTAGCTCACCTGTCACGGCCCGTGAGCCTGATGAACCTATAGTCAGAGGAGGTGGAGGACATGGCAGGGAATGGCCCTAGGGAACTTGGCACAGGTTTATCTATACCTGTGCCAGCAGGGAACGCTACCAACCTAGAGGCTCGAGAAGAGGAAGAACCTGGTCTGAGTGGGTTGGCATCAGTCCCAGTAGAGAGTCTTGCCCATTCAAATAAAGACAAGGAAGAAGAGAAAGACTTACCTCCACCATCGTATACCCAGCAGTGAGCTCAAAAAGAAGCTCAAAGGAAGTCTCTGAGACTTTATGAGAAAAACCTGCTCGTTAAGAAACACCTGAAAAAGTCTTAATTGCTTTATACAGTTGTTCCTCCGTATCCACTGATTTAAGTATTCACAGCTTGAAAATATTCTTTAAAAAATAATAATCCAAAAAGCAAACTTTGATTTTGCCATCTTATATAAGGGACACCATTTTGCTATGCCATTGCATATAATGGGACTCGAGTATTCATGGATTTTGGTATCCACCGGGGGTCCTGGAACCAAACCCCAGCGAATATGAAGGGACAACTGTACAGTTGTCCCTCCACATTCACGGATTTGACATTCACGGATTTGAGTATTCACGGCTTGAAAATATTCTTTAAAAAATAGTAATCCTAATAGCAAACCTTGATTTTGCCATCTTATATAAGGGACTCCATTTTGCTCTGCCATTGCATATAATGGGACTTGAGTATTCACGGATTTGGGTATTCACGGGCGGTCCTGGAACCTAACCCCAGTGAATGTGAAGGGACAACTGTATATGCTGGGACAGGCAATGAAGGCTTTATCAGAGATCAACTGATCTTCCTGGTGAAAGCTTCCTGCTGAGTTGGGTGCCTGGATTCCAGTTATCTTGACTCTGTTACCTTGACTCTGTTACCTTGACTCGTGCTTAGACCTTGGACTCTCTCTGACTACTCTGCTACCTGCTCCTGGACTACTCTCTGGACTCTCTGACTACTCTGCTACCTGCTCCTGTTGACCCACTGACTGCTTTGGACCAGGCTGACTGATTTCTGTAAGCCTCTGACCTTTTGGACTGTGTTTGCATTCCTGTGAGCTAATTAACAGTTGGCTCCCTTCCCAGATTAGTGCTGTTTATTCTTTGCTGGTACCTAGTTGTTTTCTGGACATTACCCCAGATTTAATGCAACATATGCCTTACTCAATGGAAGACTGCACTAGCAAATAGTTTATATACACCAAGATAGCTACTTAATCCTTTATTTGAAAACAGATTTTCCCCCATTTTAGACAATTAGGGCAAACTGAAATGGATTCAGAGAAAAGAGTACGTCCAGGCATCTCTAGACCATCTATGACATCATTAAACCACAAAATACTATCAAACTAATAGGAGACTAGCAAAAGAAAGAAAGAAAGTGGAGGGGGCAAGACAAAGAAGTCATTTCTATTTTTTCCATCTTTTTTCTCCATTCTCCTCACCACCCACATTGTACCCAACTCAATTAAAAGAGAAATCTGAAGGGGAGTGAGCCACAAGGTTAGAGCACTCAAATAATGGAACTTTCCATCTACCCACCTTCCACACCAAAGAGGAGAAATCACAGGTGAGAGAGGGGCTTTGTTTTTTCCTCCTTGCTTTGGGGTTGTTTTTATTATTAGTATTTTGTCTTTACAGGAGGGAATTCATTTAAACCAGTTATGAGGCTGATTTAAATGCTCCACCATCTTTAACATGGCTTTTTCTTCCTCTGTAACAGCAGTGGGAATCATGCACGTCTCCAGATGTTGCTGGACTACAACTCCAAGCAGCCTTAGCCAGCATAGCCAAAGGGTAGGTATTCTCGAAGTTGCAGCATCTGTAGGATTCCCACCTCTGCTACATGAGGTTGGAGTTCCAAACTCCATAGTGGACTCTAAAATGAGGACTCCCTGGATTTTGTCTAAGATATCAGAGGATGGAGGAGTTCTGTTCCTTCCCACAGTCCCTCAGATGCTGTCTCCGGGATCACAAGATTGTTCTATAAGGAAGTTATGTAGAGTGTTCCTTCTGTGCATATACAATCTGACTGATCTGTAACCCTAGGCCTGAATTTGGACATGCACACCAATGTGTATTCTTATAGCAATAGCATTTATATTTCTATACTGCTTATCTGTGCAAAGCACTCCCTAAGTAGTTTACAATGTGTTAGCTAATTTCCCCCAACAAACTGGGTACTCATTTTACCAACTTGGAAGGATGGAAGGCTGAGTCAACCTAGAGGCCTGTAGGATTGAACTCACAACATTGTGGTTGCAGTACCAACATATTCTTAGGTATATGCTATCTGCTCATCCATGCTGTGTGTGTACATGTGTGTATATATATGCGTCTTCAAGTTCCCTTTCAACTTATCACCATACACACTACCTTGCTATTATCTGTACTACACTGCTATATCCCAAGTGGAGCTTCATTTCACTGAAAGCAATGCCATGCTGTTAGCACACATCTGCACCTGAATATGCACCTGATTTATTTTGTGGACCTTTAAACTGTGAGGGGACATTTCCCCTCATACTTTAAAGCAATAGTAGGGAACTCCTCTCCTGGTGAGGTTCACATTATCTTAGTTGAAACTAATTGGCATCTGCATCCCAGCAGCAGATAGGGCATGAACAATGCTTGAGTGTGTGCACCCTCCCTTTCAGTGGTCTCTCTCCCCCTCCCCTCCCTGCCTCATCCTGATTTCTGCATATGCCTGCCTGTCTCCCACACAGTATTTCTTTCTCCATCACTGCTCTAGAGGATATAGAAAGAAATTTACCTTCATACAGAGGAAGAATGGAAGGCTGGTCATGTGGGTGCATGCCTGCCTCCTAATATGCATATCTGTTTCTCCTATTCACCCACAAGAGATGGAGATGCTAACTGGGGTACAGACAGGCACTTGTACAACCACAAACTGTGGTGACTACAGCATCTTTATGGGAACAACTCATGTCTACTTTCTGAGGTTCCTTCTCCCATTCTCCTTGTTTTATGGCGAACAGCGTGTGAGCATTCTCACATACGTGAAAAAGAAAGAAACCACACATACATGAGGGCAGAGAAGACAGGCTGTGAGTCAAAGTGGACTCTTGGAAAGCCATCTTGTAAGATACCGTAACTTGAACATCAGTGGGCAGTAGTGGCCTGCAAAGACCTATACAGCCCAGGCAGTTGAGATCTGCTGTCCTTTCACACAGACGTTATGATTCCACTTTAACTGCCATGACTGCATTCTATGGAACCCTGGGGTTTGTAGTTCGCCGAGCACCTAGAACTCTCTGGCTGAGAATTCTAAATGCCCCTCCCTACACTGCCAACCCCAGGCGTCCGTAGGATATTGCCATGGCTCTTAAAGCGGAATCACAGTGCTATAATCGTTTAGTGTGAGTAGTCCCTGAACAGCAATCTGGAGGGTTCCCATCCACAGTTTAATGGACCCTACAGGGAAATAATCTCTGACAGCACATACCACTGGGCATAACTCCTCCAAACATTTTTTCATCCTGCTCATTATACAAAATAAAGGCAGAAAATCCATGGACTGAAAAAAACAAAAGATGCCACCGTTACCATACAGGGATAGTTTCAAGAGATTTCAAGCAGTGTAACTTATACATGAAACCTAGGTATGGCTGTAAACACTCTCTGCAAACATGTGCATTACTCTAAAGTAACTGATATTATAAGCAAAATGTTCAACTTTGTTTTACCTTTCCAGGCACCTCAGCACATGTTAATAATAATAATAATAATAATAATAATAATATCAATAAAAACACTTTAAAAGGGATTAATATGAAAAGAACATACAGATAAAATATTAATCCTTTTATGGAAAAATGAGCAGAAACAGAAACAACATTAACAGCTGTTTATGGAACCCCAATTTTTCCAACATGTACAACTGGTTATGTATTAGTTGGTGTTCAATTGTAATACAGCAATTAAACAAGCTCCCACCTACCTTCTAACACCGTCAGTTTGGCACTAGTATTTATCTCTCCAACACTGTTTGTGGCCATGCACTCATAGATTGCTTCATCCCGAAGGACACGCAGAGGCTGAATACGCAGAACTGATCCAGAGCCATCATCAAATTCAATAACCTTTTTTTCAATAGAAGGGAACATTGGTTACCAACTCTTTACTAGAAATGATTTTTTTAAGACCATGGGCCTATATAGGTTTAGGGTCCCACTTCTTTAACTATGACTGAGAAATTGGTAAAGAGGCCAGTCCCTCTATTCTCCCATGCAGATCCCACCCAATCTTGCTAGTCAAAATTAAGGCTAACATGAACACAGCCATTAACTTTAACCAAGATTAATGCTAACTAGGTTCCATTATTAAGCAGCCTTTGGAAACTAGCTTCAGAGCTTTGTTTCCCATTTTGATTAACAGAGAACCATGTCAGGGTAGTATTGCTTTAAGTACAAAAGGAAACGTATTGGAACAACAGACCACAGACTAGCACAGCTGAAGTGGGTTTGTTCACAGCTGTGGCTAGGCAGAGGACTGACAAGCAAACACTCCTATATAGCTGAACCACAAGATGCACTGTGTGTGGGTTGGTGTTGTGAAGAAAGAGGAGTGTTGGTGGATGTTGGAGAAATTGCTGTTGAGTTTGTTAATGAGGTTTGCTCTGTATATACTGTGCAGATATCTTTGGATGAACCTTGCTGTTTGTAAGTCTTTTTGTTAGGGGGTCAGAGTAGTGAAAATGCTGCTAGCTGAAGCCTTTGTTTTTGTGCCCATACTGCTGTGCAGGTCTGCTGTTCAGCTACTCCTGGGTTAGTTCTTCCCCAGGCTGGCCAGGTGCCTCTCAGTGGGCCTACACTGAGTGGACAAACCACTGTTAGCATTAAGCATGGTTCATAAATGGAAATGAAAAGGAACTCAGCATCTAGTTAAGTGAATCAGTATCTATTTAGAACTTTTTAAAAACTAGATAAAGTCTGGATGTGTAGCATTGGAGGGCACAAGGTATGTCATTTACTGTGGTTGTGCTAAGGTGAAGATCATGCTGCTTTGACTGAAGTTAAAACCATCTCTTAGGATAAGTCTCTTTACATAAGAGAGGACCAATATAAACACAACATTGAATAAATTGTTTGTAAATATCAGGTTTTGCTATGAGGGAAGGTTTGAACATTGGCATCATACCTGAGGTTTGCATGCTGTCTCTATTTCTTTTCTCCTTCTTTCACTTGGTCCTAATTTGAACATACCATCATTTGCCATTATATCCAATTGTCTAGGTATTTGCAAGTTTCAGTAAAGTGTAATATAAACTGAAGGTTTCCATTCTAGCTTATGCATAAACTAAGTTTTGTCATTTGGATACCACAGCTACCTACTATTTAATTGAACTTGGAAGTGAGTGAACAGGAAAAGAGAAGACAATGAGGAAGTATGTGAATTCAAGGAGTGACAGAGAGAAGCAAGTCATAGAATCACAGAATCATAGAATTGTAGAGTTGGAAGAGACCACGAGGGCCATCCAGTCCAACCCCCTGCCACGCAGTAAATCACGATCAAAGCACCCATGACAGATGGACATCCAGCCTCTGTTTAAAGACCTCCAAGGAAGGAGACCCCACCACGCTCCGAGGGAGTGTGTTTGACTGCCGAACAGCTCTGACTGTCAGAAAGTTCCTCCTAATGTTGAGGTGGAATCTCTCTTACTGGAGCTCGCATTAATTATTCTGTGTTCTAGTCTCTGGAGCAGCAGAAAACAAGCTTGCTCCATCCTCAATGTGACACCCCTTCAAATACTTAAACAGGGCTGTCCTATTGCCCCTTAACCGTCTTTTTTCCAGGCTAAACATACCCAGCTCCCTAAGTCTTTCCTCATAAGGCATGGTTTCCAGACCTTTCACCATTTTAGTCACCCTTCTCTGGACAGTCTCCAATTTGTCAAGATCCTTTTTGAATTGTGGTGCCCAGAACTGGACACAGTATTCCAGGTGAGGCCTGACCAAGGCAGAATACAGTGGCACTATGACTTCCCTTGATCTGGACACTATACTTCTATTGATACAGCCCAAAATTGCATTGGCCTTTTTAGCTGTCGCATCACACTGTTGACTCACGTTCAACTTGTGGTCTACTCGACTCCTAGATCCTTTTTGCATGTAGTCTCATTCAGCCAGGTCTCCCCCATCCTATATCTATGCATTTTGTTTTTCCGCCCCAAGGGCAGTACCTTATATATCTCCGTATTGAATTTCATTTTGTTAGCTTTGGCCCAGCTTCCCAGTCTATCCAGGTAATTTTGAATTTTGATCCTGTCCTCTAGGGAATTAGCTACTCCTCCTAATTTAGTGTCATCTGCAAATTTGATAAGTATGCCCCTAATTCCCTCATCCAAGTCATTGATAAAGATGTTGAATAGCACTGGGCCCAGGACAGAACCCTGTGGCACCCCACTGGTCACCTCTTTCCAAGACGAAGAGGAGCCACTGCTGAGCACCCTTTGGGTTCGGCCGGTCAACCAATTATAAATCCATTTAACAGTTAACTTGTGTAGCCCACATTTTATAAGCTTGTTTGCAAGAATGTCATGGGGAACCTTGTCAAAGGCCTTACAGAAATCAAGGTATGCGATATCCACAGCGTTCCCTTCATCTACCAAGCTGGTCATTTTATATAAAAAAAAAAAAGAGAGAGAGAGAGAGAGATCAGATTAGTCTGGCATGACTTGTTTCTCTGGAACCCATGTTGACTTTTTGTGACTATGGCATTGCCTTCTAAATGTTCACAGACTCTCCGTTTAATGATCTGCTCTAGAATCTTCCCTAGTATTGATGTCAGACTAACTGGACGATAATTGTTGGGATCCTCTTTTTTCCCCTTTTTGAAGATGGGGATGTTTGTCCTCCTCCAGTCTGCTGGGATTTCTCCTGTTCTCCAGGGGCTGGTTTACACGGCAGGTTTTATTGCGTTAAGTTGCGCTTTAGCACTTTCCTGCATCAGTGGTGGGTAGTTTACACGGTATATGATTACACAGCTATATTTTGTGACTCTTTGATTTTTTCCGCTTTGAGGTTCACACAGCCAAAAGTGCTGGGGGCATGGCCAAGCATTGGAGAGGGAAAGGAATGCCATATGAATGTCTGCCCTGGCCCGAACTCCGTGCTTAACAGCTTTTAGAGGCAGTCCCCCCCCACTTCCTTCCCACAAATCAAACAGAAGGTTTTCCTTCTTGCTTAAAACAGCATTTTCTGCCAAATAGAGGAAAGCTGAGAGAGAGAGGGAGGGAGAGGGAGAGAGAGAAAATAGCAGTTCAGCTCTGCTACAGCCCTTCGTGAAATGGTTTCTCTCCCTCTCTCATGCACAGGATCACAGCTGATGAACTGAGCTTTTACATACTTTCAAAACAGCAGAGAGGATGAGAAGGAATGCTCCCTGAATGAAAATTGTTGGGAATCCTTTTTGTTTGCAAACTGGCTTGCAAAATAGTAGAGAGGATTCTTCAAAGTTTCCTCTAATCGCTACTGTCTTTCCCTCCCTCCCTGCCCCTCTTTTAAGCCCACCACTGCATCATCAACCAATCACAATGCGGTTCTGCTGTAACTCTTAGTGGAATGGTAGTTTACACTGCCAATAAAGTGCTACATTGCAAATATACCAGCAAAAGTAGCGACATCCCTTGCCACGCTATATTTGGGTGTTTTACCTTCCCCCCTTTTGAATGAGGCGATGCTATGCTGCGATCCGTGGGAACTATGAGCTATCTTAGCGGCATATTTAGAGGAGTATTTGCCCGTGTGAACGACCCCCAGGAGTTCTCAAAGATTATTGCCAATGACTCTGAGATTACATTTGCCAGCTCTTTTAATACTCTTGGATGTAGTTCATCTGGTCCTGGAGATTTAAATTCATTTAGATTAAGAAAATATTCCTGTACTACCTCTTTGCTTATTCTGTCCTGGATTTCCCCTATTTTGTCCTCTGTTCCATTCTCCTCAGGTTGGTCCCCCTTTTCCTTTTCTGAAAACACTGAGGCAAAGAAGGTGTTGAGTAATTCGGCCTTCTCTCTGTCCCCTGTTAGCATTTTGCCATCTTCTCTGCGTAGTGGCCCTCCCATTTCATTCTTCCTCCTTTTGCTGCAGACATACCCCCAAAACCCCTTTTTATTGTTCTTCACCTCTCTAGTAAGCCTGAGCTCATTCTGCACTTTAGCTTTTCTGACTTCACTTCTACAAGTCTTCGCTATCTGTTTGAATTCTTCTTTGGTGACTTCCCCCCTTTTCCATTTCCTATACATGTTCCATTTAAAACTTAGCTCCATTGAAAGTTCTTTAGTCATCCGTCCTGGTTTCTTGAGACGCCTCCAATTTTTCTTCCTCATTGGTACTGTTTGAAATTGTGCCTTCAGTATCTCCCTTTTGAGAAAGTCCCATCCATCTTGAGGTCTCTTCTCTTTTAGTATTCCTGACCATGGGATCACCCCCAGTATTTCCCTGAGTTTATTGAAATCAGCTCTCCTAAAGTCTAGAATGCGTGTCTGACTATGCCTGGCTTCTCCTTTCCATTGTATAACAAACTCCAGGAGAACATGATCACTCTCACCTAAGGATCCCACTACTTGCACCCCATTAACCAGGTCATCCCTGTTGGTTAGGATCAGATCTAAAATAGCTGACCCCCTTGTTGCCTCTTCCACCTTTTGGACCATGAAATTGTCTTCCAGGCAAGTAAGGAATTTGCTAGACCTTGAAGTTTTGGTTGAGTAAGATTTCCAGCAAGTATCAGGATAGTTGAAGTCACCCATCACTACTACATCTGTCCTTTCTGCGTGTGTGTTCATCTGTTCTAGAAAGGCATCATCCAATTCTTCCGTCTGACTTGAGGGTCTGTAGTAGAGTCCCACAATAACATCCCTGTTGTTTCCCTCCCCTTTACTTTTTATCCAGATGCTCTCCACCTGGCTTCCAGTATTGATGCCATGGATCTCTTCACTGGTATAAATATCCCTGACATATAATGCTATTCCTCCTCCTTTCCTGTTTGGCCTGTTTCTCTTATAAAGGTTATACCCCTCTATTCCTACATTCCAATCATGCGACTCATCCCAACAGGTTTCAGTAATGATTATTATATCATATTTGTTTTGTAGTGCTTTGGTGGTGATAAATAAACTGGTCCATTATCTTTCCTTTCCCTAAATGGTAGACAAATCTTCAACCTTCCCACAGAGCAAAGAGAGTACTAGTTAGATTAGCATGAAGTCACCTATAAATTATCTCTTAATGGCAAGGATTGCAAGTTAACAGACACAGGACTTAATTAACTTCACACCCATATAATCTCAATTTATAAACAGAGCAAAAGAGAAGGAATAATATCATTCAGATAATAATATCACCCGGATTATGTAACAATTCCCAAAGGAAGCTTACTACAATTTGAGGAATCATTTCTTTTTTCTCTTAGAAGCCATTTGACTTTCTTACAAAATTCCCAGAGCATATTCATTTGCCACTTACTTCAAATCGTTGGGAGCTGACCTTCTTCCCTTTTTTCATCCATGTGATGCGAGGCTTTGGATCTCCTGTTGCTTGGCATACAAAGGAGGCCACACCTCCAGAAATCCCAATCTGATCCTCAGGAGTTTTCATGAAATTTGGCTTGTCTACAAGAAAATAAACCACATAGTGAGCTTTAGGCAAGACATTCATGGCACTTAAAGCAGGGGTCTCCAACCACAGGTCCCTGGACTGATACCGGCTCGTGATCTGTTAGGGACTGGGTTGCACACAAGGTATCCAATTGGCAGTCAGCCTGAGCCTGGCTGATGCTTTTTGCAAGTTCTGTTCGCTCCCCTTCAAGCAGCAATGCTTGAAAGGAAGAGAACAGAGCTTGCAAAAACCTTGCAAAAAACCTATCATGCATGCACCACAAGTCTAGCTTGGTGGGAAGCTACAGCACCCTCTCTCCCAGCCTGGCTGCCTGGTTGCTGTTTGAAGGGGCAGAGAACACACAGTAAGCTACCTTCTCTTCTATGCCAGGCAGTAGCTGCTCACTCCAGCCCCTCTCCAGTAAGTCACAGTGATCTTTTTGTATGTAAAAACATCCCCACTGTTTTTACCTGAGAAGGACTCATTCGGATATTAGGTTTAAAAAACCTTTATCTTTCCTGGCAGCAACCTCCGGTTTCGATGCCAGATGCAAAGAGAAGGCAGGAGCCAGTTTGGATTGCCCCCTCCCTTTTCCAAGCAGCTCCTTTGATGGCTACTGCTTTTTCTTTGCCATCCATGGTGGATTTCAGGGATCAAGCGGCTGGAAAGCCGCTTCATAAAGGGAGAGAAGGGGAGAGATTCCCCACTCTGTCCACCAGTGAAGTGCGGCTCACAAGAAATTCCTTGAAATTGAATTTTGCCTTTGGGTGAAATATTATGGTGGTGTGTAATCTAGTTTTAACTTTTCTATTTTTAAAAAATGATTTTATATTATTTAACGTATGGTTTTGAAAATGGCAATATTTTAATTGTATTTTAATTTTATTGCTATGCTTAGAAATGATTTATTGTTTGTGAGCCACCTTGGGTCCCACACCATATAAATGCAATAAACAGATAAATAATTCTAGAATCTATTAAGTATATGGTGGGTAAACTTTAAATGGGGTCCAAGATAAAAACTGGTATAGGTTTCCCCCCCCCCCCATAAAAGGAGCTCTTGGATCCTTTTTAAAGGCTCACATTTTGGATCCCTCTCTCCCCGCCACAGTCCATGGAAAAATTGTCTTCCAAAAAACTGGTCCCTGGAGCCAAAAAGTTTGGGGACCACTGACTAAATTAACTAAATGTAATTTTTGCTGGCTTTTCTTCGCAAACGAAGATTCAGGAAGGACACATCCCGCGCTTTCTGCAAGCGCGCTGATGACTAAAAAGGCCAATCCAACATAAACAAGTCCGGTAGCAAAAAGCACAGCAGAAGGTCTACTTGGGTGATGTTTTTGGGTTGTGATTCTTTCTGCGTTGTTGTTTCTCTTCAAGACTTGTTCGGCGTGAGTTCTCAAATAAGGCTGCAGCATTGTGGATAGTGTGTCTCTATGCCTCCCGATGTGAGGCCAGGGCGGACTACTGTTGGTGATAAATTTGGCTGAGCCTGAGATATTGTTTCAGGGAGTCTTTGTATCACATTTTTGGAGCGCCCCTCTTATGCTGTCCCGTGGCGAGTTCACCGTAGAGTAGTATTTTTGGGAGGCGATGGTCCTCCATCCTAGAAACGTGCCCTGCCCAGCGCAGCTGCGTTCTCAATATCATGGCCTCAATGCTGGTGATCCCTGCTTGCTCAAGGACAGCAACATTCGTCACATAGTCAGTCCAGTGTATATTAGGATTGTGTGTAGACAGCGCTGATGAAAGCGCTCGAGGAGTCGTAGGTGGTGGCGATAGGTGACCCATGTTTCAGACCCATAAAGGAGGATAGACAGTACACTGGCTCTATACACACTGATTTTTGTGCTTTGCCTCAGGTGTTTATTGCTCCAGACTCTTTTGTGAAG
Source organism: Gambelia wislizenii (assembly GCA_030847615.1). NCBI lineage: Eukaryota > Metazoa > Chordata > Lepidosauria > Squamata > Crotaphytidae > Gambelia > Gambelia wislizenii. Next base: position 86,614,437 of record JAUMIR010000004.1, on the reverse strand, counting down.
TCTTCCAAATGCACTATATGCCTTTGCTAATCTGTGATCGATCTCTTTGTCAATCTTGGCATCTGAGGAGATGATGCTTCCCAGGTAGGTGAATTGCTGAACGGACTTGAGCACAGATTTGCTGACAGCAATGTGGGGATGGTGGTGTTTGTCCTGTGGTGCAGGCTGGTAAAGAACTTCCGTTTTCTTCAGGTTGACTTCCAGCCCAAACAGCTCTGCAGCTGTTGTAAAGCAGGATGTTAGGCGTTGCAGAGCTGCTTCTGTGTGGGCAACAAGGGCAGCATCATCGGCGAAGAGCAGCTCACGGACTAGATAGTTTAGAGTCTTAGTGTGAGCCCTCAGACGGCTTAAGTTAAACAAGCTACCATCAGTACGGTAACGTATATAGATGCCGTAGTCTTCTTCAAGCTCTGCCATAGCCCTTTGGAGCATCATGCTAAAGAAGATTGTAAATAAAGTTGGTGCAAGAACACAACCTTGTTTCACTCCATTAGTTATTAGAAAGGGCTCTGAAAGAGCATCGCCATAAGTCAAGTCAGATAAATTTAATTAAATTTACTAAATTAACTAAATTAACTAAAGCTAATGCAGCCTCACACCATTTCCTAACAACAATTATTGGCAATGGCTGGACATGTACTCTTGACTGGACATGTTCCTTCTGTCTCTGGTCAGTTTTTAGGGCTGGGGAACGAGGGTAACTTTCCTTTTGGGGGTATATTCCATGAAGCTTTTATAATTTTCTGTGTGAGTCTCCCATTTCTACGTTGAGGCCTTCTGTAAAATGTTGATACATCTAATTTTTCTCAAATGGAAAAGAGAGCCAATGGACCTATGTCTTAAATCTTTTAAATGACTAGCAATGCTTCCGATTTCTGGGAGAATATGTGCAAATGGAGTTAATCAGCTACTGGATAGAACAAAAACCTTTGTTTTATAATACAGAACAATCTTTGAAAGAGCCTGCGTGGCCTTACAATGTATCTCACAATGAAGGAAACAGGGATTTCTGGAAGGCTTATTTTGCTTTGTTGGGTTATGAAAGAGCTCGCTGTCTACCTGCTGTTCCTGTTATAAAAAATGCACACTAAGATGTTAAAAACCAAACGAACTCCTGGTGATGCCAATCCCCAATAATTACATGATAACTAAAAACCATGGAGTGGGGCTGCCCTTTTCAAGAAAGGGTTAAGGAGAAATGTGGGCATCATTATCCATTGTTGCTGACTCTTCAGTAACCCCTGAGGCTGAAGAGGGAAAGAAATGAAAAGAAATACCAACTCGATAGACAAGGTGAACAGAAGATTTTTTAAAATGTATGCTGCGTTGAAAATATGAAACCCAGATGAACTTAGCATTTAATTAAGAGGAAGACAAAGATGAACAGGACAATACAGTTCAAACAGTCATGGAATATACAGACAATTCTTGTCATTCTGAATTGCTAGAAGGATACCACTGACCAGGGTATCATACAGACAACACATTGCACCAGGCTTAAAGGAACTGCACCAACTGCCAATTCACTTCTAGACTGAATTCAAGGTGTTATAGTGATGACATTCAAAGGCTTTGGGCCTCAGTCCTTGAAGGAATGCTTCTCCCTGTATATGCCTGCTCAAGAATTTAGATCTGTCAAAGGGGCTCTCCTCTGTGGAGCCAACATGATGGAGGAACACACAGGGGTGGGCCTTCTTGGCTATGGCACCCTACTTGTGGAATGCCCTCTCCTTGGAGGCTTGACTGGTGCCAATGTTGGGTTTTTTTTTTTTTTTTTTGGTCCTTAGTCAAGACATGGCTTTTACTTAAAGCTTTGAAGTCCACTTTATTTTAAGCACACACATAGGTTTTTAAAACTTTTTTTTAGCCCTTTAAAGATGTTTTAACTTGTTGATTGCTTGACATGTTTTTTTCTCATTTAAATTATTCACTGGTTTTAGTCTTGAATTGTTTAATTGTTTCTATTGTTTTATCTATTTGCTGCCCTGAGGTCTCACATAAAGAAGCAAGATAAAATATTTTAAGGAATGAATGAAATATATATAGTTATCAGAATATTAATGACAGAATCAGAGAAAACGAGACTATCAATCTGTATTCTCTCTGAAGACAATTTTAAGAAAATGGAGGAGAAAATCACCTAATTCCTTTAATATTGTGTGTGTTATTCTATCTTTTAGCACAAAAGACAATTTTCTGGACTGGTGCGCTGAATTAATTCAAGCTGACCTTCATATTGTCAATTTGTAAAGAGCTTATGCTCACTATTAGTTCTATGGAATTTCTTAAATGTCTTTGAAGTGATTAAGAGCCCTTTAAGTGTGGACTTAGATGTAGGAAAGCAGAGGGTAAAGCCAGAGAAAATATTTCTGAGATGCAGGAAATCGACAGCTCACTACATATAACCTCGGTGTCACAGACAGTACCTTGAGATAAAAATCAATCAATTACTAGCTGTGATTGCTTAACTTACATTGATTTCATATATTTACTTACCTAGATTCACATCTATTTCTACTTAGTTCTATTTACATCTATCTGTATTTCTTCCCCTCTATCATCTGTCACAGAAAAAATGTTGATAAGGTTCATGCTGATGTTGATTAGCATTGTAACTGACCATTTTGCAATGCAGTCTAACCAGGTGATCTGTTTCACCTCATTTTTTGCCCTTGATTTGTTCTTTATTATTGAAGCCTAAGGATGATTTCAGGGGCTTTGTCAGGTTCAGCTGCCGACTTATATCCTTGATCCTCGCTTTTCCTGGCTTATTATATCTAATAGGGAGGAGATACCTGACTAGGTTCAGAAGAATTGTGGTGATTCCACTCTGCTTGCCTGGTCAATTCCAGAATGTGGTGGAATACTGCACCATATGATTTTAAAATTTGCAAATGGTGCGATGTTAATAATTGCACATGTACTTTCTTTGTATGACTCTCCTGAAGTACACTTGACTCCAAAACTGGATTCATATAGTCAAGTTTTCAGTTGATGGGGGTGAGACCAAATGATTCTTATATCATAATACAATTTATATTAAAACTTCTCATTTTTCTGCTGGAGATATATGGCTACAGTGTGAACATAGGTCTCGCAAACCTGGTAGAGCTGGCACTGCTTGTAATTTAGTATCTATAATACTATAAATGTACCATTTTGTTGTTATGCCATCCTTTTTACATTAATACGGTTCTGTGCATTTTTATATCTCAACACTCTCAGCAAACAGCAGAGCTGTTCCTGTACTTCAGCAACCCAATTCTAATGCTGTTTTTCACCATAAGGCACATTTGACCTTGGTAATCAAACTGATATTAATTTGCCCTCCCTGAAACCTGTATTTTACTCACTCTTATCTTCTATGACTTCCTCTGATTTCCTATGGTAGAATATCTTTAATTATATCCTTAATCTTGCATGCAACTGAGCGTGAATTGAATGAATTTGTGAAATCTTTATGCACTAAATCTTGACATACGTATAGGCAAACTCTTACCATTTTATGATGCTAAGCTTGTTTTCATTTAAACAAACTGCTGTTACACTAAATAGAGTGAGCATTGAGGGAAGAAGTCAGGTCTACTTGTCTTCCAGCAAATGGTGCCAGGACAGATAAAATAACAAACTTAGGTGCTTGGGACAAAAACTAGAATCCCTGTTTCGTCATAGGGTGTGGAATAAATGCTGATCTTACAGAATACATAACATGCAAGGTACGATTAGTATCTCAGGCCAACAACCTTCTGCAATTTGACTCAATCAAACTGATGCTGTTGCTAAATCTTGCCCTTTCTTCCTTCCCAACAATGCTGCCAATCAAACTAATTGACTGCGCCAGAGGGCCACCTTCATGGGCTCCAAGCTTTCTGCAATACAGAAACCTCCCCAGGCACTACTTTAAGATTCAGTTTCTAATTATATGTATTGTAGCTATGAAGTACAAAAATGTATGGATGGAAGAACATACCTTTGAATGGTAGGATAAGAAATATCTTAGGCCGAGGTCACCAAGATCTACTGCCAGAATAAATTTTGTCTAATTTATGATTTTGTGTACAATTAAGCCAACTACCAGGGTAAGGAAGTGCAGAGGGGTGATTTAAGTATAGCAGGGCACAGGAACAAGCAAGAAAAATGCAAAACAAATAAGCTCAAAATGGCCTTCTCATATGAAGCAGCTCTCTTTTCTACATACATTTTGCAAGTTTAAAATGTTTTCAACCAGCATAGAAAGCAAAACTATGTTTCATCGTGGCTTTTAATACCTGTATTTTGCTTGCCAATAATAACCACCACTATTTGAGAAAAAAGTGACTTGTGCACTCCATGGCAATGCTAAGCAGCAAGAAAATCCCTTCTACTTCATTGAATGGGGTCAAGGCCTACAAAAGGTAGTTGAAGTACTTGCCTCACATCCCTAAGGGTCTGCCTATTAATTATCTATAGTGCTGTAACTAAAGCAAATTACTAACAGAGCTAGCATGAAACCAATCAGAATTACAACAGCCATTCAGACATGGTGCATATGGTTAAAGAGTTTAATTTGAGCCATTGGATCATGAGCTCCTCTACCATACCTTGTCCTTGTTTACGCTCCATTCTATCCAGGTTTGTTGCTGTATCTGACCACTGATTACCTGATTTACCTGATTACAGTAAACTCAGTGATATTACTAAACATACCATTAGAATCATATTTGGAGTCCAAGTACCTACCAGGAGTTTTATGCATCCTTAGGCTTGCACAAGGAATTTACTCGAGAACAGGTAGGAAAGTATCTTAACTGTTCTTAGCTCAAGAACAGTTACCAGATAAAAGGTTGGATATCTCACTTAAGAATCTTCGTTTGCGGAGGATATATTATTTATATACAGATGTACAAACATTGACATGGCAGTTTCACAAACCTGAGATAATACTGCCCCCAGAGAAGGAGTCTACTCCATATATGTCTAACATATATGTGTGTGAATAAGGAATGTTTCACATATAACTCTAAATCATGATTTATCACTACCTGGTCAAACTGGACACTCTCAACCAAGACTCAGGTTCATACACACCTGCCTTTTTCCTATGGTTGGGAGAATTTTACAAGCATTTTGTTCTGCTTTCACAGAATCAAATAGTTTTGCTTTCACAGAGTCCAACTCTCTTAAGACTCATACACAAAATTGATGTTGTGTGCTTTCAAGTTGTTTCTGATGTACGCTGACCCAAAGGTGAACCTATCACGGTGTTTTCTTGCCAAGATTTGTTCAGAGGGGGATATGCCTTTGCCTTCCTCTGAGGTTGAGTGCACGTGACTTTTCCAAGGTCACCAAGTAGGTTTCTATGGCTGAGTAGGGATCTGAACGCTGGTCTCCAGAGTCATAATCCAACACTATACTATGCTGGCTCTTCCTACACAATGCTCAGTTTCATCCACAATACTAAGACAGTTTGCTATAAGCCATTCATACACAACATGGAAATCTGCAAATACACAGCTAAATGCTGGTAAAGTCCTCTTGGACACATGAAAAGATGAGAGATGAGGGGGAGCACATGAGTCCAGGCGCTTGTCTATACAAGCCCCAAAAAACCCTGAGTGCACTGCAAAAATGGTATTTCTCAGCAGCTGCGATTTGTCCAAATTGTTTTTTTGCCCCCAAAAGCTTTGCATGCCCACGGTGGCCACGAGTGAATTACTCGCATTTTTACCAACCATAACCTGCTATTACCAAACTTAAAAAACAACAACAACACTATTTGCACTGTGCGCTGGAGCAATATTTTGCCTTTGCAATAAAAAGGTGAAGAAACAACAAACCATTTTCTCACTGTAACATTTGTTCAACAAGGTGAAAATCAAACATGGCCATGCTGGGCACTTGCCCTGTTAGCAAGTCCCGCCCCCTGCTCTCGCCCAGCCAATCAGCTTTGCCCTTCCCCTCCTATGGGACAGCGATTCATATAGAAATTACTTGTCCCAAGGAGGGGGAATGTGCATTCCCCCTGCAGTTTTTTAAAAACTCTGGAAGGCTTTCCCTGCATATTTTTTTTATGTTTTTGGGCCCCTCCTTCACAAAACAGTACGGCTTGCCATTTAGACAGGTAGAGTTCTCCTCGCATTCCGTGAGAAGGTTTTTTTGCTGTTAAGACGGGTGCTAGGTCTTTTGTGGGCTCATTTCACCATGTACATGTAGAGCTAAACCATGCTCCAGGATTATGTGTAAACAGTCCAAAAATTGTAATGAACATGGTGGTACAGCTGTGTTACGCATCACAGCTTTCTTACTGGGGTATAAATTCTACCCCACTTGCAGGTGATGGGAAAGAATTTCTCCAACTGTGAAAATACTGACCAACTGATTGAGGAGCTAGGATTCCTGAGCAAGTAATTCTAGGACTATTTCAAATCTACATCTACATATCAAATTTAAATCTACATATAAACCTTTACATTATGGCACCTATTTATTGTGGTACCTGTTTATTATGTTTATATCTTCCATAGAATCTAATGCATAGGATTATCCATGATGTCTCCATCTGGCACTGACAAGAATGCAACAAGAATAAAATTTCTTTATCATATACCGCTGAGAGTTTGAGTGTCTGGAGGGCAATTTTGCTTCTATGGACACACAAACACAAACCAGTTTACAGAAACCCACCTGGGGTCGTTTTTGCACAAAATTAGTATTTTTGTGCAAAAAGCATGATTTTTTGGTTGTTTTTTTATAGAATTGTGGTTATCTAGAAACCATGTTTTTGTACAGAATGTTTTTGTGCAAAACCAACAATTTTTTGTACAAAGTTTGTGTTTTGCATAAAACTCATGTTAATTTCTGGAAACAGCAGGAATGTTTTTGTGCCAATTTTTTTTTTTTTTTGCAGAAAAAGACAAAATTTTCACATAAAAAGCACTGTTTCCAGAAATCATTTGTGTGTGTGTGTGTGTGTGTATATAAAATTATGCAAATCACGTAGTTTTCTTGTAAGTTTTTATGTGTGAAAAATGTGGGGTCCCCCCCATAAACCCACATTTTGCACACAAAACCCCCAAATGTATTTCTGCATAGAATACTTTCCTGAAAGATTTTGGGATGTGTGAATACTAGATGAGAACAGCACAGAACTAAAGCGGAGAGAAAACTGAAAATCAGTCATCCTGGAATGCAAGGCTAAGGTAGACAAATATCACAATTTCTATTTAGAATAGGAAATCAGTGGGGAGTTAACCCTTTTCCCAATAAACTGTTTACATAATTAGCAAACAGTTTCCCTAATATACATATCTGTCTGGTTTTCGGGAACTGGAATAAAGTAACCCGAGTAGTCATCAGCGCGCTTGCAGAAAGCGCGGGATGAGTCCTTCCTGAATCTTCATTTGCAAAGAAAAGCCAGAGAGAACCCTATCAGGCAACCAACATTGAAATGCTCCAATTCAACTGTAGATAACATTTTCCAGTATGTTCCTCCTGTTTTAAAGTTACAGCAACATAAAATATTAAAATCCTCCAGTATTTTCTTCTGAGATTTTCTTTTCTCCTCCTGTTCTGTAATCCCTGAATAGCTAACTGGGGTGGAGGGTTAAACCACATTTTCTGTCGTATGGGAACAGTAGATATTCCTCAAAAGTGTTTTTAATTTATAGCATACATCAGTTGGAATGTCTTGGGGTGGGGATTGACTAATAACTTTGAATAACATAATAATAAGCTTGATTATTTATGGTACTGCCTGAGACTACCTTCTCATCAGTGTCTGACCCTGATTCTAACCAATTCTTGCAGCTGGGTTAATGTGCAAACCCTGCAGTCCCTTACAGCTTTCTTGAAAATGTCAAAATTATTAAATTTACTACAGTGTGCAATAAGTCCAGAATATATACAGGGAAGAAAAGAGGCAGAGCAAAATTCTCCTGCTTGAATAAAGAAAGAGCTGAATGCTCTTGCCTGGAAAAGGAAACATGAACATTAATTCTGCTAGCATGCTTGCAACATTAAAGACCATATTATTTTGCACAAAAGGATTAAAAGGTTTTAATCCCCCTTTGCAAGCAGCTGGTTCTTGATGCAGCAAGTTCAAAGGCCTCAGCAGCCTATTCTCTCCCCCTTTAGTTTAAAGAATTTAAACTGAGCTCACCCCTCTTTTATGGATAAATACAAAGCATACTATTATTTAGCCTCCCAACCCCAACACACTCCACTGTAAACAATCTAATTAGGATACCTGTTATGGTAACAAACAGCTTTTCTTGACTACCAGAAACTGTGATGTAGATAAAAGAACATTTCATTTTAATGACAGTGTATATTGTGCTCTGAATTGGATCTTGGCCTCATCTGCCTGGTGAAGAGGAGAGGATCCTGACTAATGATAATGAGAGCTGTCTGGCATTCCTATTACACAAGCCACTTTTTCTTATTTGTATAAACTATGCTCTCATGCATGGAGTTCAGAATAGAGCATCTGCAGACAAACAAAAGATCCTTCTCATATTACCCAGCTGCCAAGTTTCAGTTCCTGGCAAGGAATCTAAGAAACACTCTAAAAGACACTACAGACATTAAGCCAGTTAAAAAAAAAAATACCCCCAGCAACAGGATTTTAAGCTATGCTCAAATGTAATAATTCCTGCTCAGTTTTCAAAGATAATAGTGAAACTGGGAAGACAGCTTATAGTCATCAATATACCAAATATTAAAACCTTTCTCAGACTAACTTTTACAGACTGAAAATCATTTTGACCACCTGATTTCCTGCTTAAAAACAGGACACATAGGGCACCACCTAATTCCTGCAGCACCTTTGTAATATGATTAGAATATTTTGGAAAATCCACAAGTTGAACTTTAATCACAGTCTTTTCATTAAAGTGACTGAGGACTCTAAAGATCTTTATTATCTTTATTGGTCATTGGGCCCACACATTGTGCGGGTCATACTCTCGATGCGGTCTTTAGTACGGAACAGGAATATCCGTGGGCGGCGGTTATTAAAACCGCCGCATTGTCATGGACGGATCATTTCCTGGTCAAGACTGAACTAAGAGTCTCTTCCCGCCCCACCGGGGGTGATGGACCCATTAGAATGGTCCGCCCTCGAAGGCTAATGGAACCAATAGGATTCCAGAAAGCCTTGGAGGGTTTAATGGTTGGTAACGCCGGTGACCCTGTCGAAGCTTTGGTTAATACTTGGAACACCGATCTTACCAAGGCTATTGACACGATCGCTCCCAAGCGTCCTTTCCAACCCGCCTCTAACCGTAAGCCATGGTATACTTCAGAGCTTAGGAAAATGAAGCGGGTTGGACAACGACTAGAGCGCAACTGGCGGAAAACTCGACACTTATCCGACAGGACTCGACATAGGAATTTTCTTCGGTCCTATCGAGAGGCAATACGTGCAGCGCAGAGATCCTTCTCCTCTGCACGTATTGCGTCTGCAGAGTCCCGTCCAGCAGAGCTGTTTAGGGTGGTAAGGGAGATGACGCAGGTTATACCTGCACAGAACCCATTGCTTAACCCAACAACGGCCTGCTGTGATGCATTTAACAACTACTTTGCAGATAAAATCTCTCGGATAAGAGCCGACTTAGATGCCAGCATTTTGACAGAAACAATTGACGAGGTGTCCAGCAACTCCGTTGATGTAAGTTTACTGAATCAATTTCAATCTGTGAGTACCGAGGACGTGGACAAGCTACTTGGTAGAGTGAGGAAGACGACCTGCCCTCTTGATCCTTGCCCTTCATGGCTGGCCATCCAGGGGGGGACTGCCTTGATGGTGTTCCTTAAGGACATCATCAATGCATCCCTCAGGGAAGGGTGTGTTCCATCTTGTTTAAAGGAAGCGGCTGTTAGGCCGCTCCTGAAAAAACCTTCCCTAGACCCCCTGGACATGAATAACTATAGGCCGGTTTCTATGTTACCATTCTTGAGCAAAGTGATCGAGAGGGCAGTTGCTCTTCAACTCCAAGTGGTCTTGGATGAAACTGATTATCTAAACCCATTTCAAACTGGCTTCAGGATGGGATTTGGAGTTGAGACTGCCATGGTTGCCTTGACCGATGATCTGCATCTAAGCATCGACAGGGGTAATGTGTCCCTGTTGGTGCTTCTGGACCTCTCAGCGGCTTTCGATACGATAGATCATGGCATTCTCCTGGATCGTCTGAGAGGGTTAGGAATCGGAGGCACTGCGCTCCAGTGGTTCCGGTCCTTCCTCTCGGGCAGGTCCCAGAGGGTGCGGCTTGGGGACAGCTGCTCCAGCAGAAAGGAGCTTACTTGTGGTGTTCCCCAGGGCGCCATCTTGTCCCCAATGCTGTTTAACATCTATATGAAGCCGCTGGGTGAGATTATTCGGGGTTATGGGGCTGGGTGTTATCAGTACGCTGATGACACCCAGATCTATTTCTCCTTGTCCCGATCATCGGCCTCGAATCCCAATGGCATCTCTCCTCTTAATGACTGTCTTAAAGCAGTAATGGGCTGGATGAGGAAAAACAGATTGAGATTAAATGCAGACAAAACGGAGGTGCTCAAGGTAGCGGCCCCGAAACCAGGAGTTGAGTTGCAACCTCCAGTCCTGGACGGGGTCACGCTCTCTGTTAAGGACTGTGTTCGCAGTCTGGGGGTGCTCCTTGATTCATCGCTTCAGATGACGAGTCAAGTGAATGCGACGGTCAGGAGCGCTTGTTATTAGCTTTGGCTGATACGCCAGCTGTGCCCTTTCCTGGAAGTAAGAGACCTTGAGACTGTGGTGCACACGCTGGTAACCTCTCGTCTAGATTTCTGCAATGCGCTCTACATGGGGCTACCCTCGTGCTTGGTCCGGAAACTTCAGTTGGTACAAAATATGGCAGCCAGAGTGGTCTCAGGAACATCTTGGAGAGATCATATAACTCCAATACTAAAATCTCTCCACTGGCTGCCTATCAGTTTCCGGGCCCAGTATAAGGTGTTGGTTATTACCTTTAAAGCCCTAAATGGCTTGGGTCCAACTTATCTCCGGAGCCGCCTCCTCCCATACAATCCTCCCCGCATACTCCGGTCCTCTGGGAGGAATCTGCTTCAGCCACAAAAATCTAGGCTGTCTGCAACCTCCCAGAGGGCCTTTTCAGTAATCGCCCCCAAATTGTGGAATGGCCTGCCGAATGAGATCCATCAGCTGACGAGCTTGAGTAGCTTTAAAAAAGCACTAAAGACGGATCTCTTTCGGCAGGCCTTTCCTGATTAGATCCCGGCCTCAGGAACTCAGTCTCCTGGCTTTTAAAAATTATGTATATATTTGTTTTAATGTGTTTTTTAGCTAGAAGGTTTTAATCTTATTGTGTTTAATGTCTTTTTATGTGGGAGGGTGGGTGTGGGTGGTGTTTTTAGTCATTATTATAATGTTTTAATTGTTGGCAGCCGCCCCGATTGTTTTTAGCAGAGGGGCGGGGTATAAATAAATTTTATTATTATTATTTATTATCTGAACACAAAAACCATTTTCAGTACATGTTATTCCAATATGTTCTGACTGCCAGTGAGTTTTGAGAACAGGTGTGTATGTGACACATTTCACTCAAACATTATTCTAAGCTAAATTCTAAGCTATCCCTCCTTCTAGTAGAAGCCACCTTTCACTGTCATCTCCTACTATATACCCTCCATTTGTCCCAATTTGGTAAGGAGAGCTCCAATTAATCCTCTGCTGTCATACTTTTTCACCTCCCTTTAAAATGTCCCAATTTTTCTATCCTCCTCCACTTTCCCCCTTTGCATTCAGCTTAATTCAACTGCTGCAAACTGAGTTTGAAGTGCAAAACTAGTTTGCATTCAGTTATCTCAGCAAATGGGAGAGGAGAGAAGGGGGAGGAATCTTGCCTTTCTCTACAGAGTCTGACAAAAGCAAACTATTGCACCCTATCCTAGCTTGTGCATTCTTTCTCATTAATGTTTGTCATCTTGACCACATTCTGATGTTGCTTGGGCACATGTGTCCCTGTTTTCATCTGGCAAAGGTTAGAGCGTATGCTACCAAGTATAGAAATTTGGGAGCAGATTTGTGAGTGAGATGATATGCCTTTCTACTAATCACTGGCAAAAGTCTACCCATAATTGGTTTTGTTGTTTAGTATTTATATTCTATATATTAAGATCCCTGATCCATTTGCAATAAAATCAATGTAAATGTAAAACAATAAAAATAAACATTCTAAAATCATATTAAACAACTGAAAAGGTTTAGAAAGTCAGAACACTTGAAAAACCTGTATATATATTAAAATTACAATGAAATCACTATGCCCCAAATGCTTTAATAAAAAAACACACCCAATTTCAAGTAAGCACCAGAATGAAACCAGTGTTGGCATCAATTGGGTCTCCAAGGGCAGGGCATTCCATAAATGGAATGGCACAGTGGAGAAGATCCTCTACCATGCCCTCACACAATTCAGTACTTCCATTGCTGTGGCACAGAGCTGAGTGCCATCAGCATTAAATTCTCTCTAAACTTATAGCATCTGTGGAGAAACTCTTGGGATGCAAATTCATCCATCAAAGCAGATCTCCAGATTAAGAGGTTTATTAAGAACACACAAAGAAAGAGGAAATAATTTCAAGCCTAACAGTAAAACAGAAAATATATCCAATCCTGCCATTTGTAAACATGCCATCTTAAAGGACACTGGGATATCTATCACCCCATGAAAGGTGGGGGGGGGGGGAAGAGAAGGCAGCTATGAAGCAACTAGACAAAATCCTGAAGTGTAAAGATATATCATTGAATACCAAAGTTAGGATTGTCTATGCTACCACATATCCAATTTCCAAGTATGGTTGTGAAAGCTGGACAGTGAACAAAAGCTGATAGGAAGAGAATCAATTAATCTGAAATATGGTGTGGAAGGAGAGTTCTGTGGATACACTGGACTGCCCAAAAGACAAATAAATGAGTCCTAGAGCAAATCAAGCATGAATTCTCCCTAGAAACAAGGAGACTAAACTGAGATCATTATACCTTGGACATACCATGAGAAGACATGGCTCACTAGAAAAGATGCTTTAGATCTGGATTTCCTTCATCAACAAAAGGTTGGGCTTGGAGTTCCCCTCCAACTCTAAAATTTTATGATTCTGGAGATTTTCAGACTATACTGTTATAGCGTTACTATTCCACTTTAACTACTGTGGCTTCCTCCTGTGGAATTCTGGGGCTTGTAGTTTAGTGAGCGCAAAGATCTCTCTGGCTGGAGTTGTAAATGCCCCTCCCTAAACTGCAAATCCCAGGATTCAACAGGAGGCAGCCACAGCAAATAAAGTGGAATAGTAACACTATAACAGTGTTGTCTGAAAATCTCCTCTGTGACTTGTCTCTTGTAGACCAATTGCTCATTCCCATAAAGTGGGAAGACTGAGATATGACCCTTAAGTTGTGTTCATCTTTCTAGTACAATGGATGTATCCTTCTTTCTTTCTTGTTCATAAAAAACAAACAAATGTTGAAAATCTGGCATTAGGGAATTACAAAGAAAAGCACAACCATACATGATGACAAAGAATGACAGCACTGAATAGCCTTTGTCACTCTCTACCCGCTAGATCAGATTGGACTGTGCAACATGGTGCCAGTGGAGCTATGCTAGTGTCTGATTTTGGTTTTGCTTGCCCCTGGCCTTCTTCATCTAACCAGCAAGCACTTTTCTACTAGAGACACTTGGCTACTATCTGCAGGCATCATGTTAAGAATGGGAGTACATTTGAAAAGGTAGCTGCCTATTGTAGATGGAAGCCAAACAGCACAGAAGTGTTACTGATACAATAGAAGAGAACTGACCAGAGAGCCATTCACCTCATCCTTTTAGGTATGAATCCCTCTCCATTCTAGCAGGCAGAGGTAACCATCTGTTTCTTAGCCAAAGTTCTGTGTTCTCCATATTTTCCAAGTTGCTCCATGTAGTCACAGATCCCACAGCAGTTGGCTGAGAGAATGGTACTAGAGTAGTTATGATGTGACTAGAGCAATATTTGTAAGCAGGTAGCTGTCCAAATGCTTGACAACAGCAAGTGTCAGATTCAAAGAAGTTGAAAGATAGGAGTGTTCCCTTTTGTAGCTAATAATTTTCAGACACTATTCAAACAGGACAATTTTCCTCCAAGGCTGCCTTGGTTATGGCTATCTATACAAGAGCAGAGCAAGTCCTCATACAATCAGAAAAGTAACTTAATCTTAAGGCAGCTAAGAAGTCAAAATTGGGTTATTAAAGAAGTGATCCTTATAAAAGGCACTTTTTCTTCATAGCATGCTGAAACTCATTTCTCTGTGTATTTTATTAAATTACTCTGAACAAGCTGTCTCCTAATCTTTTAAATGAAACAGAATGCTTTGTTGAAGTCATCATGTCTAGACACATGACACTCTGGATTTGTCCTCAACACATAGAGGACAGTTGACCTTGCAGTGTCAATTGCTGTGCATTCTTTAAGAACATCTGCACAAAACGCAAATGTCCAACTACGTACTTCCTAAATTATGGTTTATGTTGCAGTTCTTAACAGCAACATAAAAAGTCCCAATGTGGGACAGACGGCCAATTTCTGTGGATAGGATCAATCTGGAAATAAACAGTAATAAGAGAATTCTATTATAGAATTTTGTCTATGGAAAAAATAACTTTTCAAAACTGGAGCTTCATGGCCTAATTATATGCTGTCTTATGGTGATACCATGAATTTCATAGAGTTTTCTTATTTGCTAAACATGGAATTTTGAGGAAAGAAGAGACACAGAAAAGGACTTGAAGATTTCTGTGGCTAACTTATAAATGTGCACATCAAGGCATAGTGGTGGCAAAAACAGCTGTGATAGATGTGTGGGCATTATTATGTATCATGTGGAAAAAATGGCAAGGGACATGCCTTTTATTGAATTACATGAGATCTGAGAAACCCCTAGTGAAACTGACAGCACTTCTTAAGCAAACAAAAGGCAATGATGTATATACACAGGGCACATAGCCAAGATGTCATAATTGAATATTTTGAAGGTCTGTACAAGATGACAAGGTTAAAGTGAAATATCTTATAGATGAAAGAAGTATTTTCAGCTCACCAAGGTTGGGAAGACAGTGGAATGTACAGTTCTAATAACTATACGGCAGAGAGGATTAGGGAAACTGGAGCAATGTCAGAATGGGCAACCCAAACAACACATTTTATAAATATTTTAAAAAATCAATCTAGTAACTTTGTTGAGGAAAATGTTTGGTTCAAGGTATTTCTGACAAGTTAGTAAAAATAAAACTCATAGTGCTCATAAACACAGTAAGCAATGGAAATAAAGCCATCTAGTATACTTTGCTGAATGAGGGCTAATTAAAAAGCTAGAACAGATATTAAGGCAATCTTGTTATCACCTGTATTTGTACTTTAAAAAATCTTTCTAAGATCTGTATATTCCAACAAGGAGAAATTGGTTATTATTCTATGCAATAATAACCATGGTTGTCCAATACCCTCTATTCTGAAAACAGGGCTTAAAGGCAACTGGTGAATGGAATAGGCAGCAGTGTTTTCAGCAGTGCAAATGTATTAACAATATACAACTAACAGGACAAAAGCATTGTGATCATGTTTCAAAAGAAAGGAATGACATGGAAGATCTGAGGGATATCAGACCTTAAAGTCTAATGTTCAAATTCTCTAAAACCAACCAGCACAATGCAGGAGTAACTATGCAAGAAGCAAGCTACAGTATGTCACACCACATTATCATAATGTGGTATCATGCAAGTGGAACACAGCATAATTGGGAATACTTTCCAGAGTTACAGAAAAGTATGACTTAAACTCCAATCAGTGTGGGTGGTACAGGAAATCTCTACTGGTTGATTATGACACACTACAAGGAACACATCCACACAAAATTTAATACCAAGTTCATACTCCAGTAGGAAGTTTATTTTTGATTCAACATGTGAAATGGAATAGCAAGACTCCACAAATCAACAGTTACTTATATAATATGCTACATCTTACACTTGTATTTGTGTAAAAGGAATATGACAGCATCTTAGCTGCACACTTATACACACAATGACTAGGAGGAAAAATAAGCTAGTTTAGGACCATGGGAAAGGATATCTCTTCTTGGTTTGCATCCCAGAAAATCAAAGAATTGTAAGCTAAGGTTAACAGACATGCCCTATGATTAGTAATGAATGCTGTTGTGCAGTCACAAATGACGCTTGCTTATAATACTCCCAGATCTTCTCACCTGTGAAATGGTGAGCTGTTGAAAGATATATTTTTTTGCATTTGGCAAAAGGTCCCCCCAGATAAACTGCATAAATTATGCAAATTACATATCTGAACTATGACAGGTGCTGCCATCTTGCATGGATGTTTAAAAACCAGAAGCATCAGTTGTGTTGCATGTTTTTGATCAATCAGCCAGTTCTTTGTGCTTTCTCTGTGCTTTTGCTTCATGAAGGGAAAAGATACCAGTTTTGCACAGACATTTTGTGCAATCTGCAGAAATCTCGATAGGAAAATAAACGCTCACGGTCTAATTTTTGCACTGAAGAGAAGAATCTTGCAGGAGGTTACAAAATACTTGACAGGTTATGAATAGGTTAAATTAACCAGAATATAAGCATGTTATGTATGGCTACTGTCAATATCTAACCTTTACCAGAGACTTTTCTACATAAAACAAATTCAATTGTTTCTTTAATATGCAGATTTATATTCTGTCTGCTAAACAGAAACTTTTCATTTTGCCTCATTAAAATAAAATCCTACAATGTACCAAGTAGCAATCAGAACTTACTTTGATTTATCATTTATGGGCATTTCATTTTGTTTGCTATTTTGTTTTGGGAGGGTGAAACTGAACCAGAAAGCGACAGGAAGGAACAAAACAGGAAAGAAGGCAACACTGTCCAGTGTACAGTTTCCTGTATTGCCACACGTAATTTGACAAACTGTACAGTGTGTTGGCTGCAGTAAAGAATCAAAATGGGAATATTTTAAAAAGCATTTCCTTTGACGTTTATATTGTAAAATGTATAAAGACAGACTGGTAGACTAATAGACACATGGTAGCTATAAGAACAAAACAGTGTTTCATATGGTTTAACAGACAGATTTGTACTATTTTTAGGAACTATACTAAGGGAGCAATCCTATGATGTCTAGAATAGTGTTCTGGGAACCAAAAGATACACAGGAATCCCTCTTCTAATGGCAGAGGGAGAAGTCTACTCTCAAAAGAAGACACTTCCATCATGGCTTCCTCCCTGTGGCAAGAGCTCTAACCCCAGGGAAAGGAGGAAAAAGGAGATGTGAAGCAATTAAGTAGAGCAGGGAGGGAGTCTTTGTAATCCTGACTCCTCCCCAAGACTTCCAAGGACCCTCCTGTTGGAAGGGGGCAATAAAAGCTTAATTGCTTGTTTTAATTTTGGTAATCCAACCTTTAAAGAGTAGCAGGGCTCCTTGAACACTTTAATATAAAAAAAATAAGTAATTTCTCCATGACAGAAGTGGCCAATTTCCAGCCACTTCAGTTTTGGTTTGTCAGGTGTTTGTTTTTGTTTTTTTAAAATTGGCAGTCCATGCAGCCCTAGACAGAAAACTGGGTCCCTGTCCTACCGAAATTACACCTCTCTTGTATAGATTTGTGGATCCACAGCCCTCCCAGTCCCTAGCAGCAGGCAAAAGTTATTGCTGTAAAGTTACTGCTGTAACTTCTTTCCCTCCCATCTCATGAAAAAAAATGTTTTCTTTCAAAAGAAATGACATCATCTAGTTCTTGCTTTTTGTTTTGTTGTTAGACAATCAGACAGACAGACAGCTGAATCCCATAAGGAAAGCATAAAATTGGAGTAAATTTAACAGGTGTTTATAAAACAACACCAGACATTTCAACTTCTGCTTTCCTCTGTGATGTCTGTTGGAATGGAAGGAATAATATCATCCATTGGCAGCTACAGAATTTCAAGTGTCAACACATGGAAATCCGAAGATGGTGCTGGAAACAAGAATGATTCTGTCCTCTAAATTAAGGCCTTGCAGCATCAAGGTGTCATGTCTACAGATCCAGAAATTTTCTCTTTTCTCAGGCATGCTGGATCACAGGGTTTCTCTACTAGAAATACTGTCTAGCTGTTATGGAAAGGCTGTGGTCCTCAGAATTAAAATACTTTCCAGCAGACTGCTCCAAATTTTTGGCAATGATTGCTGATTTATGCTTGTATGAAGATCAGTGGTGGTTTTCCACACATATTGCATGTTGCATCTGGGTTCTAGCATTCAACTGCATATATGAAATCAGTGGAAGTGAGAGTCATGTTTTATTTAATGTGATAGATTTTTCCAGTGCTTCTGCTTTTTAAAAGTTATTTGCACAGACATGCACAAGTGATACAATGCTCAGAGACACAATGATGTGATCTAAAGATTTTTAGTTGGTATTTTTATTTCAGATGTTGCAAACAGCTTCATTAGAGTAGGTAGCTGATTGAAAGCAATGGTAGGATGATTATTAATAGGTTTAAAAATGTGTAGTGAATTAGCTCTGAAGGGATAGCTTTCTTTGATTGCCAAGTGGTAATTGTGAGATAGTAGAACTCAACCACAAATGGTGTAAGATTGTCCCCTACCCCCCCTTTTTTTGACTGCCTTATTTTTGTAGAAGAGATATTCTGTAGTGAATATAGCAGCTCAATGGATGATGAATTCAGTGATAAAAGATGTATATCTTCTTCAAAACAGGTGTGTTCAGTTACTGGATTCTTTCTCTCTGTGTGTCTGTGTTTACTCTACATAGCATCAGGTGTGCTTCCAAATGGAAATGCTGATGTGATCAACCAAAAAACACTGTGCATCTATCATGTGTTTCTTCCTCAACTGTTTTTCTTATTTTAGAGAGAGAGAGAGAGAGAGAGAGAGAGAGAGAGGGAAGGAGTGGGAAATAAAATATGTTACAAATGAAAGACAATAACATCTGGATCCCCTGTAGAATATTATGGATGAGGGAGGATAACTACTGTATATAGTAAAGTCTCATCTAGAAACACACTAAACAGAAGAACCCCTAGTTTGTTCTCTTTAAAGACTTCATAGCTATTACATGTTATAGCTTGCATTGCAATGGTACTTAATGCAGAATACAACTGATGATAGAACAAGGTGATCCTACTGCACATCAGAGCAACATTAATTTGAAGGCATGCACTCCCACATGTATTACTTCACAGACAGAATGTCTTCCTAATGGGTAGAACCCCATCTTCACACAAAGTGTAGCTACACTGCTTTCTCAGAACTATAGGAAAACTGGCTTGCCTTTGGTGGGATGTACTGAATCCTACTCAACTGACATTTTGAAGCATAATAATTTACAGTGCAAATCTATGTGTGTCTTCTCAGATGTAAGCCATACAGTATTTAATGAGACTTGCTCTTAGGTAAGTGTATATACAACCACAGAGTTAAAACTTGTGCCTTGGCTTTCACAAACATTATGGCTAAACCATTGTTTGCATGGTTGCTTGTTTATGAGTTTTTGAACCTTTGCATCTTTGACCTCAAGGATTCTGAAAGCTGCTGAAATTGAACTACTGTTGCTAATGTGTATTTTTCCTGTGCTTGATGCCTCTGATACCATTTTTTAATGGTTTGCTGTACAAATGTATACACTTTATAGAATATTTTGCCCAGGGGTTCTGTACAAAGTCATATATTTCTTCTAATTGCACAAAAAGATATATATATATACACAGTATGTTATATAAAGATAGTATGAGAGAAGTTGATACTCTCTATAAGCAAGAGAAAAAAATAGAGATTTCTGATATCAAACACATTACTCCATTGACTTGGCTGACAGTTCTACAAATACTATGGCACTCTCAGCAGCATGTTGTTAGAAACAGACTTCTGAGACTTGGCACTACTTGTGTGGCTTAAGCTTCCAGCCTTCATTTTCTCTCATTTTCATTTTCTCTGTGGCCACAGCATTCACCTATCTCACAGAAGTCTCAAAGCAGAAGCACAGTTTTTGGCATCATGTTAGAAAGAGATACCATCAATGTATGAGCAAGTACTTTAAGTGGCTCTATGAGCATGTGTTTTTCTTCTGTCTTTAAGCGACTGGAAGGAAAAACACACATACAAAGACAAATCTGTGAAAACAGACCTCACTGTTAACAATCAGCTGCCTTCTTGACTTCCACTGAACACAAATGAAAGTGATGGTCCCTTAAGTGATTTGTGGTGTTCCAGCATTTGTCCACTGAACCATTCACAGTTCTAGACCTTGATTTACCTCAGAACTTTGTCAGCAGAACATTCTCACAGTATTTATGTTGATGTTTTGGAGGTTACAGAAAAAACACCAACATTGACTCCATACTACTGTACTTCTAGCTTTGACATATTTGTGTTTGCTGCTAGTTGATGTGTGTGATCTGGAAACCAGATTACAAGGCACCAGCAAACTAAACAGTAGCAAGCTGTCCTTTTCTACAAACAGACAAGCTTTCCAAAAATACAGGATTTCAAATGCTTCCTTTACTTGAACAAAGCAGCCCTGAATCACTTTCAGCAGATACAAAAATCTTAGTGGTATAAGCTGCCCCCAAGCCCATACACTCAGAATTCAATAGCACTGCTTCAGCCAAAGCTCAGGATTTATTCTGCAGCCTCCTATGATCATTATTAACTACATTACCAGCCACTTTTGTTTTGCTAATTTGGTGCTTCACGTATGAATAAGTGAACTTCATAGAGTAAATTACATACACAATTTAAGTGCTGTTCTGACTATATTAACAGGCACCCATGTACATAACTCATCCAGTGTGGTTTCTGAATATATCCACATTGCACTTAACTCCATTAGGCAATGATGGGTTGGCATTCAACCAAGTACACTTAACAGATTCCTTTGGGAAGTCAGGTGAATTGAATACACTGATATAGATGGGACAAAAATGGCAAAAGAAGAAAAAAAAGAACTAGCATCTTTTAATTGACAAATAAAGCAAAACAGGTTTATATAAAATGAAACAGGACTATACAACTGCTAAAATATTAAAGTCATTCCTGTAGTCTAATCTGTGCATTGGAATTCATGAGTCTACAATCCATCCTAAATTGCTCTTGACATCAAAATAGACTGGATGAAAATTGATGTTTACAAATTAATATTTCAAATTAACATTTCAATAACACCATTGCTTTTAAAAAACATCTTAGCTCAAACTGGCATCTAAATTTAATTCATAGAAGTTAGATTCTATGTATAATTTCTTAGGTATGACCAATATGTGATAGTTGTATTCTACAGCAATTACTTGCTATACAAAAAAAAGATGAAAAATTAACTCTTGTACAGGGTAGAGAAAGTATTTTGGGGTAGGCAACTCTAGTCTTGTGTTGTGGGACTACAATTCCCATCAACCCTATGGTGAAGGATTAGGGAGTTTGCAGTCTTAACATCATCTGGAAGGCCAAGCTTGCTTATTCTGCTATATTTGAATCTATTGTTATTTTTTCTTATACAAAAGGCATCTCAACAATGGCAGGAAATTGGTCTGTCATGTGGCTACTATCTCAGAAATACTGGAGATCTGGTATCATCTCAAGTATACAAAAATGAGACCAATGATTGCTCAAATATTCTACCCAAAAGAGTGGTAGAAAACAGGAATAGCTTCCCTACTGAATTCATAGTCAGTGAGTTCATTGGTTCTGACAGCAATATAATCTACAGTCTCAGGAACTGTTAGGTGGTTGTGGGTGTGTAGGGAGAGGCTTCATCTGCAGTTCTCCAGTATTCTGTTCAAGACTTCACTGTGAAATTGGCTTGGGTGTGTTTTGTTTGCTTGCCTGGTAATTGGATTCACCTTGCAGTCTGTTAAAATCCAGGCTCACTATCTCTTGGACAAGATTTAAAAGGACAGCACCCAAGAGACTGAGCAACCTTGCTTCCCCTGCTCATGCAAGATTGTGTGTACTTTGAGGTCAGAAGAGTGAGTCTGTAGGTGAGGCAAACAAGGGGGGGGGGCTGCATTGGGTGTTTTAAAAGGGGCACTGTCTGCTACAGTAAGATTCAGCAATGTGGTAATAATACCTGCATTTTCTTCTTAGAAAGTACTTCCTCATCTTTTAAACCTTAAATACAATCCCCCTAAAAATGGCATAATTTAACTTCTCAGCTACTATTACTCCAAGTGAAGCCTCTGTCTGCTTTTCTAGCTGTAAAACAACAGGAGTTGGAAAGCACAGCTTGTGAGTGGCACCTGTTAAGATGGGGTGCATGATTCACATCCCCCTCTGTACTGTAACAAAGATATTTATGGTTGACAACTCACATAGTTTGGAAAGTTATTTGTATAGCAAAGTAATTTGTTACAGTTCTAAGCCCCCAAAGTAGTTTGCTACAATTATAGCCGTCATTTTAAAAAAAAGCCAAATCTTTATTTTATTCAATAATAACTAAACAGTTACTTCCATTTATTTATTTTTAAATCACAATGTTCCAAGTGGCTGGGCTGTAGTACAAAACGTAATTAAGTAGCAGGACTACATGCATCCTATAACTATAAAAGTAACTAAAACCAATTACAGCTATACTCCAAAATGAGTTAAGTTTTTATCCCCCGTTATGTTACAATCATAAAGTACTTTATGTTTTAATAGTTGTGCAACAGGTGGAGAGGAAGTAATGACTTCTAAGGTCCTGCTCAGCTGTATATTCATGGAGGGACTTACCAATAAGTCCCAATTCTTTTACCAATTGTTCACCCTCTAGCAACGTTTCCTTTATACCACATTCCTGAAAATGTAGAGAATATCAGCAACTCATCCATGATCCTCTTTCGAAGCTGTTTGCAAAACTTTTTAGGTCTGCCTGCCTTAGGGCATGTTTAAACAAGCAAGCATTATTTTCCTTTAATTTTGTCCTAATACAAGAAAAAGAACAAAATGTTCTTTCCTTATTTCACTGGCCTATTTATAGATGGGGAAATCAAGGGTGTGTGAAGGGAGGGGGCCTGTAACAATGGAAAGTGGATTGAAAGGGGACAAAACTCTCTAACATCCTTTTCAATTTGCTCCCAGTTAACAACATTGGCCCTTGCAACTGGCAAGGAGATACGAATCTTTCTGTTTGGACAAGTCAGACATAAATATGAAGAAGCAAGGTTTTTGTGCTGGCCACCTGACTACAGCACTGCCTCATTCATGCTGCACTTCAGGCTCTAGCTTTTCCAACTCTAGCTACTGACCTTGGGATTCTGAGCTAGAGACTGTACTGAATGCAGGGGCTGTTCCTGCTGTAAGTTTGCAGGAACAAGCAGCACAGAGGAATATGGTGGTGTCTTTGTTTCTACTGACTCCTACAGATCCTTCGATCTCCAATGCACTGTACTTTAATTCTGCCTGTGACCATAATAGGTTCCTGGCACAGTTGGATTCCATCCAACCATCACCCCCCAATTGCATGAAGGCAGCCAGTCATATCTTCTCAATCTCTAGCATAATTGGTTACCCATGGTTTAAAACAGAGATGGGCAATGTGTGTCCCGCCAGATGTTGCTGACTAGCCAAAGCTCCTTATACAGTACAGATGGTCAAACATTAATTACTGATAAAGCCTCCATCCTGAATCATTGGGCTGAACATTTTCAAAGTCTCTTTAGCACCAACCGAGTAGTCCAAGGCTCAGCTATCCAACATATGATACAAAAACCAATGAAAAATGAATTGGACATAGCTCCCACTTTGGAAGAGACCCTTAAGGCCATACAGCAGATGAAAAACGGCAAGGCAGCTGGGATTGATGGAATCCCACCTGAAGTTTGGAAACACGGAGGTCATGCACTCCACGAAAAATTCCACGAATTTCTTGTGAATTGCTGGGAAAAAGGGGAACTGCCATCAGACCTCCGAGATGCAGTCATCATCACCCTGTACAAGAAAAAAGGAGCAAAATCCGACTGCTCAAACTATTGAGGCATAACACTGCTCTCTATTGCTGGAAAAATCCTTGCACGGATACTCCTGAACAGATTAGTTCCTGCTATTGTAGAAGAACTTCTCCCTGAAAGCCAATGTGGCTTCAGAGCCAATAGGAGTACTACAGACATGGTATTTGCCCTTAGGCAACTGCAAGAAAAATGTAGGGAGCAGAACAAGGGTCTCTATGTAACATTTGTCGACCTCACCAAAGCCTTCGACACTGTGAGTAGAAAAGGTCTGTGGTAGATCCTGGAAAGAGTAGGATGTCCCCCCAAATTCCTTAAAATGATTATCTTGCTACACGAGGGCCAGCGTGGTCAAGTCAGATATGGCAATGCTCTTTCAGAGCGCTTTCTAATAACTAATGGAGTGAAACAAGGTTGTGTTCTTGCACCAACTTTATTTACAATCTTCTTCAGCACGATGCTCCAAAGGGCTATGGCAGAGCTTGAAGAAGATGACGGCATCTATATATGTTACCGTATTGATGGTAGCTTGTTTAACTTAAGCCGTCTGAGGGCTCACACTAAGACTCTAAACTATCTAGTCCGTGAGCTGCTCTTCGCCGATGATGCTGCCCTTGTTGCCCACACAGAAGCCGCTCTGCAGCGCCTAACGTCCTGCTTTGCAACAGCTGCAGAGCTGTTTGGGCTAGAAGTCAGCCTGAAGAAAACAGAAGTTCTTTACCAGCCTGCACCACAGGACGAACACCACCATCCCCACATTGCCGTCGGCAAATCTGTGCTCAAGTCCGTTCAGCAGTTCACCTACCTGGGAAGCATCATCTCTTCAGATGCCAAGATTGACAAAGAGATCGATCACAGATTAGCAAAGGCATATAGTGCATTTGGAAGACTTCACAAAAGAGTCTGGAGCAATAAACACCTGAGGCAAAGCACAAAAATCAAGTGTGTATAGAGCCATCGTACTGTCTATCCTCCTTTATGGATCTGAAACATGGGTCACCTATCGCCACCACCTACGACTCCTCGAGCGCTTTCATCAGCGCTGTCTACGCACAATCCTAAATATACACTGGACTGACTATGTGACGAATGTTGCTGTCCTTGAGCAAGCAGGGATCACCAGCATTGAGGCCATGATATTGAGAACGCAGCTGCGCTGGGCAGGGCACGTTTCTAGGATGGAGGACCATCGCCTCCCCAAAATACTACTCTACGGTGAACTCGCCACGGGTCAGCATAAGAGGGGCGCTCCAAAAATGTGATACAAAGACTCCCTGAAACAACATCTCAGGCTCGGCCAAATTGATCACCAACAGTGGTCCGCCCTGGCCTCACATCGGGAGGCATGGAGACGCACTATCAACAATGCTGCAGCCTTATTTGAGAACTCACGCCGAACAAGTCTTGAAGAGAAACGACAACGCAGAAAGAATCACAACCCAAAAACATCACCCAAGGAGACCTCCTGCTGTGCTTTTTGCAACCGGACTTGTTTATGTTGGATTGGCCTTTTTAGTCATCAGCGCGCTTGCAGAAAGTGCGGGATGAGTCCTTCCTGAATCTTTGTTTGCGAAGAAAAGCCAGAGAAGTTGTCCACAGAATCACATTGGAGGACTTAAGACATGCCTAGAGAGAACATTTTTTTTCAATCTGTGAATAATCAAATCTGCACATGTTTAACCCACAAATGTGGAGGGGTGACTGTAGATATTCCACAGCTAATAGCTAGAGTTAACAAGAGCTGAATTCTTCCAGTATTTCCCTGCAATCATCTGCACAGTCTATAAATTCTTTTGGGTGCCACAAATCACTACCATCAGATCACACATTTCAAATTAGTGTTGACATTATTACAATGCTGAATCTGTTTGTGATGATGCACTCAAGGCTCTTATTAGAAGTAACTGCTACTGATGCTGCTCATTGTTTTATTTATTGTACAGGATCTTCCAACAACACTGAAAAACCATATGCTATAATTCTTGGCTTCCAATAATATATCATCAAGCAAACACGTTATTCCTCTGCTGTGCCAGTATGCCCCTCTGACAGACTATATACAGCTAAGAGTTTTTACACAGGCTATGAAAAGTGTCTGCTGGTCAGTTTGCTTCACTTGAAAGTACTTTCAAGTTGTAGGTCAACTGGCTAAATCACATTCTACTGTCTGTTCTCAGTAAGCATTCCATCTCTGCAGTGCTACACACACAAAAACTTTAACTGTTCAATATCTGTGCCCTCTCCTCTCAGGAAGAGATGGCTTTGACCCGAAGGCATCCTAGAATGCTTTAAAGAAAGGGATAGGCATGCAATGAAGAGCAAAAGCAAGTGTTAAGTACCATCTGTTCTGACACAGCAAATTGAGCAGCAGCCTATACATACCATACAGCTACAGAATGAGATGCTCTTCTTTTTACTTCTTTTGATTGGCTGTTAATTTAACAGCCATGCAGCAGTAGAGGAGAAAAACACGCAAAGTTCTGAATTTGAAGTCTGATGCTGGTAACGACAGGCCCAAACAATTTGAGAGACTATAAATTTTAAATTAGAAAATGTTCCCCTAAGAGAAGAGAATGGGATGAGACACTCCTTTTCCCTCTTCATAATTACACTAACTTTATCTAAAAGAACTCAAGCCACAATTACTATTTTGCCATAGTCATTAACTGCAAGAACTTTTGCACAGAAATGA
Organism: Gambelia wislizenii; assembly: GCA_030847615.1. Classification (NCBI taxonomy): domain Eukaryota; kingdom Metazoa; phylum Chordata; class Lepidosauria; order Squamata; family Crotaphytidae; genus Gambelia; species Gambelia wislizenii. The sequence goes on along the minus strand of JAUMIR010000004.1, from coordinate 86,587,770 downwards.
TAATAAAGTGGAATGCATGCATAGAATGTTCTCCAGGCTTTCTCCATTGAATGGTCTTTTAAATTTCACCACATTCAATCACTATAAATGTTCCCAATTCCATATCTATTTGAATGTTCAATAATTCATGGACTTGATAAATTGACCCGTTACTAACACACATGGCAACAAAGAACAGGATAGTGAAGTCATTGTTCAGTCCCTGGTTTCTCATATACTGTGTATGTTACATGCTAGTTGAATCCTGATGTTAGGAAAGAGAATCTGTATTGTCTGAGGCTTTGATATTTTAAGTTAGCAGTTCTGGGAAAGGTGGAGTGTCAATAATTCAATCAAATAGTGGGGTAAAAATGCAAAATATAAACAAATGGATAATTCATGAGAAAATTCTTTGGAGTTTCCTATTTTACCCATCAAACGGTTTGATCATATAATTATAAATTGCACAAATACATGCAGATAAGGGAGCACATTTATTTTTCCCAGGAAATCCAAAATGCAACATTTCTCCATAAACATTCCCTCATTATTAATGGGACAGAGAAACATCCTCAGTAGTAGAAACACATAGATCAGTATGAAAGCCAATATCCCAGTGGTGATATCCCAAATAATTTTGGTGTTTACTTATGTGAATACTTATGCAGCCACATGGACGCAGCTGACTGTATGGGTCTAAAATATGGTGAGATGCTCAGTTTGCTGTGTCAGTTCTTTTCTGGTCTGAATTAAAGGTGCTGGTGATGTCATTCAAAGCCCTACATTATTTGGGATTTCCAATACTTGAAGGAATATCTCTGCTGATATATATCTGACTGAAAACTGAGTTCTGCTGGTGGGGCCTTGCTCCATGTCCCACTAGTGGGAGCAATACGTCACACAGAAACAAGGGAGGAGGCTTTCTCTCTATGGTGCCCTATATGGAATGCCCTCCCCTTGGATTTAATAAATAAGTTAAATAAAAGATTGTTCATATTATAAAGGATTTTAATCAACACGGACATATATTATATGTTCTGAAGGATGATGAAATTCAACATAACCTAGCCAAGGGTTTAACTTTATACATATATACACAGAAGGAATTCAGCATACACCAGGGAAACCTAGTCTGTGGGAAAGCACAATGTATTGCAATTACCTGTACAGTACTTCTATATTCAGCTACAACACATGGATAGGCTTGCTTTTGCATAATTTAGAGAATATGCTTCGCCTTATACACAAGGTCTATTGGTAGTAAAGGTTAGAAGACCAGCTCTGGGGTAATGAAGCACCTTTAGAACAGAGGACTGGAAAAGTCATTGAATAGCATTCTGTTAAAAGTTTAGGAAGATGTCCATGTGCCTTCAACTCACCTGTTGACTTATGGCAACCCCATGAATTTCATAGGGTTATCGTAGGCAAGGAATACTCAGAGGTGGTCTTGCCAATTCCTTCCTTTGAAATATAGCGTACAGCACATGGCACTCCTTGGCAGTCTCTCATCCAAGTACCAACCAGAGCTGACCCTGCTTAGCTTCCAAAAGCAGACAGGATCTGGTGCCTTTAGGGCATTTAGGCTGTTACCGTGTACTCATCTAAGAAACTTAAACATTTTTCTGCATCAGAAGCTAATTGAGCTGTTTTGGTTTTTTACCTTTATTACCACTTTATCTGTTTTTAGTAGCTTTGTTGATGACTTTATTTAAATATAACTTTGGAAGTGGAAACTTTACTGTAAAATGTTTTATATCTTGGAAGACATGCCAAGCACTGTGGAGGAGGCAGGATATAAATTTTTGAATAAATGGGCAAAGAAACAGCAATAAAGAACCAAATTATCATGCAGAAACAATAGTGAAAGAGCTGTATATATTAGTCATTGCCCCAAACAAGTTCAAATTTATTATTGTAATACAGAAATACAGACTGTGTAAATCTGTGGACTATTTAAGTTTTAAAAATCCAACAGGAGCTATTTTCCCAGAAGAAAACAAAATTAATCTTTATTACAGAAAGGTATATTAGCTGCTTGGTAAGAAGGTGTCAAGCAGAAATCAGAATCTTAACTTCTAAAACATTTACCTTCATTTTCACAACAGAATTAGTGTTAACCCTTTTATATCAAGTATTCTAATATTGTTGCTCCTTAAATCATCAATACACAATATATGTGGTATCTCTAGTTATAGTAATCTTTGTTCATATATACACAAAAATATACATGAAATACTTGCAATATCAACATTTCACTTCCTTTTTCTTAGGGTATGTACTGAGTACACCATTATCATCTTTAGTAAAATAACACAATGGCCCAGTTCACTTAACAATCACTTAAGCCATGGTTTAGCTAGTTGTTTGTTGGTGTGAATATGAGCTTCTGGATTCATTTCTTTTTAACTACAAGGCAAAGGTCCACTAATCAGAATAAGTACAAATTATCAGGAGGGTGCATGGAGGAGAAACCAGTAGAGTCAGTAGCCATGAGCTACATATTACACTACAAACCCTATATTTGCGGGACCAGTACCCATGGTTTCCTTTACCCGCATCTGAAAAAATGTCATCTCTAGGCATTTTCTAGGTCCTCCAGCATGATTCTATGGTCAACTTCCAGTGGACTTCCAGTGGAAGTTGACCATAGCATCATGCTGAAGGACCTCCAAATGCCTAGAGAGAACACCTCTCTAGGCATTTGGAGGTCCTCCAGAATGAATCTATGGTATGCTTCCACTGGAAATACAGTACAGTATAGGGTTACTACTATAATCCATGATTTTTGCTATACACATTAAGGGATAGCATCTGGGAACATATCCTCCATGGATAAAGGGTCATATACACACAGACACATACACTCTGTATCCGAATTACTACAGATCAAATATTTTAACATGAATTTCTCAAAGTGGCTAGTAAAGCTTCACCAAACCTTACTAAAGCCAGTCAATATATACTCATACTTTACAAGTAAGAGTTAAGCTCTACTGTATATACTCCTGTATAAATTGGGGGGTGGGGGTTGACAAAAAAAATCAACCAAAAAATCCTGGGTCAATTTATACATGAGTCAATGCTGGAATAGGGACCCAGTGTGAAGGCAGTGGCAACACGTAGAAGTTCCTCTTTGTGTGGGCAGGAGTAGAAGCAACACTCCCACCCTATTACCCCTTCTTTGCCCAAACCGGAGAAAGAAACGCAGTCTTACCTCCTTCCCTGCCTTCCTTTTTGCCCTGAGTTGCATTCAGCAGCAACATGGGGAAGCCCAAAGAATGCAGTGCACATGCCATTTTGGACACTTGAGGTAGGCCGGAGAAGAGGCGGCCATTTTAATAAGAGCTCACTGTATAAACTTCTCTGCAGAGAGACTGTGGTGGCCATTTTAAAATAGGGGCTTCTTTTAAAAATGGCTGCCGCTTACTATACAGTACAATAAGCCCCTATTAAAAAATGGCTGCTGCAGTCTCTCTGCAAGGAGGCTTATACAGTAAGCCCTTATTAAAAATGGCCGCTACTTACTATACAGTATGACCTTATTAAAAATGAGGAAAAGAATTATATTCCTTTTCCTATCAGTATTTGCACAGATATAGACATTTTAAGATTGGCAATGCAATTTATACCCACCTCCCTTTTAACCTCTTACATAAATAGATTCTCTCCTTCTCTTTAGCTCTTCCTAAATATGTTTCCTCTATGAATTTTTAAAAGGAGAGGAAAAGATTTGTTTGTTACATGCCCCTAAGTTTTAACCTTGACTTATACATGAGGTTGACTTATACATGAGTATATACAATAGCTAAACTGAGCAAAAAAAAGGTTGTTGCTTAAGCTTTGCTTACTATTGTTAGACCATTAGGACTCAAAAATTCTAGGAGCTACACTGTAAATCATACTGACATTTACCAGAAAATCCCAAAATATCTTTTTCCTTCACCTGCTTTAGATGGCCATGGACACTCAGCCATAACACTTTTTGAAAAAAATGTATTTGAAATTTAACGCAGGAAACAACCTTTAATAGAATGTAACCATAAGGTGGACAACCCATGCATATTCACCCATTTTGTGGGAGCACCTTTGTGGCAAATACTCATACAAGTATAGCATATATGGCAGCTGGTTTATTTCCAGGCAAAATTAAAAGGGCTACTTATGACCTATAAAGCCCTACATGGCTCAAGTCCAAGCTATCTGACAGACCATATCTCCCTGATACCTGCCCAGATCTTGAGAACCTCAGGACAGGCCTTTCTTTCAATCCTGCCACCTCTGCAGATACGGTTAGTGGGGACATGAGATATGGCCTTCTCAGTGGTTATCCCTAAGCTCTTGAACTCTCTCTGCAGAAGGGCTGGAATGGTTCTTTCCTCACGCTCCCTGCATTGGCAGACAAAGACATTTTTATTCTGGCACTTCTGACAGAACTAAACGTTTTAAAAGAAAGGTATTCTAAGAAGATGCTCTATTGTTTAAATTGCGCTGTTTTTTATCCTTTTAAAATATAGGTTGATCCCCATATCTATGGATTTGGTAGCTACAGTTTCACTTATCTATGTCCATAAAAATATGGTCTCTAGGCATTTCTAGGTCCTCCAATACAATTCTATGGTCAACTTTCAGCATTCATCTCATTGAAAATAATAAGGTTCCCTCTTATCCATGGTTTCAGGTATCCATAGAGGGGGGTGGTATTGGAACATATTCAGGAGTCAACCTGCATATGTTTTAAACTCCTGTATTTTAATATTGTTAATAGTTTAATTCTATTTTAATATTGACTTTTTGTTTAACTATATTGTAATAATTTTAATTTATAAGCCACCTTGAACCCCAATTTTGTGGAATAGGTAGGGTATAAATAAGGTTGTTAATAACAACAACAATTCTGTACAAGATGACTTCTCAGGTTATAAATAATGCCTACACATATTCCAAAGCTGAAACACAATAAAAGTCAAGCCTTCAATTTCTGCCAAACTTGCTTTAACCCACCACCCATCTGCTACCGCAAAAAAGATTTAAGATTCTCACTTCACCTAAAAGCTTTTGCACTCAAAGTCATGCTCTTTATTCAAAGTGGAGACAAATATTCTTTCATTTACAGTCAGTTTTAAACCTAAGCCTTAGCCCATTTGTATATACTCACTTCAATAAGTTTCTGTGCAGCAGTGAGTTCTATAAAGAAGGATTCCTTGTCAGGAACAGAACAAAAAACACAGCACACATCTATCTGCTTTCCTGCTGTTAAGTGGCTTGGATGAAGAACAAGTCTTTCCTCAAGAGCTGATAATCCAACCAACAATTGTGGGAGGGGGGAGGGGAGTTAATTAAGTGATGGGGGTACTATTTAACAATACATTCTTCTCAGTTCAGTTTAAGAACATTCATACTGATGCAAAAATACATACAATGTCTTTTTTATTTGATGATTTGTAGAAAGTTCTGACTGTGCTCCTTTAGGGGCTTGAAAAGAGCAGGAGGCTACACTGCATGTAAATAGCTCCAGGGAAATCTAGCACATATGAGACATATTAATCAAGAGCAAAGACAGTAACATTTCCATATGTCATACAGCACTGAGCCATTGCATCCCAAGTTTTTGTCCTTGAGTGTTAGCAGCAACAGGACTGATAGGTAAATGTCAAAAGGAAAATGGCACTGTGCTTTAAATGCTAACTTCTAACTGCTACTTATTCTTTGGGTTTAGGTAGCCAGCTCCTTAAGACAGAGAAATCTTATATGATACAAATGCCTGTCGTCCAAGCAAATCTACCTAAGGTTTGGATTAATTAAACTGAAGCAACAGTAGACAACAGTATTAGGATCCAAAGACTCTCTTCAGGCATGTACAAAGGCTTGTGCACATAGCAGTCCTGCCCCCCCCCCGCTTTTCCCTACAGCAGTCCTTCACATTTCCTGAAATTTCAAGAACAAGGCTGTGCATTGGAGAGCAGCCTCTTTTGGGAGAAAGAGGAAATCTCTAAGACAGTGGTGAAGAATGTATGTCCCTCTAGATCAGGGTTTCTCAACCAGGGTTCCCTGGAACCCTAGTGTTCCACAAGAGTTTGCTAGGCATTCCGCAAAAGATTGTGATTGGGGAAAAAACACACATTTTTTTTGAGCTGTAGCTATAATAATTTTTAGGTAGGGGATCCCTGAGACCTGAAATTTATTTCAAGGGTTCCTTCAAGGTAAAAAGGTTGAGAGAAGCTGCTCTACATACTGGGCTGCAACCCGTGCCCCCAGCCATACCCAACATAATTAATGAGGTGAGATCCAGGAACGTGCGTTTCAGCAATATCTGCAATTCCATACTTTCCCTGTCCCCATGGTAAAAACAGAATGCAGATCCACTGGGTGAGATCCAAACAGAACATGCCTCATGCTGGAGGAAGGAGAGGCAATTTGACTCATTCTTCTTGCCACTTACAGAAGGTGCTCCAGAGAACTGGGAGACAACTCTGGAACAAAATGGGAAATGAAACAGTGGGAAGCAGTCATCAGTGACAATCAACTCCCCCTTCTAGCAGGAGTCTCCAAAGATCTTGATTCCTTCCACAAATGGATGGAGCTTTTCTATTTATGAAAAGGCAAATCTATATTCAACCCTAGCCATCACTTCTCCCATGTAATCTGCACAACAAAAAATGGGAATATTAAAAGAGATTTTTTTAAAAAATTCAGCCATCAAAGAGAATGCAAGTGATTCCATCACAATGAAGAAAAGCCAACTATTTTCTTCTAGTTTCTATCTACTTGACATGTGTCAAGGACCTCTTTAAAGGAAAAGTTTACGAAAACTTTCCTGGTAGAATTAACATCCCCCTTTTTTAACCTGTTAAAACTGCCACAATTTCCCTTGCTAGCCTTATGAGATAATGAGATAACACTATAAAATAGTTGAGAATTTAATTAGTGAGTATGGGAAATAGGGCCAGAAGATCCAAAATAACTCTATTTACAGTTTGTCATACTTCATTTAGTGATGCTTTATTAACAATACTTTTAAATAAGTGAAAAGGAAAGATACTCCCTCTTAAATCCATGGATGATACTTGTACCAAACCAGTTCATTCTCTCGAAAAGGGGAGCATATGTGTTCAAAAATCACCATAACAACTAGGGGGCTGTTGGAAAAATGAAAGATATGTCTGTTGTCTGTAAATCAGAAAATCCTTGCTCTTTATGTTGCCCTTGTTTAAACTGCTTCCTACATTTTCCCTGTAGATAATGAAAAATGTGGGAAATCAGCTTGTGAGCAGACTGCCAGAATTTTCCTCACCTATGCTGATACCATAGCAATAGATGTCCTTTTGACACAGGTAGTCTGGGAGCAGCTCTCATATCAGTTCTGCTCCCAAAACAAAATAGCATTAAGGGAAGGCTGACTGTCAAGAAGGGACAAGGAATGATGTTTCAACACAAGACCTAGCTTGAAAATCAACAGCCTCACTTAGCTTGGATCTTAACAAGTCTATTTCATGAAGCCAGGAATGGATGTGGATGCATGGGTGGGTTGGTTGGTAGGTAAATTTAAAAGTCAACAACTCAGGGCAATTAACCATACACAATTAATTACAGCCTCAGGATGTGGACAGGATCCTTGGAGAAGTAAGAGCCATCATATGTCTGCTAGACTTTTGCCCTTGTTAGTTTATTAAAAGGGCCAGAGGAGTACTGGCTGAATAGGTCGTCAGTGCCTTCTTACAACAGGGTAAGTTTCCAGCGTGCTTAAAGGAAGCAGTTGTAAGGCCTCTGTGGAAAATGCCTTCCCTGGATCTCTCTACAATGGATAAATTTCAGCATTTCGTTTAACATTTCCTTTTTGGGGCAGAATACTAGAATGTGTCGGGGCCTCCCAGCTCCAGGGATTCCTGGATGAAACAGTTTACTGTATTGAGATACATTTCAACCTGGTTTCAGACCTGGTTATGGGAGAGAGACAGCTTTGCTTGCCTTGCTGAATAAGGACAGGTTGTTTACCTGTAACTGGTTCTTCAAGTGGTCATCTGTGCCCTCACACAATTGGGATCTCACACATGCGCAGACTAAGCACAGAGCATTTAGCTTTAGAGGAGTAGGCCCACCCTCCCAGAGCACTCTCTCTCTCTCTCTCTCTCTCTCTCTATATATATATATATATATATACACACACACACACACACACACACACATATATATATATATATAGTGCCAGAAAGCTACTCCCCTCTGTTCCAGAGTCTGTCCTGAACTTTTGGTGGACCTGCCAGAAGAGGGGAGGAGGGCGGGTTTGTATGAGGGCACAGATGACCACTTGAAGAACCACAATTACAGGTAAACAACCTGTCTTCCTTTGTGGTCTCTGTGAATCAGGTTGAGAACAAGGATCCCATTTTCTGGAAAATAAAATGGTCAATAAGACAATTGTCTCCAGCCCAGCTTCCCAAGTATCACTGATGCTAGTGACACCAGCGCTTTAAACTTAAGTATTTTTGTATTATTGTGTGTACTGTTTCATATTGTAATGTGTTCCAAACCTTGGGAAAGGTCAAGCTAGAAACAGTAATAAACACAGGAGCTTATCTGGCAAAATATACTTAAATCCTTGGACTCATCTGCCCCTTGCAATGATTTGGGGAAAGGAAGACACCTATAAAAGATGATCAGTCTCAAGATTTGTTGGACTTTCTCTGCCTAGAACTTCAGCATATAGCATTAAATATTTGTGCTGTAGTCCACTATGACTAATCCTATAATCTCAACAGTGTTGTTGCAATATGGGACTGCAAAGACAGGAGTTTACTACAGATCATTCCCTTGAATGAAATGCTAGCTTCTAAATGGCAGCTCTTGGACCTATAATTCTGTAGAAAGACACTGCTACGGTAAAAGCTAACACTGACAAAATGTCCACTATTTCAGACATCTAGATGTTTCTGGCTTTTCTTCGCAAACGAAGATTCAGGAAGGACTCATCCCGCGCTTTCTGCAAGCGCGCTGATGACTAAAAAGGCCAATCCGAGATAAACAAGTCCGGTTGCAAAAAGCACAGCAGAAGGTCTCCTTGGGTGATGTTTTTGGGTTGTGATTCTTTCTGCGTTGTCGTTTCTCTTCAAGACTTGTTCGTCGTGAGTTCTCAAATAAGGCTGCAGCATTGTGGATAGTGCGTCTCCATGCCTCCCGATGTGAGGCCAGGGCGGACCACTGTTGGTGATCAATTTGGCCAAGCCTGAGATGTTGTTTCAGGGAGTCTTTGTATCGCTTTTTTGGAGCGCCCCTCTTACGCTGACCCGTGGCGAGTTCACCGTAGAGTAGATGTAATTACTCAACATATAGAAGCTTGGCAAATCCAACGACACAGTACATCAGCCAAAGAACTGACCAGGTGATCCTGGGACAGTCACTTTCTCTATACTTGACTACCTCATAGGGTTGCTGGAAAGATAAGGTGGAAGGGAAAGAGTGCTAGGTATGCTACCCTGAGCTCACTGGAGGAAAGTTGGGACATAAAAGTAATTAATAAATACATAAATGCATATACAATATACAATGGGAATTTCTGGTGGTAAACTTTACCACCAGAAATTCCCATTGTATATTGGGAATTCTCAAGAACATTCTATGAAAGAACATTCTCAAGAATGCTATGAAATTCTCAAGAACATTCAAACTGAAAAAGGAATGAATCTGTGTATAACTACTATGGCTGCAGAAGATCCAGCTTCAAAAGGAAAGTCAGTTTCTCTGGGGTTAAGATCACACACAGATCTCCAAAATAAACTATGTGGACATGCACAAAAGTCATAAATTAATCCATGTATGGTGAGCCAATGATACATTGCATACCTCCAAGTTTAACTACTGTCAAATATTCTGTACCCTTCTCTCTCTGTCTCTTCTTACATGTTCCTACTGCACTTTGGTTATGAAAAGATCCCTTTCCAAATTCAAATTTCTCAAGCAAAACTTTTTCTGACTATCCTGCCTGAACTAGAGACATAAGACAAGATGAGAGAATCACAGGAATGAACATTTTAAAAGAAACCTATAAATTAAGGGCATTTGCTGATGATTTAGTGATAGTTTTGAAAAATCCACTGGAGTGTATACAAGTGTCAATGGGAAAGTTAAAAGATTTTGGTGTGTTGGTAAGCTTTAAGATTAATAATCAAAAGATGAAGATGTTGGTGAAAAATATGGGTACAAAAGATCAACTATGATTGATAGGGAAAACGGGTTTTAAAATCGAGAGAAAGTTAAATATTTAGGTAGTACTATAATGAATATGAATGGTACCTTATTTCAAAATAACTATGTTAAAACATGGAATGAAATCAACAAGCACATGTCAAGAGGGGAGAAATTACATTTGTCTTTGTTGGGGATAAAGATTCAAATTCTGTGATAAAAATTAATGTTTTACCTAGAAGGATGTTCTTATTTCAGACAATACTGGTTTTGACAACGGATGTGCCATTTAAGCAATGGCAAAAAGATATAGCTAAGTTTGTATGGCAAGGGAAGAAATTCGAGATAAATATATGGTAGATGCAAAGGAGAGAGGACAATTGGGTTTGGTTGGGCTGGATATTTATGGTACAACAAAGTTAAAGTTAATGTAGATTTTAAAAACCACTTTGTGACACGTGCCTTACTGAGAACATGGAATAGATATAAACTCAGGCTATGCCCAAAAATGTCTCTATGGATCTCAGCACAGGAAGCTTTTTATACAAGAGAAACACACCTGGTAAAGACAAATGATTATTGTACCAGAATCTCCTGGAGTTGCATCAAGGGGAACACAGAATTAAACCAGGAGAGCAGCTAGAAGTTGAGGGATATACTTTCAATAATATTCTTCTATCAGAAAGATTTAAAATCAACAAAAAGATGTATGGCTTTGCACGAGATAAATTAGAAATTGAATTACAACTGTGTAGAGATAATGAACATGTAATTTCCAAAATGTATAAACTTTAGTTGAAATTTGGAATGGAGGAAGAACAGATCAAAGAATGAATGATAAAATGGTCTAAGAGTTGTGGTTATAACATACCAACAAATCAATGGGAACCTTGGGTTTTCTGTGTTTTTTTTTCCAGGCTGTGAGGCCGTGTTCTGGAAGAGTTTATTCCTGACGTTTCGCCTGCATCTGTGGATGGCATCTTCAGAGAACTTCTCTGAAGATGCCAGCCACAGATGTAAGCGAAACATCAGGAATAAACTCTTCCAGAACATGGCCTCACAGCCCGGAAAAAAAACACAGAAAACCCATGGATGCTGGCTGTGAAAGCCTTCGACTTCACAATGGGAACCTACTTGGTCAAAGGAATGGGAATTTAAACTACGTTATCCTAAAGAAAACTTTTTATAAAATGATGTACTGGTGGTATATGACAGCAGACAAGCTGTGTAGACTGTATAGAGGTGTTTCTAAAGTATGTTGGAAATGTGAACAACATGAAGGGACATTTTATTGTATGTGGTGACTTATGAAAAAGCCCCATCCACCCCAAATGGATTCAAATTCATATACATACTCATGCAGAGGATTTTAAAGATTAAGATTCAATTAAAAACAGAACTGTTTCTTTTGGGGCTGTTGGATGCACAGCTGGAGAAGACCCAACAGAAGACTACTTCCGTATATGATCACATTAGTGAGACAGTTATATGTACAAAGATAGAAGAATTCAGAATTACTTTTTTAAATAAGTAATATATAAAGTGGTTGTTAATATTGACAGACTAAGCAGAATGCATAAATGGATTTGTTTGATCTGAAAAAGGTCATTAGTGACTTTTCTTAAAGAATGTGAACTTCTTAATTACTTTTTGTGGAAAAAAAGACAATGAATTTTAACTTTTGGTTTTTGATAATTACTAAGGATTGATTATGGAAAGAAGGGAATTGATCTAAGCGTTAGTGAGTGAGGTACAGATAATATGCATGTATATGTGCATGTGTGTGCTGAGAGGAAGACCAGAAGTCAACTTTATTCCTCTTTTTATCTTTCTTTATTTTCTATATATTTTATTATATTGTTATCATCCATAATAAAGAAAATTATTTAAAGAACTACCCTGCCTTCATCTTTCCTCTGCCACAATGCTCCTCCATTTTTGTCTTTTCATATGCATCTTGCATTTTACGGATGAAAACTAAAAATACCTGGATCTGTACAATTTTTTTACATATTGGACACAGAAATTGTGATTTACTGCAGTTACTAAACATATTTTAAATACTGTAATTAAGTACTGCAGCTAAACCTGGAATAAGAGACTGGCAGATCTGTCCATTTGTCTGGACCCACACCCCAGCAGAAAGCCCCCTAAAGTTGCTTCTTCAATTTTTAAAAACAAGTTATATGTCTGTCCAGATACTTTGCTACACCTTTCACAGCAAGAAGTATGATTTGGCTGTGGGCACACTACTGCATAAGCTCAAGATCACACAGGGTTCGTTTACACGGGCAAATATTCCCCTAAATATACCACAAAGATAGCTCATTGTTCCCATGGATCGCACCACAGCATCGCCTCATTCAGAAGGGGGGAAGGTAAAACACTCAAATATAGCGTGACGAGGGATGTTGCTACTTTTGCTGAGTTATTTGCAAAGTAGCGCGTTATTGCTAGTGCAAACAACCATTTCACTAAGGGGTGCAGCAGAGCTGCACTGTGATTGGTTGTTATGATGAAGGGATGGGCTAAAAAGAGGTGGAGTGAGGGAGGGAGATTCAGCAGCAATCAGGAAATTTTGAAAAATCCTCTGCTATTTTGCAAGTCTGTGTGAATCCAGTTTGCCAAGAAAAAGGATTCCCAAGTCCTTTCAGTCAGGGAAGATCTGTTCCCCACATAAAGCCCCCCCTCTTTCTCCTCAGCTGCGATCGCTATATTTCTGCTTGGGGTGGGGGAGAGAGAGAAACTTTTCTCTGATCTTCCCCCCTGCTATTTTGGCAGTCTGTGATTCTTTTTTTAGCAAGAAAATGCAGGCTTCCAATCCTTTCAGTCACGGAAGATCTATCCCCGTCCCATCAAGCCCTCCTCTGCTTTGTCTCTGCTTGGGAGGCCACACCCCCGCACCTTTCCATGTCTGAACCATAAAGTGACATAGTAAACAAAAGTAACTGACTGGCACAGCTGCGGAAAAGAACTAAAGAGCAATTTGCCACAATAAATCTGCCGTGTAAATGAACCCACAGTTTAAATAACAAGCAGCCAGGCTGCTTCTTTGGCTGGCTGGGCCTTAAGGGCTCTCTTCATCCAAATGAGGGTACATTTTGCAGCTCAGTTCCTTTCTTCCTACTGACTTCTAGGATTCATTTTCTGATTGACTGATGACAGGGTGGGGGGACTATTTCAGGTCTCTTGTCTGGATCACTACTGTAAGTCTCTTGCCTCTGTCACCACAACTGTCCATGTTTTATTATCAGCTGACATTAGTTGATTTGACATAGTAACAACAGATTCAAAATATAAACTTCAAAGGGAGTTGCAACCATTTATGGTCAACAGATTTGAACTTTTATACTCTCCATTAGATACATGCAAAGAGAACTTTACTTCACAATTATTTCCCCCCGCCCCATTCATCCACCCACACAAAATGGATAGACTTTAACATGCCACAACACTCTCTTGGTTTTGTTGTAAAAAACAACAGGACTATCCATCTGGAAGGTACCAGATCATTCAGTTATTTCATAATCAAGAAGTGAAGAAATTGTTACATTTACAAATGAAACAGGGTTTTGTTTTAATGCTGACAATCAACACTGAACAATTGGCAAGATTCAACCACCATATTATTTTTGTTCATGTTAAAGGATGCTGTGTGGTCTTACATTAAAATCCCTGCCAACGTACTGGCAGCAAATCATGTTACGCCAACCACTAGGACAGCAATACAGTGACTGATTTCCAAGATAGTGATTAATTTCTGTTTCAAAGCTCTGTACACAGGTTGTGCTAACACAGAGACAGTTGCCTGTCTTTGCACAATTCACTAATATTCCAGGACAGAGCCCCACTTTAGCAACCGTAAAGCCCTGTAAAGACCCCACCTCCTGGCAGCAAGGAAAACTGGATATTTAGTAAGATAATGCTATCACCTAATCTGATTAACCCAAGAGACTGTCGGTAAACATAACAAAGAACAGCTGGACACCAGCTGTAAACCCAATCCAGTCAAGTAAATCAGGCAGCTGCCCTGAGAAGCTCAGCATCTGGGGTCTGTCACATGCAATGCTTTTAGGGAAATGACAGACTCTCAGTTCTCACCTTAGACATGGGAAAATGTGTTAATCTGTTTACCTTAAATGGATTTACCTCAGTCTCAGTTAGAAGGGATTGATGTTGGTAGACACTGCCAAGGTGATGGTTGAGCAGGGCAGAGAAAAACTGTATGCTAAGGACACTGAATCTATGGCCTAAAGAATGACATGAGTCAAACAGAAATCAGGTACTCCAGCAATTCCAGATTGAATTAAAACATTAGATGTGAGGTCAAAGACTCGCTGTCCAGATGAGAGCCTGACTTCTATATCTACAAGTATGTAACCTTTGAGTTTTCACACTCCTGTTCTGAATGAATAAGACAAGGTAGAAGTGTTTCAAATCATTCTCTTCTAAACAGGTATGATGATACACACACTCTCACGCGGACACCATTTTTGTTACTGTGGAGACAATCACCCTGCCACCATGATTACACCAATTTACTATGCAGATATGAAGTTTGAACACTAGATACATTACAGACTGAAATATGGAATGGAGAATAGGTAGAGTATATTCAAAGCACTGGACAGCATCAGCCTCCAACAATGGCAAAAAACTGATATAACCTTATGGGACACTGGGTAATCTTAGTTTCAAATCACACATAAGATTGTTCCATTTCCCCCTTTTTTCTGTGTTAGATTTTTATAAGCCAAAATGAGCCAGGCAGAATGAAGTGAATGGAAGAGGCTACTCAACCTTTTCCCTCTTGGTCATGTTTCAGCTCATCTATAGGGGGAAAAATGTTTCTTTCTTTTGCAATTAAAACAAAAATAAAAAAGCAAGACGTTAATAACACATGATTTTTCAGCTGAAAAGCAATTAGAGAGGCCATAAAAATAAGGGGGGAGGAGAAGGGGAAGAGAGGAGGTTCCTGCAAGGTATTGTCTTATGAGAGAATTGTCTTCAATTGTAGTTGCACCCCTGCATCCGCTGATTCAATTATCCGTGAACGGCGACAATGGCAGGGGGTGGACAGGGGAGGGATGGGAGGAGGAGTAGATATGCCTCCCTTATCCTTTCACCCCTCGGATCGCCCCCCTGGGACTGCTCTCATGGCGAGAATGGTGATGCGGAGGCGAAGGGAGGGGAGGAGTAGATCTTCCTCCCTTCTCCCTTCACTCCCCAGGATCGCTCCTGTGGCGAAAATGGGGACACGGGGGCGAAGGGAGGGGAGGAGTAGATCTGCCTCCCTTCTCCCTTTGCCCCCGGGATCACTCCCGTGGCAGGAATGGCAACGGGGGCGTTTGCTATTATCCGTGGATTTCATTATCCGTGGGAGGGGGGCTGGAACCAATCCCCTGTGGATACAGGGGTCCTACTGTATAAACCAATTATAGGGAGGGATTGAGGGAAAGGGAGACATTCCAACCTTGGTCAGAAGTGACCAACAAGAAATAAAACTCCATGAAATGAATTTTCACAGTGCTCCCTAAGAACAGGGCTGGATGAAGTCCAGCACTTCAAGTACTGGACTTCAACACCCAGCATTCTTAACAGTGGCTATGCTGACTAGTACTGATGAGAAGTGCTGTCCAACAACATCTGGAGGTCCACATTTTGTCCAACCCTGCCTTAAATGGTGGCCTATACATATTAAAAAAAACAACAACTAAACAGTAGGGGGTTGTCCAAACAGTGAAAAAAACCCTCACGGAATGCAAGGAGAATCCTACTTGTCCTAATGGCATTCCAAGTGATTTTGCTGTATTATGAAGAAGGGGGGGGGGGCAAAAAAGGCCAAAAACCTCACCAGAAAAGCCTTTGCAACTTTCCCAGTCTTTTAAAAAATGAAGTGGTGCACATTTCTGCTCATTAGGACAAGCGAGTTGATCTGATTTGCTTGCCCAAACAAGAGGAAGCGCAAATCTGATTGGCCGGATGAGCGCAGGGGAAGGGGCTTGCTTGAAAGGCAAGCGCCCGCTGCCTCCATGTTGGATTTTTGCCTTAGCAGACGAGCACTACGGTGAGAAAATGAGGTGTGGTTGTGTGTTTTTTTGCTTTTGTGTTCAAGTGAAAAAATAATTTAATCATACCTTGGACATCATTTAAAAAAACGTAAGGTTGGCAGCGGCAAATTGAGGTAACTGCAAATGCAAGTAAATCACTCATGGCTGCCATGTTTACTAGCAGGCATACGAAGCTTATGGGGGCAAAAAAACCATTAGGTCAGGTCACAGCTGCTGTGATATGTCATTACTACAAGGAGCTGCATTTTTTTATGGGCATGTATAGACAAGCCCTAGGACTGGGAACATTAGAGATTTTAGAGATGTTCTCTCCTCCTACTGTACTGTACAAATCTCTTTTTATCCTTCCTACTCCACTATATTTACTTGCTTTGCTATAGATATGTCTACAGGGCATACATGCTTTCCAAAACAGTATCAGGAAAAGCAAGTGGACTGACTGTAGAATGAATGCTTCCATAGAAAGGGTGTTTCATGTTGTTATCTATGTACACAAGATAAATGACTCGACTATCTAGTTGCAAAGTTACTATTGTTTGAAACAATAACTGTAATATTGGGAGTGTAATAACGGGGAGTGGAGGTGGGGAGAAATGGAAAGGGCACTATCTTCAATATTCTAGCAATCAACGCTGTGCTCCGAATTCCATTTTAAAATTATTTTAGCATCAATTTGTACATGTACCACTACATATTGAGGCAAGCCTGGGAAGTCAGCTGGCCATAAAATTGAGAAGAAAAACATGTACAGTTGTCCCTCTGTATTCATGGATTTGGTATGCACGGATTTAAGTATTCACTGCTTGAAAATATTCTTTAAAAAATAATAATCCCAAAAGCAAACCTTGATTTTGCCGTCTTATATACGGGACACCATTTTGCTATGCCATTGCATATAATGGGACTTGAGTATTCACGGATTTTGGTATCCACGGGGGTGGGGGTCCTGGAACCAAACCCCAGCAAATATGAAGGGACAACAGTACTCCTATTCCAGTGATGGGCAACCTTTTGAGCTTGGTGTGTCAAACTTTGCCAAAAAACTGAGCATAACTCGGGTGGTGTGTCACTTTGAGGAAAAAAACATTATCTCTGCCGGCGGAAGTGAGGGCAAAGATCCCGGCTTAACCGGAAGTCTCACAACTAGACGCTCTGTGCCGGACTTCTGTTGTTTTGGCCTACAAACCTTGGGTACAGAGTGTCTAATAGGGGAGGATGAAACATTTGTGACTACAGTTGTCCCTCCACACTCGCTGGTTTCACATTCGTGGTTCTGCGTATTCGTGGATTCCCGCTTTGGGGAGGGGGGAGGGGGGAGAAAAGTGGGACTGGGGCTTCGAAGCCCCAATAGCCACTTTAGGGAGGTGGGGGGTGGAGGAAAGTGGAGACCGGGGCTTCGAAGCCCCGACCGCCACTTTAGGAGGGTGGGGAGTGGAGGAAAGTGGAGACCGGGGCTTTTGAAGCCCTGATCGCCACTTTAGGAGGCTGGGGGTGGATAAAAGCAGTGACCGGGGCTTTGGAAGCCCCAACTGCCACTTTATGGAGGGTGGTGAGGTTGCGGGCAGGGGGGAGGAGGCCTACGCCCGCGTGTCATCAGAAACAGCTACGTGTGTCAGTGCTGACACACGTGTCATAGGTTCGCCATCACTGTCCTATTCTAACAGAGTCCCTGGGCTAATTTCATATGGCTCTTTGCAATGATCATTTCAGAGCTTCAATCCAGAAGCCCACTGGATAGAGAAGAGGGAGAAAAAGGGAAGGAGTGGCAGAAAAACAGGTACATGTACAAGGTGCCTCACCACTTTGGGGTCGGGGCCCTAGTTATTCCCAGTATGCAGGTGGAGATGGCACCCAAAGAAATGTCACTGTTTTAGAGGAAAAGAATTCCTGCACCCCTGTCTTAGAAACATACCTGGTTTCCTGGTTACCAAGCCATATCACTACAGAAACAGTGAATTAGAAAAACTGAATTTCTCAGGCTGTCACATTTCTGATAAAAGCTAAATCTAACAAACATTTATTTTAATACTGGCCATTTCTCACACTATTAACAATTCCTTAGCTACACCCACTGCACTTATGATCATTTTGTAATTTCATTTTAAAAGCACAACTACATCATCTAAAATTCTTCTATTGATCCTTACCATTTCTAAAAAAATAATTTAGATTAGCATTTGTTCTTTTCACTTTGACAAGAAAATGCTTTCCTTTCCTACTCTTAGTGTCTTCACTACACTATAAAACGCAGATACAAAAATAATATGTTATTTCGATAGGACGTGCTATGATTCATTTTTAACAAAAATATTTTTATTTATAATTTGGTCTGAAGACCTTCTTTACACAGTCAACATTGTCAACAAAAAGAGTAACAATGTAAAAAGAAATAAACACAGCCAAGACAAAGATCTAAAAACATAGCAACACAATATTACAAGGAGGTGGCAATTGCAAGGAGCAGAGGGGAAGCACATCTATCCTCTACTGGACCTCAGAAGGCTCCAACCCTTCCCTGATCTCCCATCCTCAAATGTTTAATATTTCTTTAGATTTTTTAAAGACAAAATTTACAATGGCCTCTAAGCCTTCTAAAGGCTGTGGGAAGTGATTTTGCCATGTTTGGGGGACCTTTCCGGACTGTTTTAAGCCCTGAGAAGGCTTTTCCACCAAGAGGTAGCTGTGCCTTTGGGCCCTTCTATCAGTTGCCCAAGTACAGCTGGTTTTTGTGTGTGGTATTTGTATGTGAACAGGGTGTTACCTGCTTTTTTGAGGGGGGTAAAAATAACATATGTGTGTGTTGTTTTGCTTAGGTTTGTGGGCAGTGGGAAGGTGTCTGTCTTCTGTTAAATGGGCATTTTGTTGTGCTTTGTGCCCCATATATACCTTAGTCGCATTAAAGGCTCAGCCTGCACCTCTGAATTTTGCAGAGTTTCTTGGTCGAGTCATGTTCAAATCTACCATATCTCCTTTAGCTTAGTGCTCCCAAAATTCCAAATTCCCTCACAAGCTGATGAAAATGAAGGGCTGCTATGCTATTAGGAACCTGACTAGTACTAAACTGCTCCTCTGCAAAAGTAGAATGTCCACTGAGCATCAGCCTTCCCCCTCATTTCAGTTTTGGGCCTCACCATGCCTGTATCTATATATGCTTCTTCCCCACCCAGACTAAGGCCTGAGATTACATCTTTTGTCTTAATTAAATGCTGCATTTGCATATAGGCATTCATACATTCCTCCATCATGCATAAGGTAAGTGGGGAAACATTGAGACAGGACAGTTTAATCATAACTGCAGCCTTTGTGAGTCAACTACATATGAATTTCATTATGAAACCAGATTCAGAAACTCTAGGCCAATTGTCTAGTGATTCTCCCTTCCTGAAATGGTCAAGCTGGTATTCCAATTAGCAGATCCTTTTTTATTTTATCTTCCCAAAGAACTGAATACTTTTACCTCTTCATTCAGCATTTTTAAAATCTTCAGTAGATGAGGAAATTAACAATGTGCAGGATAGCAGCATTTACATTTTTGTTCTTTAATATATTAAAAGCCTTAAATGTTCAGGCTGGTAGACATTCTTTTGTACCTAGATTATTAGCAGGCAACCCTATAATTATGGGAATTCTATACTGCATTTAAAATTGTTTCAATATTCCATAACTGTAAAGAAAAGGTAGGATGACTGTCAAAAGTTTTAGAGGATAGCAAACCTTCCTTAAATAATCATTTAGTCAGCAATTTCTTTACTACATTTTAAAAAACTTTGCTGAGCTTTCCCCTGCAAGCGTGGCATTTGGCCAAAGCTTTCTGACAGTAATGACAAGATTTGGCAAATTTAGACTCCACTTCTCTCTAGCCTGATATTCCTTTAAGACTTACTGTTTCTTTTGTTGAGTTACTTCTCCCACATCCTAAATAATCACATTGTTAATATTACATTCAGAATAGGATTAATTTTGAAAGTTTTATAGTTGTAATAATTCAAAGTGAACAGCTGAGCATTTAACTTGAACATTTACAAATACAGAGTCTTTCCATCATAAACATATCAATAAACAGAAGGTTGACAGTGTAGACTGTGATGGGACTGATGTGCCAGTTTGGTTAGGTAAAGACTTACTATGGAACCAAGAGAGAAGAAGAAGTAATTGGAATTGATAAAACGGATGGCCCAGGAGAGTGGATGAGGTCTGGAAAACAAGGACTCAAGAGATGGAAATATGCACAGATTTTGGGGAGGAAGGGGTGAGATCTGGGATAAAAGGCAAGCTGCAATTATAGGTTTTCCAGTAGTCATCTGTGCAGTCACACACGCACGCACACGTGCCTGAAAAGAGTCTAATTTGGGGAGTTTATACAGCAAAAAAGCTTTAGTGGGCACCCTAACAGCAAGTGTGCAAGGACTTGGTTTTCTTGCCCCATTCGAACCTCTGCCTGACAGAGTACCTATGAAAAAAAGATGAGAAGTGGAAACAGATACATACAGTCACCTACAGCAAAAGGCTGTGAGACTGCACAAATGACCACTTGAAGAACTACATTCTTCATTCATTCATCCTATTTATATCCGATCCTTCATAAGAATCCCTAGGCAGGTTAACAACCACATTGAAACACCCATAAAACAATGAAATGCAATAAATAAGCATGTATAAAAGCAATACACAATAAAACAGTCAATAAACAATAAAACAGAACTGACTGCAGCAGAAGCTAAACACTTAGAAACACATGGATAACAAGATAAGTCACCACCTGGTATTAAACTGACAAAGAAAAACTCTTACCACATACTCAACCCAGACAATGGTGAGTACCCACTGGTCTGTGGTGATCTCTTGCCAGGTACCAGCACAGTCACTGAAGAAGACCCCCAAAAGAGGTATAGAGGGATTTTAAGTGTAGATGGGCCTCAATATCTCTTTCCTCTCTAAAAATCCATCTGATGGGTTCTTTCTCACAAAGGGGACCTTGACAGTGTTTGGTTGCTAGAGGAACCTTCCGAACAATGGAACTGCCCACAGGTTGCTTGATGACTTCCGACATCTATTTGGTAAGTATTGCTTTTGCCCCTGCTCCCAGGTATCATCAGACCTTGATGGCAGGTTTAGAATACAATGTTTAGCTTCAGCCTAGCAAGCCTCCTTAGTGTTATGGCTACTGCCATGGACAGTGAACTGCAATCAGCTATATAAACCAGGACATCTGTTCACTGTCTAATTGAGAAATTTCATGATGCAATATCTAAGCTAATTCATCGTTGTCAAGCAAGCATTCAAATATCACTCTTTCCCCTACAAAAAAAGAGGGTCAATGTGCAGCTTCAATGATGATGATGATGAGTTGTTGCTGGTGTTATGAGAAGACAAACACTACTTTGCCTTCTGATTTCAGTACGGATCCAAGGAAGAAACACTGTTTCTTTGTGAATGCTTCATGAAAGGTTGGTCACAGTAGCCTGAATCCACAAAACTATGGTCCTGTCTATATGAGGGGGAAATAATATCTATATGTTCAAAATGGCAGGCGTTCCCAACAATGCGATCTGCCTACACAGCTAAAACTCCCCCCTAAACTCTGCATGACCCCCTTGCCAGCTGGCCATTGCGAATGATTTACTCGCAATTTTAAATCTGTTACCACCTATATTTTCAAGCCCCTTCCCTCCCTCTGTCCAGTGCTGTCTGCCAGGCATATGAAATCAATCAGAGCTTAAACCTATGTGTGTTTGCATTGGGAATGTTGACAGTCTGGCAGACACCAGCGGGAGTTCTGGTGACAAGGAATCCAAGTCAGCAACAACTTCAAAAAGCCGGGAGGGGGGAGGAAGAGTGAATGGAGAGGAGGAAGAGGAGAAAGACATTCATATCTCGATTAGATCCCCCCTTTTCCTTTCAAACACTTTGGGGAAGAGCTTGGAAAGGAGGGCGGCGAGCAAGGAGAGTTTTATTTCTAGCAGCCCCCCCCCCGCCTCTTTTTGGTACGCATGTGGAGAGCGCTCTCCTCACACTCTCAAAAAGCCTTTTTCTTATTTTTTTGCTTCTGCTAGTTGGAACTCAACCAGCAATGGGGAAATGTTGATCACTTACGGGACCCTTGCTTTCCCCTAAATCCAACATGACGGCCGCTGCCACTGCCCCTCTTTGTTAGCCCCGTCCCCTGTGCTCATCCAGCCAATCAGATTCACCTGCCTGTGCGTATCTGTCAGAATGTGAGTGGTCAAATAATCGCTCATTCACACGTTGTACGAAGCTCCGGATGTACCGCGAACAGAGTTTATGATGATTTTGCTGCCCTCCTTCCAAATGACACGTATATATGCGAATGATCATGTGAACAAATCACCATTTGTTCGCACGCCGTTCATTGTTTTTGGTTGTTTGTTTGTTTGTTTTTGTTTTTTTGCCATATAGACAGCCCCTATATATTCCCCTATCACAAGAAGCAAAAGGAGTTAATTGTTCAAGAAGGGGTAACACACTTGCAAGATGCACATTTGCAGAAACAGGCAACCTTCTGGGCAAGAGAAGTTTGCAAAGTGAATGAGGAAAAAGAAATTAATGAAAACTTAAGAGAAAAGAAGTAACAGAAAATGAGAAAAGAAAAAACTAAGAAGGAAGCGAGCTTTTTGCTTTCTCTGTCCAAAAGTGTTCCTAGATTCTCCTACTGCAGTCCAGTATTGAGTGGTAAGCTGGGAGTCATGCTCACTTGAATGTGCAATCAGGGGAAAGGGGGTCCATTAAAACTTTAATCTAACTCTGGAAGCTTCCTGAAATAGGGAAACCTTACATATAGGGCTACAGAGAAACTACAAAAAAGCACCAGGAGATGTGATATTACAAACAAAGACTCTTTTAGAGCTGGGCAAAGGAGAGGCATGGAATAATGAGACAATGTTTCTGGAACATGTGACTGTCAAATACTGATTTGAATTAAGAATCCAAATCTGTAGTTGTTTTAGTCATTATGGCTGTCCAAAAATCATTAATCTACTTACTGTAACAAAAACAAAGCATTCTTGATCTGTATAAAACAGACTCATTTTTAACCAGAGTTCAGAATAAATAGCCTAACTAAAATATACAGTGGAGGGATATAGGTCAGTTAAAAAGGAATTAGAAGGAAGTCTAGTACAACCTGTTCTCTTGTTTGAAGGGCTATGGGGTAATGGGATGATTATTGTTGGCAAGTTGCAGTGCTCAGTGCTCACGAGGGCCTGGACACCTTAGTTTTGTTTATGTCAATGTGCTTATATGTATGGCCTAGGTGTGTAGGCCATGTCAGCCCTAGTTCAATAGGACCAAGAACCTAGGAAAAGGCAAAAGGAGTCAGTGCAGCAGCTGGGCATGCACATAGGATATGGATCAGAAAATGTTAACTCCATTTAGCCTCTCTTATGAGTAATATCCCCTCTGCAGTTCTTGAGAACTATTAATCAGGCCGTATATGGGAGAGAGAAATTCTCCCAGGGTATCTCACAGCTAGCAATGGCACTCATATTGCCAGGGCATAACACCCTACCCTTGATTAGATTTTCAGCAAGGGAAATTGTTCTTGTGTTGCCCATTTTGTTTGCTGAATGTCTCTGTCAGAAGACAGAGCAGCTCTCCAGTCTAAGAAACTGTAGAAAAAGCCCTGGATTTCTATGTCCAGTATTTTTGAGTCCCTGGATGTGCTCCTGTTCTTGTATTACTGATCTTTTCTATTTCTTGATGTTTCTCAGGTCCTGACTCATTGCCACTCCTGACTGCTCCTTGGTTAAGCTAAATCACTTATTAAGGGCTCATTTACATGGACCAGGATACTCCGGCTCCCAGCCAGCATATCCTGCCCATGGATCAGGCTTGTCCCTCCCTTTGCCTACACAAAATGGTCCGGAGTCCAGATGAGCATGCCAGCCCTCTGCAACTGCTGCCATTCTCTGTGTTGCACTCTCTGACATCAGGAAGGGGCTCACAGCACATAAGCAAGGCCCCCTGCATGTGACCAGCCTTGGTCACATGCTGTGGGCCCCCTTCCTGGCTGCGAAAGAGTGAGGCAGAGAGCAGCAGCAGAGACGGGCTGCCACGCCAGAACAGGCTTTTGCAGTCACATGGGGCCTGATCCATTTTACGCCTTCTGGAATGCATTTAAATAGGTCATATTTTAAAATGTTCTACCCTGTCTTTTCCTGGTCTTTGTCCCTGGGGTTGTGAGGACTGCCTGGGGGCAAAATGGGGCAAAAGCCCTGCGTTGTCAGGACTGCAGGGATTCAAGATGCAGGCAAGATCAAGTAGACTGCCTGTGTAGACAAGCCCTACGCTGGAATTATAGTTCAGCCCAATAAGGAACTTAAAATTACTTTCAACTGCACTACCCAGGGTAGTTGTCAGAGGCCCTCATTAGCCTATTCTTGTAAAAGTTTCAGTTCTGACATTCAGAGATTCAACTATATTCCCCTACTCACAGCAGGACTTGCTGCTTTCCAAGTTTTCCTCAAGGAAGATCTCAGGAAAATTGTCTTTGATGTTTATAGCCTCCTTCCCCAACCCTCTTTTTGGGGGGGGGGTGTAGAGAGAAAAAGTGGGAAAGTGGGAAAGGGACCGGATGACTAGTTCTTTCTTCACACAACTTTGTTGTCAGAAGCAGAGCCTCTGGAGCAACTTCCTCTCTGGTGATTCAGTGAGTAGGACTGCAGTCAGACCCCCTTCCCCAGTTCCCATCTTGGGTTTTGCACCATATCTGTTTGCTATGCTCCTCTAGAGGAAAGGGGCAACACAGAAATGGTGGAGAAGTTCACAGCAAATGTTTGGAAGAACCTAGAAAATATGCACAAGACATATAGCCCTGCATATGTGTGGGTGTGTGCACTTGAAATTGTGTTAGAAACATCCTTTATAATTGTCCTGCCTTCTCTTACTGTCACCTAGTGTATTAGCCCCCATGCTCCTTGTACTGTGAAAAACAACTTACAGACAATTTTTGTTCTTCCTTGGGTCTCTGAACCTGTACTTTAGCCTTTCTCAGGCCTCTTTCACCTCCCAGGAATTCCACAGTGGCTTACATGGAACTATACAACTTTCTGGATTTGCAATCCAGTCCACTATGGACTTGTCCAGTTCCACAAATGCAGCCTGCTACTTAGAAACTTCACAGCCTCTGCATTTAAAGTGGCTGTACCCCCTGAGTTAATTTCTTTCATCTTTCAAAAGGCCTGGTTCATTTATCTGTTTTATTTGCTTAATATATACTGGTTATTTAATATGTACCTTGTTATTTATGAGCAAACTTAATATGTATCTTGTTATTTATGATCAAACTGATTTCCTATTAGAAGCTCTATAGTTCAATTATCTATATACGGCATCTATATACGTTACCGTATTGATGGTAGCTTGTTTAACTTAAGCCGTCTGTGGGCTCACACTAAGACTCTAAACTATCTAGTCAGTGAGCCGCTCTTTGCTGATGATGCTGCCCTTGTTGCCCACACAGAAGCAGCTCTGCAGCGCCTAACATCCTGCTTTGCATCAGCTGCAGAGCTGTTTGGGCTGGAAGTCAACCTGAAGAAAACGGAAGTTCTCTACCAGCCTGCACCACAGGATGAACACCACCATCCGCACATTACCGTTGGCAAATCTGTGCTCAAGTCCGTTCAGCAGTTCACCTACCTGGGAAGCATCATCTCCTCAGATGCCAAGATTGACAAAGAGATCGATCACAGATTAGCAAAGGCATATAGCGCATTTGGAAGACTTCACAAAAGAGTCTGGAGTAACAAACACCTGAGGCGAAGCACAAAAATCCGTGTGTATAGAGCCATTGTACTGTCTATTCTCCCTTATGGGTCTGGAACATGGGTCACCTATCGCCAACACTTACGACTCCTCGAACGCTTTCATCAGTGCTGTATACGCACAATCCTAAATATACACTGGACTGACTATGTGACGAATGTTGCTGTCCTTGAGCAAGCAGGGATCACCAGCATTGAGGCCATGTTATTGAGAACACAGCTGCGCTGGGCAGGGCACATTTCTATGATGGAGGACCATCGCCTCCCAAAAATAGTACTCTACGGTGAACTTGTCACGGGTCAGCGTAAGAGGGGCGCTCCAAAAAAGCGATACAAAGACTCCCTGAAACAACATCTCAGGCTCGGCCAAACTGATCACCAACAATGGTCCACCATGGCCTCATATCAGGAGGCATGGAGATGTACTATCCACAGTGCTGTAGCCTTATTTGAGAGCTCACACCGAACAAGTCTTGAAGAGAAACAACAACGCAGAAGAAACCACAACCCGGAATCATCACCTAAGGAGACCTTCTGCTGTGCTTTCTGCAATCGAACATATTTATCTCAGATTGGCCTTTTCAGTCATCAGTGCGCTTGCAGAAAGAGCAGGATAAGTCCTTCCTGAATCTTCGTTTGTGAAGAAAAGCCAGAGAGTTCAATTATTCTGTATACTTTGAGTATACTTTTGATTCTTGTATATTCAATACCATTACCCCAGCCTCAAGTCCAGATGAGCGAATGTTAGTGAGGGCAGTCCACCACCAAGTGCAACAGTCAAGATACAGAAATCCCTTATACATGTGCATTCAGAGAACATGTGTGTGTTCATGCACATGTCTGGAGAAAACACATGAATATTATCCAAGTGGTCTTGGTTCTGTGGATTCTGAAATTTACAGAATTACCATTTTACAAGTTCAATTTTCCATTGTATAGTTTTCTTTCCCAAAGACAAAAGGACCAAGTTGTTTTTTTGGAAACTAAAGTACAGTACAGTATATCCAAGAGATGAGCAGCACAACTGAATTCTGAAATATCATACTTCTTAGACTTGCAAGGAATCATCTGAAGAAGAGATTTTATTTCCTTTTTCTCCTGCAGATGCCTACACATGCATGTTGTTTTATTTCTACAAGGATGTTCTTTGGGGACAGAGAAAACATCTGTGGTGTTAGATTTAAAACATCAATATATTTAAACACAAGCATTCCCAGGGAAGTACTTTGATCTTGCTTCGTTTGTAAGGTTTAAACCAGAGCATCTCCAGTCAAACTGAAATGATGAGGATTTTAAAGTCCTATGTGGAGGTCATACTGACACAGAAAGAATCTGGTATCACAGCATTTGATGTGGGGCAGCTGACAGAAATATTTTGAGGATTTCTCTAAAATGCATTTCAGCAAAGGTCTGTCTTCCTTATGCATCATTAAATAAGCTCTGATTGTCCTAATCTTTTTAAAAAGATTAGTTTCCCTCAGAGTCAGCACTACAAAGTGACATGTACCAGACAAAAATAAGATGCCCCATGGACAAAAATGAGGTTTCCCTTGTACCAAAATTCATTTTTATTCATATTTAAGTGTAAGAGATGGAAAGAAGGTCAATGAAGGTGGGATGCTTAGCTTCTATCTCATTTAGAAGAAGCCATTTCTCTTATGATGCAGTGAGATCGGAGACTGGCCTAAGGCAGCCTTACAAATACATTTTTTAAACTTAATTGCTTCTTGTATTCTAAGAAACAGGAGAAAAGAACCACCACATGCAGTCACAACTCCACTTCCAAGCTGTTTCAGCCCTAGAAATAGCACTGCAATTCAATCACACATGTATATACTGCCTACCCTGCCCATAAGGTGGGGTGAGCAACGCTTGAGAGTCCAAGGGCCGGCTGTAAAAAGGCAAAAAGCAAAAACAAACCCTAGAAATGTCTGGAAGTCCACTTTTGGTTTTGAAAAATTGATTTTAAAAGAAGTTGAGTCATCACACCTTGATTCAGTGGAATATTGTTGTTTTTTCCCTTCATGTCCATTCCAATTTATGGTGATCCCAAGGCTTCTATACAGAGGAGGTTTGCCATTGCTCTCCTTTAAGGCTGAGTGTGACTTGCCCGAGGTCAACTAGTGGGTTTCTGTAGCTGAGCAAGAATCTGAACCCTGGTCTTCCAGAGTCCTAGTCCAACACTCAAACCACTACACTAGGCTGGGTCTCTGGGAAGATGGTGATCATAAAAGCATCACTGGGGCTGCATGTGGTCCCAGGGCAACATTTTGCACAATCCTGCCATAAGGTTCAAGAATTTGAGAAGTAATGTACAGTACTGTAGCCATGGATTCTAGAGTATTAGCCGTGCTGGTTTGTTGCAGGACCAACAATAAAGAATGGTGTGGCTCTTTGAAGACTAATAGATTTCTTATGACACAATAGATCCTTTTGCACCACACAATTATAGTGCTATATTCCAATAACTGCCTTGGTGACATCCTATGGAATGTTGAGGCACTAGAGTTCTCTGGCTGAGGATTTTATACACCTGCCTCCCCCCCAACTACCAATTCCAGAAAGTTCCCAAACTTTTGTGGATAACAGTCTCCTTAATCAGATACACAAAGTTTCCATAGTGCCAACAAGTGCATGGCATTCATGAAAACACTGATGCATTAGCTTCAAGAAGTACTGAGCTATGTTTAGGAAACAACCTTTCTCTAATCAAACTAAGCAACTTTTCAATTTATCAACTTCGAAAGCCATTTCTCCATTGTGGGTAGTGTTGAATTCATCCATGTTACTGCTATGTTCGTATACCATAGTAATCTTCAACAGCTCTTCTCGAACTACAGCAGCAACCCCGTATCTGTGGGGGATTGGTTCCGGTGCCTCCCACGGATGGTGAATTCCATGGATAATAGCGAACGCCATCCTGAGGGGAAAGAGGGGAGACAAGTTCGCTCCTCCCCCTCCCTTCCTCATTTGCTCCCGCCATGGCCCCACTGCAGTGGTGATTGTGGGGGCAAAGGCGAGATCACCTATGTCCCCTTCCTCCCTATGATTGCCGCCATGGCAGGGCCATGGTGGGGCGAACGGGGAAGGGACAGAGAAGCGATCTCATCCCTCACCTTCCCTCTTCACCCCTACAATCGCCAGCGTGGCAGGGCCATAGCAGGGCTGAAGGGGGAAGGCAGGGGGCAAGATCGCTTCTATACCCCCTTCGCCACTGCAGTGGGGCCATGGCGGGGGCAAAGGGGGAAGGCAGGGCCGAGTTCGCTTCTCCACTCCCTTTTCCCCATGATTGCTGCCACAGCAACAGCAGCCCTCCCAGGGGAAGGAATGGAGGAGGTGAGATCCCTCCTCCCTCTCCCTTCCCCCCGCGATCACCAACTGCGGATAACTGAATCTGCGGTTGCCTAATGAGCAGATACAGGGGTGATACTGTATATGTCTATCATTCCAAAAAGAAACAATTCCAGTTTTGAGAATGAATCTTTATGCCCTTCACGTTGCCCATACTTCCCACAAACATTAAGCATACACTAAAAATCTACTTATACATTCTAAATACTTATTCTAACATGTTATACATTTTCCCAATAACTTGTCCATATGTTATTGCCAAAATAGTAAACCCTTTCTAACCTACATTCTTCAAGTTGTTCTTCACTTTGTATTTAACTCTTGGCTTTCCTCCTTGTCTTGGACACTTGAGCACCTCTTTGCTATCATTCCTTAAGTGGTACATCAATTGTCAAAACAGTTATTGTGTGGAATATTGTCCAAACAATGTCTGGGCAACCAACCAAAGGCTAATTACTACACAACTGACAGCACAACACAGTCAAGCTAATTACAGGCAAAGGAATCAAGGCAGCGTGAAGTCAGACACTTACTCTACTAGCAAGGAATACACAAGTCCATGAGCAAAGTTCAATATACAAGGTCCAGGTCTGGCAAACAGAGTTTAGGGTAGTCCAGCAGAATCCAGATCAAGCAAACAGAGTCCAGAGTCCACAAACACAGTCCAGGTCAAACACAGCAAGCAGGAACAAGACAGGTACTCAGATACCGTATTTTCCAGTATATAAGACAACTTTTTAACCCAGGAAAATCTTCTCAAAAGTCGGGGTCGTCTTATACACCAGATAATGTGGGTGCTGAAACTAACAAGCCCCATTGCGGCTTCGGGAAGTGCGGAGGGGTGGCTGGCTTGGTGGGTGGAGGCTCTGACAACCCCTGGAGGGCAGTGCTGCATATTTATAGAGCAGCAGTCTAATGCAGCTGCTGCCTAATTGCTGGTTCCTATAAAAACGCTGAGACCACCTCAAACCTTCCTTTCATGGTCTCCATGCTATGAAGGTAGTCCTCTGTATCTGAAGGGATAGGACCTTCTGCCAGAGCTGATACTGAACTATTGTCTGTGTCTGAGGCATGTGGCTCTGGAACATCCTCCTGCTCTGGATCAGCATGTCCTGGCATGTCCACTGTTTCAGTGTCTGAATCAGAGTCCATTTCCAAATTCTGGAAGCAGGGCATGACAAATGTAAACATTTTCCTGGGAAAGACCTTCTTTTTCATCATACAAATTCTCCAGCACTGTCAAATTTGGTCTCTCCCATCCTAACACATCCTACTCAATTCCACTCCATATATTTTTGGAAGCCATTCCATCCATCAACTCAACCTGATCTTCAGCACACATATTTGTTGTTTCTGGTATTTTTATTTTTTTCTTCACACACAACCTGTCATCACACCAGCACCTTTTAACCATGCCACATCATTGAGTTCTTTTCCTGTCTCATTATTGTTTTCAACTTACTTTCCAAAATTCCCCCTTTATCTGGACTTTGATTTACATCCCCCGTCAGTTGCTTTATTGATTCTTTAATTTCTCTAATCTCTTCCTTTGTATCTTCTTACAAGCGCTCTTTCTAATTTACCATGTCCTCATTTTTCAAAGGTCTGATCTTATCCAACAATTTATGTAGTATTTCTGGAGAAGGACACTGCTCCATCTTCAATAGATCCATAGTAAAAATCCAGCATCTACGGGGCTAAAAAAAGAAAGCCAAACTCTCAGATTTCCCTGTAGTTCTTCTCTTTGACCACTACATGGTAGTGTTACCCCATAGGACTGTTGGTCCCCCTCTCAAATATGGTCTCTTATTGTTATCTCCTTGTAAAGTAAGTAATTCACCTTCCCATGGAACTCCAATATCTCCACTCAGCAAAATTCAAATTTCCCAAAACTCACTCATCAAAATCAAAGTAAAAAAATATTGATTTTTTAAAAAATTACAGTCCACTTAATCCATTTAAAAGCTTAGTTGAGACATATTCTTGTCAAGCTTTTGCTTTTAAGTTAGATCTTGTACAATAGCCTTTGTGTTCTCAGTATTACTTACGAAAGGAGGCAACTCACTGGGAATTTTAGTCTCACTGCTGATCGGAAGAACTCTCTTCACTTGCAAATTTAGATGGTTAAAGTTAATAATAAAGTGAGGTTTTTGCAGGCTGGTGTCCATTAAGACTTCTTTTAGGTGGATAACTCTGATGTTAGGTCCCAAGACCCCCACCCCCCACTCAACTGGCCTTCTGACTGCTGAGGTTTCCACAGTCTCCTGGTGAAGAGCAGTGTTCTGCAGCATGCACGGGTGCTCTCAAGCTCACTCCTTGTCCAGAGAGAGTTCTCGCCTCCTAGCTGACAATTCTGCCATCTAAGCTTTACCTGCTGCAGAGTGTCTCGCAGGGATATCAACCTGCTATCTTTCCTCACCCAAAAGTCCAGAATAATAAACTTTCTCTTGGCAAATGTTTCAAGAAGGGTTAGGATCAGCAGTGATGTGCTAGAAATGAACGTTATTACATCACCACCAAATTATTATCACTTCATAACATCATTATTGGCTCAAAAAAGAGAGACTGCTTTCTCTGCTGGTACTTTAGTGATGTCTCCTAAATTTGTATAGGCAGAGAAGCCACCCCAATAGACAGCTCACCACCCCAATGTCCTTTTTAGAACTGAGGAATCTGGTGGTCATACATTACTCTAATCCATTCTACATTCAGAAAATCACCTGCTTCTACCAGACACCGTCTGTCATTCTTGGTCTCTTGGGGATCTGATTGGAAAAGCAAGTTTTGCCCATATTGTAAAAACTTTTCTTAATCACCTTAACCAAGAGTCACAACTGCCACATTTGTTTTGCAAAGGAAGCCTTGTTGATATTGCTCTTTTAAAGCCATCTGTCAGATTTTACTCATTGAAGCTGTTTTTGTGGAAAACATCAGGGCAACGTCAGAATAGTGTGAGCTTCAACACAGAGCCAGATTTACAAAGTTTGCTTTGCTTGCATCGTTTTAAATATGGAATGCTTTCCTTTTTTTTTTTTTTTTTTTGCTTTAAAACCCTCTGTGCCTTTCTGGTAAACCCTAGAATTATAATTTTAAAGACAATTTGTGTGTGTGTGTGTCCTCCTCCAGATAATCAGTGACCTCTTAATAATACCACACTTTTCAATGCAAAGCTGAATCTAGACTAGAAATGCACTCCATGATTTAGGCAAAAAATCCCAGCTCTTAAATGGTTTTGTACAAGTCATGCCTTGATTTGTTTATAATCTTGAGAGATAAAATTCATTACATACTGTCATAAAACATAGAAATATTCCAGAACCAATGGATTTCTATTTTAAACCAGAAACAAATAAAAAAATAACAATTTAGGAAACTTATTTGTATCACTATTCAAAAAAAGAAGAAAAGCAACATGTCATTAAATATTTAGTAATACATAGAGTTAAAAAATTAAAGTATAGGTTCCCCCAACTCCAAAAAAACAAAAAAACAAAACCTCACATCAATTCATCCTTAATTGTACTGTGTAACCTTTTCTCTCTTGCTGCTATGTGTTTTTCTATGCCTACTAGGAAATTGCCTTCTAAAAGCTCCAATTTACAGATAACACCTCTCAGGACATCTTCCCCAGCTCAAATTTGTACACATAACTAGCAATTCATCACTGTACTCATGCCATGTTTTTTATCTAAACAAACTCTAGGCTTCTTAAGAAAACAGGTTCTGAGGAAAAAGGAATAAAAGGAACATACCTTAAACCATTTTACAGTGGAAAATAAACAGTTTACACATGAAATGGGTACTTGCTCTA
The DNA here is from genome assembly GCA_030847615.1 of Gambelia wislizenii. NCBI lineage: Eukaryota > Metazoa > Chordata > Lepidosauria > Squamata > Crotaphytidae > Gambelia > Gambelia wislizenii. Next base: position 86,554,600 of record JAUMIR010000004.1, on the reverse strand, counting down.
CAGAAAAATACTGACACTGGCCACCACTTCCTCTCAGTGACCTTAAGTTGGTGCCAGTGACTTTATAGCCAAAATGTAGACCACTGGGGGGGGATGGGGTGGAGGGAGCAGAAAATGTAAGAGCCTGCTCAGGTAAACCACCAGGTTTGCAGAAATATATATATTAAAAAATCTAAATAAATATAAAGAGGGGACACTTCATGGCAGAATAATCTGATAAGGGCCAAGCATGGTCAGCATCTGTAATCAGTTGGAAAACTGAAACCTGGGAGAGAATTTAGCATGAATCCCACTGCTAGAGGGCATGGCTAGATAAACTGGAATACTGAACAGTAGCACTTCTTTTAAAGATGAAGGGCATACTATGATATTTTATTGCCCGTCAAACTTGTGTCTATCCCTTTATTATCTACTGCAGTGACTCTTAACCTCTTCTTTACCAGGACCCCCTTTAAATATCTTTTGTTGCCGCGGACCCCCAAGACTTAACACAAGATTTAAAACTATAATAATAATAATACCTGATAATAATTACCCAATTACATCATCCATTCAACTTTCGCTCAGAGGCACTGTAGGAGAGGGAACATTTTTCCCCCGCTCCTTCCTTCAAGTTTGTGGCTGGAGCAGATTGAATGGCAAATCACAGGCCAAGCCAGCCAGCCTTTGGCTTTGCTCCTGTCACGTGGCCATTCCACTGCAGGGAGGTGTGCCAACCAGCCTTCAAGCCTCTCTGCGGGTCCGCGGACCACAGGTTAAGAACTACTGGTCTATTGTTTACGTTGCAGTTTTGCCTGTTAAGCTATATGTATCAAGAGCAGAGAATTCAATTCAAATGTTTTGCCCTACCCTAACTATTGCTGTAGCTATCGCCTTTGTATAACATGTACTATTGCAGAACCACACTATCACACTGCATATTTTAGATGCTACTGTAATGGAGACTCAGCCAACCATGAAGGGGTCCCATTCAGAAAACAGGTCTTCGTCTAATGGTCCAGTTTCACAACCATCAAGGCAAACAACACAGGTATGGTGTGTCTATTTAAAATTTAACTTCTGCCCATAAAGGAAGTCTTTAAAAAAAGATGAAATAGTCTTCATTGAAACACTGTCTACTCAGCCCTTCTGACTGTTTATTTATGGTTAAGGTTTAGGCTAAGGCCCACAGAATTCAACAGCCAATTTTTCTGAAGAATCACAGTCTGGCCAGAATGACATTAAGGATTATAGATTGAACTGAGATGTTTAAGCATTTTCTCAGAGAACTCTTTGTGTCAAACCTCAGTACTAATGTTTTTCTAAAACATCACACATAGGCCAGCTGAGCAAGAGCTTCACAAAAATATGTGGCAGTGTAATCCACCTTAACAGTATAGACTTTGTGACTGTAAGAAGACTATCCTTAATCCCTACATGTGCATATTTGAGTACTGACAGAGTCAACTATGACTGAATGAATCCCCTTGCTGAAATATATAAATTACAAAGCAATCCAATGGCAGAAGGGGAAGAGGAATCCAAGCTAGAAAAATAACTAGAAAGTCTTACTGGGGTTTCATCAGCAGGCTGGAAGGTGTGTGTGTGTGTGAGGAAGTGATGTTCTTTCCATTTTCTTTTCTAATTTTGCAACCATGTTTTTTTCTCAGACTTTCTCTTCCCTAGAGGAGGTTCACCCAAAGGTACATCAGGGGAATAGTGTATGTATGTGTATATGTGTGTGTATGTGTGTGTGTGTATGTGTATATATATATATATATATATATATATATATATATGACCCAAGGGCTCCCACAGTATGCCCCCTTCTTGATTCTACTGCTATTAGAGAACCAACAGTTGAATGCATAAGGCAGCAGAGGGTTCCATGTGTACAACAGAGTGGCATGTGGTAGCAGTCCCCTTCCTGCAGGCTGAAAAGGAATTCTGCTCATAGACAACCCACTCATTCAACCACTCCATGTGCCGTCCAAGTATGGGGAGGCAGGAAATGGGAAATACTGTTACAAAAGGAGATTGAAAAGGAAGCTACTCAATTCTGAAGATTCCAAAGTGAATTGCATGACTGACAAAAAGGAACTGGGGGGGGGGAGTAGCTCTTGGTGCTATTTATACTGGTGCTCACTAGTCTCAGTAGTGAAGGAGGACCAGCTGCTTGTCTCAGTTAAAGCCACAACAGGGAGAAGGAGTCAAGAAGCCAATAAAATACCACAAAGAACTTTAAAGAGGAGAATCTGGAAGGCAAAAGCAGCAAGAGTGCAGAGACCTCTCTTATGGAAAGGTGGAAAGATATGAAGGGCCATTAGCCTGGACTCATGGAGCTGTTGGCCTGAAGTCTTGCATATGACAGAGTACGGAGGATATATTCATGACAGTCTGAAGCAGGGAGAGACTTCTAGGGAACCAGAGAACAAGCCTTCTACTACAAGATAACCAGGCAAGCTCCTAGGTCAAAGGGGAGCATAGGGAGGGGTTAATGGTAAGCACCCCTCCTCCTCCTTGCCCCAGTCAATTTCCCTTTATTGGTTTAATTTTGTCTCCACTTGCTCTCTGGGACTCTAATTCTCATGGTATATCACCTTCTATTTTTCATCCTTCCCTAAACTTTTTGCTCACTAAAAGGACTATCCTGGAACTTAGTTATTACCTGTCAAGGTAACTGTCTGCCATTACTTCCTAGCAATGACAAAGGCATGTAGCAACCACTGACCTGTTGCCTACTCAGATACTCATGCTACTACTTAATACATCCCCTTCTCACACCATCTATCTGTTCTCTCTCTAAACATAAAAAAAGCTATTCTCTTGAAGTACAGAGCCCCGAGTTTGATTGAAAGTGCATGCACTTGGGGAGGAGTGTTGCTGTTCTTCTCTCCATGGAGATGATGTCACCTGTAACAATTATATATTAATCAAAAACAAAACATAAAATGGCTGAAAATCATTTAAAAAAAAGGTCACTTCCAGTGCCCAAAAATGTGCCATTGTGGTGCAAGGGACAAAATTTGGCCCACCCCCAGCCTACGCAGTTGCCTACTTCTTGTTATGTAAGATTGGCAGAAGAGACCAACTGACAGTGAGTGATGATCACCTGAAGCAACTGCTTCAAACAATGAATAACTTATACAGTGTTCAAGAAGCCAGGCTCTCATAGATAGGCCCCTAGTATAAGCAGTCTATAATCTGTAAAAAGCATTATGAAATCTGAGTAAAAATGCAAAAACAAAAACAAATTCTCACCAAGAAGGGCTTAGACCAGGGGTGGGGAACTTTTGGCTTTCTAGATGTTTTGGACTTCAACTTCCATAAGTTATAGCTAACATGGCAGTGGTGTGTAATTATGGAAATTGTAGTCCAAAACATCTAGAAGGCCAAAGGTTCCCCACCCTTGGCTTAGACAAATGTTGCAGGTCTCTTTAGGCCTCCTGAACTATTTTTTTAAAAAAAATACAAAATTATTTCTCCATAGAAATCAACTAGCTGGATGTGGCGTACCATACGCCATTAAAAAACTCCCCCCAAAATGCCCAGGAGACCTCATGACAACCCTTAGAGGAAGGCTGGCAGGTTTAACTCGCCCACCCGCCATTCGTTCTGCCCCCTGCCACCCCCCACCACTTGTTCTGCCCCTTGCCACCCCCACCGCTTATTCTGTCCCCTGCTGCTCCCTACCGCTCATTCTGCCCCTCCCACCACTCACTCTGCCCCCCACCACTCCTTCTGCCTCTCCCCCACTCCTTATGCCCCTCCCACCACTCATTCTGCCCCTCCCCCTGCACTCCAGAACACACATGCACACACCACATCCACCCCATGTTACTCACTGTCCCTCTCCAGCAGCCATGTTTGAGATCTACATGGTCCCGCCCCCAGTGTGCTGATTGGCTGCCCAACAGATCTGTGATTGCTGGTCAGTTCCCTAAGTAGTCAATCAGCACACTGGAAACGGCAACATACCCAAGAGAATTATATATATAGATAATAAGTACACATGGTAGTATAAACCAATAAATATCAAGAACACCAGATGTGAGCTCCAAGGCTGCCACATTCTGGAGGTGGGCTGATGCCTTCAAGCCCCAGTTACGTCAACCACTCATTCCAAGCTCCCCTTCTGACATGCTCTTTCCCCTGTCACAGCTCCCCTTCTGACAAGAGGGTGAAAGACCCTCCATATCCCCCAAGCACGGCAAAAAAAAAGAAAAAAAAAAGAATCACACATTCTTCCCCCTTATGATGCCTTAGATGGCGCTGTAGGTAGGGCACAAGACCACCAGCTTTGTCATGCCCACCAGCTCCTCCATTCTTGTGATGGACACCTCCATCACTCTCATCAGTGACAGTTATGTGAAAGTGGGTAGCAAGATGTTCCCTGATGCCACTCTCTTGCTCCATAGATCCTGCCTACTTATTTCCCCCTAATCAGGGAGGATGTCGTTCGAGGAGGAAGAAGAGACACCAGATGAGGAGGAGGCCATCTAGGTGCTGTTTGGGCTTCATGCCCAGAGGAATGTAGCAGAGAAGTAGACTTACTTTCCCTAGAACTGAACTTAGCTTCCCAGCACCTGTTTTCACAGTACTCCAAAGCACAGCAGATCATTAGTGACTTAAGAGCATAATCCTTGGCATGTTTACTCAGAAGTAAGTCCTGCTGTGTTCAGTCGGTTTTAATCCTCTGAGGTGCCTGGGACTGCAGCCAATGTTTTTGCTTCAGGATGAGCTGCTCATTGTCCTGCAGCAGAGAAAGTGATTTCTAAGGAATGCCATTAAGCAGTCCTTATCTCTCCATCTTTTCTGTGAATACTGTGGCTCTGAAAAGCTTAACAAACATGTATATAAAAGGGCACACAGGTTGTCAGTGCCACAGCAGTAACAGAAGTAGGCATAAGGTGGTTAGACAAACCCAGGGCTCAGCTTACCTGACCAAGCAACACTAGAGCAAAGGCAGTAGCACTAGCTGCTGAGGCAAGGGAAACAGGTGTGGGTGGGAGGGAAGTAATCAAATATGACTAGAAAGGGGGCACAGTGCTGCTGGTTACTGTATCCATGATGAGGCAGGAAAGTACATAAGCACATGCTCAGCTATAGTGAACAGGTGAGCACAGACACAACACAACTAAGAGAGGCAACACCCAGCAGAAGCAGAGCAGGCAAATGAAGCAAAGAGGCAGCAGCTGGCAGGACAACAGAAGCATAATCCCACTGTTTTTCCTGAACTGCCTTCTGAACTGTTTGCCTCATGGGAAGGCTGGTCTTGCCTCAGTCCTTTAATCCCAATTGTTGTTTTCACATTCAGTCAGATTTTATTAAATGTTACAACCTCATAAGCTTCCCTGGAAACAATTCATGTGGCATCCTATGTATTGTAAATGAAGCAGAGCCAAGCAGACTGCCCCAATAAACAAAAGTGAACTAGGAGGGGAAGTTTGTTCCTACAGTAAAGACTATTTCATGCTTGGGGCAACTGGTACTCCTATTCTCTGCATTTCTTCCTGCACTACCCAAAAATATATGATGCACACACCAGTGGATCCACCCAGTGCTGCTGTACCTTGAACAGAAGACAAAGATTGTTCCACAAATAAAACCTGAAGTATAAAATATTTCAAGAATTCAATGTCCAAACATATTCTCTGCCAGCACTGAGAGTTGGCTGTTAGAATGCCTGTTCTTTAATTTGACAGGTGTGCTCTTGGGGATCAACTCTATTTGTTAATATTCTTCACAAATCCACATAGCTACTGAAACTCTTAAAAAAAGAGAACAACTTGAGCCATATTTCTAAATGGATCTGGCACCACAGGGACAGACACACAAAATCTACCCAAAGCACTGACAGCTCAATCTGCTTCTCCATCTATATGAAATAAAACTCAGGGGTTGTCTAGACGAGAGGATATAATGCTGATTCCTGTGCATTATTGCAAATTTGCAGCAATGTTCATTTGTCTTTTGTCTCCTATGTCTTCCAATCTCCACCCTGCCCCCCATTACCAGGCTTTTTCTGGCAAGGGACGAGGAGGAGGAAGTGTAGGAGGAGGGTGAAGTGCTACTCCTGGGTTGCATTTACATGGCAGATTTTATTGCGGCAAATTGCGCTTTAGTGCTTTTTCACAGCAGTGCCGGCAGTTGACGCGATGTATGGGGGATTCCGTTGTTTTGTTTACTATTTCGCTTTATGGTCCAGACACGGCAAAGGTGCAGGGGCGTGGCCTCCCAAGCAGAGACCAAGCAGAGGAGGGGCTTGATGGGGGGGGGGAAATAGATCTGAAAGGACATGGAATCCTGCATTGTCTCGCCAAACAAAGAATCACAGACTGCCAAAATAGCAGGGGGAAAGATCAGAGAAAACTTTCTCTTTCTCTCTCTCTCTCTCCTTCCTAATAGCTACTGAATCTCCCTCACTCACTCTACCTCTTTTAAGCCCACCCCTTCATCATAACAACCAATCACAGTTCCCCTCTGCAACTGTATCGGAAGATTGCTGGTAATTCACACAGCCCTTAGCGAAATGGTTGTTTACACTAGCAATAATGCGCTAAGCTGCGCTACTCTGCAAACAACTCGGCAAAAATAGCGACATCCCATCATGCTATATTTGGGTGTTTTACCTTCCCCCCTTCTGAATGAGGCGATGCTATGGTGCGATCCATGGGAACAATGAGCTATCTTTGCGGTATATTTAGGGGAATATTTGCCCATGTAAACGCAGCCCTGGATGCCTCCAGAAGTAGTGATTCATTTTTAATTGGTCCCAAGGCTCCCCAGCACTGTTCAACATTTTAAAAAGCTGTTTTTCAAAATCAGAAGTGAATCCCCAGGCACTTCCAGTCCCGCACCGCACACACATTTTTTGTTGTTTCTAGATGACTGTCCAATTTCCAGAGTGTCTCAGGAACAGAAAACTTGCTTCCAGGCCTACGAAAGTTGCCTAACCTTACCATATGGCAAACTCAACTTGGATTGTTACAAATGGATATTCTTCATCTTCTAACAATTATTATTCTTAATAAAGTCTAGTGAGCTGTTCTTAAACTCACTAATTATTCTTGCACAGCTACTTCCTGAATTCCATTCACCAGTTCCAAGGCTTTGTTTCTATTGTGAGGGTGAGGGGGTTTATAGTACTTTTAAGATCTTCAGTGGATGGTACTTAGATATTTTTTCTTTTTTCCTAAATCTTCATCCTCTGGAGAGTGCCAGACTGGACAGTATATCAAGAAAGGAAACAAAATACTGTAAGCCTCTTCTTTCTAGAAATGTGTGATACAATTAGTTCCATTACATTGACAGAGCTATCTATGTGACAAAGCTAGCGAACATACCAAAGTGCCAACCTTCCATGTGAGAGTATAAGAGAACCTCTACTGGTTCAAGATCACAGGGCTACCTACTGAAATATCCTGTTTCAAACAAGAGCCAGCCACAAGATTCCACATAGATTCTGCTATTATGACGGGGCTGTGAAGCTTCCACATTTTCTCTCTTTCTGAGTTAGAAGTAAATGGGACTCAGAGGAACTGCTTTGCATAGGTATGAGCTCAGAAGATGGTGCTGGGGAATTCTTGTTCAACACCCTGCCCACTGACTTGTGGGGTCCTTCTTTAGAATCATAGAATTGTAGAGTTGAAAGAGACCACAAGGGCCATCCAAGTCCAACCCACTGCCATGCAGGAATACACAATCAAAGCATCCCTGACAGATGGCCATCCAGCCTCTGTTTAAAGACCTCCAAGGAAGGAGACCCCACCACACTCCGAGGGAGTGTGTTCCACTGCCAAACTGCTCTTACTGTCAAAATGTTCCTCCTAATGTTGAGGTGGAATCTCTGTTCCTGGAGCTTGTATCCATTGTTCTGTCTTCTAGTCTCTGGAGCAGCAGAAAACAAGCTTGCTCCATCCTCAATGTGACACCCCTTCAAATACTTAAAGAGGGCTATCATATCGCCCCTTAACCGTCTTTTTTCCAGGCTAAACATACCCATACTTAAAGAGGGCTATCATATCGCCCCTTAACCGTCTTTTTTCCAGGCTAAACATACCCAGCTCCCTAAGTCTTTCCTCATAAGGCATGATTTCCATACCTTTCACCATTTTAGCCGCCCTTCTCTGGACAGGCTCCAATTTGTCAATATCCTTTTTGAATTGTGGTGCCCAAAACTGGACACAGTATTCTAGGTGAGGCCTGACCAAGGCAGAATAGAGTAGAAGGACAGATTGCTTACCTGTAACCATAGATCTTCGAGTGGTCTTCTGTGAATTCACACAGTTGGGTTACTCCTGCGCCTGCGCAGAGCTTCGGAACCTTCTAGAATCGCTAGGCAGAATGTGCTTTGATACATTTTTGGCGGTAATGGTCCCTTATAAGGGCTTCCCACCTAAATCCCCCCAGTTCCTTGAATGACGCCGCAATTTGCAGCATTAGGAACATTAAGCATGTTTATATGATGTAGTAGGACATAGAGGGGAGGATGGGCGGGTTTGTGTGAATTCATAGAAGACCACTCGAAGATCTATGGTTACAGGTAAGCAACCTGTCCATCTTCTTCGTGGTCTCTGTGAATCACACAGTTGGGTGTAGACTGGCAAGCTTCACTCTTGGAGGCGGGTATGTCCTACACCACATATAATACATATACAGAACATCTGAGATTGAAACATTAAGAGCACATTTTTTAATAACCTAATCAAAGCAATTATAACAGCAGTGACTTGGCAACATAAACACTCACTCATTGTATAGAAAATAACAGTACAGCCTTCCCAAAGGCCACTTTGTTCCTAGAACGAGAGTCAAGTCTATAGTGAGAAATAAAAGTCAAAGGTGATGACCATGTTGCAGCTCTGCAAATGTCCTCTAGAGGCACTCCAGAGAGGAAAGCTGTCGAAGTGGAGACAGCTCTTGTAGAATGTCCTCGAATCCATGAAGGCAGAGGCTTCTTTGCCAGTTCGTAGCAGAGAGCAATGGTCGATGTCACCCACTTCGATAGTCATTGTGAAGAGATGGGCTCTCCGAGCTTCGAATCAGCATAAGACACAAACAGTCTGGGTGACTTCCTGTGGGACGCAATCCTTTGAATGTAGAAGGCAAGCGCCCTTCTAACGTCCATGAGATGAAGGGTGCGTTCGAAATCGTCCTTTGGGTCCTGCATCAAAGCAGGGAGAGTGATGGATTGGTTGAGATGAAAGCTGGACACCACCTTCGGAAGGAAGGAGATGTCGGGACGGAGCACCACTTTGTGCTTATGGAAAGCAGTGTATGGAGGATCGGACCTCAGGGCACAGAGATCACCAGCCCTACATGCCGAAGTGATGGCCACAAGGAAAGCAGTCTTCCAGGACAGAAGACACAGATCAGTAGAATCCAGAGGCTCGAACGGTCGATGAACCAGCTGTGAGAGGACCAATTCGAGGCTCCAAGCTGGGGTCGGTTCGGTCACCGGAGGGTGCAGGTTGGCGAAGCCTCTCAAAAATTTCTTTACCGTCGCATCCACAAAGGGGGACGGACGACCTCTCGCCTGGAACTGGACAGAGATAGCTGCCAAGTAGCACCGGATCGAGGAAAGCGACAGGCCTGCAGAAGACAATTGGAGAAGAAACTCCAGTACCATCGGGATGGAGAACGATTCAGGCCTTGGCTCCCATGCGGCCAGGAAAGCTTCGTACTTCTTCCACTTGTAGTGGTAAGACTTTTGAGTGGACGGCCTTCGGGCAGCATCAATGACAGCCTGGACGTCTCGATGGAGAGGTGCAGGTTGCCTTGGCACCAGGGTCGAACCTAAGAGTCTTGAACCCGAAGGTCGAATTACAGAGTCAATCTCCACGCTGTCAGACGCAGAGTGTCCAGATTGGGATGCCTGACTCTGCCCTCGTGAATGGTGAGCAGATCCGGACGGGAAGGCAGACGAATGAAGCGGCGCTTGGACATGTGAAGCAGAGTCGCAAACCACGGCTATCGAGGCCACCATGGGGCGATGAGGATGGCGTTCGCTCGATCCCAACGAAGCTTGGCAATTACTCTTGTCAGTAGCAGGAATGGAGGGAAGAGATAGAGTAGCGGGCCCGACCACTGGAATAGGAAGGCATCTCACCTCGATCCTGGGGTGCGGCTCCTAGAACAGAACTGGGGACACTGAGCATTCTCGAGGGACGCAAAGAGGTCCACTTGAGGGGACCCCCAGGTCCGAAACAGGTCTAAGGCGACCGACATGTGTAGACGCCACTCGTGGATGGAGAGACTTGAACGGCTGAGCCTGTCGGCAAGAGTGTTCTCCTCCCCTGGAAGATGGATGGATTGCAGAAACACCTTTCTGGGGACACACCAATTCCAGACATCCAGTGTAAGCTGCAGAAGTAGAGGGGACCTTGTCCCTCCCTGCTTGTTTAGGTAGTACACGACGGAGGTGTTGTCTGTCAGTACCAGTACAGTCCTGCCTCTCACCAAGGATTCAAAGGCTCGCAGCACTTTCTGGACTGCAAGGAGTTCCAGGACATTGATATGAAGAGCCTAGACGAGCTCCAATGAATTGGATCACTTGAGCTGGCTGGAGCTGAGACTTTTCGATGTTGACAACAAGTCCCAGGTAGTCTAAGGCATCTAAGGTGAGGCCAACATCGAGTTCGAGCTGCTGCCGAGACTCCGCCACAATCAGCCAGTCGTCATTGTAGGGGAAGACCACCATGCCCTGCTGTCGAAGGAAAGCCGCCACTACCACAATGCACTTCATGAAGACTCGAGGAGCAGTTGAGAGGCCGAAAGGAAGTACTCTGAATTGGAAGGCCTCGGTCCTGACCTGAAATGTAAGGAAGCGTCTGTGCGCCGAATGGATCCCGATGTGAAAATAGGCGTCCTTCAGGTCTATGGAGACGAACCAGTCGTTCCGTTTCAGAAGCGGAAAGATAGAGGCCAAGGTGACCATTCTGAATTTCTTTGGGGCTATGTACTTGTTCACCCCACGGAGGTCGAGAATCGGGCGCAGACCGCCATCCTTCATGGTCACCAGAAAGTACCTCGAGAAGAAGCAGAGGTGGTGAAGGTCGGGGTCGACAGGTTCGATGGCCCCTTTCTGCAACACGGTCTGCACCTCCCCGAGGAGGGGAGAGGAGGGCGGTGTTGATCGAACCAGTCCCGTCGGAGGCAGAGTGTCGAACTCTATCCAATAGCCTGTTCAGATGATTTGAAGCACCCACCGTTCTGATGTTATAGAAGACCAGGCTTCTTGAAAGTTGGACAGTTGATCCCCGAAGAGAGGCGTCTAAGGAAAAACAGAAAAATCATCAGCAGGGGAATTAGAATTTCTTTCGGCCCTGATCCCTTGATCTCTGTCGGGATGGTTGGTGGTATCTTGAACCCGAGCCCTGGCTGCTCACCAATTAGGACAGAGAGGTAGAGGGAGCAAACCGGGATCGACAGTAGGTCTGGCCAGAGTACCCTCGTCGTAACTGTTGGTCATACGATGGGACTTGTCAGGAATATCTGCCTCTGGGACAGTACTGGGAGGCGGAAGTGGAGCCCATACCATATTTCCTGGCAGTGGTCCTCATCTTTTGCGTGAACTCAAGTTTTTCATCGGTTGCCTCATTGAACAAGCCGGATTCGTCGAAAGGAAGGTCCTCTATGGTGGTCGACGCTTGAGGTGTAAGGCCCGAGGAGCGTAACCATGCATGTCGATGCAGCGCAATGGAACCAGCAATGGTTTTTGCTGCGCAGTCTGCCACATGCTGGGCTGAGTTCATCTGCAATCCCGCCAAGGACTGGGCCTCAGACTGAATGGCTTCAGCCATCTGACGTTGCTCCTCAGGGAGGTCCTGTATTAGGTGGCTCATTCTCTCCCATAGGACCTGCTGATACACTCCCATGCAAGCGGAGTAATTAGCCACATGGAAGCTCAGGCTGGCCGCCGAATAGATCTTTTTCCCGACAATGTCCAGTTTTCTGCCCTCTGAGTCTGGTGGGGATGACAGAGGTCAGCGTTGCTTTTTATTTTGGGCAACCTTGACAAGCAGAGTTCGGCCTCGGGTGGTTCTGGAGCCAGTCAATGTGGTCTCCACCAACTTGGTACAGTCGGTCTATTTTCTTAGACGTCGACTGGATAGACGATGGGTTTTCCCAGGACCCCTGCGCGAGTTTCAGCAGGGAAGGCAGTACCGGGATGGTAGCCGACGGAGGCACCTTTGATTGGATCCTTTGAAAAATTGGATCCACTGGATCAGCTGCTCGGTCTTCCAATTTCAAATCAAGGGCATGCGACATTCGGATCATCTGTTCCCCGAAGGCACGAATGTCGTCGGTTGGAGAGGTGGAATCATCTTCCATCAGTTCGGTCCTTGGAGAAGGCAGGTAGGGCCTATAAAGGTCCCAAGAGGCGACAGAGGACGAGGTTGACCCATCTGGTGAAGGACTACGGGCCCGTGACAGTGTGGGGGAACGAGGCTGCGAAGATGGAGGGGTTCGAGGTAGAGGACGGTGCTCAGGCGGAGAAACCTGGATCACAGCATCCTTTGTAGTCGCAACATCCAAATTAACAGGACGTGGAGACCGAGCAATCGAGCGACCAGTAATCGTGGTATCAAGTACCTCGCCCCTTGGGGTGAAAATCTGTGATCCAGTAGGCGACCCGAAGCCTGCCCTGCAAATGGATCGGGCCAAGTCGTAAGCAGAGTAAGCCGGGACATCATCCCTGATGGCAGGCAGATGGCCTCAAGGCACCTCTTCAGATTCAATGACCTCTACCTCCACATCTGAAGACTGACTTTCTAGTAACTGAGCTCATGACACGACCAGAGCCGGAGATGTCTGAAGACGCACAGGGGGTCTCACAATATCAGTCGTAGGCGGGAGCTCCACTGTTACAACCCCGGCTAATCGCGACGGGGTGCATGAACACCGAGACTCTGACTCCCCAGGGGTGGATACCGGCAATGGATGTATGAATGTGTCCTCGACATCCAATGATTGACAAGGGGGAACCTCAGGGACCGCACGCTCCACAGGCTTGGATTTTTTGGCCTTGTCCTTGGATTTTCTAGCATCATGCTTGGACAAGTGCCTCTCCATCTTCTTTTTCTTCAGTGGCTGGGAGGACGAAGCAGCAGCAGCAGATGAATGGGCCTCAGCAGTGAACGGAGTCTTCTTACGAGTGACATCCCTGGATGTCGAAGGGACTGGCTCTCGAACCGGTGTCGGATGGTCCCGAGTCGAATCCGACGATGCACATCGAAGGGAGGAATGGAGAGCCTTGGGATCAGATGCAGTGGAACGGTGCCTAGAGGGACTTCGGGACCGACAACGCTTTTGCCCAGCAGACGGAGGAGACCGAGATCGTTCATGGCCTCGAGGCTCGGAGGGGGGAGCCGAAACAGAGGCAGAGGCTGGAGCAGAGGCAGGGAGCAAGGCCTTCTCATAAAGAAAGGACTTCAGGCATGAGAGCCTATGTTTTCAGGCCTGCGACGTGAACGCCTTACAATGGACGCATGCGTCGACATTGTGAGCCTCTCCCAAACAGATTAAACAGCGGGAATGACCATCTGCAGCTGGAAGTTTTGCTTGACAAATAACACAGCGCTTGAAAGCTCCTTTGCTAGACATTTTACTCACAATAATAATAATATAATCACAAGGAAGGGATCGTAGTCAAGCCAGTCCAAGGTCAGTAACGATATCTGAAGTAATGCCAAAGCCGAAGGAGTAAGCCAAAATCGTAGTCAAAAGCCAGAAATACGTCAAAAACCAGAGTGATCAGAAGCCGAATACCAAAACCAGTAGAAGAGAGCAAAAATCGTCATCAAAGAGTCAAAGCCAAGTCATACCAGATCAATGAGAGAAAAACACCTAGCGAACAGAGGTTCCTTGAAGCTGCTAATGCGGCGGAAAGAAAGGAACTGAGGGGATTTAGGCGGGAAGCCCTTATAAGGGACCATTAGGATGGGCGGAGTTACCACCAAAAACGTATCAAAGCACATTCTGCCTAGCGATTCTAGAAGGTTCCGAAGCTCTGCGCAGGTGCAGGGGTAACCCAAGTGTGTGATTCACAGAGACCACAAAAATCTTATACTTCCCTTGATCTAGATACTATACATCTATTGATGCAGCCCAAAAATGCATTGGTCTTTTTAGCTGCCGCATCACACTGTTGACTCATGTTCAACTTGTGGTCTACTAGGAGTCCTAGATCCCTTTCGTACGTACTCTCATTCAGCCAGGTCTCCCCCATCCTATATCTATGCATAAATATATATATTTAAGTTTTTATATCTATATATCTATATATCCTATATCTATGCATAAATATATACATTTAGGTTTCAGTTCTGCCTCCCATGCTATTTAATATAAGTAGCTGCTTGGAGAAGCTGTCTGTAGTTTTGAGGTGCAGTGTCACATACTCTTATCCAGCCTTTCCCTCTCGCTCTAAGACAGAGGTGTTCCTGATAAGGCAGATCAGGGAACAGGAATTCAGGCTGTGCTGATGGGATTATGGTCTCCCTGAAAATCCAGGATCTGTCTTTGGAAAGTGTTTGGAAACTGTACTGAGTCCAAGATGGTGCTGCCAGACTGTTGACCAGAGTTGGTCAGAGAGAGAAAAGAAACTCCTTGTTAATGACAAATCCACTGGCTGCAAGTCTGTTTCTGAGCACAAGTCCATTATGGTACAGCTTGGGTTCAGAGTATCTGAAAGACCACATCTCTCCCCATAAACATCTCTTTATCCCAACACCCACACAGGTATGTTAGATAAGGTCTCCTGAGAGGACCTTCTTGGTGGCTGCTCCCAAGCTGTGAAACTCCACTCCATAGGAGGCCAACCTGGCCTCCACTCTGCTTTCCTTCCACCAACAGGCAAATATCTTTTTAATCAGACAAGGTTTTAGCCATTAACAGGTTGATGAGGAAATGTTTTTGAATGGGGGCGTTACTGTATGTTCCCTCTCCCCACTTTTTATGTTTAAAATGCTTTAAAACTGTTTTAATTCATTGCTTGTTTTTACAATGATTGCTTATTTTTTTATTCACATTGTAAGCTGCCTTGGGTCATTCACTGAGATGTAGGTGAGGCAATAAATAAATGTCTTTGGAGGAGAAGGGTGAAACAGTAATATTACAGTACAGGAAAACAATGCTGTGCTAAGGACAACCCCCCACACTAACACCTGATCTCCTAACCATTAATTTCCTAACAGAGATTCTAAAAGCCAAAAGCCAAATTTTCAAAATAACCAAATATGTTAATAAGGAGAAAATGTGAGTTTGTTTATACACATTTCTCTGCTGAAGGTGATAGGGGGAGGGGTTCTCACATTTGCAAATGTGTTAATCTAAATGACACATTAAACAAATTAAATCTAACTTACAAGTTAATATAGCACTATTAATTATGTGTGATGGGTGAGAAGCTTAAGGAGTTGAAAAGTTTAACCAATTATTTACAGAAGGTGTGAAACATCTCTCCTTGAGGGCCAGCCCCTGATGCTCCATGAGCATCACCTCACAGCTCCTTCCACTTTCAGCTTTGTTTATCGCTTTTTTTCATTAACAGTTTTTACTTGTTTCTTTATGTCTTAATTTCCTGCAATAATACATCTGCCATGAATAATTAAGCAAAGCATTTGCTGTTTGCTGAAAACCAAACAAATGCCATAAATCAGATCTAGGATACTCTGCCAAATATGGAGACATAATCAGTGAACTGCCTCCATCCAGACTTTTTACTGCAGACTAGAAATGGGAATCAGCAAGGAAGTTCTTCAGCATTCATTGAGAGAACTCCGCACCACAGATTCCAAATCTAGCATTTCTAGTTAGGCTCTTAAATTATTCCCCAAACCCTAGGAAATATATTCTACAATGGTTTTTAATATTTGTCCTTAAGGAAGATGGTGAATCTACTTCCTCTACCATTTTTAGAATTATTTCTACCATGTTATCTTCCTTGACTCACTATTTCATCTGTGTTAAAATCTAATTTGGTTGTCCTAATTCTACAGTGAATAGATGCAAAAAGAGATCATCAGTTTGCCAGGAGTTACTATTTTAATCCATTTAGAATCAAACAGTTATCAGGCTTGTCACACCTGGCCAGTGACCTCTCACCTTTTTTTGGGGGGGTCTTTAAAAAACAATTAGTATTTCTGTTCTATTTGTGAAGTAGAACCCCCCCTCCCACCTTCTCTCTGCTGCAGGGAGTGTATTGCTGACCATTATTTTCTGCCATCTAGTCAGCTAGCGTCTTGGGAGATTTCCTACATTTTTGAAGATAAGTATCTGCAATAGAAATAAAGAGCTGTGAAAAAGCCAAGCTATATCACTTTCCTAAAACCTTACTGCTTTCATGTATATCAAGGGCTAAGAACAATAAAACAACTTTCCATTACCTGAACAACATCACCTTTTAATTGGAAAAGAGTTTGCCGTGCAATCACTTTACAGAAAACTAAACTACACTGAACACTGGTGTCTCAGGCTTGGCAGAGCAAGCACATTAGAAAACTAATCAAGTTCAGGTACTCAGCCAGCCAGGTCTAACAAAATGTCAGAGTAGCCATTAAGATTCTGCATGTCTTAATTTGAGAACCTCACCAATTCACTGGAAGATGCAAAAGCTCAGAATATTTATAAAAGGTCAAAATGCAGAACAATTTGTCATCAAATTTCCTTACAAAATACCCGCTGCAGAAATAAGCCATGTTATCTTTAACCATGTTGAAAGAGCTGTACATATTTTAAAATCCTAACTCTTAGCAGCTGTGCCATCAGTCTATGACGCTGTTGTGTGATACAGTAGTATTACCATATTCTATTAGTCATAACATGCTGCTGTATTCTATTCTTATTCCTATAGAAATATATATACATGTATGTGCCTTCAGATTGCCTGTCAATTTATGGCAATCCCATGAACTTCATTGGGTTTTCTTAGGCAAGGAATACTCAGAGGTAATTTTGCCAGACCATTCCTCTGAAATATAGCCTACAGCACCTGGTATAGAAATATACTGGTGATTAAAATCCACATGCCACATGAGAGCATCCTGAGCTTTCTTTTTAAATTTGCAGCATTACTTTTTAATTTTTCTTGTAAGTGGAATCACATAGCTCTGCAAAACACAATTTCAGGAAGTAACTACTTTCTTTTGATAAGCTCTATTAAGCCATTCAGGTCAAGGCAAGTATGGTAGCAAGAATGGTGTTACCATGGCTTCCCATTGCAATATATGACAAAACTCATGCTACTCAAACAACAAAGAAGCTTAGCTCATAGTATCTCTATAGTTTTATACCACTATAACATCATCTACCCCTCAGCATTTTCACACCTAAGAAAGATAGTCAAAATGTCCTTAGTTTGGAGTAGAACTTAATTCGCAAATAACTGTAATGGATACACATGCATGCGCAGGAATTGGAAATAACCTTAACTCTGTCCTCCTGTGATTTATAAGAATCATTGTGTCTGCAACTACAAAATATGTTCTGGGGCAACTACAGCAGTCTCCTGTAAACAACAGAAGACAGACACTATTAAATATAGTACAAAGCCCGGATCCATGGGACTGGTACCTGTGGTTTCATTTACCCGCATCTAACAAATATGTCTTCTTTAGGCATTTCCTAGGTCCTCCAGTAGGATTCTCTCGTCTGCTTCTGCTAGAAGCTGATCACAGAGTCTCGGTGAAGGACCGAGGAAATGCCTAGAGAGGTGTCCTCTTCTAGGCACTTTCTAGGTCCTCCAGCATGATTCTATGGCATGCTTCTGCCAGAAGCACTGGGTTCACTATTATCCGTGATTTTCCCTAACAGCAACAAGTTTGGCAACGTATCCCCTGCAGATACGGAGGTCGTACTGTAAATATTAAATAACAGTGAGAGTAAGCTGCATCTAGACATAATTCATCTCAGCAGCAGACTAATCACATACAATGTATTTACAATCTTCTTCCTTTCTATTGTTCAACATAAACTGCTCCTTTATAATCACTAAGTTAGCCATAATCCCGCAGCATAGCTTTCCTTCAATTTGCTTAGAGCTGTGAAGGAAAACATAGCATAAAATTTACTGAACATGTAATACTACATTTTTCAGTAAGTCATACCTCTAATTAATTTTCTAATCTAAATAATTTTATTATAATATTTCCATTGGCTTAATCACAAGACACTTGCATTATTCAAACCACAAAACACATATTTTAGTAGAAAGGATATTCTGCATTTGAGAATGTATATTAAGAACAACTACTTTTAATAAAAATATGTCCATGTTATTTCAGTTCTAGAATGCTGCAGTTCTGTTTACTGCTTAGAGGTAGTTTGATGCCATCATGATTACTAGCCACTGACAGTTTTATTTTCATTATTTTTTCTAATCCACATTTAAAAGCTGTTCAAATTTGTGATACTCTGTACACCTTATAGTAGCACATTCCATAAACTGACTATGACTTTTGTGAAAAAGCATTTCCTTTTTTTCTATCCAGAATCTCCACATTCAGATTCCCTGTATGACCCCAGGTTTCAATATCATGGGCAGAAGAAACAGAAAACAGCCAGTGAAACTAGACCCAAAACCAAAATGGAAAATCAGGGTGTATTTTTAAAAGGCTTTATTCCAAGAGGTTGATTAGAGGGAGAATTAAGTCCGGAAAATTTCCCCTTATGGCCCTTTCGCTCCAGTGCCCATTTGTGCCCACGATACATTCGCAAGATCAGTGATGGGAAAATTACCCAAGTTTGTAGTTCACATAGAAGGCGATGGGGGGGGGAAGGGGGAGAAACACACGCACGCACACAGAGACGGAGAGAGGTGGCAGAAGACAGAGGAAGGTGATGGGGGAGGAAAGAGGGGGAGAAACACACACGCATGCACACACAGAGAGTTGGAGGAGGAGGAGAAGAAGTGAATTCCCTGTGGGAAATCTCCCTCAATTCCTCCCCCCTTTCCTTTTCCCAATCTAGTTGGCCCCTCTGTGTGGCCAGGGAGCGAGAGGGAGGCATGGCTGGCTGCGGACTTCCCAAGAAGCGGCCAGGTTGCAGAAGGAGGAAGTGGTGGCAGCGGCAATGGAGAAGGCAGCATCTGCAGAGAGCCCACAGCCAGCCAAGCCTCCCTCTTGTTCCCCAGGGGCAGAGAGAGAGAGAGAGACATTCCAGTGTGCAAGGAAGGGAGTCTCCGTAAGTTGGAAATGTCTTGAAGGAACAGAACAACAACAAAAAAATACCCATCTCAATCTGTTCTGGAGTTTCAGACCAGTCCCTCAGAAATCTGACCCTGCGGGCTCAAGAGTTCAGCCAGCAGTTAGAACAACAATGGCAGTGCCCACGGGCTCATAGAGCTGCCCATTCTCGGCAGGGCGGGAGCCTTCCAAACTCCCAGCAGCCACCATAGAGCACCCATTCATGGCCAATCATGTTTCAGCTCTATGAACTATTCTCTGCTGTGTCCCCTTTCACGAACTGGTTGTACACATGACCTATTGTCCCCTTTTGGAATTGGTTGTATACATGACCTATTGTGCGCATTTTTGCACACTTTTTCAAAAAGATCGGGGAAAACATCGAAAGCAGTTCTCATGGACTATGTGGAGTTTTCAGCCCCTCTCCTTTTGAATGTCATGCATATGGGCCATCGTTCATAAGGGCCATTAGCATTCTTAGAGAATTCTTTAAGGATTTTTTTCATCGGGTAGATTACCCCCAAGAAACAGATCTAAAACCTTGGGCTATTTCTTGGATTGACACCTTTTAAAAAATACATCAGAACACTCTGCCTCACCTTCTCTTCCGGTTCCAGTATTATGAAACAGGAAGAAAAACCTCTCTGACTACTCTCTTCACACCATACATAAATCTATGCACCATATCTCATCTCCCCTTATGTGCCCTTTTTTCCTAAGCAAATGGTGAAACCTTTCTTCAAAACCTTCTTTGAGATACAGTGATCAGAACTATGCATAGCATGGCTGTCTTTCCATTCTCTATCAGTATTCCAAGTGTGGTCACACTCTAGGTTCGTATAAGGCATGATGACACCTGTAGTTACACTTTCAACTTATTTCCTAATATTTCTTTTAACAATAGCTAAATGATGGGTCAATGCCTTGACTGCGCCATCCAGCAAGATCCCAAGATCTCATTAATCATCACCTATGGAGATCCTATCAGCATACACGTGACATTAGTGATTTTTGCCCCAATATAGCTCATGTTCACTTTATGTTAGCTTATAGTGTATCATACGTGCCATTTTAATGGCTATTTCCCCATTTTGTTTTTTGTTGCAATCATACTAAAATCTGATGTTCTTATACTTTACCCATCACCCCAATCTATTTATGAACAAGTTTTTGAAAATAATCACTGGTCCCACTGGCTTAGCTAACCATGTGTTTCGCCGCATGGACTAGCACTGAGTATACTGGATAGTGATATCAGATTGTCACACACTCTGCGCACAGATGATGATGATGATGATGATGATTGTATTCATTTATATCCTGCCTTTCTCCCACCAATAGGTCACAAGGTGGCTAACAACATCATTAAAACCATACAAGCTAAACACAGTACAAAGTTAAAATTATATTATAAATATAAAACTTAAAAAAACTTTAGAATTTAAAAATGCACTGCTCAGCCTCACTAGCCCAGTCCTTGTTATTTCATAAAAACCTGACAGCACAAAAATGTTTTAACCAGCTGCCAGAAGGAGAACAAAGACAGGGCTTATCCTGGCCTCTCTGGGGAGGGAGTTCCAAAGTCTGGGAACAGCCACCAAGAAAGCCCTCTCCTTTGTTCCCACCAAACGAGTCTGTGAAGGTGGTGGGACAGAGAGAAGGGCTTCTCCAGATCACCTTAAACCTCTATTGGGCTCATACAGGGAGATATGGTCCTTCAAATAACCCAGACCCATGCTGTATAGAGCTTTATAGATCAAAACCAGCACTTTGAATTGTGCCCAGAAATGAACTGGCAGCCAATGGAGCTGTTGCAACAAAGGAGTTGTGTGTTCCATGTAGCTAGCCCCAGTTAACAATGTGGCTGCAGCTCTTCGGACCAACTGAAGTTTCTTAGTACTTTTCATAGGCAGTCCCACATAGAGTGAATTACAGTAATCAAAAAGGGATGTAACCAAGGTACGGATCACCATGGTCAGATCCGACTTCTCCAGGAATAGGCACAGTTAGTGCACTAGCTTTAGCTGTGCAAAAGCACTCCTGGTCACTGCTGAGACTTGGGGCTCCAGGCTCAGAGCTGAATCCAGGAGTACCCCAAACTGCAAACTTGCATTTTTATGGGGAGTGTAACCCCATCTAATACAGGCTGAATACCTATTCCCACGTCTGTCTTTCGACTGACCAGGAGCACCTGTGTCTTATCTGGATTAAGTTTCAATTTGTTTGCCCTCATCCAATCCATTACAGCTGTCAGACACTGACTTAGCACAGGAACAGCTTCCTTGGAATTAGGCGGAAAGGAGTAATAGAGGTGTATATCAATCAGTATATATTGGTGACACCTGACCCCAACATTCCGGACAACATCTCCCAGTGGTTTCATGTAGATGCTAAATAGCACAGGGGATAAGACTGAACCCTGAGGGACTCCACAAGCTAATGGCCAAGGAGTTGAACAGGAATCCCCCAGCACGACCCTCTGAGAGTGCCCTTCTAGGAAAGAGTGGAGCCACTGTAGAACAGTACCTCCAAGCCCCATTCCAGAGAGGTGACTCAGAAGGATACCATGGTTGATGGTATCAAAAGCTGCTGAGAGCTCCAGCAGAACCAACAGGGACTCACTCCTCTGTCCATTTCCCTGTATAGGTCATCCACTAAGGCGACTAAAGCTGAATCTATCCTATAACCTGGCCCAAAACCAGACTGAAATGGAACGAGATAATTCCAGAAGTGTGGTTTGCAACCTCTGTTAATTCTATTTGCCCAGCACTATTTCCACCTTGGTAACTGCTAGCAAGTGTTAATGACAGAAATGGATGAAATGCAAAGAACATTATGAGTTGAAAACCTAAAATTTTGGCTCTCAATTCAGAAGAAAAGGATGCAACTGCAATCAGTAAAATCATTATCTCACTACAAAAAGTTTTAAAAGTGATTACACAGCAGGTTTAAATAAACAAAGTTTTCCTCCTATAACTTAGTAACATGTGGAACTCTCTAACACAGTTAATGGCTGATAGAATAGTAGCTTAAGGACAAGACAAACATTTTGAAGCCAAAAATCTCATTAGCTAACAAGTCAGCTCAAGGCCCTCATCTTAATATTTTGGAACCATGTTGTTGAGACTCTACAAGGGTATTTATTATTACATTACTGAAAGTCAAGGAGGTGACATTCCAAAAAGAAATAAAGGGTGCAAGATTATCACACTTTGCTCCTCAGCTACTAATATGGAAGACTGAGAAATAACAAGAGTCTCCAAGTCAAGATACCGAAAGGCCACCTTTTTATAAACTGTTCTCTCCTTTTACCTACCGTTGCTTATTGTTATGACATTTCCTATACAATTTAATTAAATATTTTTTAAAAACAAAATTGTTTACTAATGTAAAGCTGCTTGATGTCAGATTCCAGACTAACTATGAAAGGTTCAAAATGTGGCAGCAGCTGCAACTATAAATCATTAATTCCATTTGAGATTCCTCCAGCATTGCTAGTGGTGATTATTGTGCATTTGCCAAAAATTCATGAATGGTTTGTAAGAGTTAAATGTCTATATGCCAGTGCAGATTGTAATACTATTGTCAGAAATGACCTAGCTCACATTGGGGCCAGCAGTTCTGATAGCAAAAGTTCATACTATTCAAGATGCTTCCAAATGCTGCGATTTACTATGTACCTTATTGTGAGAGCTAATCTCTTGCTGTCCCATGAGGTGCTGAGTAAATGCAACCCAGAATGTCTGCAAGTATCAGACTGGGATGAACTAAGACTGGTTTCCCAGCAACACTCTCTCCCTTTATTCAAGTTGGTCTATTTATTTGGTTCTAATGCAGAACACAGGAGCCCAGATTAAGTCTGCTTCTGAGCCACATGACAGAAGTTGAAAATAGTTACAGCAGGAAGGCCGCACTTGCACAGAAGAATGAAGAAGACTGCCCACCACCTCTAGGGGTAGGGTCTTCCTAATTTAGTTGGCCTCCCCTGCCTAAGGAGCGAACATATTGCCCATAGGTGAAAAGCTTTATCCAGGTTTATGAATTCTAAATTATTTTCAGGCTCTAAAAGGTCTTCCCAATATCTGCTTTTTATCTTCTCCAAACTGAGTTTCCTTAGGTAAAAATAAATATTAGAGCTTTTCTGCTCTGCAATCTTCCTTTTTCTGAGCTGAGTATTTTCAAAGAAGTCGAAGTCCTTTTTGATACTCAGACCAAATGACAATTGTGAAGATGTTTTCACTCTATTTCTTTAAAATGCTGTTTAAAGTGAAAGCATCTGAAATATTCCTTGACAGCTGAAACACTTTCCATGTTTTGAGAACTTACACTGCCAAAGAAGCTGACTGTTTGCTTGATTCTTTTTTAAAGAATACACATTTCTGTGTACTAGCTTCAGAGATGAGAATCCTAAGGGATTTCAGAGCAAAACCCATAGCTTTATATAACACTCTTTATATAATTATACTTAGATTTCTTTATCTATAGGCCACTCTTTTTAAAATGGTGAAAACACCATCTGAACCTAAAGACTGCCCACTTGTATGCCAAACAAACGTTTAAGGAACATTTCTGTTCCTAGTCTGAAAAGTGAGGCCTATAGAAAATGTAGCATTCTATCAAGTTTGGTTATTTGAAAGCCAAGTTGAAGAAAATATAGAAATGCTATACAAACAAACCAGAGGTACTTTATGAATAGTTTTCTAAAGGAAAACCAGCAACACATACTGTTTTAGGCATTGTTAGTATATTATACTAGGATAATAGTATACAAATGTAACACAGTAACAATAATTCATCCATACATGAGGTGCAGGTTCTAGTCCAGGGTAGACAACGTATGGGCCTCATGAAGTCCTTAGATGGGTGTGTGTTTTTGGGGGCCCTGTACCACCACAAAATCTGATGTCACCACCTTTACCACCAAAACTAGTGCAGCTTTTCTAGTCTTTCACTGCTGCTTCTTTAATGATACAAAGACAAAATTAAATTTATGTTTATGTTTTCAGAATTATACGTTAGTCATGGATGGGATGGATCCAACCTCAATCATGTTTAGATAGACTTATTGAAATCAGCAAGACTTAAATTAGTAACTGAAGTCTCATTGATTTCAGGAGCCTAAAACTAATTGTCAGTCCCAATGAGAAAACAGGAAACAGATGGATAGATAGGAAAAAAGATTGACTGTTTCTAGTAAGAGGAGGATAGCTTGATATCTTGTGATTCCCAGTTAGTCTCTACAGATGCAGAATGTTTAAAGAAGCACTGTAAAGAAACAGACCAATCATGAAGATGACAGATGAAAGCATTATGGTGAAACAGAGATAGGAAACAGTTCAAATTAAATCAAAACCAAATACAGTCATCCCTTCACATTCGTGGGGGTTAGGTTCCCCAGACCCCCGTGAATGTGAAAAATCCGTGAATAACAATTGCCCTCCCCCGCCAAAGCAACCACAGGGCCTCCAGAGGCTCTATAGTCGCTTTCCCCCGCCTCCCCCTCCCTCCCCAGGCCTTCATGGGGCCTCCGGAGGCCCCATGATTGCCTCCCCAGCCCTCCCCACACCTTCTCCAGGCCTTCATGGGGCCTCCGGAACGTCTCCGGAGGCCCCATGATCGCCTCCCCAGCCCTCCCCAGCCCTTCCCCAGGCCTTCATGGGGCCTCCGGAGCGTTTCCAGAGGCTCCATGAAGGCCTCCCCGGCCCTCCCCACCCCTTCCCCAGGCCTTCAAGGGGCCTCCGGAGACGCTCCTTCACGGCCCTCCCCACCCCTTCCCCAGGCCTTCATGGGGCCTCCGGAGCGTCTCCGGGGGCCCCGTGAAGGCCTCCCCGGCCCACCCCCTCCCTCCCAAGGCTTTCACGGGGCCTCGCAGGGCCCTGCGGAGGCCTCCCCAGTGCTCCCCAAGGCCTTTGCAGGGCCTCCGGAGGGTCTCCGAAGGCCCCGTGGAGGCCTCCCCGGCCCTCCCCGCTCCCTCCCATGGCTTTCACGGGGCCTCTGGAATAATCAAAACCGCGAATAATCAAAACCGCGAATGTCAAGTTCGCGAATGTGGAGGGGCAACTGTATGTTGCTCTGATTATGTAACAGACACCAGGCTGAATTTTGCAGAATATTAATCTTGATGGCACATATATTCTCTTAGGATTCAAGTCTATGCCATATCCTGAACCTGGAATTTTTGGGTTGCTTGGCAGACGCCAGGGTGCAATTGTATATGTATTTACTCAAACTTATGTCCTACTATGCTCAGTTTATGGATGGTCTCCAGTAGGTGTGTATAAAACTGCAGCCTCAGACTAAGTTTGTGTGGGTTACTCATTTTACCAAGTTCTATCATCTTGCTCCCCAGGACTTCTCTCACACAATCCCTGCAGATTATAATGTAATTGAGATGGAATAAGAATAATCATATTGCGTGGAACAGTAAGATGGGATTCTAGAGATCCCTGACTATTCTCAACAAGTTGCATATTGGGGCACATAGTCAATAAGTTTCCTTGTGACTCCTCCCACTAATGCAATTGGCTAATCAAACCATTGCTTTTGTTTAAAGTGTGCCATTTAAACACAGGGTCCTGGCTTGCTGCTCCCAAACTACCCAGGACTTGTTAGCCAAAAACATAACCTGACTAATCGGGGATTTGACAGGGATGTATCAGAGAGAGGCCTGGGCTTGAGTGACTAGCAAACCGTTTCTGCTTGTGGTAGCAGGAACAGCGAGCTGGGAATGAACAGTATGCATGTATTACCTCATAGGTTTGTTCCCAGTAAGCCTGGATTCTCCAGAATTCTGGTTTATTCTTCTGTGTGAACAAAGCCCATGTCATCCTGTTATTTATTTATTTATTTATTTATTTCCTGCCTCTCTCAAAGACTCAAGGTGGGATACCACATGAATTAAAATACAATATACTGTATAACTAAAACACAAAACCATTTAACCACATACTGTAAGTTAAAACACATAGGATTAAAACAAACATTACATTAAAAAGATGCATAAACTTAAAACACCAATTTAAAATTTATAGATTAAAATGAACTGGGTAGACCTGTCAGAAGAGATAAGTCTTTAGCATTGTTTTTAAACTGAGACAGCATGTTTAGCTGTCAAATCTCTTCTGGCAGTAGGTACAATAACAAGGGTTTATCTTCATTCAAAAACAAGACTGGAAGTCACCACAACTGAGTTCAGAATTTTGAAATTTAAAGATATGAAAACAGAAGAAACAACTAAAATATTTGTGTTGTTTTCACCTGTTTCATTTATTTCATTTCATTTATGGTATAAGTATGATAGACTGTGAATAATGTATTAAAGAATGTTGATGAGTTGATGTATTGCCTAATAAGAAACGGATAAAGATTAATAAAAATAAATAAGTGGTAAACAAGCAGGAAAAAAATCTCTTCTGGAAGGTCATTCCACAGTCTGGGGGCGGCTGATGAAAAGGTTCTCCGGGTGACAGTTGTCTGTCTAGTCCTGGCTGGTTGAAGTAAATGTCCCCCAGAGGACCTGAGTGTATGAGGTGGATTCACGGGAGGAGGTGATCCTAAAGGTAACCTGGACCCAAACCATGTAGGTCTTTAAGGTAATAACCAACACTTTGTTCTTTGCCCAGAAACTAATTGGCAGCCAGTGGAGTGATTTTAATATTGGTATAATGTGCTCACTCCTGGATGTATCTGTAACCAATCTGGCTGCCATGTTTTGAACTAACTGGAGTTTCCGAACTTGGTACAGAAGTAGCCCAATGTATAGCACATTGCAGAAGTCCAACCTTGATGTTACCAGCACGTATACTACCATCTTTAGGTCTTACAATTCTAGGAAGGGGTGCAGCTGGCGTATCAGCTGAAGCTGATAATAAGCACTCCTGACTGTCACACCTCTCTGAGCTGACGGATCCAGGAGCACTCCCCAAGCTTTGAACGTACTGTAGTCTTTCAGAGGGAGTGTAACCCCATCCAGAACTGGTTGACACACTTCCATCCCCAGATTAGGACCTCTGTCTTGTCTAGATTCAGTTTTAGTTTGTTTGCTTTCATCCAGCCTATTACCTCCTCCAAGCATTCATTCAGAGGAGACACACTATCCTTATCTATGGCTGTTTTTGAAGGCACGGAGAAATATACTTGGGTGTCATCAACATACGGATAGCACCTCACTCCATGCCTTTGGATGAATTTTCCCAGCAGTTTTGTGTAGATGTTTAAAAGCATTGGGGATAGAATGGCACTTGTGGTATGCCATGTAACAGCTCCTTTTTTGAATAGCATTGATATTAGCAATAGCATTGATATTTATATACCGCTTATCAGTGTCAAAGCACTCCCTAAGCAGATTACAATGTTTTTTAGCTAATTGCCCCCAACAAGCTGGGTACTTGTTCTACTGACTTACAGAAGGATGGAAGGCTGAGTCAACTTTGGAGCCATCTGGGATCGAACTCATAACCTTGTGGATTGCAATACTGGCGTTTAACCACTGCACCACCAGGGCTCCCTTTTTGAAGTGCAGCTATTCCCAAGCACCACCATTTGGAACCTGCTTGAGAGGTAGGACTGGACCACTGCAAGACAGTGCCTCTGATTCCCACCCCCTCCTGGCATTCCAGAAGGATACCACAGTCAATGGTATGGAACACTGCTGAGAGGTCTAAAAGCACCAACAGGGTCACACACACCCTGTCAGTGTTAAGACAGAGATCATTCACTAAGGTGACCATAGCAATCTCAACTCCGTAGCCAGTTTGAAATGGGCCAAGGAAGTATGTGTCATCCAAGACCATCTGGAGTTGGAAGGCAACTGCCTCCTCAATCACCTTGCCCAAAAAAGGAAAATTAGACACTGGCCTATAACTATTAAGGTCCAGGGAGGGCTTCTTCAGAAGGGGTGTAATCACTGCTTCTTTTACACAAGATGGGAAGTTCCCCTCCCTGAGAGATGCATTAATAATACGTTGCATTTGAAATCTAATTGTATCTCCTCTCTGGACAACCAGCCAAGAGGAAGAGGGATCGAGAAAACAAGTTGTCCCCCTTACTTTCCCCAGCAGCTTGTCCACATCAGCAATACTCACCAACTGAAACTTATCCAGTGTAGTTCCATGCACAGAGTTGCTCGACACCCTATTATCAACTTCCGCTCCAATGATGGCATCTAAGTCAACTCTTATGAGACAGATTTTATCTGTGAAATGGTCATTAAAGCATCACAGCGAGTTACTGAAGGTTCTAAGACCAGGTTCACGGGGGAGGGTATCTGAATTAGCTCAGCTGGCGTGAATTTGCAGATGCAATAGGTGCAGAAAATAAAAATGGAAAAATAACTCTCCTACTACTACACCCAAGCCTCCAACTTATCAGTTAAAAAAAAAAGAGAGGAATGTTTCCTGTCTACTCTCAAGCAGAGTGACTGGCCCTCGCCCTTGCTCCACCTCCAATGAACTTCAGCACGCTTGCAGAAAGCACGGGATGAGTCCTTCCTGAATCTTCGTTTGCGAAGAAAAGCCAGACACTTCCCCCAAAGCAGTAATTAATACTGCTAAAAATGGAAAACATAGACTGTGAAATACCGTCTGGAACTGAAAAGCCATACAGTAGCACCCCTGCATCTGCTGATTCACCATCCGCGGATTCAATTATCCGCAGATGGCAATGGTGGGGTGGATGGGAGAGGCAGGGAAGGAGGAGACAAGCTTGCAGGGGGTGGGTGGGGTCCGGCACGACAGCTGGCTGGGGAGCCAAGAGGAGGGTTCCAGCATGACGGAGCTGGTGGGTGGGGGAGGGAGGAAGGGAGGAGGCGAGCTCGCCTTCCTCCTCCCTTCTTTGCGGATGGGAGGAAGTTTCCGGTGCGGCAGGCAGGCAGTGGAGGGAAGGTCGAGCTCATCTCCCCCTCCCCTCTCCGGGGTGGTTGAGTTCCGGCATGACAGAGCTGGTGGGCAGGGTAGGGAGGAGTGGGTGTGTTCCAGCGCAGTGGGCAGGCAGATGGCCAAGGGCGGGAAGAGGGTACCAGTGCAGTGGGCGGGTGAGGGAGGGGGCAAGCATGCAGGGGTGGGTGGGTTCCAGCACAGCGGGTGGGCGGGGGAGGGAGGGATCAAGCTCACCTCCCCCCTTCCTTCTTCGGGGTGGGTGGGTTCTGGCACAGCTGGTAGAAGGGCAGGATGAGGGTTCCAGCGCAGCAGGGCTGGCGGGCAGGGGAGGGTAGGAGGAGGTGAGTTTGCCTCCCCCTTCCCTTCCCCGGGAGGATTCCGGTGGCAGCGGTGTTCACTATTATCCGCAGATTTCACCATCTGCAGTGGGGCCTGGAACCAATCCCCTGCGGATACGGGGGTCCTACTGTATTTCAATATTTTGGAAAAATGCAGGGTAAAGTATGATAATTAATTACTACACTTGCCATTATTGGCATGTGACAAAACAGGTATGATCATGTTTGGGGCTTTTTAAGGATCAATTTGCTAGGCAGTCTCTGATACTAGGTCTGAAAATCAGCACATCAGCAACGTTTAATATGCGCATATTCTTTACCAGCAGCAATTTCACATTTTTCAGCAATGTAGTTTTATTAATTTAACTTGTACCTTGCTTTTCTCACATCTTCAGGGCATTAAAGTTATGGAAAATGATTTTAATATCATATCGCCTACTTTCCAAGTGAAGTTATTAATGCAAAATCCCAATGTTTGCTCTTAATACACAGTTCACATTTATACTAATTTTACTCAAAAGCCATGGACTGTAGCTTCCCAAGGGAGTTTACTAGAAGAGAAATTTACCTTTTCATCAGCAAAGAGCTATAAATTGAGCTGGGCTTTAGCAATGCGGGTGTTCTATGAATATACCCACAGTCATGCTCATCATATTGTAACCATCTGCAACCAATTGAGAGCACTATTAGCAGAAAGAGGACCAGCTCTCTAAAGAAACAGAGTGGTCTTGGGGAGACTTCTTATGCTGACATTACCTAGTTTCTAAGAGACTATTTAACTGGATCAGATTTTTACATTGTACAGGAGATATATGAGTCCATCCTCTAACTCTGGCACCTACACAACCACACCTATCCAGTTACTCCATCAACATCACACAATGACTCTGCTTTCCCTCTCAGTAGCTCTGCTTTTGACTCAACTCTTCAAGCAGCAATCTCAGCCTTCCCCACAGCCTCCCTCAGCTTCATATGCTTTTCAAGACTGAGATCATTCCCTTCCCACTGTAAATGAAAGCAAGAAGCAAACACCTCTGCCACTTCCAGACAAAGGGGGCAGTGAACGGGGGGGGACACAGAGGCTTTCCACATGCCAGAGGAGGTCTTCACAAATGTCACTGAGCATCAATACCAGTAAAAGCATGCTTATCATGTGGCTAAATACAACAGATGGCTGCCCACAAGCATAGTAAAGGTGTACGAAGCAGTTGTGACATGGCTCAATATACTCTTACGGTTCTTTTGTTGATTCCAAAACAAATCCAGCTGTGCTTAAAGTCTAACTTTAGTCTAGCTTATCTGGCGGGTTAGGGACCGGAGGACTGTCAGAAAGTGGAATTGGTTGAAAAATGGAACTCGGGTTTTTTTTAACTTACAAATGCATTTTGACCACCAAAACATGTAAATAACATACTACATATCACTTTTGAATGTGTGCAAAAACTAAATTAACACCATATATATATATATATATATATATATACACACACACACAAAAGTCTGTGTGAGTGGTCCCAAGTAAGCCTCGTAGGCAAAAGAGTGGAATCCCTGTCAAATTAATGAAACATGTCTGTAATTCGCAAGTGTTGAAAGAACGAGTTGACAGAAAGTGGGGGAAGCCTGTATATTATTAATTGAATTCACATGGATCAAGTAGTGGTTGGTGGCTTTCACATTGGTGGGGCAGTGAATCTGCTAAAGATTTTAGTCCAAACTTTAAAGCAGTTGTCCATAGTGCCAAATCAATATGATGTGGAAACCACCAATCGTCACTGTTTGGATCATCAATACTCTTACATGGGAGAAGAGAGAAATCAGTCTTATTATCCAGATCAAATAACATCAAAAGAATTGATCTAATTCTAAAGAACATGATTACTCGAATTCTGCTTTTAAATGCTAAAAATTTAGAAAGTATTTTAATCTGAGAATAATAGATGAGAATAAGTGCTGAAATACTGGTAAATAAGAATCTGACCAGAAGACAGAATATATAAATCAGCCTAAAATAGTTCTATGCGAAATGTTCTTTAATTGTTCCCTCCATCTCAACCCTTTATGGATTTGCATCTAGAAACTTTAAGCTTATAGAAGATTGTTTTTTCCTTGATCTCTTTGCTTATACTGATAAACCAAGAACATTTGAGCAAATATTAATTACAATATGCAGGATTTTCAGACAGGAAAGTTAGATTATATATTAGCATGTTATGCATAGGCACATCAGTAATTAACACATGCAAATCCTTGAGAAGCTTACCCAAGGAAACAGACAGCAATTTTGCAACGTAAACAGCAACACAAGTCCATTAAAAGCAATGGAAGGAATAAGCACTATTAAAAATAATCACAAGCACTATTAAAAATTAAACTCTATATATCCTGTGGCTCCAGCCAATACTATCTGTGAGATACACAGAATGTCTACATCTTTGGATCCACTAAACAGTATGACCTGCAGCTTTCTCGGTTAAGAAAAGCAAACCATAGCAAGATTGCTGGGAGAGGATTACAGTAGTCCATGTGTATGTATCAGGAGGGGCAGGAAGTGTTCTATGGATGACAGCCCTAGACTGCACTGTTTGTTCCCCTGTTCAGAAAATGCTCTCACCACAGCCCCTCCCAATCCCCTGCTGAGTAAAACCTTATTTGTGTCTGATATGCTCTTGCTACTTTTTCTATGGCAAAAATGGATAACAATAAGTATTAGGCCCCCTGAATGGCTCCAGATTGGCCCCCTGAAAGGCCACACACACCGCCTCCTCAATGATTTTTTTTTAACGGTCCAAAATTCTTCCCCATGGTTTTGGCCCTCTTGAACCATTTTAGACCTTACTTCAGGGAGGAGGGTGATAGGGGCCTCCATATGGCATTGGTAGCCCACAGCTGCACCTTCACTGCCCCTATTCTATGTTAAGGGATGATGCTGGGGCACCATAAAGAACCAACACAACAATATCAACACTGGCTGTCAAATTTCTGCACTGATGGTCCAGTCCCTAGTACACTCTGTGGAAGCGCCTGATCTGCCTTTTGCAAGCCTGGAAATTTATCCATCCATACACATAAAGATGTTGCTATGTGCATTTAAGTCACTTGTGACTTATGGCAACTCCTAAGGCTTTTTCTTGGCAAGATTTATTCAGATGAGGTTTGCCATTGCCTTCTCTTTAAGGCTGAGAGAGTGTGACTTGCCAAAGGTAACCCGATGGATTTTTATGGGTAATGATTTGAACCATAGTCTCGCAGAGTTCTAGTCTGATACTCAAATCACTTCACTATGCTGGCTTTCAATGTACATCACACAAGACCTACTTATTGATTTGTATGACTAATTTAAATCCTGCCTTTTTCCCAGCACAGGACCCAAGGTAGCTTACAAGAAATTAAAACAAAAGTGCAGTTTTTTTTTAAAAAAAAAACTCTTAGTATAAATCCTGTGAGTAAAAGGCGTGCACAGTGAACAACTACAGTGCTTAATGTTGAAATCTTCATTGAAGCAGCAGTGGAGAGGGCAAAGTTTTTTTAAAAAAATATATATGTGAGGGAATCATATATGCTCCCTTCCATCTCTTGTTAACACACTGTTTCTTTCTTCTCACGAGCTTCTGTTACATTTACATTTAAAGTTCCTCAGGTTAGAGTCCCATTTTTACTTATAAAATAAAACTGTACTGAACGGGCAGGAAAAGTATAGCCTGCAGGCCTCTTGCTGTACCCAAGGCCATTTTTGTGGCCCCTAGAACACCCTAATTTTTAAAAAGTGCCCATAAATGCCCCAAGGAGGCAGTTCTGCCACATTTTAGGCCCAGGATAGGTCCTTGTCCTGACAGGAAGTGACCCTTTTTAGGCATAAGACCTCTTCTTTGCCCAAAATGGCCCAAGTAGACCTAAAATGTAGCACCACCACCATCCCTCGGTTTCCTACTGGCATAAGGAGAAAAAAAATGTTTATAGAGGGTTTTTTCCAGGGACGGGTTAAGCAGAGGGGTATGTAATCCTCCAATGGTCTCTGAGACTCCAATGAGCCCTCAGACTCTGGTAGTTGTCCAGTCCTGATTTACGGGGTTAATACTACAGTCGGCTCTCCACATCTGCAAGGGCTAGGGGTGCAGGACCCCTGCAAAAGTGGAAAAACTGTGGATATGTACAGTGGAGGTGGGGGCAGGAATCCCCAGATTTGCAAAGTGAGTGGCTGGGGGGCTCCCTGGAGGGAGGGAGCACGAAAAATGTGTGCCTGGTGGCAAGGCCCCTTAGCTGCTGCCCTGCCTCCTGAAGCAGCCACATGCACATTCACACAGCAGCCCTGCACTTACCCAAGCCCAACACTGCTGTGTTAGTTCTTGGGGAAGATGGGGTAGTAGAAGTCCCAATGGCCAAGTGCCTCCCAAAGTCTGTGGAGCAGGGAGCTTCAGAGGTTCTTGGCAACAGAGATTGCTGGGGTTCCACCTTCTCTAAGCCCCACACTGCTTAGAGCAGCAGAGAGCTCAGTCTCCAACCATCTCCCAAATCCTGCAGAGCAGCCAGCTTCAGAGATGCTTGGCAACAGAGATCACTGGTTCTCCAACTTCTCCAAGCACCACGCTGCTCTGCTAGTGCTTCAGGGAGGTGGAACAGCAGAGATCCCCTGTCATCAAAAGCCTCCCAAAGCCCACACAGCAGCCAGCTTTGGGAGGTGGTTGGCGGCAGCCATGGTGATTGCTGGTCCCCACCCCCAAAGGCTGTTGTGTGAATATTCACCAGGCAACCTTGGGCTTCAAGGGGGGTGGAGGCAAACCCATGATTAATCAAATCCAAAGATGTCAAGCCCATGAATGTGGGGGGTGGGGTCGACTGTAGATGTAAATTAAAACAGTAGACATAAACTCCTATAAGTCAAGACTGATGCTTCGTCATGCCCAGGATCTCATTAAACCTTTGTCAACTGAAAGCCTGTGACAGAACGAGAAAGACTGAGAAGGAGATGTAGCTCACACCCTATCCCACCATGCAAATAGGATAAGAGGTTAAATTGGTCCAGTAGTACAGCTGTATTTATCAGTGGGTGAAAGGAATTGCACACATGTTGGAAATTATGTTTCTATAGTGGCTAGATTTGTCTTCAGCAGATACCAGAGGCATTTTTATACATTCTGGTTCTCCTTGTGTCAAGCCACTATGGCATTTTGCTCTCAACCCTTTTCAATTTGGGCCCTTTACAAATTTGTAAGATTATTACATGCAAGGTTTGTAAGCCAAAACTGGTATTTAAAGTGGATTCAGATTCCCTCTCAAAGCCAGACAAACTAGACAGGGAAGAAGGAAAAGGATGGAGAAGAGCCTGCGATACAATTTTTGTTACTTTTGTGGATTAAAGTAGTTTAGTGGCATTACTCATTACTTTAAGAATAACTTCTTAGTTGTGCATTTGCAGTCATTATTACTAACTGAAAAGTAACCTTTTAGTTACATCATAATAATCTTAAATAAATGACCAGAAACAGCCACCACTCTCCCTCTCCTGGTTCAGAAGTGGATGTTGCACATTACACACACAAATTAACAGTGTTAACTGTCACGTTATGCTAACATCCTACAAATGTTACTGCAGAAAAGGTAATGTTATGGTACTTCATTATCCCCCAAAGTAACATATTACAGTAATATTACTTAGAATATATTACTTCCATGCATTGATTAGAAGCTATCATTGTCCAGAAAATCTGAGACATATTTTCTTCCCACAGTGGCTGTATACTAGGTTAACACCTGTGGTACACGTGAAGGATGAAACTTTTCTTCACCATAGTGGCTGAGTATTAGTATGGCATAGAACAGGCTGGGGGGAAAGACATATTACAGTAATATTACTTAGAATATATTACTTCCATGCGTTGATTAGAAGCTATCATTGTCCAGAAAATCTGAGACATATTTTCCTCCCACAGTGGCTGTATACTAGTTTAACACCTGTAGTACACATGAAGGATGAAACTTTTCTTCACCATAGTGGCTGAGTATTAATATGGCATAGAACAGGCTGGGAGAAAAGACATACATGGGCAGTTACAACAGGTAAATGTTTAAATAAAGGAAAGATATCAAAGAAAGTAGGTCACAACAGACACATTTATACCCCAATTGAGCTGTAAAGATCAAATCAATCTTGGTTTTACATTTTCTTTTGCTTTGTGAGTTCTTTGTGTGATTGTTCCTGTCCTTTAACTTGAAGCTTACGTCACTGGAATAGTGACGTCACTGTGGCTGCTGACAGCCACACTTAATTTCTAAGCCAGGCTCAATCATGTGCTCACTCAGAGCATCTTCCCTTGAGGTACATCCATCCGCTCAGAGGTTCCCCTTTGTGTCTCACTTGCCTCATGGTCTAGGCAAGGTATAAAACCTTTTTCACATTACCAGTCTCAGATTCTCATTGGCCAGTCCTGTGTCTGGTGACGTAATGTCATGATGATGCTATCTCAGGATGTATCCCCAGTACCTCCCCCTGTGGTTAATCCTTTGGTTACCTGCTGTTTCCTTTGGTTACCTGCTGCAATCACTGTTTGCAGATAATGGAAAATGTAGTCCTTGCAGCATGATGGGAGTGCCATCATTTGCAGGATGATGGGACTGCCATCGTGACAACTAGTAAGAAAATTCCATCCATGTTTTTAAAATTATCCAAAGGGGAAAAAATGGAAGACAGTGTACAAGGCAGTACAGAGAGGTAAAGGATCAGTGTTTCTGTTTCTCAAAGCTATCCTGCACTGCTGGAACATCTCATTACCAATGAAGTCTTAGAAGCCGACGTGAACCAGAGAAACTGAAAAACAGAAGGGCAGAGCTATAATTTAAAATGTGGTCTGCTCCAGACCATACACCTTAGAAAAGGAAGGTGTGTCTTGATTATCTGCCAATCTCTAAGGCACTTTTGGTATTTAACGATTTGAAGACCCTGTGAAGGTGATACAAACACCACATATGCCAATGGGAATTTACACCATACACGAAGGGGTAACATACACTCCAATCCCTTACTCCCCAAATGTTACTACTTCTTAAGGGTTTGTTTTTGTGAAATCATATGCTGTATGCTGTACAAAACATTAAATTTACAAGACCAATAAAGGATCATAGAAAGAGATTCATTTAATCCACATATTCTGTGGCATATATGCCGTGACAGGACTGCTCTTTACGGAAGCCTTATTGAAGCTCTTTCTCCAAAGAAACACAATTCCTCCCCAAATGTCAAAAAGTCAAATACAGGTAATTGAGCTTATCCTATGCTGCTTCACACCTCCATATATATAAGCTCCACTTTTGTTCCTCCATCATGCAAGGTCATTTCTGATGTGGCTTTTTCCCCCCCCAAGAGGCTTTGAAATTCTGTTTGAGATAATCTGAAACTCACTTGCCACAGAAAATGGAGCTCTGGTGGGTCACCCAGCCCTGCCCCCAACTAATGGAAGCCATGCCCACAACCTGAAACACAAAGACTAATAAAGGGGAGGGAAACACACAACAGCCCCATTGGCCTCTGCCAGAAGGAATTGATTTTCATTTCCTAGTTTTCAGAAAAAGATTTGCAGTGTTTTGAGTTTTAGTAAGCAATATATTCCAGAAGCCTGGAAAGAGCATCTTTTCCTTGACAATTGAAATGAACATTAAATGAAATCCGCAAAGCTATTTTCCCTTGCACAGTCAAGAGCTGACAGAAGGGGAAGCAGAGAGGTCGCATAAAAGACAAACATGAAGAAGCTGAGGGAGAAAGTGTGGAACAATAATCCTGAATTGCTTCTAAAATGCTGTAATGGAATTAGGGTCACCCTGAGAGAAACTGTCAGATTGAAGGAAATTTAATGTGTCTACCAATACTCTGCACATTAAAATCTGGAAGCTTTCTGTGCAATTAATTTCTGTAATTTTTTAAATAAGTCTAAGGTAAGCACCAGTCCAGGCCTTACCCCCTTTTTTCCCCTTAGTTGTGATTATGCCATCTTACCATACATGTTTGTTTTCAAATACGTGGTTTATCCTCGTGTTTTTTACAGCAGGGTAATCCACAAACTCCCCTCTGCTCTAAAAAAAGCTGATGATAATAAGAAATAGGATATAGTAATAGGTTATAGGTATTTAGTGACATAGTAATGTAGAGGAAACAAATAGAAAACTATGATGTTAAAAACTATATAGCGGGAAGGTTGGAAACCTATTTTAGCACATTTGTATGTATGTGTGTTTGTAGGTATTTATGTAGGTGTGTGTGTGTGTGTGAGATGACTGTAGTGGTTGTGTTACTGTCTTAATGTTTTTATTGCATGTTAAACTAATAAAAATTATTTTTTTTAAAAAAATAAAAAATCTGAGCCACACAGTGATCTTTCAAGATTACCTTGTAAACTTAACTCTGAGAGTTCATATTTATCCCATATTTAGTGCCAGCCCCACTAAACGGCAGTTCAACAATCTGTTTATCTCACCCCGCAATGTCTCACTATATGCGCAGCTGCTTAATTAGTAAGAAACTAGAGCAGCAGCACTAAAAACTGCTGCAGCAACAACAAAACAGATTTTGAGACCAAGATACCCTGGTTTCTGAGTCTTCACAGAAATCTGTTTTCAGATACATTCAGCACAACTGATCCATGCATATCCTGCTGTATTATCAATTATACTCCATTTCTGCACACAATTCTCTCACAAAGCCAAGGGACTTAGGTCAATTATAGGTCTATTCTGCACAACTGCCTTACAACAAAAGAACCCCAAACACTTAACAGATATTAATTGGGCTTGACAATCCTATAGTACTTTTGGTGACTCCAGAGTAGCAGAGGGAATGCCTTTTGCAAATTGGGTAGGTGGGGTCATGTTTATACAAATTATGTTCTCTCATCAACAAGGCAAGTGCCTGAAACCAAATAAAAATAACTAGATAAAATGAATAGTCAATCAGTCTGTCTCTAGCCTCCCCTTTCAAGTAACCATTTTGCATTTCTATTCACCAGCATATCCTGGTTTTACACAAAACCGACAGCTACAACTGCATGGTGTTTCAATGGATTTGTCTTTTCTGTAAAACACACAATTTCCATCTCCAGGTACCATCAGCACTTAACTGGGCATCTGATTGCTCTGATTCCTGCCTGTCACATAGACAGCAAGGAAAAATGAAATTGCCAACATTCAGTAGTGCTGCCAATTGCAGCTGATGCACTTCCATTTTGTCCCCCTAATGCAGTGATTCAGACCAATTTGCTCTGAATGGTATCACCTTGTTATGAAGAGCACCAGTGAGGATAGATAAAGGAAAAAACTGGAATTTAGATCCATACTTCAAGAGCAAACCACCCATCATGTGCAACAAAGTCCTACATTGATCTATATGCTCTAAGGATACAAGGTCAACCAGGTCACAACACCAGAAAATCTGCTATCCAGTTAGGAGGGAATTCTGTCCAAAAATACTGAGTGGTGCAGATTTTTTCCTTTCTTTCTAGATTTCTGTCTCCTCAACATGTCTCAGGACCACTTAACATATGACACTGACACACCCCCCCCAAATATGTGCACTATTACACACAAAAAAGAGCATAAGGAGTATTCTATGTCTATATAGCTAAGGTAGAAAACTAATATGCACACCCTGTTTTCAAAGAAAAAGTAAGCCTTATATGACACTTAATATAGAAAAGCATCTTTCCCCCCATGCATGGATATATCTATATCTAACAAATATGTCATTGTGCAGCAGCCCTGGGAAAAGTGTTTGGAGAAAGGGCTAAGAAAAAAAAAAGAACACATCCCACCATTTAAAATGAAGAAACATTAACTATTACAGTCATCCCTTCCTTTTCATGGCTTTCCCTTTCACAGTTTTGTGTATTTGCAGAGTCCCACCCAGCCTCGGCTCTTCCCCCAGGGAGGGGAAAGTGTGTTTGTGTTGGAGGAGGAGAACAGGCAGGTGGGGGCATGTGGAGGTTCAGCGATGGCCGCGGAGCTCTCCTGCCCCCATTGCTCCTTTGGCCAGCCTTCCCCCTCCTCAGAACTGCGGTAGCCGCTCAGCCCTGCCTCCCACCCGGCCTTGGCTCTTCCCCCAGGGAGGGGGAAAGTGTGTGTGTGTTGGAGGAGGAGGGGGGCGCACAACAGTGTAGTTTTTACTTTACTTTTTACTTTATTTGCGGGGGTTTTTTTACTTTCGCGGTGGTACTCTGCCCCTAACCCCCCATGAACAGGAAGGGATGACTATAATCTCAAAAGGTTTCCCAATGTAATAATCTACTATTTCAGCTCCATAAAACCTTTGGAGCTACTTCTCTTTGAGACAGCAGAGAGGAGCTACAATCACCTAGTGTAGCCCCTGCATCTAAATGGGCAAAATCTGAATCATCCATTGTTTTATTTCTGGTGCGACTTGGCTAAATGATATAAAATTAGCTAAGGAAATCTTTCACAATGTAAGGAGAACTTGAGAACTGAAACAATGTAATTTCTGAACTTGTAAGCAGCAGTGGCCACTGCCAGCAAAAATCAAACCATGCAGAAAATTGTAGCAACAGCAATTGGCCCACAAGGGTGGGGAGGGGAGGGAACACTAACCTCCCTCCCACCCACCCGATCTGTCTTCCTGCGCCCTTCCCTTTCTGGCAGAAAGCCAGGAGC
Source organism: Gambelia wislizenii (assembly GCA_030847615.1). NCBI lineage: Eukaryota > Metazoa > Chordata > Lepidosauria > Squamata > Crotaphytidae > Gambelia > Gambelia wislizenii. The sequence continues at coordinate 86,514,577 of JAUMIR010000004.1, read as the reverse complement.
ACACACTTAAATTCTACTAGACTGGATAATATAAAGTAAGAAAAATCATAAGCAATTTCTATCCTACTGGAGCCAGAAAGAAGACACCATATGCATGATTAATACTGGGGGGGGAAGGAAGAGTTGAAAGATGTGAACAATGTGCAGGATGAATATGGCGTCAGCAGAGAGAGGGCTTAGTATGTTGGGAACAACTTGTACATAGAACTCTGCAAATGCAGGCTAACAGACCTAAGAGAAATCCAGTCAAGACAGAGAAGATGTATTAGATGTGCAACAAGGGATAAGAAGATGATAAACTTGATATTATCAACACAAAATGGGGAAGAAAAAGGAAGTATGCTATTGTTAGAATTATGTGAGGTTTGTTTTATGTAAATGTTTGTTATGTTGACTGAGATGTTTACTGTAATTATAATTGTATTTTAATATGGTGGAAAAACTGAATAAAATGTTAAAAAGACAGTGATGATATTAGTAGGGAACCTTAATGTGACTGGATATTCTGAGAAAGTAGGGATCTTAACACTTTAATTCATGCCCTTATAATCTCTAGAGTTGACTACATTGCAGAAATAATGCCATTTGACACTGCTTTAACTATCATGGCTCCATCCCAAGGAATCCTGGGATTACTAGTTTATTGGGGCACTAGAGCTCTCTGACAGAGAAGGCTAAATATCTCACAAAATTACAAATCCCAGAATTCTATAGCATTGAGCCGTGGTAGTTAAAGCAGTGTCAAACTGGGTTGTTTCCACAGTGTATCAGCAGCCTAACCAATACTATGCTTGAAAATGATCCTACACTGCAACTAGTACAGAATGCTGAAGTTTATCTTTCTATATGGTTCAGATAATCAATGGCATATTTGGGCAGTTTTTAAGCACAAGTATTTTCTGAAATCAATCCCAGTTTCTTTGAACCCTTTCACGAACTGGGATTTCCAAAGTGAATCTCTAACTGCACTGTAAAAACAAGTGAGAAGACTGTGATCCAAATCCATTTGGGGAAGTGAGATCAGTGAAAGGTCATTATAATGGTTGCCTTGACGTTCAGGAATGAGCTTGTCAGAGCTGCATCCTCCTCCCCTCCCCACCTCTCAAGTTTCTGGGTTATGGTTTTGGTACGTGAACATCAAGCATTACAAGTCTAGAACAAGATGTACTGCAGCTAAGAGTCCAGGACAGCATTACTGGCTGAAGAATATAACTGCTAGCAGTTCAAGCCAGAATACTAATAGCGAAGAAGAGAATCCTCCTGGTCCTAGAATGCAGGTGATCCTAAAGAACTTTCCCTATGTCTCTGCCTCTCAGACTGGGTGACTCATTGCTGAAGACTCTTTATTCTTAGAGTTTGCTTGCTTGCCTACCTGCTATTCCCTCTCATTCAGGTGCTTGTCATTTATCGAAAAACTGTGGACTGAACAAATCAGAAAAAATGTTACTCCACATTTTTAGGACTGTTCTTACATTTTGTTTATTTATTTATTTAGATAGCTATACCCCACTCTTCAGCCACAAAGGCTCTCAGAGCGGCTTCCAAATTGTTAAGCAATAGCATTTTATACATCTATACCACTTTATGGTGCACGAAGCAGTTTCCAATTTGTGTTAGCTAATTGCCCCCACAAGCCAGGTACTCCTTTTACCGACCTATGAAAGGATGGAAAGCTGAGTGAACCTTGGAGCCCTTGGGATCAAACTTGCAATGTTGTGACATTTTACATTCTAGTAACTATTTTAGCTTTTTATACTATGATTGATTTATCATCATCCTCATCACCATTTATTTATTTATTTATTTAGTGTCATCAGTGTGCATGGTGCTTTACAAGTAAAACAACAAAAAACAGCCAGCCCTGCCAAAGGCATGCAATTTAATACAAAGACGCACGTGCACACACACACACACACACACACAACAATGAATTAAACATTTCCCTGTGAACACAATACATACAGTGATATGTAATTCTGTTTTATGTAATTGTTTCTTTTTTGTGTTGTTAAGAACTATATTCACATAGTAAATTATATATTATTATAATGATATTCTACTATCCCTACTCTGATTATGTATTTTGGAAGACACTTTTAATGCAGGATGAGACAGAATATACAGAATAAATACTTGTCTAATCAGATTTTTCAGGTAACATCTTTGCTGAAACAAGCAAATCATAGAATCATAGAATTGTAGAGTTGCAAGAGACCACGAAGGCCATCCAGTCCAACCCCCTGCCATGCAGGAAAACACAGTCAAAGCATCCCCAACAGATGACCATCCAGCCTCTGTTTAAAGACGTCCAAGGAAGGAGACCCCACCACACTTCGAGGGAATGTGTTCCACTGCCGAACAGCTCTTACTGTCAAAAAGTTCCTCCTAATGTTGAGGTGGAATCTCTGTTCCTGGAGCTTGCATCCATTGTTCTATGTTCTAGTCTCTGGAGCAACAGAAAACAAGCTTGCTCCATCCTCAATGTGACACCCCATCAAATACTTAAACAGGGCTATCATATTGCCCCTTAACCATCTTTTTTCCAGGCTAAACATACCCAGCTCCCTAAGTCTTTCCTCGTAAGGCATGGTTTCCAGACCTTTCACCATTTTAGTCGCCCTCCTCTGGACATGCTCCAATTTGTCAATATCCTTTTTGAATTGTGGTGCCCAGAACTGGACACACTATTCTAGGTGAGGCCTGACCAAGGCAGAATAGAGTGGCACTATGCCTTCCCTTGATCTGGACACTATACTTCTATTGATGCAGCCCAAAATCGCATTGGCCTTTTTAGCTGCCGCATCACACTGTTGACTCATGTTCAATTTGTGGTCTACTAGGACTCCTAGATCCCTTTCGCATGTAGTCTTGTTCAGCCAGGTCTCCCCCATCCTATATCTAGGGATTTTGTTTTTCCATCCTAAGTGCACTACCTTACATTTCTCCGTATTGAATTTCATTTTGTTAGCTTTGGCCCAGCTCTCCAGTCTATCCAGGTAATTTTGAATTTTGATCCTGTCTTCTAGGGTATTAGCTACTCTTCCTAATTTGGTATCATCTGCAAAGTTGATAAGCATGCCCCTAATTCTGTCATCCAAGCCACTGATAAAGATGTTGAATAGCACTGGGCCCAGGACAGAACCCTGTGGCACCCCACTGGTCACATCTTTCCAAGATGAAGAGGAGCCACTGCTGAGCACCCTTTGGATTCAGCCAGTCAACCAATTACAAATCCATTTAACAGTTAATTTGTCTACCCCACATTTTGCAAGCTTGTTTGCAAGAATGTCATGGGGAACCTTGTCAAAGCAAGGACAAGCATTATGGCATGAAATCCTTCTTCTTGGTTTTCTGTGTATTTTTTTGGGCTGTGAGGAAAACGGGCTGTGAGTGTTCTGGAATACGGCCTCACAGCCCGGAAAAAACCCACAAAAAACCTTTGGATGCTGGCTGTGAAAGCCTTCGGCTTCTACTTGGCTTAGAGTAGATAAACTTATTCCACGGTATATCTGAATATCCCACCTATCCCTCACAAATATTGTGTAAGTAAGGTAAAAGTAGGATAACTAATATAACAGACCATTAGTCTAATATAGTGCAGCATTAGGGTTCTGACCCTGAACTCAAAGCATACCAATGCCACAGAACCAGTTTAGAATTAAGGTGATATTTCCTGTTCTCTTCCTTAATGGACTGCTCAAAGCACCTCCTCAAGGGAAGAACATTTAACTAGGGAGAGAAGCTTTCACAGTTATTCTGCTCAGTTCTTCTTTTTAAGGCAATTCCACTCCCATGTCCAAGCCAGACATCAGACTGAAGTAGAGATGGTGGTAGCCCTCCACCAGAGGCACTGTGTCAGCACATAAATACAAGCAAACAACACATTTTATATGTTTATTTTGAGTTCTTCATGAGCTTATTACCTTCTTTCTGAACAGATTAGTGTAATACATAGTTACCATTCAAGAGCAAAACCAGGAGTAAACTCTTCGAGAACATGGCCTCACAGCCCAGAAAAAAACCACGAAAAACCTATGTATGCCGGCTGTGAAAGCCTTTGACTTCACGCAAAAACAGGTGTTAAAACACTGAAGTGGGAAAGTAGTAGAAAATAAAATATGAAAATGCCCTTATAGAAATCCATTATGGCACAGTATAAAAACCTGATTATAAGGGTCAGCTAAGTTTAAAAATGGACATTCATCTCTTCTGCTTCAATTTAATGGGCCTTAAGTATGAGTCTACACACAGAAAAAATGTATAAAGAGACAAGAACATTCTCCAAGTAAGAAGGGAATAAAATGCCACTAGTTAGGCTTCTTTAGCTTATGTATAAAGTAGCTAAAGAGAATATATCAGACCTATATAAAGCTATAAAACACAGAAAATTTCTGTAATGGTGTAATCAATACTACAGACAAAAAAAAAAAACTAGAAAAAAGAATGAGCAACAGCTGTATGTTTTCAAAAACAAAACAAAACCAGGACCCTTAGACCTGACAGAAAATCACAAATTGCCCACCCTTCTACCCAAGAAGAACTGAAATTTAGTAATGGAAAGCAAGATTCAATATACTCCTATCATTTTGTGATATGTTTTCCAGCAGCCCATATGCTGGAAACTAATGACCTACAACCTTTCCCTTCTGTTGTTTCCACTACTTTAGGACAATTTAACTTTTGATGGTAAAAGTCAGCTAAAAACATTCTCTATCATAAAAATATTCCCATCTGAGTGCTACTTACTATCTGCCTCCATTGATGACATCAAGCAGCACAGAACTACTGCTGGCACAACAAATACTGGGATGCTGAAGTTAGGCACCATATTCCTAAGTGGAGAAAGTCACCTTTACTCCAAGGCAAGCAGTCAATACATCCAGCGTCACAGATGAAGATTTATTCCTGCAAACCAAAGGAAGAAGAAAAAATGTATCAGACCAAAAAAAAGCCAAACAAGAAGACAATTTTTCTATACCAATGAGCAGGTGTCTTGTCCTATATTCCTGCTTACATTATGCTAGAAGAAAAATAAAGGAGAAGAGGAAGGTGGCACATGGATTGCTTACTTACTAGGTTTCATGTGACCCACACAATGGAGGTTCCCTTATTTTATTTCCGAAAAGTCTACTTTGTTGAAGAACATTTTTTTAATAGCAAACACTGTATCTCAAGACCCTTGGCTTTTGACAAGTCCTTGAAAAGGATGTCAGTAGCTGTTCCCCACTGCATGCCCATTGCCATCAGAGTATTCAGTCTTTAAGGAGCAGGGAGCAAATGTAAAATTATTATCACCAAACTGTAAAACAGTTAATACTCCATCATGTGTGCAACAAATCTACACACAGGAATGTACAAGTGTCCTGTTCTCCAATTTACCCCTTCACTGCTAGGTGGTGGTGGTGGTGTGTCTTCAACTAGTTCCTGACTTACGGTGACTCTAAGGCAAATTACCAGAGGGTTTTCTTGGCAAGATTTTTTCAGAGGGGGTTTGTCATTACCCTCCTCTGAGGCTGAAAGAATATGATTAGCCCAAGGTCACCAAGTGGGTTCCATGACTGTGTGGGGATTTGAACCCTGGTTTTCTATAGAGTCTTAGTCTAACACTCAGACCACTATACCACATTTGCTTGGTATCTTGACTGAGCTGAATCAGCAGGCTGGATGGGAATGTGAAAGTTATAGAAGGTATTGCTTTCTTCGTAAAAACCTAATGGACTACTTGTGAATACACACCCAGAGATGGGTGAAGAAAACCACATAGTGCATCCATGGATATGAAGAGATGTTAGTAGTCCCTGAAAGCACTACTGTAGCCATGTGAATTAAAAGTGAAAGAATCATAGAATCATAGAATCACAGAATCACAGAGTTGGAAGAGACCTCAAGGACCATCAAGTCCAACCCCCTGCCATGCAGGAGTACACAATCAAATCATTCCTGACAGATGGGCATTCAGCCTCTGTGTAAAAACCTCCAAAGAAGGAGACTCCACCACACTACAAGGCAGTGTATTCCACTTCTGAACAGCTCTTACTGTCAGGAAGGTCTTCCTAATGTTTAGGTGGAATCTCTTTTCCTGTAGTTTGAACACATTGTTCCGTGTCCTAGTCTCTGGAGCAGCAGAAAACAAGCCTGCTCCATCCTCAGTATGACATCCCTTCAAATATTTAAACATGGCTATCATGTCCCCTCTCAACCTTCTCTTTTCCAGACTAAACATACCCAATTCCCTTGGGCTCTAGGTGTCATCTCTCTGCCTACCATACTGGGGTTTTATGACAATAAATAAAATGGGTGCAGGGAGAGCAAAGTGCATCCCCTTGATCTCCTTGGAGGAAGGGGTGGGGCAAATATAATGGACTGGTAATAAAAAGATAAAATTGAAACTTAAAATACCTAGACCTTTATTGAAGAGCCACCCTATCTCTGCTCAGTGTGTCTCATAGTGGATCGACGAGGTGATCCTTTTAGCCTATGACTTGGTGATGCATCCTCCACCTCAGAGTTTTCGAGTGCATTCTATTAGGGCTGTAGCTTCCTTGTTGGTGTTGCTGCAAGGCTCCTCTGTCCAGGACCTCTGTAGAGCAGCCACATGGACCCAACCATCTAGTTTTGTTAAATGATACCAATTGGACTGCAAGGCTTGTACTGATGCTTGTTTCAGGCATGCTGTTCTTTCCTCAGTTCTTAAGTGACCTGACCCTCCTACCTCTGATAAGCTCAACTGTGTGAGGCACAGGGACCATGATGAAGAATAACAGGTTGCTTACCTGTAACTGCGGTTCTTTGAGTTGCCATCTGGGTCCTCACACAAACCCACCCTGCCTTCCCTCGTTCAGGTTCCCGTGCTACTGTTTGTCTGTGGCAGACTTGGAAACTAAGGGGAAGGTAGCTTGGCAGGCTGGGAAATGGAGCTCTTCACTCCTCTTTTATTTCATATGTATCAGAAACCCAGTGGACATTGATATTCACTCAAAGTTGTGAAATAGGTCAGAAAACTCTGACATGTTTGCCAATCTATTGTAGCATAAACATAATATTTGAATAGTCTCTCTTATTTGCTGATAATCTTTTTATTCACTGTTATAACTGTATTCAACTGTGTGACAGGAATCCCCCCATCCATTCTTTCTACCTCTCTGGGTAGATGTGGCATCCTGAAAGAGAGGCTAATCAATACATCTCAGAAAAAGTGCTCAGGGGTGCATTAGGCTACAGAGGGGAGGAGGCAGAAGACGTGGTGGCTGTTATACAGTTACTGGGGTCAAAAGAGACAGATGTCTGTTTAGCTTCGGAACTAGCGTATCGCAATTTTTGGGCCAACTGCAAACGAGTAAAACAGCAGGACCCTAACTTGTTGAAAGCCTATGAGATAGTCCCTTTGTTCCGAAGTGATACCAAAGTTCTTACCATTAGTTTTAGAACAACCACAACACCCAAAGAGGATGTGGCTCAGTGGGTTTCAAAATATGCCACCATCCTTTCAGGACCTGAAAAGATAAGAGATACTGCTGGTTTCTGGAATGGAGAGTACCGCTGTATTGTATCTTTCAAGAATGATGACCCTCAGTTCAGGAAAGGTAAAATCCCCAAATATTTTTTCCTAGGGGCTGACCAAGGGATCACCAGTTACAGCGGGCAGCTGGCCGCCTGCTTTCAATGTGGCTCTTATGAGCACCACAGGCGTACTTGTCACACCCCCTTATGTTCCCGCTGCGGAGCAAGAGGTCACCCCTCTGCCACCTGTTGGGCGAGCATTTGATGCAATTTTTGTGAAGAATTTGGGCACACCTATTTTTGGTGTCCCAAGGCCTTTTATAATTGTCAAGCTGCACACCGTCTGGAAAAGGCAAACCAGGTGGCTAGGTCTGGTAGAGAGAAAGCTCGGGAGAAGGAAGTGAGAACTCAGTCCCGGGAGAGAGGAGGTCAGTTTCAAGAACTTGATCGAGAAAGGGAAAAGAGGGAGGAAGAAGGTAACAAACCAAGAATTCAAAGATCGACAAGGATTGGAGGGAAACCCGAAGAAAGGGAGCAGACAGGGAGGGGAGAATGGAGTATAGAGGACAAAAGGAAAAGGGGGAAAGTGGGGAGGAAATCACTACAGAACGGGGAGTTGCATCTCATAGGTGAGGTGGCTCAGAAAAACAGGTTTGAATTGTTGATAAAAGGGGAAGAGAAAGAGGCTACTGGGGATGGTGACCAAGTTCCAGAGAGGAAGGAAGAGAAGCAGGCTGCTGTGGGTGTAGGAGAAAGTACAGAAAGAGAAATGACTGATCAGGAATTGCTTCAAGAGTCTACAGTCATGGAAATGGAACATCAGGAGAGCTTGGAGAAAAAGGAAAAGAAGGGGAGGCGTTTGCAAAGGAATTGGGGGAGAAAACGAATGAAAGAGTAGAAGAGATGGATACAAGTGAACAAGGTTGTTCTCTGACTCCAAAAGTTGGCTCTCAAGACTCCTTGATCCCAGAGCAGCTTTTGGTATCATACCCTTTGACCCCTGATCTCTCTAAACCTCCAGACCCTGGCCCCTTGGCTCCTGACCCTTTTTCATCCCAACCCCCTTTCACCCCATCCTCACCTCCCTCCATCTCCAACACTTGTAAGGCTATGCCTTAGGAAAATCCTGAGGAGGTAGAGGTGATGCATTCAGAGGAACAAGAGATACAGTCACCAGAGCTGTGTTGAGAAAGAGTGTGTTTAAAAAGAGAGTTTTAATAAGTCAGACTCTAAGCTAGATTTCAGTTAAGTTAGACTTTAAGTTAGATTTTTAATAGAAAAATAATTATTTCAATCGGTATGGCCAATATACTTCTGTTAGTTTTTTGGTTATTTATAACGGAGGCCTTAATAAATTTTTGGGTACATAAAACAATGGGTTCATTAAAAATTGCCACGTGGAATGTTTGTGGCTTGCGAACTGAGGATAGGTGCAATGAGATTTTGCCCTGCCTTGGCGGCCTGCATTATGACATCATTGTGCTGCAGGAAACTCATATCTGTAACGAACAACAGCGGAGCCGGTGTCAGAGATTGTGGACACAAGGACCTTCTGTATGGTCATATGGGGAGTGTGGCGGTTGGGGAGTAGGGGTCCTTTTAGGGCCAGGAACAATTTGACCATTGATTTCATGTTAGAAGTAGTTTTGGGGAGGTTGTTGGTGGTGGATTTTAGTATGGAGGAAAAGCAGAAAGATGGAAGAGTAGAAAAGAAGGCTTTCAGGCTGTGTGGGCTTTATGCTCCTATAAAATATGCTGAACGGAAAAAGTTTTGGGGGTATTTAAAAGATCAGTGTAACACTCGGCGGCATCTTATCGTAGGAGATTTCAGTAACAGGGCAAGGATGATGGACAGGAGTGCTTACGCAGACCATAAAGAGCAGACAAAGTTGTCCCTGCCCAAACCCCTGACAGCAGAGGAAAGAGAGTTGGAGTTTTTTCTAGAGAAGCAAGGTCTTAAGGATGCAGCTCTTGACGTGGTGAATGAGTTAGAATTTTTTCCTGTTTATTGCAGAAAGGCTTTTGGTTCAGATTTTCCCCCAATGGAAGGAGTTCGATTTACTCATTATCACAAAAAAACCTCAGCCAGCAGAATAGACCGTGTGAGGGCAGTGAAGGAAATGAAGGTGGAAAAGTGCACTGTTATGATCACTCCTTGGTCGGATCATGGGCTCTTGGCTGTAGAGTTCGGCATAGGTCAGGTTTACCCCAAAGGGAGACCTCTCTGAAGGTTGCACCCTAAATTTTTGGAAGATGTGGCATGTAAAGAACGCATCGCCTTAGCACTAGCCCACAGCCTAACTCTTGCTGACATGTACAAGGATGATTTGTGCAGGTGGTGGGAACGTGTGAAGCGCATGGTTCGGGCCACTAGCTGGGCGTACGAGACCAATGTTAATGGGAGACAAATTCAGGAGTATCATTTGGCCATTTATCATTTTTTGAAGTATCACTATCGATTGAACCAAGGTATTCCTTTTTCAGAACAAGAGCTTAACTGGGCAAAGGGAGTGATAGCAAGATTTTGCCAAAAGCAAAGACAAAACAGAAAGAGGAGTAAAAATTTCAGGACTCAAGGTGGTGTGGTCGATGTGGATGAGTGGGCAGGCGCCTGGAGTCCAAAGGCTCCTATCGAATTAAATGGCTTGAGGGCCTCTGAGTCAGACCCTATTGCATTTAGACCAAGTGAGATGCTGGATATCATGGAGGGATATTACAGGCAGTTATATGCTCGGAAGAACATAGATATAGAAGAGATTAAGGTTTTTTCCCAAGCTTTTTCAGAGGACCAGATGGGCACTCTCTATAAGGGTTTGAGTCCAGAGGACAGGAGGAGATTGGTCTCTCCTATAGAAGAACAAGAAGTTCATGAGGTCATAGTTCAGGGGAAGGGTAAGTCGGCCCCTGGCCCAGATGGCCTCAGTTGGAATTTTTATAAAGTTTACAGGAAGTGGATTGTTCCCCCTTTAACCATTTTAATTTTTTGTGGGATAATAATGAGCTCCCTGAGACGTTTTATCAAGGGGTCCTGATTTTTTTCTCAAAGGAGGGCGATCCTACCCTACCAAAAAACTGGTGCCCCATAGCTCTGACCAATGTAGACTACCGCATGTTGGCAAAAATACTGAACAATCGGCTGGCTAAGGTGGCTGATAAGATCGTGATGGAAGCACAGTTCCAGTGCTGTGCCACGTAGGACTATGGTAGACTCTCTTTGTTTGTTTTGGGAAGTGTTCCGACTCAGCAAGGAGGGAGCTTGGACTGGTCAAATCCTACAGGTCGACCAGATGAAAGCTTTTGACAATTTAGATCATACGTTCCTATGGGAAGCCCTCAAGTGGAAAGGAGTGCCAGAGAGATTTATTGCTTTAGTTAAATTGTTTTATAGGGATGCAGAGGTGGTTTTGCAAGTCAATGGTCATAGAGGAAAGAGGATTAAGTTAAATTCTGGGGTGAGGCAAGGTTGTCCACTGAGCCCTCTCTTGTATGTTATTGCTTTGGATGCTATCCTGTGTAAGATTAGTTTAGACAAGAGCATCTCTGGGATCCGAATCCCACGTCCGTTGGACAGTTCGTGGTTGGTTCGGTGTGAATCTGTGAAATTTGTTGCCCATGCTGATGATATGTCCCTCTTGGTTAAGGAGAGGATGGAAGTTAAGAAAGATTAAAGATGCTTTTGAGGCCTACGGCCGAGTTTCTAGTGCTCGACTTAACATGGAAAAGACTTTTTTGATCAGGATTTTTGCTGCAGAGGACAAGATGGCAGCTATTCCTCTAAAGGACATAGTTGAAGAAAAGGAAGGGTGGCAAGCAGAGCAAGAGGCAAAGATGGACAGGGTGAAGATCCTGGGGCTGAATTTTGCAGTGGCTCCCGAGGGATGGAAAGAAAATTGGTATCGCTGGTTGGAAAAAGTGAAGGAGAGGGTGGCCCTCTAGCAGAGATGGAAGCTGACCATTTACCAGAGAGCTGCTTTTGTAAATACCTACCTGCTTCCAGTGGCAGCCAACTTGGCGGCTGTTTTCCCGCCTCCAGATTCAGTGATTAAAGAAGCTGATCGGGTTCTCTTCAAGTTCCTTTGGGGGATGGCCACGTTCCCCCTGGCAAGAGCAGTGGCTTATGGGCAGGTAGAACAAGGGGGCTTGGACTTCCCAGCCCTGGGACCTAAGTTCATCACCATCTTTTCTGCCCAAAATTTTGGGAAAGTTTATCTGTTTCAAAAGGGTCAGATTCAACCTCAGGCTCGGCTAGTTTTGTTTTGTGAGTGCTGGATGGGGACTAGATGGGGAAAGACTTGGTGGGAGGAAGGCTCATTAAGTTTTAGGTTTTCTTTGCCTGAAAAATTGAAAGCACCAGATTTTTTGAGAGACTTTGTTTTTTACCTAAAGAAATATAGAATCCATGCTAAGGAGTTGAAGGGTGAAGACAGGCCAGGTCAGAGCATCAAGAGAGGTTTGTACAGAAAAATAGTGGAGGAGATTTATGTTAACCCGGGTTTGCAAAAACGTCAGGCCAAACCAGATTTGTCAGACTACCTAAAACACCACACTAGCCCGACTGAGTATTTCATGGACAAAAGGGTCCCCAAAAAGTTGTGGGACTTGAGGTGGAGGCTCTACCATCAGGTTCTTAATCTGAGGGGAAGGAGACCGTGGACCGCAGAGGATGAGAAGACTTGTCCTCATCTGAAATGTAAAAAGGCTGAGATTTTGAGTGGCGTGGCACAAAAGGAGACGATCAGACATTTTGTCCAGGAGTGCCCGAGTGCCCGGGAAACATGGGAGGAGGTGGCCCGGATCCTGGATTGGCCAGATTTGGCACAACAGGCTTGGGAGACAGTGCTTTCAGGGACTGAACCTCCAGAGGGTGTCAGGGGACCCAGAAAGTCAGTCAGTGGGTCAAAAGAGGAAGAGGAAGGAGTCTGGTTCCGTGGCTGAGAGTTTTTGGAAAGTGCCCTGGTCCACAGTGCGCCTGGTAAATCTCTATGTGATGTTAGGGTTAGTTTTCCAAAGACAAAGGGAGCTGAAAAGTCAAAATCTGCAGGATGTAAAAGGCACTGCTTATTATATGAAGAACATAATTGAAAATTTAGCTCTGAGTGAAAAAGAGAAATTGCCAAACCACCGTTGGAAAAAGTTTTGGCCATGGTTTAGTGAGACAACCCCAGCAATAACTTAAAAGGATATTTTAAATAAATAAATTTTTTATTATTATTGTATTTTTGTATAATTTTGTATTATGTTTTTAATTAATCTTCTATTATTTTTTTCTTTTCCAAATAAGTATAATTGTATTGTGTAAATATAATGTGATTATAGTGCATTTAGATTAAGAGGAAAAATGTATTAGTGTTAGGAAAGATAGTTTTATTTTTGTATTAGTAAGAAAAGAGGAAAACAATTAATATTATTTTTGTGTTATTGTTATGGCCTTTTGCGGTCAGGTGTATTTTTCAATAGAATGGTCTTATTCCAATAAAAAATTCCTAACCCCTAAAAAATTCCAGCCTCTGAGCAAGTGATAAAAATGCCCCCTTTTTACCACTGAGAAATGAAATAGAAACTCATATCAGAAATTCTATTGCAGAAGAAGGCAACCTCTGTCGAATTGTATTCATATCTGTGAATATCTAGAAACCAAGAACATTATTTTGAAACAGAGAAACCAGGATGGACATCTATTTTTTTGAGGAAGAAAATAGGTCTTGCTTAGCATTTTCAGAGCAAGAGGTCAACATAGCTGAGGTAAGACAGAAAAAAGAACCCACACTCATTTACTATATATACTCATGTATAAGTTGAAAAAAAAATTGTGCCAAAAAAAATCAACCTAAAAAACCTGGGGTGGATTTTCCTTGTTTTTTTTCTGGGCTGTGAGGCCATGTTCTGGAAGAGTTTACTTCTGATGTTTCGCCTGCATCTGTGGCTGATCTCTGAAGATGCCAGCCACAGATGCAGGCGAACCGTCAGAAGTAAACTCTTCCACAACACGGCCTCACAGCCTGGAAAAAAAACCAAGGAAAATCTATGGATGCCAGCTGTGAAAGCCTTCGACTTCACATTAAACCTGGGGTGACTTATATAAGGGTCAGTGCAGTACCTCCATCTGCTGCAGCACCACTTCTGGCCTTTTGTAATGCCTGCTTGAAAAATGGTGGCGGCGGCTCTCTGATGCTTCTCTGCTGCAGCAGGGAGAGCAGAGGGAGTCGGTGCTTCTTTTGTGGTAGGTTCTCCCCAGATGGACTAAGCTTTTGTGCCTTAGTCCATCCGGGGAGAACCTAAAGGAAGAGTGGACCCCCTCCACTCTCCTTGCCACAGCAGCAACTCTTTTGGCACTTCCATGCTATGGCATGGAGAGCAAATGGGGTGAGTGCTTCTTTTAGGCTCTCCTCAGACAGACTAATCTCTCATCTTAGTCCATCATGGGAGAACCTACAAGAAGTGTCAACCCCTTCACTCTCCCTGCTGCAGAGGTGGCTATTTGGCATTTCTCTGCTATGGTGGGGAGAGCAGAGGGGGTCAGTGCTTCTTCTTGGCTCTTCCCAGACAGACTAAAATTCTCACCTTAGTCTGTCCAGGGAGAACCAAAAAGAAGCCCCGACCTCTACACTCTACTCACTGTGGCAGCAGCTCTTTGGCACCTCCCTGTGTCCTATGTTCCAGTCAGCAAGTGACTCAGGAACCAGGTGGTTGGAGTGTAAGAGCTGTCGAGGAGTTCATTCAGTCTAGGTAAGACACAGGGTATCCAGCAGGATGAAGAGAGAAGCAACAGAGTGGTTGTCAGCTGGTCCAGAAATCTCTCAGCAAGTCAGCAGTCCAAATAAAGCCAGCAAGAAATAAAACAGTCATAAATCATAGCCAACCCAAGGTCAGGTAAACATGAACACTGAAAAGTACTGTTAGTCAGCAAGATGGAGGGTTGAAAGCAACAAAGCTGCCAGGGAGTGGCTGAGAGTTTTCTGGGCAGCTGTTTCAAGACACCAGGTGCCTAGTCAGGTCACTGTCTCTTATTCAACAACCATTGGGAACAACACAATATCATTTTGTCGCTCGAGGAATTATGGCGATGGGTCTTCAGTGTCTTCAGCCTCCTGATGGGGAGTAGGACTCCCCTCTGCCTCAACCCCCTGCTCTTCTGACTCAGAGAGAACACCAGCTTCAAGAGCTGCAGATTCCTAGCAATCTGCGTCCTCCTCTTTGTCTGAATCATCTGACTACAGATGGTGAGGTATGACACTCTATTGTGGAGAGGAGAGCAGAGGGGATTGGTGCTTCTTCTATGGTAGGTTCTCCATGGACAGACTAAGACTTCACCTTAGTTCATCCTGGGAGAACCTAAAAGAAGCGCCAACCTCCCCCACTCTCCTCATTGTGCCAGGAACTCTTTGGTGCTTCTCTGCTGCAGAGGGGGGATGGTGTTTCTTTTATATTAGGTTCTCCTGAGATGGACAAGCTCTCACATCAGGCCACCCTGGGAGAACCTTAAAAAAGCACCAATCTGCTCTACTCTACTCCTCCCCCACATCCTGGTTGTCTCCTCCTCCCTCTCCCAGGTCCCATTCCCTCCATCTGCCTCAGAGACCTTCGCACCACACGCCCGCCCTCATCCTGCTCTCCCATCCCATCCCCTTCCCCCCTCTCACCCGAAAGAGTGAGCACCTGAGGGAACACACGTGCGGCCTCAGCAGGTCTAGGGCCTTCATGTCTTTTCCTTCTTATCTCTATCTCCACATGTGTTTGCACACATGCACACACAGGGCAAAGGGCTTTTTTGAGGTCTGCCCTCAATTAATTGCTTAGTGACCCTGAGTTCTGGCATTATGAAAGTGTGGGTTGAGGTGGGGGGGGGGGAGAAAGAGAAAACTTCTTCCCTCTTTCTCCCCACCGTGATTTCATTTGATAAATCACAAATGCTCCCTTTGTACTTGCCGCCCTGTCCTCATTTCAAAAGCCCGCCAAACCCACTGGCTTTTCTTACTGGGGTGTTATTTCTGGTTCACAACACAGATTAAAACTAAATGTAAACAATTGTTATAATAAAAAGTTTTAAAATTAAATAAGCTATCCTATAAAAACAGCACTAATTTATAACAATTTTAAAACATTTAAAACACACACTGACAATTAAGAGTACAGAAGCACCATCAATAAAAATGAACCCCTCCGCAACAACTAGTTAAAACCCAAAGCCTATACTGTATAAATAAAAATGCATTTTCCTGCCAGCCTAGAGAGAAAATCAAACGTTTCTGAAAATAGGGCAAGATAACCATTGCAAGGTGGTTCAATTGACATACATATTCACTTTCCTTCTAAGTAAGTTGGCTTCTAAGAGTACAGTCCTAAATTCTCAGGATGACTTACAAAGCAAATACCTTTAAGACCATTTAAATTTTTTAAAAAGAGCAATTTAAAACAGTCTTAAACATATAACAATATTTCAAACAATTTAAACAGTTCAAGTATATACTTGAATATGTATATACTTGGGACAAAATCAAACCAACACCTCAAGATGGTGATGGCTTTGCACAGAGCAATGTTTGTGCCAAAATTACATCAAAGTAAGCATCAATTAGGCCTCCAAGGGGAGTCATTCCACAACCCAAGCATCACAACAGTGAAGGCCTTGTCCTATGTTTCCACACAGGGTACTGATCCCACTTGTAGAAAACAGAAGAAGACAATTCCAGCAGGTCTCAAATGCTCAGGCAGGGATATGCAGGAAGAAGTGCACGATCAAATATCAAGGTCACAGACCACTTAGGGCTTTAAATGCTACCATCAACATCCTCCATTCATACCAGTACAGCTAATACAATTCCTTTCAAATTGATGTCAGTGTTCCTGAAGGTACTCTTCTCAGCTGTTTAGCAGGAGCATACTGTACTAGCTTCAACTTCTACTACATCTTCAAGGGCAGCCTGGTGCACAATGGACTGCAATAGTTCAATTGGGAAATTATCAGGTGACTGGGGACAAGTTATTCTTGTGTAGCACTGGCCATAGCTAGCAGTCTAGTCAAAGCTGGCCTTGGGTATTCCAACCTCTGGATTCCAAATGGGCCTCCCATGACAGAGATGGTTCCAGCAAGCTACATACTTTCTCCTTCAGGAGAGATGCAATCTCACCTAGGGCAAGGTATTTACCCATATCCCAGACCTAGGAACCATGAATATGCACAGCCTCCTTCTTGTCAGATTAATCCAGTCTTATTACAATATCCAAACACCAGTTCAGTAACTTCACTGTGTGTTCTTGCATGGCAGGGGGTTGGACTGGATGGCCGTAGTCGTTTCTTCCAACTCTATGATTCCACTGCCTCATCTGGCTTAGATGACAAGCAGAAGTAGAGACAAAAGTCATCAGCATACCAATGGCACCCAACCTCCAAGCTCCCAACAACCTCACCCAGCATCTTCATATATATATTAAATAGAATGGGGGATAGAATGGAACCATTTTACATCCCATGGCTTATAAACAATGGGGCTGAACAAAAATCCATCAGTGTCACTTTCTGTCCATAAATTTTGATTTGGCTTTAACAGCCATGCAGTTATTGACTTCTCCTTTCCTTTGTCTTGTGGCATGAGCATAGAACTTGAAAAAGGAAGGGTTGCTCGCTTTTGCACTGGCCTTCTGCAGCAGACACTGAAGTCCCATTGAAAGGAGAGGAAACATTCCTCCTGTCAAGGAAGGGTTGCCTCTTTCTCCTTTGGCTTTGATGAGAGGCAGTAGCAGCAAAAAAGTACTGTTGCCAATTTCTGCAAGAAGGAGAAATCTGTGTGTGTTAGTAATGTGTGTATATCAGTGGTGGCAGCATGGAGAAGGAGGCTTTTCTTTCTCACAAAGGCCCAAGGAGAAATGAAAGAAGCCAACTCTCTTTGAAAGGAGAAAAGATTCTGTTTCCCATTGGGATCTGCAGGAGACAGCAGAAAGATGAGATCTTGTAGGTTGGAAGAAAAATCACTCTGCCCCAACTTTCTTTACCAAGAAGAAGGCTTCTTCCGCAAGCATGAGTCACTCACTCCTGGCAAGAAGCTGGATGACTCTGTGAAACCTTGAATATGATACTGGAACCACAAAAGCCATATAATCAGCAATGAGAGTTTAACATACCGTACAGTAAAGATGGAAGAAAAGGCAAATTTTCAACAGAAACATTTCTGACATACCAGCCCAGAATATGACAAAACTTTCATTTTAGCTTTCCTTATAGCAGCTGGCAGAATAGCCCCCATTTGATGCAATGCTCCCTGTCACGTCCATCATCCAGTCCCTGTCCATCACTGGACAGGGAAGGAATAGCCATTTCCCTGCCCACTTCTTTCATTCATGGACACTGGCACTGATTTGCTCCTTCCCTGGGCATCTCTTGCCTATCCATGACTTAGTTGAGGAGTGGTTGTTCTCAGTCAGCACCACCTCTCAAGTCCAACAGGAGAAAACCTAGCCAAAAAAAAAAAAAAAAAAAAAAGTTGTCCTTTTACATCCACCTCGATGAATGTATGTCACTATGCAGAACACCAATGGGGAAAGAGAAAAGGCAGAATTACTCAACACCTTCTTTGCCTCAGTGTTTTCAGAAAAGGAAAAGGGGGACCAACCTGAGGAGAAAGGAACAGAGGACACAATAGAGGAAATCCAACACAGAATAAGCAAAGAGGTAGTACAGGAATACCTTCTTAATCTAAATGAATTTAAATCTCCAGGACCAGATGAACTACATCCAAGAGTATTAAAAGAGCTGGCAATGGATCTCAGAGCCATTGGCAATAATCTTTGAGAACTCCTGGAGAACAGGAGAAGTCCCAGCAGACTGGAGGAGGGCAAACGTTGTGCCCATCTTCAAAAAGGGGGGGGGGGAGAGGATCCCAACAATTATCGTCCAGTTAGCCTGACATCAATACCAGGGAAGATTCTAGAGCAGATCATTAAACAGAGAGTCTGTGAACATTCAGAAAGCAATGCCATAATCACAAAAAAGTAAACATGGGTTTCAGAGAAACAAGTCATGCCAGACTAATCTGATCTCTTTTTTTGATAAAGTTACCAGCTTGGTAGATGAAGGGAACGCATACCTTGATTTCAGTAAGGCCTTTGACAAGGTTCCCCATGACATTCTTGCAAACAAGCTTGTAAAATATAGACAAGTTAACTGTTAAATGGATTTGTAATTGGTTGACCGGCCAAACCCAAAGGGTGCTCAGCAGTGGCTCCTCTTCATCTTGGAAAGATGTGACCAGTGGGGTGCCACAGGGTTCTGTCCTGGGCCCAGTGCTATTCAACATCTTTATCAATGACTTAGATGAGGGAATTAGGGGCATACTTATCAAATTTGCAGATGACACCAAATTAGGAGGAGTAGCTAATACCCTAGAGGACAGGATCAAAATTCAGAATGACCGGGATAGACTGGAGAGCTGGGCCAAAGCTAACAAAATGAAATTCAATACGGAGAAATGTAAAGTACTGCACTTAGGGTGGAAAAATGAAATGCATAGATGCAGGATGGGAGAGACCTGGCTGAACGAGACTACGTGCGAAAGGGATCTAGGAGTGCTAGTAGACCACAAGTTGAACATGAGTCAACAGTGTGATGCAGCAGCTAAAAAGGCCAATGTGATTTTGGGCTGTATCAATAGAAGTATAGTATCTAGATCAAGGGAAGTAATAGTGCCGCTCTATTCTGCCTTGGTGAGACCTCACCTAGAATACTGTGTCCAGTTCTGGGCACCACAATTCAAAAAGGATATTGACAAATTGGAGCATGTCCAGAGAAGGGCAACTAAAATGGTGAAAGGTCTGGAAACTATGTCTTATGAGGAGAGACTTAGGGAGCTGGGTATGTTTAGCCTGGAAAAAAGACGGTTAAGAGGCGATATGATAGCCCTGTTTAAGTATTTGAAGGGGTGTCACGCTGAGGATGGAGCAAGCTTGTTTTCTGCTGCCCCAGAGACTGGAACATGGATCAATGGATGCAAGCTCCAGAAACAGAGATTCCACCTCAACATTAGGAGGAACTTTTTGACAGTAAGAGCTGTTCGGCAGTGGAACACACTCCCTCGGAGCATGGTGGGATCTCCTTCCTTGGAGGTCTTTAAACAGAGGCTGGATTGCCATCTGTCGGAGATGCTTTTGATCAAGATTTCCTACATGGCAGGGGGTTGGACTGGATGGCCCTCGTGGTCTCTTCCAACTCTACAATTCTATGATTCTATTATTCTAAGTCTAGCTGCTCTCCTGGGTTACCCAGTGTAAGACTTTAGCTATTAACATCACTCATTGTAGGATTTGTTTTCTTCTTCTGTCATGCACAGTCAACATTCTCTGTCCCCTACCTTGTATTGGTTTTTAGTATTGCATTAACCTGAGCAGGGCTATTGATGACAGGGTGACTTGGAGGTCTCTCATTCATAGAGTCGCCATAAGTCAAAGTCAACCTGATGGCAGTTAACAACCATTTCATTAAAGTTACCAATTGGCCTAGTCAGCTGGATTTTACTGTGTATTTCCACCTTCAAGGGTTAAACTAATTCTCATGTCCAAATCGGACTTCATTGAGCAATTTACAGAAAGGATGAGGTAGGGCTAACCATTAGGAAGATAGCTGGCTGTCCCTCTTTCCTTCTTAAGTAGAATGCTGATCAGCCTTCCTGATTGGGTTAGATATCTAGTAGAGTGGGGAATGGTAGATTTTAAAAAGAGAAAGATTAGTAGGTGCTCATGTGCTCATTCCAAAGCTTGGAATGTTGTGCATTTTAACCTGGTCACCATGATCTTTATAATTATCACCCCCTATTCTTATAATAGTCTATGTTTATGTAACTGACATAAAAGGTACTGTTCAAAAAGTTTAACTCCTATCCCCCCCCCCCATTCATCTGCACTGAGGAGAAAAAGAAATTATCTGTAGAACACCAGACCTGGCCATGGGTTTTTTAAAACACCACACATATACCACAAAAAACACCTACGGTGCTCAAGTTCTCTGCTATCGCAAATTACAAGTGTTTCCCTTATATCTCAATTATACCTCACCATTTTTTGTACATCTTGATCACCAAGGGAACTGTGTCTCACTAATAGACTGATTCAAGATAAACCTGGATTGTAATAGAACATCCACAACTAATGAGTTACGTACCTCATAAAAGGAAACAGACTTTTATAATTAACACACACACACACCTTGATCATAAGGGAAGGACCTTTAAAAAGGGGCACCTTCTATCAGTTATCTTCAGTTTGGTCACTGCTTTGCTACTGATGTTGCTCACTCTTTCCAAATTTTACCTGTCCTGGTATGATATCTAATGGGGATGCAGAGTGTGCAGCCTCTTGGAAAGGCTTTCAGTAAAAATGCTACTGAATTTACTGAAGGAATAAAGTTACTGCCAGTTGATTTTTCGATCCATTCAGGCATTAATGTGCTGAAATGTACACTTCAAGTCATTATGATCCGATTCAACAGTCATACGCACACATTTTACAGCACTTAGAAGGAAAGTAATATTAATTCTGTTGGTTGCCAAAGCTTACATTCCTGAAGGCAAAAGTTTAATGGAGCAGGGGAAAGAGAACTAACAAAGTAAATTTAATTGTGTGAGAGGGGCCAAGAAAGTTTTACAGTATTAGCCTGTTTTCAAGACAAAGCAAAAATTAAGTAAATGTTCAGCATGGTACAAGTGCATTTTTTTCCTGCAGCCAGAAATAAATAAATAAATAAAAATAATCAACCCTGTCATCCTCTCAGAATTGTTCAACTAGCCCACAGTACCTTTGTATCAGCAATATTTTGCCATCCCCATTTCCCCAATCTTTAAGTTTATGTTAAACATAAACATGGAGGTACTTACTGCCATTAGAGCCATATCTCATAGGGTACAGAATTTCTAGGGATATGGAAATATAAGACCATGAAAAAGAATAATAAGTTTTCATTATCCCTCAAACTGTGCTCAAACAATAACATGTAACATTCCATTTAGTCTGGTGGGAAATTATGTCCTTGCATGTTCCTGCATGTCCTCTGCCTACATGAATGTTGTTTCACCTGTAAGAGGGACAGATCTGTTCCCAAGAGCCACCAGCACTCCAGATCTAGCCTCAATTTTTCCTGAAGCTCACACATAGCAAAACACAGCATACCCTCCCACTATATACACTATATGACATCCATTGCATATACTATATAACATCCATTTTAATTTCCATAGTTCCATCCTATGGACTCCTGGGACTTTCAGTTTAGGGAGGGGTATTTCAAATTCTTGGACAGAGAGCTCTAGTCCCTTACCAAACTTCTAACACTGGGATTCCATAAAATACAGTCATGGCAGTTAAAGTGGAATCATAGTGATATAACTGTGTAGAATGAAAGTCCCCATACTAAATGCAATTGGGCATAGCACGGGGAGTGGAAAGAAAAAGAGAGAGGAATGGCAGGTGCATTCTGATGCATATCAAGGACTTACTTTGAAAGATACATCATTTAGAACAACAACAACAGGCTTGGGTGACCTGATATAGCAGGGACAGACCAGGGCAGAATTTATTTATTTTTGGATAAAATATCTGTAGATAAAACCATATACAGTTGTCCCTCCACATTCGTGAACTCAGCATTCGCGGTTTTGATTATTCGCGGTTTTGGGAGAGCCCCCCCGGGGCCCCCCAGAACTGTGACACGGGGCCTCCGGAGACCCCATGAAAGCCCTGGGACAGAGCAGGGAGGGCCGGGGAGGCCTCCACGGGGCCTTCGGAGACCCTCCGGAGGCCCACTGAAGGCCTTGGGAGGGAGGGGAGAGGGCTGGGAAGGCCTCCATGGGGCCTTCGGAGACCCTCCGGAGGCCCGGCGAAGGCCTATGGAGGGAGGGGGAAGGACCGGGGAGACCTCCATGGGGCCTTGTGAGGCCCCACGAAGGCCTTGGGGAGGACCGGGGAGGCTTCCGCGGGGCCTCGCGAAGGCTTTGGGGGGGAGGGCTAGGAAGGCCTCCGCGGGGCCTTCGGAGACCCTCCGGAGGCCCCACAAAGGCCTTGGGGTGTACTGGGGAGGCCTCCGCGGGGCCTTGCGAGGCCCGCGAAGGCCTTGGGGACAAGGGGGGATGGCTGTGAAGGCCTCCACAGGGCCCCACAAAGGCCTTGGGGGGAGTGGGGAGGGCCGGGAAGGCCTCCGCGGGGCCCCGCAAAGGCCTTGGGGGGAGTGGGGAGGGCCGGGAAGGCCTCCGTGGGGCCTAAGAAGACTCTCCGGAGGCCCCGTTGAGGGCTTGGGTGGGAGGGGGGAGGGCTGGGGAGGCATCCACGGGGCCTCGGGAGGGTCTCCGGAGGCCTCGGGAAGGCCTAGGAAGGGAGTGGGGAGGCGGGGGAAAGCGACTATGGGGCCTCTGGAGGCCCCATGGTCGCTATGGCGCGGGAGGGGGGCAAACAATATTCGTGGATTTTTCACATTCTCAGGGGTCCGTGGAACGTAACCCCCAAGAATGTGAAGGGACGACTGTACTACTATAGTCAGGAGAAGTAGATATCTAACCCAATTCTGGCTACTGCATTGTAGACAACAAACAAGAATGATGATAGCTCAGGTTTTCTCTCATGAAAGGAGAATGGTCAGAAACTGTCTGCTTTGACAAGCTCTTTATTTTAACTCTTCAGTTTCAATACCTCTAGTTTTTAATGATGCACATTCAACAAAATCCTTCTGTGTGCATATTTTAATGAACATAAAAATTAAAAACCTACAAATACTAAAACCACAAACATTTTCCTGCATTTTAATTGTTGCTTGTTAGTTGCCTTTACAACCTGTGACGCCAAGCCTCCCTTCCCTCTCCCTTGTGACCCAGGGGCCTTTCTCTCCCTCTGCTGCCATCAAATTCGGGACGCCTAGCCACATCACGGCCAAACTACGTTTCCCGGTGAGGTATAGCACATGTACTTAGGTACAGATGTACCCTGATACTTGTGAATTAATTGTCAGAGAAGTCACTCATGACCAGACTGCATGTCATAAATTAACATAAAAAACGCTTTATTGTTACATAACATAAACACAACTGGTTTAATAAATCCCTTTCCCTGCACATAAATTCCTTCTAAGCCTCTCCCTCTCCCTGGCTGCATTTACACGGGCAAATATTCCCCTAAATATACCGCTAAGATTGCTCATTGTTCCCATGGATCGAGCCACAGTATCGCCTTATTCAGAAGGGGGGAAGTCAAAATACCCAACTGTAGCGTGACAGGGGATGTCGCTACTTTTGCCGGTTTATTTGAAAAGTAGCGCGACTTAGCGCATTATTGATAGTGTAAACAACCATTTCACTAAGGGCTGTGTGAATTACCAGCAATCTTCCTGATACAGTTGCAGCAGAGCTGCACTGTGATTGGTTCTTATGATGAAGGGGTGGGCTGGCTAGAAGTGGAGCCAGGAGGGAGACTCAGTAGTGGTAGGAAATTAAAAATCCTTCCTTTCTTCTGCTTAATAGATGAGCCGGCTTGCTTTCAGCATAATTACTGTTTCAGAGAAATATCATGTGTGTGTGTGTGTGTGTGCTCGCTTGGGAGAGAGAGGGAAAAGCACAGCTGACAGAGCAGAAGGAATCAGCTGCTTGTGTGTGTGTGTGCTGCTTTCCTTCCCCTCCCACTGCCTCCACTTTCATTCCTCTCCGTCTTCTGCCTGGCTTTAATGATATTGATAGAGCTGCCTGGCCATCCCCCCCACCCAACCTTTGTCTGTGTAAACTACAGCTGAAACTCATCCAAATTAGCCATAAATCAGAAGAACTATTCACACCTATTCTGAAAGGACGGAAATCTGGAATTTCGCTCACTTTATTCTGTCGTGTAACTTGCCCCTTTGTCAATCAGCTGTTAAGCAGGGAGAAAAAACCTTCCGTTTGGAATTTGATTTGTGGGCAGGGAGCTGGGGGGGGGGAGAGGCAAAGGGTGACATTCTTCGTCCATCAGCTGTTAAGCACACGGAGTTGGGGCCAGGACAGACATTCCTATGGCATTCCTTTGTCTCCCCTCCAATACTTGGCCACGCCCCCACCACATTTGGCTGTGTGAATCTCAAAGCGAAAAAAACCAAAGAGCAACAAAATACAGCTCTTTCCTCCATAGACCGTGTAAACTACCCATCACTGGTGCGAAAAAGCGCTAAAGCACAATTTATCATAATAAAACCTGCTGTGTAAATGCAGCCCCGACTTCACACTCTCAAGCCTCACTTAAAACAGAACTTCTCTGAACTAACTCACTCTCTCCTGTCTCACCCACTTCACCCCCAGATGCCCCTCCCCTCTCTGCCTCCTCACAAAGGATTGTTTCCTGAAGCCCACTGTTTCCATTGGCCCACCTAGCCGTCCATCACACAACCAATGAAGAAGTTACCCTCCCTTTGGGGGGGATAAAGTGCTGCTTCTAGCATTTAGGAATCCTGAATAATGAGTACTTCAGAAAGCAAAGTTTCCCTAAGCAGTGAAAACTGGTTGAAAATAACAGCATCTCAATTAGACCAGTCTGGGTATATTAAGTCACCCAGTAATTATGGAAGAAGGTTGTACAGCAGCTTTTCTCCCTTGGAAAGAGAACCAGCTACATATGCTACCTCCAGAAGAAAGATACTTCATGTTGAAGGCCGCATGCTATGTTGAAGACTGTATGCTTCCCTTCTTCCCTTACTCCATTGCACGGTGCAATAAGGGAAGAATAACAAGCTGTTCTCCCACACTGTCTAGAATGGAGCTTTGGATTACAGGGTGTCCTTTGACAGGACATGCTCTAGCTGCACAAGCTGACAGTTGCCCTTTCAAGACAGTCTTTCACTAAGTGGAAGAAAGTGGGGGAATGAGATCACATGCCGCGTTCCTATCTCAATTATCACATGCCCATTTAAAGGTCAAAACAGAATATACACACATGCAACACTTTATACACATACACATTATGCACCTACAGCTGTACACATCTAGGTTCTAATGCAACAGTCATATTAACATGTGAGAGATAGGAACAGGATATAGCATACAGGATTCTGCTTCCCACTCTGTGTGTGAGATTGCATAAGTCTGTGAATGTTTTCAAAAACCCACTGAATGAGGGTCCACTTCTTCTCTCTCCTTCACCTAACTGTTATCTCCTATACAAGAAAGTAGGTGGAGAAGGAGAGAAAGAAATCAGGATTTAGCTCTGCTACAGCCATCCAGCTGGACAAAAAACATTTCTGATATGTTAGTAGAACTTGAAAATTGGAATTCATTCTACAGGAGAAGACCATCAAAGTAATATCACAAGTTCCTTGGAGTGATCATCGTTTTTTTTATTGTTGCCAACATAAACATTTCAAACTTTTGCCAGCATTTATAGACCATATTCACAGACCTGGGTTTACTATGTATTCCTCTAGACTATGTCCTGTGTTGCTAGACGGCAGTTCACCATGTGTGTTTTTACAGTCTATGCTAGGAGTAGATGGAATTCTGTTTAATGTAGGGTTGAACAAAGTGACCTGTGGGCCGCGTGTGGCCTGAAGAGCTGTATTTCTGGCCCTCAGTAGATCCCAGAGGTCAAAAAGAGGAGGGCAGGTTTTTCAAAAAAGGTTTTTGCTCCAGAATGCCCCCAAATGCTCTCTAGGGCTGTGGGGGGCATTTTATAATGTTTGGAGGCCTCTTGGCCTCCCCAGAGGTCAAAAACATTTTTTGCAATTTTTTCCAAACCAAAAAAAAGTTGTCCCAAATGTCCATGGGGGGTGCACTTCCACCACAATTTTGTGGCCCTCTTGGGCCAATTTAGGTCCAGGAGAGGCCCTTTTTGAAATCTCAAACATGGTGAAACTGCCCCCATGCTCACTAGAGGGCATTTGTGGGCAAAACATCATCATCACCACCATCATTACCATCACAATCATCTTGCAGGAGCAGGTGTGACTCTTCAAGGTCTCCTAAGGGGCTAATGCCTCACCCTTCCATAGTTGTCCACCCCTGGTTTAAAGCCTTTATCTCTGTGATTGTTAACATTGTTGAATTGTTATCTGTATGGACTGTTGGTCTGAACATCTTCTGAAATTTTTACTAGCTTTCATAGATTATATTTATGCAAACCTGAATATACTATGTTTCAAAATTGTTAGCAGTTCACTGTATCTTTATTTATTCATATTTAATTTATATATTATTTATTTATTTATAGTATTTCTGTACACTTTAAAAATTCCTAAAAGCAGTTAAAAACTCAATCAAAGAATCCAGTTTTAAAATAGGTAAAATAGCAAATTACAAGCACTGAATGCCATGTCGACCATGTGGCCACCTGCTGGAAGCTTAAAAGAGATGGGGCCAGCCTAACTTCCTTGGGTAAAGAGTTCCACAGTTGAGGCACTGCTACAGAGAAAGCCCTTTACATGTACCCACCAACCTAACTTCATGAAGGGTTGGGGCACGCAACAGGGCCTCCTATGAAGATCTCAAATTTCTGGCAGGCTCATATGCAAGAAGTCAGTTTTCAGATATCTTGGCCCCAAGTCGTTTAGGGCTTTTTAGGTCAACACCAGCACCTTGAATTGAGCTTGGAAGCAAATTGGAAGCCAGTGTAGTTCTTGCAGGACCAGTGTTATATGGTCTCTAAAATGTACACCTGACACCACTCTGGTTGCTGCATTTTGCAATAGTTGCAGCTTCTAAACACTTTTCAAGGTGTCTGTACTATGAGACTATGCTATAAGGAGCTGGTATGCTATTTAGCCCTGCATTCCTGTGGTTTTGTACCATTATTTATTACAGTATGACCCTCATATCAATGGGGGATATGTTCCTGGACTTACCATGGACAGCAAAAACCATGGAGAGTAGCGAACCCTATTTTTCCAGCAAAAGCATACCACAGAATCGTGCTGGAGGGCCTCCAAACGTCTAGAGAGAACAGCCTTTCTCAACCTTTTTACCCTGGATGAACTCTTGAAATAATTTTCAGGTCTCAGGGAACCCCTACCTAAAAATTATTATATCTACACCTAGAAAAATGTTTTAAAACCACATCTCTCAGGAAACCTCTAATGACTTCTCAGAGACCCTAGGATTCCAGGGAACCCTTGTTGAGAAATGCTGGAGAATGCCTTTCTAGGCATTTGGAAATACTCCAGTACAACTCTATGGCCAACCTCCACTGGAAGTTGACCACAGAAACGTGCAAGAGGACTTTGAAACTGCTTAGAGCAAACATGTTTTTGGACATGGGGTAAGTGAAACTGCAAGTACCAGTACCGTGGATATGGTGGTCATACTGTATTTGCATAGGACATATAATTGATATTGTTGTAATAATTTAATTCTGTTGTTTTCAATTATTTGTTTAATCTCTAACTACTGACTTGATACTTATGCTATATATTTCCATTTTGCTCTATTGGTTTTTGTACATTATTCCATGTTTTTTTAGTACTAATGCAACGCACCATGTTACTATTTTTTGTATACATATTTATTACATCATGTATTGTTTCAGTTATTTCTTCTAGGTGTTTTCATTACTTATGGTCTTGTTTAGCATGAGTTTAAGTTAGGGAGAGACAAATTAGCCAGACCCATTATTTTTGCCACAAAGCTACCTGAATGACTCTGGTCCACTCTCAGCATCCGAAGATGGAGAAATAAACTAGATGAACGTAAACTTTTACTCAATGTCTAAGGTATTTATTTTACCAAAAAGAAAAAAAATCCTTCAATGTAAACATTTCCAAAACATTTTACTGGACAGCAAACAATAACATCAGAATTAACGGGGTGGGGGTTGGGGTGGGGGGACAACAGTAGGAAAAAAGCATAACCTTAAAAGAGCAGTCCCAACACCTCCCTAGTCAGCCACTCTTCTGTCAAAGTATATGGATCACCAGGAGCAGCTCTTCTAGATTCCTATTAGCACAATTATAATTTGGAAGGCAACATGTGGAACTTTCAACAAAATATTGCACTCTATAGTATCCTATGGTCAGTTTTTTATATTTCTACTTCATTTCCTTCCTCCTATTCCTCTCAGTACAACTGTCAGTCAGCATTTCATGGCCACCAAGTGCACTCATAGAATCACAGAATTGTAGAGTTGGAAGAGACCACGAGGGCCATCCAGTCCAAACTCCTGCCATGCAGGAAATCATGATCAAAACATCCCTGACAGATGGCCATCCAGCCTCTGTTTAAAGACCTCCAAGGAAGGAGACCCTACCATGCTTCGAGGGAGTGTGTTCCACTGCAGAACACCTCTTACTGTCAGAAAGTTCCTCCTAATGTTGAGGTGGAATCTCTGTTCCTGGAGCTTGCTTCCATTGCTCCGTCTTCTAGTCTCTGGAGCAACAGAAAACGAGCTTGCTCCATCCTCAATGTGACACCCATTCAAATACTTAAATAGGGCTATCATATCGCCTCTTAACCGTCTTTTTTCCAGGCTAAACATACCCAGCTCCCTAAGTCTCTCCTCATAAGGCATGGTTTCCAGACCGTTCACCATTTTAGTCGCCCTTCTCTGGACACACTCCAATTTGTCAATATCCTTTTTGAATTGTGGTGCCCAGAACTGGACACACTATTCTAGGTGAGGCCTGACCAAGGCAGAATAGAGTGGCACTATTACTTCCCTTGATCTAGACACTATACTTCTACTCTGTCCTTCTTCAGCTGGGAAAGGGATTTTCCCAACATTTCTTCTTTAAAAAAGTATTTTTTTGAAATCTTAGGTTTCACTGCCCCCCCTCCCCCGCAAGGCTGCTGATACCCCCTCTTGTATGTGGATTGCTGTACTTTATTGGCTATAAGTTAAGAAGTGAAGAGAACTGAGCTCGGTACAAACAAATGAGACCTGTTCAGTGTTCTAGCCCAGTGGTTCTTAACCAGTGGTCCACGGACCCCCAGGGGGCTGTGATGTCCTCACAGGTGGTCCACGAAGGCTTGAAGACTGCTTGGCTTACCTCCTGCCCACAGTGGAGCAGCCATGTGACAGGAGCCAAGAAAAGGCTGGCTGCTCAATCTATTCCAGCCACAAACTTGCAGGAAGAAGCAGGAGAAAATTCTTCCCTCCAACTCCAGTGCACTGGAGGGAAGGTGTGTTGTTGTTGTTGTTGTTTTTGTTTTAAATCTTGAGTTAAGTCTTGGATGTCTGCGGCAACAAAAGATATTTAAAGGGTGTCCTTGGTAAAGAAAAGGTTAAGAGCCACTGTCCTAGCCAATGCCCCAGGACTTCTTTCAAACTGTTCCATTCTATTCATAAACACATACCACATTAGACACAGTTCCATGCTCACTGAGCATGTGCCATCCTCAGGCTCCACTGCAGCACTTAAGATATATTTTTAATAATGCTTTATTTTTGTTGGTGTGGTATTCATTTATTTTATTGTTACAAACAGGTTTCCCTGAGCCTCCTGATACGGGTCCTCTTGTGTGGGAGTGGTGGCTTTTGACTGATTATGCACAAACACTTGGAGTATTAGTATGTATTAGTATACATGATGATTAATAGCAGAAGGTTAAAAGTAAGGGAGTTTGTAAATCCTTCTCCTATAAAGAACATTTTATTGTATTCTTTCATTTTGCATTTTATTGTTTAACAGAAGGGTGTGGTAGGAGCATAAGCCAATGTAAGGATTGCTTCCCAATACTGCAGAAAAATGTGTGCCAAGTTCAAGAACAAGAAACAAACCACACACTGGCCACCATAAAAAGTCTTACAGAATTGTATGCTCCCTCCTTTCACTGCATGCTACTGCTCTCACTTTTTGTTATTATGGCATTTAGGTGAAGTGACAATTTTAGAACTGACCATTTTTTGCCAGCCAACTGCTGTAGCATATATCTTCAATAATGTGACTCAATCCTGCCAATCTCCTTGGCACAATTGGAAACACGGACCAAGCATGTTGCATTCTTCTCTATTCTGCCAGCTACCAAACTGCAAGTTTCACAACATCCATTTAATAGCTAATATACAATAATGATCCGGCTCCAAAAGGTCCATAGGAAAAGGCCAACAAAGCATTAAACCTTCCAGTTGTGTGCTATTTCACTCATTAAAACTCTTAACTTCATGGGCAAGAAGGGTCAAAACTTCAGCTACAGCACACCGTACTGAAATATTTATTAAACTATTACCTTGAGACATTTCTAGTTAACACTAACTCTACAAGCTCCCTACCTCTAGGGACTGAAAAATTATGGCATGAATCACCAATTTATAAAGTGCTTTTTAGCAGAGTTTATGCTGTTAATTGCCAGAAGAACACATCAGAAATTGCAAGTGTATTAAAAATAAAATGTTAACAAACATGCTCTGCTATCAATAACTTTTTCTTTTATGCTGTTTATCATTTTTTTTCTGGACAGATGAAAGCTTTAGGCAACTACAGAGAAGACAACAAACCAGCTCTTTAGGTTTTTGTTTATTAGAGGCTTGGGTTTACTCATACAGCTTTGAGAATCTTGAACTACAGGAGAAAATCTTTTGAACCGTTTAATGCTAAGCTAGTAGACTGCCAGAATAAAACACAGCCTAAAATCTTTATATTAAAAATATCCCCAGAGTCACATGAGTGCAGCCATCACAACTTATTTGTACCAAAATTGGTTGAGTATTTGTATGTACCATAGTCAGATTAAGTCTTGAACACAGTTATTGCTGTCAGACCATGTTCAATGAGAGCAAAGTTAACACCTAAGTACTAAGAACACTTTTTGCTAAACATCATTAGATACAAGATCTTTTCAAAACACAACTATAAATAGCAGCCTACAGAAATCTGGGCTGGATGAGATTTTGAGAGGCTAACGTTAACTGGAGCTGGTAATACATTGCTTGGAAGTTAGTAATGCCTGCATGCCCTATCAGTCAGGCTGTTTTTACCATTAAAAAAAAGAGATCTCCTTGAAAGTTTAAGGCAACTAATTGGTCTCACAATTCACCTAATGCTGAAGGAAACTGAGAATTCTCCCTGCAACTAATTCTACCCAGCATGAAACAGGTAGCTCAGCTAATTGATTTCATGGAATCCTCTATTCAGTGAGTGAGTGCAGCATCAGAGCACTGAGCAAAAGGAGAGGAAGAGAATTACTGAATGAATCTGTGCTATTTCATTACTAAATGACTGCTGACAGCTGGGCAGCCCCATTCCTTGCTCATGACATTCTGCCAGAAGACCCAACAGCATTTTATAGCAGGGACAATTGGGACATTTTTTACTGCATTACTTTATTCCTCCTCCCCCCCTCAGGAACTCTTAATAGATAAAATAGGTACTGCATATTATTACTGTACTCCATATCTGAATAACTCTGTAGTAGACAGATACAGGACACAGGTTTGATGTTAGTATCTGCTCTAGTAATCATTACTGTACAAAATATACTGCAGTTTTCCTCAGATGACCTACAGGACAGAAAGCCTCTCCAGTTACAAGTTGGTGATTTAAAGTTACTATGATATCTCTTGATAATATTTTCAGGTGAAAAAAATGCATTTGTAGTCAACTGTATAGGGCTATATTGCATCATATACTAAGCAGTGTGGAATACAGAAGTACCTTAACTGTCTTGAAGATAAAAATCAGTCGGAAAATTACCAGAGAGGCTCTTGATGTTCACAAGAGAGGGGGGAGGGGGAGGGGGAGAGAGGAGCTCATTTAGGAAACATGGGAAAGCCCCTCCCACTTTTATATTTCAAATCTCTTGTACCAGTCGACACCCATATTCATAGGACCAGTATTTGGGGTTCATAGGACCAGTATTTGGGGTTTCACTTATCCACATCAGAAAAAAAAATGCATTTCCTCTCTAAGCATTTTCTAGGTCCTCCAGTACAATTCTATTGTATGCTTCCACCAAAAGTGGGGCCAGAAGTCATTCATTTCAATAGGGTTCACTATTATTCACGGTTTCACATGTCTGCGGTAAGTCTGGGAATGTCCCCCCCCATGGATACAGGGGACACACCTATAATTACTCTTCTAAAACATCTATACCTATGGCAAACACATTGGTTCTACACACAGAGTAACAATTATGAATAATTAAGAGTGTGTGCACGTGTGCATCTTCAAGTCACCTGTTGACTTATAGTAACCCTATGAATTTCATAGGCTTTTCTTAGGTAAAGGTTATTTGCCATTTCTTTCCTATTAAATATAGCCTACAACACTGGGTATTTCTTTATGGTCCTCCACCCAGGCACTAACCAGGCCTGAATCTGCATAACTTTCAAGATTAAATCTGTTGCCTTCAGGATATTTAGGCCTCATTAAATGGGATTCTATAATAATTACATACAACAAAAGCACAAAGCTCTTGCTTTACAAAAATAGGCGGGTGGGTTAACTAACCTGAGTTTAATAATACAGCTATAAAAATAATGTTTTAAAAAGCAGACACAAATAAATTCCTTATTACACACTGCTGGTTCAGTATTTAATCCATGCTTCCATGGCACATAAAGATATAAAGGCTGGAATCCTGCTGATATCTTACACATGTGTAAGTTCCACTATGGAAAGTGTTGGACATTTTTGTCTGATATGAAATATGCACACTCAGTTCAAGGCTACAGAAGTGGAGTTGTGCATGTGTGCCCATGCAAACATACACTATGAGTGGATGTACATTCACCGTTTGTTGTACCTGTTGTACTATGCTGCCATTCAACATTAAGAGTTGCATAGCACCATTAATGTATAACTCACCATGCAGAGATTTTTCTATACACAATACTGATAAAAAACATCAGCCAAAATATTTTATTTCAGAGTGTGTGCATGTGGAGTATGTATGTAATTGTGTGTGTGTGTGTGTGTGTGTGGAGTCAGGCTAGGTAAAAGCCTCTATGCCGATGAAGATCCCCTTTGTTTGCCCAAATATGAGGAAGGGGAGCGTTTGATTGAATCCCAGTCCTTCTCAAGCTTTGAAAACAGGTCTTGGAGTTTGGTTGCACATGTGCTCTTCCTTCATGCCACTGGTGGATATCCCTGGAAACAGAAGGCAGCACACAAGCATGAGCTCTGCCTCTCTACCTGAAAGATTATTGTCATGGAAAAGAAGTGAGCCAGTGGGCAAAGGAAATCAACTTCTTCTCAATGACTCTAAGAACTGAGTGGTACCTTCCTCATGGTACATTTAACTGCTGGATTCTGTGGGGCCACTAGGTGAACAGACTCTGAGTAGGCCTTGGTGCTCTGCTAAACTTTGAATCTAGTGTGCATGGCTTAAATCCAAAATGGTGTTACTGAAGAAGAAGGTGTAAAGGAAAACAAAGATTACACTGCATTCTGATTCTTTGGGGGGGTGGTTCATATATTAAGTAAAATGCTTACACTGGGCATTTCCCATTCTAAAAAACCCTCAAGGTGGCTTAACAACATGACAGTAAAACTATTATAGTTCAATAAAAACAAAATCACTAAAAAAAAAAAAAAAGACAGGAAAGGACGTCAACATGAAACAATCATAGAGAGCAGCAATAGTAAGAGAAACCAAATTATAGTTCCAAAGCCCTGCACAGTGTATTGTTTTACCTTGTTCCAAAACACCATTAATGACAAGACAAACAAATTTATCATGGCAGATTGTTTCAGAACCTGGGTGTCACAAATGAGAACTATTCACTGATCAGACTTCTGGAAGTGAATAAAAATAGAGAAGAATTTTCTCCAAAGATCTCAGTGGCTGCACAGGATCATAGAGGAAAGAGGAAGCTTAAATACTATGGTCCTAAACCATTTATGGTTCAGCATACTGAATTGAATTTAGAAATAAATCGGAAGCTGATGAAACTGATGTGACAATCATGTGATCTATATAATCTGCATCATTTATTACTCTTGTAGCCTCATTCTGCGTGTTGCAATAATTAGCTTGGATATTACTAAGAAAAAGGTGGCATTTTGTAGCCATTTTGAGTGTAATCCAACATGGGGTTTAAATGCTGAGCTGCCTTAATTTTCTGTTGTCTTTCACTTCTGAATGTACACTGAATCAATTATCTCTGATTCTACTTCTCATTTGAACTAAACGTGAGCTTCTCTGTAATCCCCAAGTCAACTTCATGGTGACATCAGCTAATTGTTTTGCTAAGACTCTTAAGTGGTCAATTCACATTCCTGATTCTAGGCATTCTTCACTGTTTAATCCACATACTAATTAATCCTTTGTTACACTGGGAACTTCTAAAAGATTCTGGAGATCACTCCTGTCACACAAGGGACTGTTTTCTTTCTTCACAATGGTGATATCTATGTGGCTCAAACTGTCAGTTTTATCTCATTTAGTCATAGAGATTCCTATGGGGGCTCACTGATGCATTCTCTGACAGAGAGAGGAGTTTGCTCTTGTTAATCTACTCAAATCTATACATTCTTGTAAATCCAAGTACAGCAACTTCTGATTCCTTGATGAAGTATGACAGTTGAAATGATACCTTATGTTTCTTTTCTATATTCAAATTTAATTGTTTTCTAAATAAACTGTACCTTTGTTAAATGGTTCCTGGCTTATCTCAGGTTGTTCTACTTCTCATCATGAAAACTGACTGGCCTCGTCTCATTTGTATTAAAATTCACTGTGGATGGGATCTGACAACAAACAGTACATGGGTTCACCCAGTGACAGGAGTTCTTTGTTCCCATCTGACATTATATTCACAAAGTTTTCTTCAGTAATTAAGAACTGATAAACACAGAAAGAGCTCAATACCATATATCCCACTATCCTTAAGCTCATCCATGTTGTCAAAGTCCAACAATTCAGTAATCTGCAGGAAGAAGAAGAAATGCCTTCCAAACATGGGTATCTCTTCACTTTCAAGATACAAACTTTGAACTATCTACTGGCAACAAATTTGTAGGTCTGCATGCATGCACTGTATGATCTATATTAATGTTAAAATGTGGTAACAAGAAGATTGATATTTCAGGATATCCTTGAGAGACCACTTGTTTTCCAGTAGAGTTATGAACACAATATCCACACATGGAGCTACTTGCATGATTCTAAAATATACATAATGTAACAAGAACAAGGGACAGCAGTCCATCAAAACATGCAGCAGCCTCTATTACTTGAACATTAATGGACATGCCACTATACTCAATAAATAAAGCTGAACTATAGCCAACTGCCTCAGAACTGATCCATTATTACCTGGTCAATGAAAAGTATAATGTTTCTTCACAGACTATTCTATTACAACTTTGCAAGGAAGAATAATTAATCAAAGCTGTATTGTAACATATAAAATGAAAATGGCTTTAAGATGTGCCTGTACACACCAATTAATTATTAAAAAGGCATTAGCTAAAGCTTTCACCCATCATTTACAAAGTTGAGAGTTGGATGACACGCCATTCATTCAGCTAATGCAGCATAGCTCACCCATATTCATCAATCCAAGCCAACAGGAAGATCATCCCTTTTAAAGCCTATAGGCACATTACTATGCTGCAGCCAGCCACAACTACCACCCACTCTCTGAACACATCCACAGAAATGATTTGAGATATCAATGCATGGCCAAAGGATATGTAGTATCTTAGAAGCTACAGTGAGCAGGTAAATCCTTGAACAAAGTCCAGTTCATGAAAAGCATGCCCTTTCTCAATTAAAAAGCAGCCTGTTCTCCCTCCATTCTGAGAACGCACATGATAGCCCAAATATGAATTCAGCATTCAACCATATTGTTTTAAAAAATATGTCTCTTTGAATTAATCAATGGAGGTACATGGAAGTAACAGAACATTAAAAAAAATCTGTTTAGCAACATAAGAACAAGATGCTCTTGGAGTATAAAGTGAATCCTCACTTTCTGAAATGGTAAAGCCACATAAACAATAACAGAACACAGCACAGCACCACCCATGAACTACAATATTCCTTCTAAATGTGACCTAAGCTTTACTTTAGTTGCATAAAATGAAGGCTGATTATCTATTGTGTGGATGCTAAATGACCTCTTAGTATAACCAGAACAGATGTGTTTCATTCAGAAATGGTCACTTAAGGTAATAAATGTAAAACGATTATGGTGCAAAATAAACACAAGAAATATAGATAATTTCCCCCACATAACTGCAATGGTGGCAAACCAGGCTTAGCAATAACTCAAACACAACTTCAGTTTTTAGGATTAAAATTTACAGAAATAGCCAATCAAAAGCATCTTCCACATTATACCATAAAAATAGAGCAGTTTGCATCTCATCTTCTACATCTCAAAAATGCACTTTTATGAATACAAATGGTAACAGAATTCATTCCATCTATGTTAATATCAGGCATCTATATAAAAATCTGCATTTCATTTCTTGAAAGATTCCTATTTGTACCAGGAGTGCCCAACAGAAATGCTGTGAGATTGAGACTCCAAGCTGAGATCCATTCTAGCTCAGTCTGAGGAGGAGAGCACTGCTTTTAATCATAGCCATAGAAAGTTCTTCCAACCACATGCACATATAACTATATTGGGGGGGGGGGAGAGAGAGAGAGAGAGAGAGAGAGAGAGAGAGAGAGAGAATTGGAAGTGTTGATCTTTTAGGTTTGTTGTCAATTAATGCCTCAAAAGAATAGCTTACTAAGCAAAGGAGTGAAATCAGATTGAGCATACTCCTGTAAGAATCCCTTCTCTCCAAGACAGATGTCAGGTTGAGGTTTGCATAAAGTGCAAACAAAATAAATCATAGCTACTTGCCTTTCATTTCCAGTGTGACCTCCATACTTTACACTAATATTTTGAAGCACTGAAGCATTAATACTTTGCAAGCAACAACCATGAGGGTGAAAAGTCAGGAAGAAAAATGGCATGAGACTATACTTTGCAAACATTTGTTCTGCTTCAGCTCTTGGCTCTACTAGATACTCACAACAATTTCATAAATGTTTTCTACCATGCAATTTGGAGTGCTCCTGGCAATACATATTCATATTTTTAGTGACCTACTCTAACATTTGGTTCATATGAACAGAGAGTACTGCCATCAACTTATTCTTTATCCTACAATACAGAAATTAGTTCGCCAGTCAATCACACTATTAGTGATACAAATTTCATAGGACCAATAATGGGATTGGTTGGTCAATAAATCTGTTATCTGTCATTTACATAAATGTGACTCCAGGGTCAGGGCTAGATCCTGCAAAAGCTGTTCTACCATCAAGAGTTTGATGATGCACCAGCAGAAGATAGCATGTTGTGCTCTCGAATTAATGAGAAGACTTGAATTAACATTGCTTTCCCCAAGACAGCTGATGTGCTTATATGACAACTCAGAGGATCAAATCATATGCTACTAAGAATGAAAAGTAACACAGATTACCCAAGTATTTGAAATTATAGTTGCTTTATTTAGCATACTTCACTCCACATCTTTGATTAAGTATCATTATATTGAAGCTACTACCAGTCTGCTCTCTTAGATATAAGCACATGGCAACATTTCTTAGAAAGATGGTCAGCATAAGTCCTGCACATTACAGAAAAGGAAACTAGACAATCTTAATATAAGATGGACAAAAGCAAAATTTTAAGATTAGTTTTCCAGAAATAATGTTGGATGACCAGTGAAATTACATTCCACATACATGAAGACTACTGTGCAAAGATAATTGTAACAACTATCACAGACCCTTCTGTGACAGGTAAGATGGAGAGATCCTCAAAGCTGGCAGGGTTGAGAGTGGTGAAGAACCTTAGCAATCCACAGGAGCAAAAGTTACCGGTATACCAAAGGAGGTGAAACTGTTCTGTGTAAACTGTCTACTCCCATAATCACCACCACAGTCAATAGAGATTCTCAACCAGGGTTCCGCAGAACCCTAGAGTTCCGTGAGACATCGGTAGAGGTTCAGTGAGAAATATTGACAAGACCTGTTGGGCTTTAGGACCCAGCTCTGTCCCAGTTGCCTCCACCAGCTCCTCAGAGCTCCTTTCCATGCAGCATGCAGTCTGAAAAGTGGGGGTGGGGGAGAAAAGAAGAAGGAGGGGGGTTGCATGAAGGTGTGCAGCCTGCAACCTCACCCCACAGAATCAGGATTTATCTGTGCATGTGTTTAAAGTGAGTTAAATCTGTGGGGTTCTGTGTGGAGCCTTCCAGCCTTGTAGGACATAGTTATATGGAGCCTCCAGTACTAAAAGCAGTGTGTGTGTGTGTGTGTGTGTGTGTGTGTGTAGGGATGGTGAAGAACAGGGTGCAATTAATTCCATCACCTGAGTTTCCCTGCACGGTTCGGCTGGTTAGTGTAGAATGGAATGCTTGGGTTCTTTTGTGGACTCTTTTAGTCTAATAATGCATCAAGGTCATGTGAGTCCATTCTGACACACATCCTGTTCCACAAGGAAAACATGGGGGATAAAGCAGAGGGTCCTTTAGAAAGAGGAAGCATTTGCTGCCAGGTCTGACTGGGATTGTGGATGGAGTGGGAGGAGACAATGCTTTCTTAAGCAAGGAATGTTCAGAGGTGGTTTGCTATTATCCACGGTTTTGCATATGCACAGTGGGAATGTATCCCCTGTGAATACAGGGGCGGGGGGGGGCAACCTGTATTTCCAGACAGAAATTCAGCAGTCTCAGCAGACACAAAGTGTTTCTGTTGAGGTTGCTATAGCAGGGTTTCTCAATGAGGCTTCCCTGGATTCCACAAGAGTTCCATTAGAGATTGTGATTTTAAAAAATAATTAAAAAAAAAACTATAGATATAATATTTTCAATACAGGGGTTACCTGAGACCTGAAAAATCACTTTAAGGGTTCCTCCAGGGTAAAAAGTTTGAGAAAGGCTGGTCTAGACTAAGGGTGCATCTACACTCTAGAAATAATGCAGATTGACATCACTTTAACTGCCATGGCGCCATCCTACAGAATCCTGGAGTTTGTAGTTTTGTGACGAACCCTAAGAAATTAGGGTGAACGTTGGAGTCCCACCTGCAATGCCAGTGTCTCCTTGAGATTTGGAGAATTATAAAAGGAGGCCTGCGAGAGGAGGGTAACTTAGGGGATCTTTTCACCTATGTACACCAGTACTAACCACAGAGAGCACTCCAGTTAAAGTTAAACGAAGTATTTAATTTGAATTAATACAGGGGATATGCTAACATACAAGAAGATATACTCTCAAGAACCATACGAGGCTACTGAAGAGAAAGGTGGGAAGGGTTGGATAGATACAAGTCAGGGGGGGGGAGAGTGATAGTTATCCATCTCAAAGAAAGAGGTCTCTGCAGTGGAGGGACTCAGACAGCATCTGAGAGTGGCACAGGGGAATCCAGTCCCTTGCACACAGAAACAGAGAATGGTGGGGGCCGTCTGTGACACACACAGCTGTGACACACACGGCTAGGGTCGGAGTTAGGATATTTATACCCTATTTCATATCCTGGAGGGGTGTGCTAATTATGACAAAGCCTGAATAGCTTTCTCATGGAATGGACAAAAGGGTCCAGAACAGGCTGATTGTCTTAGCTCTGGATGGTCACTGATTACATGTTTGAAAGGATTAGCATAGACCCATTAATGACTGGGTTTTCCACATAATCCTGTCTGGGTTTTCATGATCCTAGACACGTTTGAGAAAGGCTGGTCTAGACTAAGGGTGCATCTACAGTCAACATGATCCCGAAAAGTGTCCAACGTGTGTAGTTATGAAACCTTGTGGGAGGGGTAATAGGGTATGCTAACATACCAGCACTTTTTGAAAGAGAAGGCTAAAGGCCTTGTAAAACTACAAATCCTGGAATTCCACAGGATGGAGCTACAGCACTTAAAGTGGTATAAAACTGCATTATTTCTACAGTGTATATGTACCCCAAGTAATGATAGTTATCTTCCTAGCTTCCCCTTCTAAAATATCTATACATGAAGAAAACAATTAATTGGATTTCAGAATAGCACTTTCACTAAAAATGGACTATAAAACTGCTAGCATCATCACTTCTACAGTTCTTGCTACAGTAACAGTTAGAGGTTTTAAGAGAATAACTAGGTTAAAAAACATCATTTTGCCTAATCTTTTAGCCCTTCAAATGATAAAATTATCATCTCTTAGCCAAAAATGTCCAAATACTACAGTACCACAGTCAGAAGCATGATGTTTTAAACAAAGTTATTAACTAGCTGTTTAAGGTATTAAAGGTGCTGGGGGGGGGAATAATCGCTAAAAATAATTCTTTCACAAAAACAGCTGAGGGATACAGAATTCTGGCTTAATATAATGATAATCTACATAAATCCTAACACCAGCATCAGAAACACCATTAACACCTTCAGAGTAGCACTTTTAAAATACGTGTCTAACTATTACAGAAGAATAAGAAAACTTCATTTCTGAGGCATTTCCAGCCAAATCCCAGAGATCAAAAGAACGTAAATTATATGCCTTGGAGTAATCTACCTTCCAAGCATTTTGCCTGGTATTTAGAAATTGATGCATAGGCAGAAAATGGGAATATAGCTCAGGATTTAAACCACAAACTGATCACATGATTGCAACCTATGATCTTAAGTGTGCAGTTTTTGAATATTTTCTGTTATAACCATCTCATCACCAAGCTGCAGAACAGTTGTCTGGACAGCATTCATCTTCAATTGTATACCGAGACATGAGCTAAATTCTCTGTGGGCCTTGTATTTCACCTGTTAATGGGAACACATTGAAATAAGCTAAAATGAGACATGGCAGATGGAGCCATATATTCTGCCCATCTCCTGAGAACAGATTTGTAATGCAAAACACTGAATTCAAGATGCGACCAATGGATACAAGGAAGCAATCAGAACCAAAATGATTAAACAAGGCCCAGGTCTCAATATGGCGCACAGAATGCTAAACAGAAACAAGGATGCCCAAGAGAAGAACAAATCACACTCTGAACTGCAGCACAGAAAAGATTTCATTTTCAAGATTACCGTCCTCTTCTAAAGATCACAGCACATCAAATAAATCACCACAGCCAAAGATATCTGCATCTATTAATGAGTGGAGCCCAACTGGATGTCTTTAGACAAAATAAACTCTCAGGATCAGATTGTTTGTTTATCTGAAACAGAATAACCTACCTACATGAAGGGTAAACTGACTCTCCTGCTTCTCTGACTTTGTAGTTTCTACATCAGGAACCTAACTCTTGTGGTAACAGCTGCTTGCAGCTTTTCCTGCTGGAGCAATCTTCCTTATTCTCCCTTCAGATGTTCTGAAATATTTTTCCTGACCATTGGCCAAGTTGACTGGAACTGATGGGAAACGGGAATCCAAAACATATGAAGAGTAATAGGTTGAGGAACATTGACTTAGAGCTACTGGGGGATGCGGACTTCAGGCACTCATTATCTTTAGCAATCTTCCTTTCAAATTTGTTTCAGCCACCTGAGCAATGGCCAGACCTACAATGACATAATATCCTTTTTGTGGCAAGCCCCCCCCCCGCCCCAATGTCAGGCTGTTCTCCAGATTTCATTTGTTCTTGCCTCTAAGACATACCCTGATTCTCTACAAATACTTTCTGCAAAATAATTATAAAAGCTGAACGTTGATAGGCACTCTCCTTCTCTATATCAATGCTGAGCAGACTCTGTGAACATCCCACTCCTAGTGTTTCATCAGCTAATGGAAACCTCTATTGTAGTCATCTGAGTTCTGACAACTGCTTTCCAGTAACACCCTCCCCATTTTAGCTACCATTGCTCAAATAGCCATCAGGAAAACTATAATTTAGACTTCCAACAGCTCCTTGGAGAAACATAAAAACAATCCATCACAAAGCTGGTTTTGTTCTCCTCCCACTTAGCAGAAGCCAGCCCACAGACTGCTGGAATTAGCCTGCTATTTATTCTGAAGTCTCACAACTGTCTGCAAAACAGATGATGTCACAAGTGTATGGCTACGACACAGAGCCTCTGATACAAAGGGGAAAACATACCTCCAAATTAACAGAGGTCTTATAAAATCCAAAATAGGACAAGTTTTCCCTATTGTTCAACAGCTGGTCTGGTGTGTGGTCTTCAGGCTACATTAAAGTCACCTTATCAATTCAGCATTTAGGAAGGTTTCAAACCCGCCAATACAGTGAGTATCCTAGGGTTATCATACTCCCTCTTTTTCATGGACATGTCCTTTTTTTCAGAGTTAAACTTTGTGTCTAGGAGGATTTTTTAAATGTCCGCTTGTCCTTTGCCTCCTGCCCACCAATATATGGAGGTCAGCCTGGTGGAGTGCTCAGAAAGAGAGGGGGGCACCAACCCAGAAGGAGAAGTCAAGCTACCTAAGTGAGGTGAGTGAGAGAACAGGGCTTAAGAGCCATGAGGGAGTGATTGAAAAGGGTGGCCTGGTGGAGCAGGTGAGGTGCCTGTCAGAAGAGGCAAGGGAGGGGAAAGGGGAAGGCAAAAGTGTTATTTAAGTACAATGATGGTCAGGAATACAGTATTTCTAGTAGCCATTATCACAGCTTATATAGTAGGGGTATTTAAAATGAAAGTCATCATAGTGATCAGTGGTTTGAAGTAGTCAATCAGTAAATTTGTCTCCCCTTTTTAGATTTTCAAAATATGGTAACTCTAAAATATAGAGTGTGCCTTGTGAATATCTTACCTTAACAAAATCTACATGCATCCATGAAGCTATCTTTCAAAAGAAAAAAGGGAGGCAGCATCTAATGGTCAAAACAGAGACGGAAAAACATAGAAAAACACCATGCTTATGTGTTTTGATTATTTAATTTATTTAATTTCAGTTCAAAAATAATGTGTTACAATTTACTGAAAATAATAGTAATTTACTAACCAATACTACATTTTTCCTCCAGGAGACATGACAATACATTTCTCTTCTACAAGCTGTTTTTATTCTTTTTACTTGGCATATAGATTTCTATGCTTTGTGTTCCAAATAGAACACAAATTGTTCTAGCCTCTTTTCTTTAAACAAAAAATTAAAAATAAAATGCACATGGTACCTCATGACAGCAAGTAATCTATAGTCTAAAGAGTAACAACCTGCTCTGGACAGGAGTACTATTAGTTAACTGTTGCTCCTGAGCCAAAGGAAGCAGAATAGCATGCTTAACTTCATGGCACAGTAGAAGCTATCCAAAAGGTACCCTCCATAATCCACATGCTGTTAAGGCAGGTTAACAGTAACCCTAGTGAACCAGCCTAATGTCCATCCAGCTTAGTATCTCGGCTTGAAAAACAGAACTTTAAACTGGGTAGATAAATATATATAGAGAGGGCCAGCATGTTGTAGTGGTTTAACTGTTGGACTATGACTCTGGAGACCAGGGTTCAAATTCCCATTCAGCCATGAAACCCACTGGATGTCCTTGGGCAAGTCACATTCTCTCAGCCTCTGAGGAAGGCAAAGGCAACCCCCCTCTGAACAATCTTACCTTAAGTCAGAAAT
This sequence comes from Gambelia wislizenii, assembly GCA_030847615.1. Classification (NCBI taxonomy): domain Eukaryota; kingdom Metazoa; phylum Chordata; class Lepidosauria; order Squamata; family Crotaphytidae; genus Gambelia; species Gambelia wislizenii. Next base: position 86,470,671 of record JAUMIR010000004.1, on the reverse strand, counting down.
GACTTGAAGGCACACAACAACAAAGCCTGATAGAGCTAAAGCAATAACAGCAGCTGGGAAAAGGGTATCTTGACAGCAATTGCTAGAAAACCAGAGCTGGCAAAAATGTATGTATGCCTTGACCCCACAAGAATGAATGACAGAGACTAGAATATTGTGTAAGTATGGACTAGCCCTTGATCTCTAAGATGCTTACGTTCCATGAACTTTATTAACAAAAAGCTGTGATGTCAGTGTCTTTCATTAATGAAATTTAAAAGCAAACAAGTAGCGGTGAAGTCGAAGGCTGTCACGGCTAGCATCCATAGATTTGCCTTGCTTTTTTTCCAGGTTGTGAGGCCGTGTTCTGGACTAGTTTCTTTCTGATGTTTTGCCTGCATCTATGGCTGGCATCTTCAGAGAATGGTTAGTAAGGAGTGTATGTGGGGATTATATGCTGTGAACCCCTGTTGGGGAGCATATGTAAATTTGTGTAATTGAATGGTTAGTCTAATGAGCCTTGCATTTCTATACCCAGAAACTAACCATTCAATTACACAAATTTACATATGCTCCCCAACAGGGGTTCACAGCATATAAACCCCATATACACTCCTACCCAACCATTCTCTGAAGATGCCAGCCATAGATGCAGGCAAAACATCAGAAAGAAACTATTCAAGAACATGGCCTCACAGCCTGGAAAAAAAGCAAGGAAAATCTAAACAAGTAGCTATTGCTGTTGCTGGTGATAGTGAGCTCTACTGAGCATATTTGCTTGAACCATGTGGAATATTAATTTTATTGGGTTAATTACAGCATACAGTTCTGTGGAAATATAATGAAACTTAAAAAGTTTAGAACAATTAAAGGTTTTGATAATGATGCAGTTACAGTGGGACAAGTAATTCAAATGTCTTGTGTTCAGACAAAATGTAATAATCCAACAATAACCAAGCTGTTAGGGTTTATTTAAGTATTTATATCCCACTTTTCACAGCTAATAACCACGAGAAAGCAATTTCAGATATAAAACATATATGAAATACATTACATTTAGCACAGTGATACTATAACTTCCCAACCCAGACCAGTGATGATGAAACAATAACAAGTGGTAACAATTTTAAAACTCCAGACCAGCATTTACAGTCTTATAAAGATTTCAGGTCCATTTTAATGTTATGCAATAACCATTAAAATATATTCACATTCAAATCCAATGGAGTGAACTTCAGTCAAAATGTGACAGTGAGCACAACTAGTCTAAAAATAAGAACCAGTGTGCTGTAGTAGTGTAGTAGTGTTGGACTAGGACTCCAGAAGACCAGGTGAGACCAAGGTTGAATCCAAGGAAACCCACTGTGTATACTTGGACAAGTCACTCCCTCCCAGCCTAAAAGCAAAGCAATGGCAAACCTCCTCTGAGTAAATCATACCAATAAAACCCTATGATAAGGTCATCGTATGTGTGGGTCGACTTAAAGGCACATAACAAAAACAGCAAAGTCTAAAATGCACATCTTCACTGAGTCAACTGCATATCTTGATCTATATGAACAAATGCACAAATAATCCACACCACCTACCATGTAAATTGTTATTTGTAGTGTGTGAGGAAGAGTGCTATCATTGGTACAATCCTTTCTATGAGCCTTCTTGCAACTTTGCCAGCACTAAACCTGTGAGTCCTAGCTGTAAAAAGGGAGGAAGATGAGGAGGAGCAGGATGGGGAGGAAAATAGTTGACTATAAAAGTTAAGAGTCATAAAAGTTAAAAATTCTTTCAATATCTGGCTGAGGGAGAGCAGGACAAAAGAGACCCTCTCACAGCTGCAGGGGTTCACCATATACCATGCAGCTGTGGACAAGTTTATATAGGGACCACTAAACACAGTGTGCAAACATGAATCAAGGAACGTGAGAGACCCTGCAGACTGGGCCAGCCAGAAAAATCAGCAGTAACAGAACATGTTATAAACCAACCTGGACACAAAATGCTATTTCAAAATACATAAATTCTAGACCAGGCCAACAACTATCATATCAGAATGCACAGAGAAGCTATTGAAATCCACAAACACCTGGACAACTTCAACAGGAAAGAAGAAACCTTAAAAGTAAACAAAATCTGGCTCCCAGTTTTGAAATACAATAGAATCAAAACCCAACACTTACAAAAGAATTCCATCCAGGGACAGGGGGATTCCCAGCAGATAATGGCCCATCAACCAACCATGAGCCAAACAGACACTAACGAGCCTTGCATTTCTATACCCAGAAACTAACCATTCAATTACACAAATTTACATATACTCCCCAACAGGGGTTCACAGCACATAAACTCCACACACACACCTACCCAACCATTCTCTGCAGATGCCAGCCACAGACGCAGGCGAAACGTCAGAAAGAAACTATTCCAGAACACGGCCTCACAGCCCGGGAAAAAAACAAGGAAAATCTGAGGGAGAGCAGTTTGCATTTGTCAACTTTCACAGATATACCAAAGACTGCAAATACTGATGTGCCAATGTAACTGTCTTTCTATCTATTAATTCATTGATTGAGTCTACTTAATTTATATTCAGTGCTATACCAATAGTTCTATCAGAAATAAACAGTTAAAATACATAAACGTAAAAAAATACATAAAACACAATGATAATGTAGCCAAAAAAAAAAAAAAAAAGAGGGGGAAAGCTGAAGAGTTAAACCAGGAATTGGAGCGGGGGGAGAACTGGAGTGGAATCCATAATGCTAAACCCCACAGCAAACAAACATTCTTTTTTCAATTCAGAAAATAAAATATAGGCATAATGTGTCCATCTCTGAAAAGAAAATTTCAAAACTAAGGGATTATCTCAGAAAACATCGTTTCACTCACAGCCAACTATGGCACCTGGCAACGATCCCAATGCAGAAGTAGCTACATGTAAAAAGAACTGATCTTTCAAGTACTGAGGATCTCAAACTGTGAAAAGATGTAAAAATTAAGACCAGTACTCTGAATTAGGCCTGAGTATAGACTAAGAGTCAGGAAAGATAGTGATGACTGCAAAATAGGTCCCAGTTAGTTCTCCTACAGCCATATTCTATACCAACAGACATTTTCAGACTGTTTTCAAAGGCAGCTCACATACAACACATTGCAATAATCCAAACAGGAGATCTGACATTGTATATTTTTGTGAATTATAGATTTACATCTCGGATAGATTATAAGAAAGTATCTCAAGGAGGATTATCAGATTTTAATAAAAATAGTTATATAGCAAGAGGAGAGGCCAACTTAGAAGTACATAATCCAAAGTTTTGCTTTTTAAAAAAATCTTGGACACAAGATACCATGGAAGCAGCCTCTGATATCATGATGTGACAAAATACAAGCAGGAAAGGCATTTTAAGAATTTGCCCGTTGCATATACAGAATTGCACTCTTAGTACAGAATTGTACTCTCAGCACTATATGTGGTTTTAGGGTTATGGCAAAGCTCGAAGAAGACGGCATCTATATACGTCACCGTATTGATGGTAGCTTGTTTAACTTAAACCGTCTGAGGGCTCACACTAAGACTCTAAACTATCTAGTTCGTGAGCTGCTCTTCGCTGATGATGCTGTCCTTGTTGCCCACACAGAAGCAGCTCTGCAGCACCTAACATCCTGTTTCGCAACAGCTGCAGAACTGTTTGGGCTGGAAGTCAACCTGAAGAAAACGGAAATTCTTTACCAGCCTGCACCACAGGACGAACACCACCATCCCCACATTGCCGTTGGCAAATCTGTGCTTAAGTTCTTTCAGCAGTTCACCAACCTGGGAAACATCATCTCCCCAGATGCCAAGATTGACAAAGAATCATAGAATCCATCCAGCCTCTGTTTAAAGACCTCCAAGGAAGGAGACCCCACCACACTCCGAGATCAATCACAGATTAGCAAAGGCATATAGCACATTTGGAAGACTTTACAAAAGAGTCTGGAGTAATAAACACCTGAGGCGAAGCACAAAAATCAATGTGTATAGAGCCATTGTACTGTCTATTCTCCTTTACGAGTCTGAAACATGGGTCACCTATCACCAACACTTACGACTCCTCGAACACTTTCATCATCAGTGCGGTATACACACAATCCTAAATATACACTGGACTATGTGACGAATGTTGCTGTCCTTGAGCAAGCAGGGATCACCAGCATTGAGGCCATGATATTGAGAATACATCTGTGCTGGGCAGGGCACGTTTCTAGGATGGAGGACCATCGCCTCCCAAAAATAGTACTCTACGGTGAACTTGCCACGGGTCAGCGTAAGAGAGGCGCTTCAAAAAAGCGATACAAGGACTCCCCGAAACAACATCTCAGGCTCGGCCAAATTGATCACCAACAACGGTCCACCCTGGCCTCACATCGGGAGGCATAGAGACGCACTATCCACAATGCTGCAGCCTTATTTGAGAACTCACGCCAAACCAGTCTTGAAGAGATATGACAACGCAGAAAATCACAACCCGGAAACATCACCCAAGGAGACCTTCTGCTGTGCTTTCTGCAACCAGGCTTATCTCGGATTGGCCTTTTTAGTCATCAGCGCGCTTGCAGAAAGCGCGGGGTGAGTCCTTCCTGAATCTTCGTTTACGAAGAAAAGCCAGAGCGAGAGACTATATGTGGCTTTAATATTTCCACACACAAAAATGGTGGCAGCAGAACTGAATTTGAGAAAGAACAAAAATATTAATCTGAGCAAGAGAAATCAGAGAACTTAGCTACAACATCAATAGCTAAATCCAGAGCTTAACCATCAATGAGAATTCAGTCAGGAAAGGTTGATTTCCTTTTATGAAGAGTAATTATTTCTGCATTCTAATAGGTTTTTCAACAACCAAGTTCAATGATATCCTATGGAGAAACTACAGTCTGTCCAAGAAGCCTGTTACTACAGACCATTATCCCACTTTTTCACACTTCATTTTTGCTCAAGAGTCAAAACTGTGGAGATTTTCACACTACACTGTTATAGTGTTACTATTCCACTTTATTTGCTATGGCTGCCTCTGTGGAATCTTGGGATTTGCAGTTTAGGGAGGGGCATTTAGAATTCTCAGCCAGAAAGCTCTTAGGCCTCACGAAACTACAAACCCCAGAATTCCATAGGAGGAAGCCAGAGCAGTTAAAGTGGATTAGTTACACTATAACAGTGTAGTGTGAAAATCTCCTGTGTCAAAAAGCATTACCTAGTAGCTGCATAAGATTCCACAAGCTCTGGGATTTTCAAGACAGCAGTTTTTCTGGGAGACACTAAGCCTGACTACATCTTCTACCTTCAGATGCCAGTCCATACATACTATCATCCAAAGACCCCTTCCCAATCAAGCCTTGTCACAGCTAAGGTAAACCTGCTCTGTCTGTCTTCATTAGGATCCACCTTTGTGTGAAGCTAACAGCCAGTGTAGTATAGTGGTTTGAGTGCTGGACTAGCACTCCAGGAGAACAGAGTTTGAATCCCTGCTCAACAATAGAAATCCACTGGGTGATCTTGGGCGTGTTGCATTCTCTCAGCCCAAGAGGAAGCAATGGCAAACCTCCTCTGAATAAATCTTGCCAAGAAAGGCACCCTAGGATCGCGTTGCCATAAATAGGAGTTGACTTAAAGGCACGTAACAAGAACAGTGTGCCAAGAATCCTCATTCCTCTCCCATCAACATTTTTTGGACAGACTGTAGGGAGGACGGAAAGTATAATTTGTCTGGTCCCACTATGACCAGCTCTGCAGCTCCCACTTCACACCCCCTGGCCTGAATGCAGAAACATCACAAAGGGTTTCTTGGTCCTCTGTCTCTTTATCTCTCACTCTCACCCTGCTTTGCAGAACACTTCTTCAGTAATTCGTTGTGCAATGTGCCTTTTGTTTTCTCTGGCTTTTCTTCGCAAACGAAGATTCAGGAAGGACTCATCCCGCGCTTTCTGCAAGCGCGCTGATGACTAAAAAGGCCAATCCGAGATAAACAAGTCCGGTTGCAAAAAGCACAGCAGAAGGTCTCCTTGGGTGATGTTTTTGGGTTGTGATTCTTTCTGCGTTGTCGTTTCTCTTCAAGACTTGTTCGTCGTGAGTTCTCAAATAAGGCTGCAGCATTGTGGATAGTGCGTCTCCATGCCTCCCGATGTGAGGCCAGGGCGGACCACTGTTGGTGATCAATTTGGCCAAGCCTGAGATGTTGTTTCAGGGAGTCTTTGTATCGCTTTTTTGGAGCGCCCCTCTTACGCTGACCCGTGGCGAGTTCACCGTAGAGTAGTATTTTTGGGAGGCGATGGTCCTCCATCCTAGAAACGTGTCCTGCCCAGCGCAGCTGTGTTCTCAATATCATGGCCTCAATGCTGGTGATCCCTGCTAGCTCAAGGACAGCAACATTCGTCACATAGTCAGTCCAGTGTATATTTAGGATTGTGCGTAGACAGCGCTGATGAAAGCGCTCGAGGAGTCGTAGGTGGTGGCGATAGGTGACCCATGTTTCAGATCCATAAAGGAGGATAGACAGTACGATGGCTCTATACACACTGATTTTTGTGCTTTGCCTCAGGTGTTTATTGCTCCAGACTCTTTTGTGAAGTCTTCCAAATGCACTATATGCCTTTGCTGATCTGTGATCGATCTCTTTGTCAATCTTGGCATCTGAGGAGATGATGCTTCCCAGGTAGGTGAACTGCTGAACGGACTTGAGCACTGATTTGCCGACGGCAATGTGGGGATGGTGGTGTTCGTCCTGTGGTGCAGGCTGGTAAAGAACTTCTGTTTTCTTCAGGTTGACTTCTAGCCCAAACAGCTCTGCAGCTGTTGCAAAGCAGGATGTTAGGCGCTGCAGAGCTCCTTCTGTGTGGGCAACAAGGGCAGCATCATCGGCGAAGAGCAGCTCACGGACTAGATAGTTTAGAGTGTTAGTGTGAGCCCTCAGACGGCTTAAGTTAAACAAGCTACCATCAGTACGGTAGCGTATATAGATGCCGTCGTCTTCTTCAAGCTCTGCCATAGCCCTTTGGAGCATCATGCTAAAGAAGATTGTAAATAAAGTTGGTGCAAGAACACAACCTTGCTTCACTCCATTCGTTATTAGAAAGGGCTCTGAAAGAGCATCGCCATATCTGACTTGACCACGCTGGCCCTCGTGTAGCAAGATAATCATTTTAAGGAATTTGGGGGGACATCCTAGTTTTTCCAGGATCTGCCACAGACCTTTTCTACTTACAGTGTCAAAGGCTTTGGTGAGGTCGACAAATGTTACATAGAGACCCTTGTTCTGCTCCCTACATTTTTCTTGCAGTTGCCTAAGGGCAAATACCATGTCTGTAGTGCTCCTATTGGCTCTGAAGCCACATTGGCTTTCAGGGAGAAGTTCTTCTGCAATAGCAGGAACTAACCTGTTCAGGAGTATCCTTGCAAGGATTTTTCCAGCAATAGAGAGCAGTGTTATGCCTCGATAGTTTGAGCAGTCGGATTTTGCTCCTTTTTTCTTGTACAGGGTGATGATGACTGCATACTCTGGTTTCTCTTCAGATCGTATAAATCTTTCGCCTTTTGTTTTACCTTCTCAATAAAAGTGCCTCTTCTGGAAAAGCTGGGGTCTTACTTCTCTTATTACCTCCCAGGGACATTGAGAAAATACTCCATTATATCAACTACAATTCCTGTGTATTTTGCTACTGGACTGGTAGCCATTGACCCAGAAGCAGAATACAATAGGGTCACAGAGGGAAAAGCCTCCCTAAGCTTTAGTGTTCTGGAAAAGATTGTTCCCTGAACATAAACAATTCAGTTTGAGATACAAATGAATATGTGTCCCAGGCAAGCTGAAAAACAAGCTCCTTTCTGATTTCTCTCCCATTTTACAGAGGGAGGCAGACTGGCACAAGATCATGTTACTTCCTATCAACGACTCCTCGAAAACTTTCATCAGCGCTGTATATGAACAATCCTAAATACTGTATACACTGGACTGACTATGTAACGAATGTTGTTGTCCTTGAGCAAGAAGGGATCACCAGCATTGAGGCCATGATATTGAAAAGGACTCCCTGAAACAACATCTTTGGCTCGGCCGAATTGTTCACCAACAATGGTCCGCCCTGGCCTCACATCGGGAGGCATGGAGATGCACTATCCACAATGCTGCAGCCTTATTTGAGAACTCACGCCGAACAAGTCTTGAAGAGAAACAACAACGCAGAAAGAATCACAACCTGGAAACATCACCCAAGGAGACCTTCTGCTGTGCTTTCTGCAACCGGACTTGTTTATCTCAGATTGGCCTTTTTAGTCATCAGTTTGCTTGCAGAAAGCGTGGGATGAGTCCTTCCTGAATCTTCGTTTGTGAAGAAAAGCCAGAGAGAGAGAGATGAAATAATGCAAAGAGACAAGTGCTTCAACCTTAGTGGTCTCAGTGCTTTTAACAGGGCAGCACATTTCTGTAATAATTTGGGCAGTGGAGATGTAACTCTGACTCTCAGTGAACTAAGGTTTGCAAATCAGGAGCCACATTAGGAGGCTCCCTCTACACCACTGCCTAAAGCAAATCTCCCATTCCCCTTGCACTTTGTTTTCCTTAAGTATTTATTTACAGCAGTTTTATACCACCCATTTCCAAATTCTCTGGGTGGTTTACAGAAGAAAATTGTTAAAAACATAGAATATAAAACCACAAAATATTGTTTACTATAATATATATTATGCTGAATGTATCATATGTAAAGCAGAATCAAACTCGGAGGAAGGAAGCATGAAAATTGGAGGAAAGAACATTAACAGTTTAAGATATGGAGATGACACCATGCTACTAGCAGCAAATAGTGAAGACTTGGAAGGATTACTGAAGAAAGACAAGGAAGAAATAGAAAGGCAGGTTTACAGTTGAACATTAATAAAATAAAATTACTTAACTTTAAAGCAGACGATGAAGACATTGAAATAGTTCAAGATTTCCCCACATACCTTGGCTCAGTCAATCAGAATGGAGATTGCAGACAAGAAAATAGAAGAAGGCTGTGACTTGGAAGGGCAGCTATGAAGGAACTAGACATGATCCTAGACATTAAGATATATTATTGAATATTATAGTCAGGATTGCCCATGCCATCATATTTCCAATTTCTTTATATGGTTGTGAAAACTGGACAGTGAAGAAAGCGGATAGGAAGAAAATCAACTCATTTGAAATGTGTTGCTGGAGAAGAGTGCTACGGATATTGTAGACTGCTAAAAAGACAAATAAATGGGTCCTAGAGCAAATCAAGTCTGAACTCTCCCTAGAAGCCTACCTTTGTCCCTCAACACTTTCTCTCTCTCTGGCTTTTCTCTGCAAACCAAGATTCAGGAAGGACTCATCCCGCGCTTTCTGCAAGCGCACTGATGACTGAAAAGGTCAATCTGAGATAAACATGTCCGGTTGCAGAAAGCACAGCAGAAGGTCTCCTTGGGTGGTTTTTCCAGGTTGTGATTCTTTCTGCGTTGTCGTTTCTCTTCAAGGCTTGTTCGGCGTGAGCTCTCAAACAAGGCTGCAGCATTGTGGATACTGCGTCTCCATGCCTCCCGATGTGAGGCCAGGGCGGACCACTGTTGGTGATCAATTTGGCCGAGCATAAGATGTTGTTTCAGGGAGTCCTTGTATCGCTTTTTTGGAGTGCCCCAGGCAATTTTTCCTCCACAAAAGAACAGGGAATCCATCTTTAAAAAGAGAACTGCAAGCATAAAGAAGGAAGTGGACACATGCCTCAGCTCCCCTCCAAGCTCCCCCCTTCCAACAACAACACAAAGGCTGGAAGCAGAACAAAGAAACTGCAACCTGCATGCACACACACAGCCAGTCTCTGGCCAAAACAAAACCACAGGCTGCACAGACACATAGAGAGAGCTGCAAAGCCAAAACTCTCTAGAAACACCAAAGCTGCAGTCTCTCCACCCCCCTGGCAGAGAAAGCTGTTTAACTGCAATTCCCACCCCCCTGAAGGTTCCAAAACTCGCTGCCACCATGTCGTAATGGCCACCCTAGAGTTTCTGCCTGAAGTCAAGGGTTGGCCCTTTTTTCAATCCCAAACCCAAGGGATTCCTCTTCGTTTCGCCACCACCTGTTGAGTTAAAGAGGTGTTTCTTTACTTGTCTAATGCAACGGGAAGCTAGACCGGTTATGAGAAAAAGACTACCCCTTTTCTCTAATCTAAAGAAGGTTCTTGATAGCTGACCAGAGCAGGCAATTCGAGGCAGGGTTAGGAAATAACAGAAAGCTTTATTTCAGTTCTAGGAGTCTATGTTGCTAAAAAAAAAAGGCAAACCATTCTTAGGTCCAACTTAAGGCTTATACAGTTTGCATTCATTCAGAGCACTTACAAATAAACATAAAATCTAACACAATCTAACTACACATTCCCTAACTATTACATGCAGATTAACTTAAAGTCTCTGTAGATGGAATTCAGAGTTCTTTTTGGATCCTTTGATACATGGTTGTGTAGGCCATCCGGCCCCAGAGCTAGGCCATGGGGGTCAGAGTCCATCTTAGCTAGCTCCATCTAGCTAGGCCATGTGCTCAACGAGTCTGACTCAGAACAAAGGAAAAGATCAGAACTTTTAAAAGTCCTAACTGTTGATTTCAGTGCCCAATCAGAGTGGCTATCTAGTCAGGTGATGTGACATCACCATTCCCAAAGGTTTTTGCATTTATATGGCTATTCACACCCATGAAAGCTTATGCTACCAGCTTCTTTCTGTCAGTCTCAAACGCACTACAACATCCTTTTGTAAACTGAGACTGTCATACTTTGGACATATCATAAGAAGCCATGACTCACTAGAAAAGACAATAATGCTTGATAAGGTAGAAGGCAGTAGGAAAAGAGAAAGATCATATTACAGCTGGATAGACTAAATCAAGGAAGGCACGGCCCTGAGTCTGCAAGACCTGAGCAAGGCTGTTGATGACAGGGTGACTTGGAGGTCTTTCATTCATAAAGTCACCCTAAGGCAAAGTCAATTTGACAGCAGTTAACAACAACAAATGCACTGATATTAACTAGGGATGCACAAAAATCAGAGTCTGATACATGGGTGTGAAGTGGCTTTCTAAAATCTGGATAAGGAACAACCTGTTCTGCAAATATTAAGATTAATGTGCATAATTTAAAATCTTCATTAAGACAAGCAGTAAGAAGAGAAAAAAGCATTTGCCCTGGAAAAGGCAATTTGCATTTCTAAGGTTGGCAGTTTGTATAACTTCACTGGCAGAAAACCATCTACAGTAGATTCCAAAGAATATCATCAATTAGAGGAGGGAAGATTTCTGACTTGGTGGGATCTACTTGTCTTTGGCTAGAAGCCTAAGCTCCACTAATGGAAGTCAAATTCAAACAGTAGCTCACTGCTCAAGGGGCATAATTTATTATGTTTATGTGTTATTCTTTAACAAAAATGTGCTCACTCATACAACAAGCAATAAGTAAAATCTTAAAATATAAACTGTATACATTTGAAATTAAACACCAAAGTCAACAAAAGGCTGCACAAAATCAACAAAAGGCTACTAAATCCCATAAATGTACCCTGGGATGACCTGCATAAACAAATAAAAATCTACATCTGAGTTAATTACAGATCAGGACTTCTAAATATTTAATTTAGATCTAAAAATTGGAAGTGTTACACAGTTGAGTCTTGGTTGCCCTTGCTGATCTGAGAGCTTCCAGTTGATCCCTATCCACCCTTCCTTCCATCCCTCACATAGGTCCATGTGGCTATACACTCTGTCTTTAGATTTTCCTTGGTTTTTTCCCGGGCTGTGAGGCCACGTTCTGGAATAGTTTCTTTCTGACGTTTTGCCTGCATCTGTGGCTGGCATCTGCAGAGAATGGTTGGGTAGGTGTGTGTGTGGAGTTTATGTGCTGTGAACCCCTGTTGGGGAGTATATGTAAATTTGTGTAATTGAATGGTTAGTTTCTGGGTATAGAAATGCAAGGGTCGTTAGTGTCTGTTTGGCTAATGTAGTTGGTTGATGGGCCATTATCTGCTGGGAATCCCCCTGTCCTTGGATGGAATTCTTTTGTAAGTGTTACGTTTTGATTCTATTGTATTTCAAAACTGGGAGCCAGATTTTGTTTACTTTTAAGGTTTCTTCTTTCCTGTTGAAGTTGTCCAGGTGTTTGTGGATTTCAATAGCTTCTCTGTGCATTCTGACATGATAGTTGTTGGCCTGGTCCAGAATTTATGTGTTTTCAAATAGCATTTTGTGTCCAGGTTGGCTTATAACATGTTCTGCTACTACTGATTTTTCTGGCTGGCCTAGTCTGCAGCGTCTCTCACGTTCCTTGATTCGTGTTTGCACATTGCATTTAGTGGTCCGTATGTAAACCTTTCCACAGCTGCATGCTATGCGGTAAACTCCTGCAGCTGTGAGGGGGTCTCTTTTGTCCTTCGCTGAGCATAGCATTTCTTAGATTTCTTTGGTATGGATGCCGGCCGTGAAAGCCTTCAACTTCACACTCTGTCTTTTTTCTTTAAACTACTTTTATTTGAGCTCATGATTAAAGTAAACACAGACAAAATTTGTTCTGTCTAAATTATACTTAAATGCACACTATTCAGTCAAAAATTGAGAATGTCTACTTTGCATAGTATACCAGGGGAAAATGGTTGCCAATAATATAGTTTTACAGGGTTAAATATGGTGGTGCAACCACCAGCAAAACAGCTTGCTTTGTTGGAAATAACGTGTGGGGAGGGGGTCCCTTCAAGTCACCCATTGACTTATGGCAACCCCATGAATTTCATAGGGTTTTCTTAGGCAAGGAATACTCAGAGCTGGTTTTGCCCATTCCTTCCTCTGAAATTTATCCTATAGCACCTGGTATTCATTGGTGGTCTCCCATCCACGTACTAAGCAGGGCTGATCCTTGTTAGCTTCCAAGATTTGATGCCTTCAGGATCTAGTGTCTTTGAGGTATTTCGGTCAAATCTTGGTGTAAAAAACTTTTATTTTGTCACTATATTTGTTTCTTTCTTTTAAGCTGGTCCTCTCAACCATTTTAACACCTAAACTATATGAGAAGAGATGGAGAAACAAGGGTACATTTGTAGAAAATGTTACTGCCCAATAGCTACTTCTTTTTGCTCAGATAGGAAAAAGATGTGTGTATCTTGATATTAAATATTGATCAAGTTTAATGGAACGGGCACGTTAGTTCCTTAGCAGCAACTTCCCAGTGAAGACCTTTGTTAATGATCCAATGACCTTGCTACACAGAGGAACTGCCAACAATTTAGTGACAATTTCTGATCTGCTTGGCCTATTAAAACTGAAGCAAGAGACAAAAATAGACACTGCATTACGTGACTTGTAAAATATTTACATTGCTAAGATGAGGGAAATGTATAACAGTTTGAGAACTTCCAACTTAAATAGTATACCATGCTGTCAGGGAAGGATTTTTTTAAAATTTATTTTAAGGAGGACGAAAATATTTTGTCTAAGCAAAGAAAGATTCTGACAGCTAGGAATGAGAAATATATGATATGGAGAAAGCAGTGCTGTCTGGATTAGTCCCCAATTCACCTTATTTTTATTTGAGAATATTTAGTCTGGTGAAATATTCAGGGCCTTGTAAGCACACACTGAAAAGCTGATCAGAGATCTTTGCCTAAAGTACTATTTCAGAGATAGATGCCATCAGGCCCAAGAGAATAGTTCTCATTCAATATACCTAAATATAGCTAAAACACCCTCCAAATTTAGTGCTAAAACTGTCCTGCAAGGAAAGAATATTTTATGATGTGTTAGATGGCTCTTTTGTAACTAATAAAGATGCAATTCAAATATTTCACATTTTCTGACATCAGGTCCTGCCAGGTATAAAATAAAATGCTGAGATATGGATGTACATACATACTGTTCTGTCTCAGCCAAGTGGCTGGAACGTCCATTATGGTCATAAATACAGTGGCAGTTGACAGGAAGTTCAATAGAAGAAATAGATATTGTAAGTACACTCTCCAACTCCAAATATGAAGAAATGTTCATGACAGCTCCCTCTGGGATTACAAACAGGCACTCCTAATCTTCAGGTGCGGCTGTCAATACTGAGAACCAACCCACACTAGAGGAGTTTTCTGTGCTTTGAATGATTTTTCATTTGTCAAGGGACAGCACAAGCAATGCACCTTATTGTCACTGTTCTCCACCCCCAACTAAACCCCACCAAAAAATTCAGGAAAGAGAGACTTTCCTGTAAGGAAGCTGAGGGCCTATTATAAGCTAAAGTATATGGCTCCATAGCTCCAAGAAATAATGTTATTCTCTACTGAATATTAGCAGAAAGACAGAACAAAATTTAATAGGAAATTACAACTAGCTGCCCAATAAATGTTTCCAGGTTGAAATATATAAAGATTGAACACACAAATGTAAAATTTAGCCATGTTTGTCTGGATCTGTATGCACAGGCATCTTATAGCACCTTTGAGACTAGCTGAGGGCTCATCTACACGGGCCAAAATATGCCAGTATATTCTGCCTATGGATCAGGCCTGTTCCTCCCTGTTACTGGCATGAAATGGGAGGAAGTCCAGACCAGCATGCCAGCCGGTCTGTGTAGCTGCCACACACAGCATGTGAGCAAACCCTGCTTTCTGGCTGCAGAAAAGTGATAGCAGGTGGCAATTGAAGCAACAGGCCAGCACAGCGGTGTGGGCTCCTGTGGTCATGTGGGGACTGATCCAGCTTTTGCCAATTGGAGTGGTTTTTCACAGGTATTAGTTTAAAACAGTGTAAAGGGGGCCCCATCTTGGCCCCCTATTTGCCCAGGGAACATGAAGACTGCCTGGGGGCAAAATGGGGCAAATGCATTGTCTGGACTGCAGGGCTTAAAGACAGGGCAAAGATGGGGTAAATGGGCCATGTAGACAAGCCTGAGAGAAAGAAGTTGGTAGTATAAGTGTTCATAGACTAAGGGCTTGTCTAGACCTGTCAGAATATGCCAGCTTCCTGCCAGTGTATTCTGTCCCCAGATCTGGCCCATTTCCCCCCATTACCTACAAGAAACAGGAGGAAGTCCACACGGACATGTTGGCCCATACCAGCTGCTGCTTCCGCTGCTGCCATGTGTCACTCCCTCTGAATACAGGAAGAAGGCTCTCAGCATGTGAACAAGGCTGGTGCTGTGCTGGGGGCCTCCTTCCTGGCTGCAGAGAGATTCCAGCAGCAGCAGCAGCTGGCTATTTGGCCTGGCATGTAGGTGAGGACCCTGTGTTCCCATGCCAACCCCATCTGTTTCCCCCTGCATAATGCAGGTTTTCCCAGTTGTTTAATTACACCATTGTAAAGGGCTTTACCCCGGCTTCCCCCTGGCTTTGTGCCAGATGTCATCTGAACTGTCTGGGGCCAAAAAGGGACAGGAGCCCTGCATCATTTGGACTGCAGGGCTTCAAGACAGCCCATGCAGACAAGCCCTAAGTCTACTTCATCAGATGCATGAAGTGAAGAGCCTCTTGTTGCTTGCACATGTTGAGGAAGATGATGTCTGTCTATACCTGGGCAAGTGTCTTAAAGAGGCTGATGGATTTCCACTTCATCTGGCTGAATTTGGTGCTATCCCTGGTGGTAGACATAGCTATTTTAGTCTATAGCAGCATGCAAAGGGATCTTGTTAACACCTCTGAGTCTAACTGACAGAAAGAAGCATAAGCTTTCATAGACTAAGTCTACTTCATCGGATCAGACAGTAATGCTGCCCTTTCAAAGGCTCTTGGTGGTAGACCGTTACTTGCCAGCAGACAGCCTCTCAATCTTAAATATTTATTTACCTACAGGAGGACGCACAACATGGATGGGGAAATAGATACAAGACCTTACCACAAATCCATATTCTAACTCTAGCCACACATCTACTCAGAAAGGTCATCAGGACCTAACCACATCACCCACAATGATAGAGGTATTTTCACTTGCTCATCCTCTAATGTAATATATGCCATCCTCTGTCAACATTGTCCTTCAGCACTCTGCATTGGGCAAACAGGCCAGTCTCTGAGCCAGAGGATAAATTGACATAAATCAGACATTAGGAATAGGAATACACAAAAACCAGTTACAGAACACTTCAATTTTCCTGGACATCTTGGACTCCAACACGGTAGTCCTTGAACCAAAACAAAACATAAAAAAACCTACAAAGGAAGATTGGAAGGAAAAGCAGCAAAATTGAAATATATCCACAAACTCCAGTCCACTGACAGTAGGTTGAACAGAGACAAGGCA
This sequence comes from Gambelia wislizenii, assembly GCA_030847615.1. Taxonomy (NCBI): domain Eukaryota; kingdom Metazoa; phylum Chordata; class Lepidosauria; order Squamata; family Crotaphytidae; genus Gambelia; species Gambelia wislizenii. Next base: position 86,454,409 of record JAUMIR010000004.1, on the reverse strand, counting down.
CACTCCACATATTGTAACACTAATTAGCACACTAGTTAACATGAAGACTGCATTGCCCATTTTATCACATCCCTTCTCTGGTTTCCAGCCAGTATCATACTACATTCAAATAACTCCCTCCAGCTCTACCATTCATATGGACATCTACTCACCTTGGCTGTACACATTATCTTCCCCTACCTTTTCCCCAGAAATCATCATTAAAACTGAACGTGTCACCTTATCACCATAAACAAAAGTTTTACATTTCTATTGCTATTCACACATACAACCTACTCATTGATAGGTATCACTGTCCTTAGGCACTTCACTCTATGCATCTGATGAAGTAGACTAAAGTCTACAAAGCTAATGCTACCAACTTTTTTCTCTCAGTTAGTCTCAAAGGTGCTACAAGATCTCTTTGCAAAATGTAACAATTTGTTTTGTTTTTTAAATATAAAAACGGCATTTGTTTAGTAGATGTCATGTGTGATGACACGTGTTTGAAAATTTGTAACTTAAGACAGTTAAGACAGTGGCTTGGATCACTGAATCATGGTTAATTTTAGTGTCCGGACACGTCTGGACACTTTGGAATATAACTTAATGCTACCTGCATACAACTTTTGGCTGCTGAATTCATTTAGTATTGTTTCATAAAATATCTAAACAACTGTGTTTAGGATTGCAGCCTTAGTTAGATAAATCGAGCATGGAAGGCAACCTATAAGAAGTAGCATTACTTCTAACCAGTGGGGATTTACCCATGTAAAAGCAGTTTTGGGATTGGAATCTCATACATCTACTTATTTAAATGAGTAAAACTAAGGGCAGATAACCTACAGAAAGAGGACACTATACTATAAAACCCTGATTAAATCTTCTCTGTGAACACACCAGGTACAGTGAAGATTGTGTGCACATCTTAATATTAATGTTTTCTCACACACTGACTTTTTAAAATTTGTAATTGTAATATATTTTTCCATTATCCAAATATTCCTAGTCTGTTTTGAAGTTTCACAAAATTTATCCCATAACAGCTCATCTGTTATCCCTCTTCTTACAGGGCCTCTTTCCTAGCTGAGATTGAGTAATAAAACAACCATAAACATATAATGGGGTGGTAGAGAAGAAATAGAATAACTAGGGCAGGAGGTACAAGGTTGCCACATAGATTCAAGTAAACTTCTGACCCTATAAACCACCTATGAGTAGTCTTTTCTAGGTAATGGGTAGGAAAGAAGGAAATTTGAACACCACTACTTGTCAGTAAAACCTAATAGAGATATACAAAATGTAATCCATTAACAAAACATACACCTCTGACGTCAAAGAAGATACAGAAAGAAGACAGAAACTGCTATGCAGAAGAGCAGTAGAAGAGGATGATTGCTTGAAACACACAATATTGAACAAAAAAACCCCAAAGAAAATCCTCCGTGGATTAGGCCAAAGGCCTATTTAATCCACACGTACATAACCTTGTGTTCTCTAGATATTTTATATTACAACTCTTATCAGTCCCTGCCAGCATGGCCAATGGTCAGGGATGATTGATTTTACAGTCCAAAATATCTGGAGGGCACCATATTGCCTGCTCAGCATCCTGTTTCCACACTTATCAGCACTCTTTTCTACCATACAAGGAACTACAACTTATTCATGGTACAGAATCATTGGTAACTGTAAACATTCAAGAACATTGGTGTACATACATATATTTAGCCTTATGAACAGCAGACCTATTAAAACAATTGGCTCTCACAAGGTAATCCTCCACCTAATTATCCCAAAAGTTCACATTATCTTGATTAGTATAAGTGTTTCACTTCTAACACAAGACATATACACCACATCAGGACTGCCTAGAAGTTATATAGTGTCTTCCCTAGAAAACTTTATTTCTGCCTTGAGACACTAGAGAGGTAGTGGTGTTAGTCAACAGGTAAGGATATGTGCCAATATTAGAACTGAATTAGAACTTAATCACCCTATTAACACATTCCTGTTTTGCAAAAATACTATTGTTTTGGCACCTTGAATGATGAAAAACCAAGAAAGGAAGCCTCAACCATATCAGTCTGAACACTATCAGTTTATAGCCTCAATGGTGTAAGAGGATCTGGGCTGCAAGATATTTGGCAGGCCACATATATTTTTGTACTAAATTTACCTCTGGATTCAGGAAAGTTCACGGTTAACATATTTAGAACTCAGGCTCCATGTTTAGAACCCACGGTCAACCAGAAGAAACTCTTCCAGCTGACTTCACAATTTTAAAAATTGTTTTACTACCATCTATGAAAAAAACCACTTTTGCTGTGTTAATTATCAAATGACAGTGGTACCCCTTTCCTCACCATCAGTTTGTGGTCCTGCACTCTAGATTCAGTTAGGAAGATTTAAAGCAAACAGTAACACAACCTCAATTTGTTTATTCTGATTTTGAGACCCACAGTACTACCTTAATGCAGTTGTAATTGTTTTGTAGTATAGCAGCTGAAATATTGAGCTATAAACCATGGACTCACTAGGACACATTAGGCAAGCCAGTCCCCCTCAGCATCACAACTGCAGTATGGGAATATTACTACTCATCTCCTTCACATCATTATAAACATTGCAAGAAAATACAGTATGACCCCTATATCCACAGAACTGATATACGCATTTCACTTACTCTTCCCCCGCAAAAATGTTATCTGTAGGCATTTCTCCAGTGTGAGTCTATGGTCAACCTCTGGCCAAGCATACCATAAAATCACACTGAAGTACCTTTCTCTCTAGGCATTCCTAAGGCCTTCCAGTGTGATTCTATGCTATCCTAAGAAGGCGTTGGTTGCAATAGGGTTCACTATTATCTGTGTTTCTGAGGTAAGTCCAAGAATGTATCCCACAGAGATTCAGGGGTCATACTGTAAGGACTATGAACACACAAGAGCATTATATAAAAGCTTGTTATTATTTTCATATTTGATTATTTCCCCATTCATGCATCTTCAGCTTCTCTCCTAAACACCAAGTAGCCTCAATTACGGCCAAGCTGCAAATAGTGCTAAACTTGTCACTTGGAAACAAATCAGAGTTTTGCAAGATTTAATAGTAGGCACACACAAGTGTGTATATGTGCCTTCAAGTCACCTGTTGATTTATGGCAACTTCATACTCAAGAGGTGGTTTTGCCAGTTCCTTCTTCTGAAGTATAGCCTACAGCACCCAATATTCTTTGGCAGCCTCCCATCCAAGTACTAACCAGGGTTGATCCTGTTTAGTTTCTAAGAACAGGCAGGATGTAGTGCCTATATGTTACTTAGGCAGACTAGGCACACATCCTTCTCTAAAATTTTCATCTCCCCAGCTGTGGTCCTGATGAAAATACCCCCCATGCTATTATTACCTTTTGGGGGGGAGTTCTCATTGGCATCAATGAGAGCTCTTTTCCTAGGGTTAATAGGTGCAAGAAGGGGGATTTTCACTTGGCTCAGAGCTTAGGGAAGGAGATTAAATGCTTTTACCAACACAGAGAGAGATTGTAAATCCAAACATAATCACAACCTGTGCCTATCTTTTACATTTTTGAAAAAAAACTAGCATGTTTCCACATAACAAGTTTAGTGTCTGGTGTAGTCTACCACCATCAGCTCTCTCATCAAAGAAGACACACACTGACATATATAGTTTTTGATAGTCTTTTTACCCATGATACATTAAAAATGGATATCTTAATAATCCCCTTTAGCAAGCATGCAAAGTGTAACATATCCCAATCATCAAGAGAGGTAACTTTGTTATGTATTCCCTAATTAACTTTTAACTAAGAATAAAGGTCAACTATACACCGTTATCAAAGGAAAGCCATACCTTATGATCTGTAAACAAATCTAATAACCTAGCTAATTACAACAGACCTTTAGACTTAAATATCTTATGGACTCTTACACACAGAGAAGACGTCATTAAACCTGATTAAAACTGCTATTTAGTCAAATTGCTTATCTAATGGCTGAGGAAAACAAGAACCTCCAATTCCCTCTTCAAAATAAACAGAGAATTGGACTTCTGCCCCCCAACCTTCAGCTGAAAAAGAAAGCAGATTGCTAATCAGTCTTCAGAATTGACTCTCTCTTTCAAAATGATGTATTTGTATGATCACATAACTAAGGGACATGTTATGAAGAATAAACAGCAGTTATATACATCCAGGCACAGCGAATTAGGCTGAGTTCTGTAATAAGGAAAAGAAAAAGAAAGGTTCCAGAATCTACTTTCTGTATTTCTAAGGAAAATTTTGAACCACTAGCAGTCACATACTTCACATTCCACTTCACTCTGGCATTAGGGACAAGATAGGTTCTATCTAAACCACACACGCATGTATACACATGCCCCCAAATAATTGGAAAAGCAACAGAGAATAGCACTGATAGATGGCCTCTTCCATTCTCCCTGCAAAGGACTTTATGCTGGCTCTGGCCTTGCCCACAAATTAGTCTACAGGGAGTTGACAAATACTTTGGACTTCAGTCTTTCAAAGAATCAAAAATATTATGTTCTGGGGTAGGAGGAGAGTACTGGTACATGTTTCAGAGAAGAAAAGCTTGGCTAGAAGCTCCTGTTCCTCATCCTACTAATTTTGCTTCCATCCATGGTACATCTATGGGATTTTAGGCAGGACAAGTTAGGCTTTACAGGAGTTCTGTGTTACCTCAGTCCCACAGTACAGAAGCTAAGTGCAAATTAAGCTGACATCAATGTGTTTCAGTGTCAGTGCTGATACTCTTGACAGATGGACTAACCAAAATTATTGCATCCGATTTCCCCTGCACGATAGAACTGCAATATTGTAGCTGGAGAATCTACCTATAGCCTTCAAAATACTGATACAGGAGGGGAAAAAGTACTGGCTCTGAAGTTCCGGCCCCATTCTTCCTCCAGTCTTTCTTACAGACAATTATAGTCAATTTTGCTTCACAGTAGAGGGTGGAAAACAGCATACAGAGGCATTGGGTGAATGGGTGCAGCAATCTTTTATCATTCCTCTGTTCAACCCCCTCTTCGAAGGGATGATCCTTAGAGTGAATTTGGAGAGGAACAACAATTTGGAGCGAATGGTTTGCATAGAGATAACTCCAAATTTAATTTATGGTGCCTTAAGTTAAAAGGATCGTTTCCAAAAGACTTGGGCATTCTACTGCCATCAGAGAAAACGGCATTGAATTAGATCAACGTAATTGGTCTGAGATCTTTTTTCACTTCAAAGGAAATAAACCTTGGACCCCAGAATTTTATGCAATGCCAAGAAATATTTGAAATGCTATACCGTCAGCCCTACGTATCCACGGATTCTGTATCCATGTATTCAACCACTCACAGCTTGAAAATATTCCCCTCAAAAACCAAAAGCAAACCTTGATTTTGCCATTTTACTACACCATTGTATATAATAGGACTTGAGCATCCCTACAGGGGTCCTGGAACCAAATCCCAGCAGATACTGAGGGTCCACTATATAAGTCTGCATAATTTATTAGGCTAGTTTGTAGAATTTATTCTGCAGTGTTTACCATTTTATATCATTTACCCTGACTTTGTAGGCAAGGAGTTATTAAAGGGAGTGAAGTCTTGCCTACAGTTGTTGAAAACATATTTCTATCTATGACTCTTGCTACTGAGATTTAGCAGCAGCATCCACTCACTTACAGGTCTGCTTTTAAAGCAAAGGTGGGAATCATGTAACCCTCCTAATGTTATGCAATGCACAGCAGCTCTAGCGAGCACAACTCATGGTAGGAATGTTGGGAGCTGCAGTATGATCACATCTGGAGACAGAGATAGTGTGGTGTAGTAGTTTGAACATTGTACTACGACACAGAAGATCAAGGTTCAGTTCTTCAATTGGCCATGGAAACCCACTGGGTGACCTTGGTTAATTCACAGAAACAGCCAAGAAAACCCCATGATAGATTCATCTTAGGATAGCCATTACTCAGAAAAAACTTGAAGGAATACAACAACAATAACAAATTTGGAAGACCATATGATCTCCACCCTGATTTAAAGGCAGAGACTACAAATTTACAGAAAAATGAATTTTGTACCCAATAGCATATTGTACACCCCTACAGAAATAAAAACATCATTCACATCCCCTTCTATCTCTGAATTTATTTATTTATTAAAATATTTTTATCCCAACAAATATCTGAAGATCTCAGGGTGAGCCTTGGTTTTATGTACACCAAAGCACAGTATCAGCAAAGATTAATTAGCATTAGCCTGATACTTGGATCAAGCACATCACAGAGCACAGCACATGGGGACTATCCCTGTACTAATCAGATGCTGCTAAGATCACAGAAGCTGACAGCAGGGCACAGAATTCTACACAGCATCACAAAATTGACACCAAAAGATTGAGGTGGAGGATCCAAGATGGTCTAAAACGGGGACCCACAACATGTGGCAACAGGCCCCCTGAATATGACCAACCTCAGTCACATGCTAAGGGACCCCTGCCTGGCTTCTGAAAGAGCCAGGGAGATGGTGGCAGCATCGAGAAGCAGTGTGTCAGATGATCTTCTGTGGCTATGTGAGGCCCAATCCAGTTTCCCCTAGGTAAACTGGGTATTTTTTAAAAACGCTTTATCAGGCCCTATCCTGACTTGCCCCTGTTCCAGCCCTGTATCTGCCCCAGGGGTCATTTGGACTGTCCAGGGCAGATTGGGGTAAATTCCATGCACCGTTTGCAGGGCTCTAGACTAGGGGCAAGCTGGAGTATTTTGCCAGTGCAGACAAGCACTTAGTCTCCCTGGGACCAGGTGCCTAAGCCTCCAGAATAGAGATTACCAGTCAAACTAAGGGGGGAGGGGAATTCTATCTTTTGTGGTGCATAAATGAACAGGTTGCTTACCTGTAACTGTGGTTCTTCAAGTGGTCATCTGTGAACTCACACACCTGGGATATCTGCACCTGCGTAGAGCATATTTGGAACCTTCTAGAGCTGTTATGCAAGGCTTTTTTGGCAGTAGCCCCGCCTCTTTTAATAGCTCTACCGTTGAAGTTCCCGCCTAGTTCTCCACTTCCACATCCACCACAGTAGCAGCATACATAGAACATGGTGACGGGACACAAGGGGAGGAGGGCAGGTTGTGTGAGTTCACAGATGACCACTCAACGAAACAGTTACAGGTAAGCAACGTATTTTTCTTCTTCATAGTCTCTGTGACTCACACACATGGGAGGTTAGCTTACTCACCAGGAGGTGGGAGTGTCATGTGCAGGTGGCAAAAAGTGGGTCAGCGCCTCAGTATGGAGGAGATTACAGCTCTGCAAAGGCGTTGTCGGCCCTGGCCTAGGCATCCAGCTGGTAATGAGTGACAAAAGTCACAGAGGCCTTTCTGGAGAGGAGGAGGAGTGTGGTGAACCATGGCTGTCTGGACCACCAGGGCACTATCAGGATGCAGCGTGCTCTGTCCCTCCTCAGTTTGGCGATGATCTTGGTAAGTAGTAGGAATGGTGGAAAGGCGTATAGGAGGTCTGTTCCAGTTGTAAAGGAAGGCATTGCCTCTGTAGTTGCAGTGTCTGGTCCTGGAACAGAACAGTATACAGTGAGTGTTCTGTGGGGATGGGAACATGTCTGTGGCTGTCCCTACTTGAGAAACAGGCTGAAAAGAACACTTGGGGACAACTGCCATTCATGAGAGGAGGCTGGGGTCCTGCTGAGTGTGTCCGTGAGAACATTCTCCTTTCCTGGAAGATGAATGACAGAGATGAGGATATCCTGCATTATGCACCAGTCCCAAATCTCCAAGGTGAAATAAAGAAGGGGGGGTCGATATTGTGCCTCCCTGTTTGTTTGAATAAAACATTACTGTTGTGTTGTTCGTTATGAGTTGTACTACTCTCCCCTTGATTAGTGGGAGGAATGCTTTCAGTGTCTTTTGAACTGCCAATAGTTTCAGGTGGCTGATATGTAGGTTGGCCTCTGGTGGGGACCACCCACTGTTCAGTGAGAGGCGGCGAGCATGCACACCCCAACCCTGGAGGGATGCATCCATGGTAACTGACAGTTCTGGTTGTGGAGGGAGGAATAGAACTCCCTTAAAGAGGTTGCTGGGATAGAGCCACCAGTTCAGCGATCTCTGTACCATCCTCAGTATGGTCAGGAGACAGGGAGGTCGAGTCTTGAGTCGAATTTCAGGATATACCAATTCTTGAAGATCCACATCCTTAGCCTGGCTAAGAGAGTGACTGTTGTCTTTGCTGCCATGTGTCCCAGTAGGACCTGAATTGACCTGGCTGGGAGTCTGCAATCATTTCTGCAACGGTCTGCAAGGGCGCGTAGGGTTCTGTAGTGTTCAAAGGGGAGGAAGGCCTTTGCTCTTCTGGAGTCGAGTATGGCCCCTACGAACCATGCTGTGATTGCAGGGATGATTTTTCCAGGTTGACAATGAGTCCTAAATCGATTAGGAGGTGGAGAGTCATCTGAATTTCTTGGAGTAGTTGTTCTCTGGAACCAGAGAACATGCGCCAGTCATCGATGTACGGGAAGACGACTGCCGTGTTGCTGGAGCCAGGGTAACACCACCACCATTCATTTGGTGAATACATGGGGGGGGGCAGTCACAAGCCTGAAGAGAAGGATCTGGAAACGAAACATGCCTTCTCCTACGAGAATGCTAGAAAGTGCCTGTATGAAGGATGGATACTGATATGAAAATAGGCAACTTTGAGGTTTATGATTGCAAACCAGCCTCCCCTTTCAAGCAGAGACAGGATGGTAGGGATAGATACCATACAGAAGCATCTGGGTTTGATGAAAGTATTGACCGCCCTGAGGCTGGAGGACAGAGGCTGCCATCCTTGTCAATAAGGAAGTATTGGAAGTTGCATTGAGTGGGTGGACACGCTTGATTGCACCCTTTCATAGAAGGAAGTGCACCTCATTCTCCAAGGGTGGAGATGGAGGAGTTCCAATGAAGGCAATAGGGGGTAGGGAGTTGAATACTATCCTGTACCCTGAAGTGACGATACTCAACACCCAGGAGTCCATGGTGATTGAGGGCCAGACATGTTGATGGAAAGCTAGCATGCTGCCGAAAGGAGAAGAGAGTTCCATAGGAGATTTGGGGAAATCAAAGGTGCCGTTTTGACTGATCCATGGATTTCTCCTTGAATTCCAGGTGATAGCATTGTTGGCCCTTTCGAGACGAGTTGGAGGAAAGGTTGTAGTCTTGTTGCCATCGAAAAAGTGGAGAAGGGCTGTAGGATCGCTTATTGGTAGTGGAGGGCTTCCTCCACAAAGATCGAGGCTTGAAGGAGGACTGGGCTGGCAATCCAAATCTCTTTGCCGTGGTCCGCATCTTATCCGTGAATTCAAGTTTTATGTCTGTATCAGTATGAAATAACCCCTCCTCATCGAAGGGGAGATCCTTTATGTTATTTCTGGCCTCCGGCAGATCGAAGCCATGTGTGCCTTCGCAGGGAGATAGCTCCAGCTATTGATTTTGCAGCACAGTCTGCCATGTGGCAGGTGGAGGTAATCTGTTGTGCAGCTAAATAATGAGCTTCTATTTGCAGGGTGCTGGCTAGCCATTTATCCTCCTCTGGTAGACTGCTGAGGAGAGAGGTCATCCTTTCCCATAGGTTTTGTTGATAGGAGCCTGCGCAGGCTGTGTAATTCACGATCCTGAGAGAGAGTGTTGAGGTCAAGTAAAAAATTTGCCCAAGGAGGTCTAATTTCCTGCCCTCCTTGTCTGCCGGCAAGGAGTGTTGTCTTTGGGATGAACCCAACTGTGCCACATCAACTATGATTGAATTCCAACAAGGGTGGCGGAGAAGCCAATCTGAATCTGATGTTATCCGGTAGAGTGAATCCACCTTCTTAGCAGTTGGAGGGATTGAGAAGGGATTTGACCAGGATTTTCTGGAGGTCTTGAGGATGGACGAAGAATTGGAATGGAGGCCGGGGCTGGGATCTTGGTATGAATTCAGTCATAGACCCAGTCTACCAATTCTGCCTCTTGTTGTCTTGGTTGAAGACCGAGGGAGTGAGCCATTCGAAGTGTCTGCTCAGCAAAACCCCGCACGTCACCTGTAGGGGAAACCATCTCCCTTTCTCCTAGTGTTCCGGGGGTGATAGCCCAGCTGTGGTAGTGGATGCCACAGATTCAGCATCTGGTTCAACCAGAGAGCATTTGGCATTGGACAGGCCTGTAGACAGTGTTCGTGGGCGAGGCTGTGGCCGTGGAAAGGAATGCAACCTTGGGGGGACAGGTGGTGGTGAGTCCCAGTCTACTGGTGGAGGTGGTAGTAGTTTCACTGGAGCAGACAGTAGTGGTGGGGGCAGTCGGTGTGGAGGAAGACGTGATGTAGGTTGTGGCCTGATAGGTGGAAGTTTGTGGTGCGGGCATGGCCAGTCATACTACCCTGAGAGAGTAATATGATGGGCCATATGGATAGTGCGGTGAATCGTAGTGGGAATAGGAGCAGTTGCCTGAGTACCTGTCTCTGGAACGATGGTTTCTTGAATAGGGATCCCTTAGTCTCCTATCTCTGGGGTACTTGGGACAGGAGACCGAGCGTGAGCATCCGCTTCAAGAATGGGGGTCCCTGGAGTGCCTATCCCAAGGGCGTCGTGGGGAAGGGCTAAGAATTGGAGGTCTGCAGTCTAGGGTGCAACTTCTGGAACAGTGGTTTGCAGGTGGGGGCTGCCTGGGCCTATATCTTGTAGGGCTCCTTTCAGAGGAGCGAGAGTGCCAGTCTGGAGAGAAAGAGTGGTCTCTGGAACGTGATGCTTATGGTGAGTATCACCAGGATGAGATCCTGTCCTGGGAGCTGGGGCGCTGAACGTTGGGGTTCTGCTCCGGGTCTCTGATATGTTCCACAGAATTAGTTTCTGTAATGGTCAAAGGTTCGTGTGTCTGGTCCTGAGTTAGGAGCAGTTGTTGCTGGCCCAAAGGAATATCATGGTCCAATCCCACAATTTCCCCATCCGATATGAATCTGACTGTAACCGGAACAATCTGATTCTGATCAGGGGGAGGTGATCACAGTTTGAGAAGGGATTCGAATCGGAGAGGGAACTCGAGTCTGTTCGATTTCCTGTCCGGTTTCCAACGGAAGAGTAGAAGTAGAAGGAACTGTGTTGGGTTTGTGAGGCTTCTTATTTTTATGCTTTTTCTTTGGTTCCCATGGAGGGGACTGTGTCGGAGAGGCCAGATTCAGAGCCTTCTGAGTAGGGGCTACCGAAAGAGAAGATTCCTCCAGGAGGGAACGTTTCATGGCCACCCTTATGGAAGAACCCGTAATGGTTTGTCTGGGTGGTGGGGTGGGAATCCCGGTGGAACTGACACCATAGCCATAGGAGCCATGTGCGGCTTAAGGGCCTGTTCATAGCGTAGCACTTTCAGGTGCAATTCTCTATTTTTACATGCTTGTGGCGTGAGTGCCTTGCAGTGCGAACACACAACCATGTTGTGTCCTTTCCCTAGACACAAGAGACAGCGCGAGTTTCCTTTATGGGCTGGCATTTTTGCTCTGTAGGACAAGCACCTCTTAAAGGAAGTAGCAAATGAGGCTAAAAGCATGGCAGCCGCCATGATGGAGGGAGTCCATCAAGAGAAAATTCATAGTCAGAGAAAAAATAGGTCAAATAACCAGGAAGAGACAAAGAGGGAAGTCTAAAAACAGTCCATATTCAATAGGAGGTATGTAGGATGGAAACAAAAAATCATCTCTATGATCAAGGTTCCTTCGATGCTGCTAGCATGGCGGTCGAAAAGGAACTTGAGAACTAGGTGGGAGCCTCGAGGGTAGAGCTCTTAAAGGGAGCAGGGCTACTGCAAAAAACCCTTGCATAACAGCTGTAGAAGGTTCTGAATATGCTCTACGCAGGTGCAGATATCCCATGTGTATGCGTCACAAAGACCACGAAGAAGAAAAACAAATCTGGTGTGAAAAGGACAAATCAGGACATATTGATTATGAATTTATCATTGAGAATGCATTAGATGTATGGATTAATCTAAGGGTGACTAGTTATGCCTTGCTTTAAAAAAAAGCAAATTGCCATAAAAATTGAAAATGGTGATTTATCAGAGTAGATACACATTTAGAAAGAATTACTATGTAGAAATTAAATACATCTACTATAGAACAGAAGACTTTATAGCTGCAGGGCAACTTCAAGACCCCTGCTCTCCTGGCTTCTTATAGTTCTTGATCTTTAAACCTGACTTAGAATGGACATTCCTTCAAAAAGAGGATGTCCTCAAACAGAGAACTGTCCTTTAATAGCCCTTCAAACAGAGGAATTGTGTTCTGTGAACTGGGACACAGGACCAGAGGATCTTATTAAATCCCCATTCCTGGACTGCTTTACTATTTCTCACTTCTTTTCCTAAAACATTAGAAGACCACCTCTAACTTCTCTGGGGCCCATCTTCTCATTCATGACAGCTGCTCTCACAGATGGCGTCAGAAAATGCCCTTTCCAAAACAAAATAGGCTTGAACATTTTTTCTAATTGTCCAATCTCTCTTGCAAGATGTTACTCCTTTAAGTTATTACAAATCAATTAACTGCAATAGTTTTCACCGACCAATTTTTTTTCTATTCAGGCATCATATGTAGTAGTTTTGCAACTAAACAAGCAACTTATTTTCCTGCAGTGCTCTCTCTCTCACATCCATTCACTCTCTTTCTCTCTCATACACACAAGCGCTTTCCCTCATCCAAACCCATTACGTCAATCCTAAATTTAGATTACAAGCTTTTTAGTGCAGAGACTGTGTCTCTTTATGCCTTCTGTGATGTGCCAAGCGCACCTCTGGGTGCTATTAAATAAAAAAAACAACAAAACAGGCTTTGATACTAAAGCACAGGATGTATAAAGACACAAACCTGATGGAGTGGAGCTGGCATATGCAAATGCATTGCTTCTATCTCTGTAGTTCTACATTATTAAAAAGCTCATATTAAATTAGAAAGAATAAAATTAAAAATTACTATTTTGGAAGCATACACCATGCATACTAACATCATTTAATAAGTAGCAACAGATACTAGACTTGCAACAAGGTGATAACCTCAATTTTTTGCCAGGTGTTAAGTCCGGAGACTGAAAGACAAAACTGGATCGAACATACAGTTCTACACTAGTTAACTCACCATTTAATAGCCAGGAACATAAGACAGAACCATGTTCTCCATCCTCTCGCCCTTCCTAAGCTCTCACATTCTGGTTTAATTAAACCTCAGATAGCCACTAAATCACAAACAAGAAGCTGTGTGTAATTCCAGTGCTTGGTATTAACTTATTGATTAATTTGTTAAGTTACTGATCTACTTTTGTTTCCTAGTGATTTTACTGAACTTTGCTGAAGTTTACAGTATGCTTTAGTACAGTGGTTCTTAAACTTTTCTTTACCAGGGACCCCCTTTAAATATTTTTTATTGCCACAGACTCCCAAGACTTAACTCAAGATTTAAAACCATCACCCCCCCCATCATCCATTAACAACTGCACCATCCATTAAACCTTCCCTCAGAGTCGCCAGAGGTAGAAGGAAGACTTTTCTCGTGCTTCTTCCTGCCAGTCTGCGGCTGTAGTAGATTGAATGGCAATGTGCAGGCCAAGCCAGCCAGTTAGCCTGCCTTTGCCTTAGCTCCTGTCATATGGCTGCTCCACTGCAGGGAGGAAGTGGGCTGAACAGCCTTCCAGCCTTTGTAAACCCCCTGTGAGGACACTGAGGCCCCCTGGCAGCCCGCAGACCACAGGTTAAGAACGACTGCTTTAGTAAATTAGCTTGTTAGAATTTGTTGGAGTGGGCGTCTCTCCCTCTGTCACATTCAGTAAAGCTGGAAGGCCTGCTGCTTCAAAAGAAGAAATATTAGAACTGTAGGAAATGTGTCACACAGCTTTGTGGATAGGCAGACTAATCCGTGTGATTTCTTTGAGAAGACAGCAGGGAGGAAAAAAAGGAATGGAAACAACTTTTGGGAGGTCAGGTCAGCTAGTTGGCCGGGGCAACAGAAGAACAGCTAAAAATAAAAATAAACACTAAATAAGAAGAATAAAAAAGTAGATGGAGAAAGTGAGTCTTGGAAGGGAGTGGGGATATGAGGGACTGGTCTGTTCACTTAGCAGACACCAAGGGCCTCAAAGCAGCTACGGCCCTTTCAGAATGCTGACCAATGAGCCTGTATGGAAGGAAGGTGTTTTGAGTCTTTCTGGGGTAAGGGGGACCATCTCTTTATCTATCTACTTGTTGCTGTACATGCAGTGGGTGAAATAAATAATCCCCTATTAACCATTCTTTTAAAAAGGCATTTGAAGAGTGAGTGAAGTGTGTATGTTGGTGGCAATGGAAAGAAAAGAGGGATGCAGAAGAGTGACAAACTGGCTTTGGAACAGACTTCCCTAATCTAACATTTCTCAGATGCCCTGGCCTTCCTTGATTTCCTGGCAGCAATCCTATTATGAGCTTTGAAGTCCAAGTGGCGGGAAATTCCAGACTGGAGGAAGGCAACCTTAAAGTACAAAAAGAGACAGTTGTAGGAGCCAGTAAGAAAATGTACTTCTCTAAGGTCAATAGTGAACACCTCCATGCCTCTGTAAATCTCATGACTTGGCCCAACACTAACAAGTAAAACGTCTTTAAATTCACAGATTTCAATTTATTTGAATTATTAGTGTTTATGCTACTGAATTAATGTTCTTATTTCTAATGGTCAACATTATTAACCAACATTATTGAATTAATGTTCACTCCAAGCTCTGGTAATGTCAATTTACTAACCAAGACTATAAACCAACTTCAAACTGTGTGAGAAGGTACAAAGAGGAAGCATGGGGTCTTATTGTTCATTCCTGGCTTCTAAATCATAATTTAGCAAATTAGGAAGGGCAGATCTAATTCAAGACATACTAGGCAACCATAATAACGTAGCAGCTAAGGCAACAATACTATCTACCTATCTGTAATGAAGCTGCAGCTGTTGGTATCAGATGACTTCGAAAGACAAGACAAGCCACTGAAGTTGCATCCAATATAAGAGAATCTCTTTAAGGTGGGGGCAGAATGATTTGTAGGTTAGGAATGCAAGCAAAAATGCAAAAAGGCCTTAAGACAAAGGTGGAAACTATGGCCCTATGGATGTTGTTGGTCTTGCTGTTGTTGTGTGTCTTCAAGTCATTTCTGACTTACGGCAACCCTAAGGTAAACATATCACGGAGCTGAGAGTGTGTGACTTGTCCAATGTCACCTAGTGGGTTTTCACAGCTGAGTGGGGATTTGAACACTGGTCTCCAGAGTCATAGTATAACACTCAAGTCAGTATGCCACGCTGGCTCTCAACAGTATACAACTCCCCAAAGCAATAGCCATCACAGCCACGGAGAGAGATTACAAGGAGTTGCAGTTCAAAAACACCCAGTGGTCCATAATTGTCAACCCCTGCCTAAAGGCAACCTGAAAGTTATTGAGCCTGAAAACGGGGTGGGCTGGGTTCATGGTATACAACACAAACTTTCTGAGAAAGCAAACTTAGCAAAGGCTCTTGACAATCAGCAAGCGAAACCAAAAAGAAAATCCGGAAGAAGCTAGCCAAGCCTATGTTTCTAGGGTACCTATTGTATACAGTACAATAACTAGACTATCCATTCTTTTCACTATTATATGAACTGATTATTTATATACAGTAGGAATGGGGAAAGTATGGCATGAATAGTCCAGTTATGTGGCTCCAAAGCCTCCCAGGAGACCCTCAAAGTCCCCAGATTCCCCTGCCAAATTGATACTTTTCCAGCCAAAACCATCACCACCCAAATTGCCACAAAAATGTGACAGTCTGGGTCTCTTGCCCCAATTAACTTCCTCACCAAAAAACTGAACTCCAAGCTCCGGCGCAATCTGGAGTAATGTAATGTCAGCACTGATAATGTCCCATAAACCCAACCATAGCTCCCCAAATATTTGAATGTCTTGAACCAGAAGTGAAACGACATCACCTCTGGATGTGCCAGAAGAAACATGAGGGGAAGAGTGGAGAGCCACTGTCCCCTTTGCAGTTGCCCACCCCAATGATCTTTTCTGTCAAGCAATGCCAGTACCCTAGCAATCACTAACCTTTAAATCTCAGCCAGTAATCCACAATTCATCTACACAGGGTATCCAGTAAATGAGCCACCTCAGTGGGGTACAGGGGGTATCATACTGTAAACAAGAGGGCTGGGCAAGCCACAAGAGCCAAGTGACAATGTGTTCCCTCTGTTTCCTCTCAGGCATGCACATTCTCAATCCCATTCTCCTCTCCACCACCTGCAACCTTTCTGAACACCGACACTGCAGAAAATACACATGATCAGCCATTTGGTGTTTATACTGACAGACAGACAGACAGACAGACAGACAGACACAAGGAACACCTAAAAGGATTAAATTGATGGAGGTTTTTAAAATTATGAATGGTGTAAATAGACAGTGGCCATAACCTTCATGGCTTTACCTATGGGCTTCCTGGTGA
The DNA here is from genome assembly GCA_030847615.1 of Gambelia wislizenii. Taxonomy (NCBI): domain Eukaryota; kingdom Metazoa; phylum Chordata; class Lepidosauria; order Squamata; family Crotaphytidae; genus Gambelia; species Gambelia wislizenii. Next base: position 86,437,897 of record JAUMIR010000004.1, on the reverse strand, counting down.
TATTTGACTAATCACAATTAGAACAGAATGTTCCATTGGGTGGACTTTGGACTTATCCAACAGGGCTCCTCTATGCCATGGAGTACAAAGGGACACATAGGATGGCAAGAGAAAGAGAGCTAGCTGAAAGGTAGGGCTACAGAGAGAACAATGAACATGTAATGGAACGCAACAAAGAAAGGGGATTGATATTGAATGGGTTAAAGATGCAAGGAAAATGCTTTTCTGCTGCTAATGTAGCAGTGTGGTCCTCCTGAGTTAATAAAAATATAGAAGCAACGCTCACAGTAATTCATGTTGTGCACCACTGATCTAATCTGACTGGCAGTAGTTCTTAAATATATCCAGAACAAGTCTCTATTGATTTTTTCCTATGGCCTCTCGTGAACTAGGTAACATGGCCAGGGGTTCAAATAAAAAAGAAGAAGAAAAGACACCACATCACCAGTATTAGAGGTTTACACAAAATCTTCCCAATGTATTTCAAAGAACAGATTTTTGTCAGAGGGAAAAATTGCTTCACAAATCTAAAAACCCTTATTTTCCCACTTGTAATAATCCTAACATCTAGGCACATCAGCACTTCTCTGTACTCTAAAATGGAAACAGTGATTTTCCTTTTTTCTGTTAATATGGAATGCTTTTTAAATTTGCATGTCATCCTTGCACAGGGGCTATACTAATCTTCTTTGTCTCATTCCTATTTTAGTGTATGTGCTGCCAAAGCAGCAGAGAAATAAGCAGTTTTTAAAAAATACAATACAAATAATTCTATTGGTTCTTTTCTAAGGTTACATATATAAAGATATTTCAAATTGGAAGGAGCTTTAGCTAAGTGGCAGAACATATGCTTTGTATGCACAAGGTCTCATATTTAACCCTCAGCATTTCCAGGTAGGGCCGTGGGGTGGGGGGAATCCTACCTAGAACTGTGGACAGCCACTTCCAGCCTACTAGGATAGAAGGACCAATGGTCTGACTCAGTTATAAGGAAGCCTCTCATATTCCTATGATGAAAAGGTTATGGCTGTTTGATTACCTTTTTGTATGTGATATTTATATCAGAGGAGTAGGGCTTTTTGCCCTATAGAAAGGCTATTATCTGAAACATACAGGGAACTAAGGATACTTTTTTGTCTATAGAGCTGATGCTGGTAGACAGTATTTTTTCCCCCACAGCTGTCAGATCCCTTTCATCACTTCTGATTAAGGCCCAAGGAGATGCAGGCCAGGGAAGGTACCTTGTCATACCTCTTGCAGAACCACAAGGGGGACTGTAGTTGCTTTCAGTGATTAAGAAGTTGCTCCTGGATAAGGGAAACAGATTTATACTCCCTTTGCTTTGATATCTAAAACTACTTCTAGTGAATTCACCATTATCATTTATTGAATAACAGTCATACATAAAGGTTTATAACTTTATGGGAAACAAATTGGGGGTGAGGCCTGCAGCTGAGCTGAATTGGCCTGCTTCAGGAAGCACTATGAATAGAGGACAGAGTATGGATAAAACCAGGGACTGATGCTTTGTTGGTGCAGCCACGCTTTTTGCAGTGTTGGCACTAATGGTGACACAGGGGGCAACTAAGCTCCATCTTCTATGTAATTTATGCAATCATAATAGATCAGAGGGTGCCTGTTTCACAGCCATGCTTTTGACTTTCTTCATTTACCATGCCTGCTAGCCCATTCAGACATAAACTGTTATTTTCTTCATATTTTATTTAATTTATTTAATTTATATCCCACCTTTCTCCCAAGATGAGATACAAGGCCACTTACAGTAATTTTAAAAAGATTAAGCTAAAACATTAGTTGACAAAAGTTTAAAAAAATAATTTAATAACAATATTATTGAAAAAAATGATTTAAATGGTTAAAACATATTTAAAACATAATTTCCAGGAACAGATTAAAAAGACAGCACACCACTTTACACACACACTACTGCTCCATAATAAAAATTCAAAGGCCTGCTTGAATTAAAAACGTCTTTGCGAGCTGGCATAAAGAAAGCAGGGAGAGGGCCAACCGGACCCCCCACAGAAGGGAGTTCCACGGCCTGGAAGCAGCAATGGAGAAGGCTCTCTTCCAAGCTCTCATCAAACCCAACTGTGAAGGTGGTGGGAGTGGGAGAAAGCCCTCCTCTGCAGACCTTAAGGCCTGTGCTAGGTTGTATAAGGAGATATGGTCTTTCAGATAGTCTGGACACAAGCCGTGTGATGTTTTAACGGTCAAAAACAGCACTTTGACATCCGCCCAGAAATGGACCAGTTACCAGTAGAGCTGTTTCAACAGAGGAGTCACATGATCTCTGTAACCAGCCCCAGTCAACAGCCTAGCTACAGCATTTTGACCCGCTGGATAGTTTCCAAAGGCAGCTCTATGCACAGCATGTTACAGTAGTCCAAATGGAATGTAATCAAGGCAAGTGTCACCATAGCCAGATTTGACTTATCAAGAAATGGGTGCAGATGGCTCACTAGTTTTAATTGTGCAAATGTACTACCGGGCACAGCTGAAGCCTGGGCATTCAGACCCAGATCCGAGTCCAGGAGTAACCCCAAGCTATGAACCTGATATTTCAGGGGGAGTGTAACCCTATCTAGCATAGGTTGAATCCCTACTCCCTGATCTACCTTCTGACTGATCAGGAGCACCTCTGTCTTGTCTGGATTAAGTTTCAATTTATTCATCCTCATCCAGTCCATTGCTGACAGCAGATACTTGTTTAGTACAGAAACAGCTTCCTTGAAATTGGATGGAAAGGAGTGACAGATATTTGACGTCTCCCAGCAGTTTCATGTTAATATTAAACTGCATGGGGGACAGAACCGAGCCCTGAGGAACATCACAGGACAGTAGCCAAGGCACCCCCAGTACCACCTTCTGAGTTCACCCCTCAAAGAAAGACTGGATCCACTGTAAAACAGTGCACTTGAGCCTCATCCCAGAGAGGTGATCCAGAAAGATACCATGGTCGATGATATCAAAAGCCGCTGAGATGTCCAGCAGAACCAACATGGACACACTCCCCCTATGCAGTTCTCTGCGAAGTCCATCTACCAAGATGACCAAAGCCACCTCTGTCCCGTAACCAGGCCTGAAGCTAGATTGAAATGGATCTAGCCAACCTATTTCATCCAGGAATGCCTAGAGTTGGGAGTCCACCATATGCTCCATTACCTTGGCCAAAAAGGGGATATTGGAGACTGGTTGATAGTTCTCCAGTATGGTGAGCCCAGGGAGGATTTCTTCAGTAATGGCTTCACCATAACCTCTTTTAGACAAAATGGAAACCTGCCTAGCTGTTGTGAGGCATTCACTACTCCCCTTACCCAATCCACCAGTCCTTCTCAGGCTGCTTTCAACATTCAGGAAGGGTATGGGTCCAGTATGCACATGGTGATGCTCACCTCTCCAAGGATCTGGTCCACATCCTCAGGTTGCACAAATTGAAATGCATCCTGTAACACAGGATAAGCAGGAACCAAGGTTGCATCCACGGGACCTGTATCAACTACAGCGTCCAAGTCACAGTGGGTCCGAGTGATTTTACCCAAAAATTCCTGTACAAAGTCTTCACAGCAGGTTGCCAAGTGGTTTACATACTGCTCTCGTGGGGGGAAATGTAAAAGGCTCCTGATCACTCAAGACAGCTCTGCTGGATGACACTGTGGATGCAATGACATAATCGCCAGCTCTCTAGTGAACCAGGGTGCTCACTTGACTTCACTCCATGGAAAGGGATGCTTAGGAGTGATTGTGTTCACTGCCCTGCCCATTTCCCTATTCCACTGATCAGCCAAGCTTCAACAGGATCCCTGCCAAGGCTACAGGGAACACCCCAAGAGCCATCAAGAATCCATCTGGATCCCTAAGCTTCCTGGGGCAAACCATCTTAATCAGTCCACCACACCTGCAGAGTCTTTTGAATTGCAGTGAATCTAAACCCCACATAAGCTCTTCATAGTGAAAATACTGCTTGTGGACAGTTATTGTGGGCAGCTCAGAGAGAGAGAAATGACCAGCCACTTCTTTTCAATCTATTTTAAAAAGTACAGTAGTCCTACTCACTCAGCTACATTGTCAGGGTTCATTAACTCACAGAACAGATACCTGATTTCTGTTCTTACAATCCATCCTGACTACCTGTATGTGATTTATGCACATATATATGCACTTGTAGGCTAAGATTCTACACAATTTTTTGCATAATGTAAATATAGTGTTAATTATGTTGAATTTTACAATGTCAGAACTGATTGAACAAGGGCCACAGCAGCCTTCAGCTCACCCACTGTGCAAGACTTTGTTAGCTTCCTACCACCAGGTCTAAAGTGCGAAAAAGAGCTGAGGATACTCCACTCTTGTGAAGTGACTGACTGTACTAGGGACCAGACTTAGGCAACTTCTGAGAAAGCTGAAATGCTTCCACAATGACCTTTACATTTCTGGCCCCAGTTCTTCAAACCTCCCTGAACAAACAGAATAGAAATAGCTTACTTCATCTGTAATGTTATTGCATAGTGATTGCTGCTTTTCTTGCACAATTCTTAGTGGACATTGACTTGGATCCTTAATTCACTTCCACAGTAGAGGAGAAGGGAGATGACTCACTGACTCAGTTTTCTACTGGTGTTCATGGAAGGCCTGCTCCAGAATGCTGGAGGACCCTCTAGAACAGAAAGGGTAGGGTAGGAGCAAACACTGCCTCTCTGCATTCCTCCCATGGGATCCTCCACTGCATTAGAAGCCTTTGATTAATAGGTAAAGCACTTCTGTTTGTGGAAGACTCATTTATGACTAGAGTTATAATTTCTGTATGGCAAGACTAATGAAGGGAACTCCACCGTGGTTGCCTCTGATTCTTCATTTTTCTACTTTTGACACAATCCAAGCATTACTGAATTTCTGCTAAGATAAACTAAGGACTTTATCACACTTCACTGTTATAGTGCTATTATTACACTTTAAATGCTATGGCTGCCTCCTGTGGAATTCTGGAGTTTGTAGTTTAGTGAGGCCTAAGAGCTCTCTGGTTGAGAGTTCTAAATGCCCCTCCCTAAACTGCAAACCCCAGGATGTCACAAGAGGCAGCCAGAGTAGTGTGTGTGTAGTGTGATATTGTCCTAAGTTACTGAATGAGTTCAGCTAGTGTGAACAGTTTTTGGCCACCATGATGTGATCTCATTATTTGTAACTTTGGCAAGCAATGCTATTCCCCCCCCTCAACCCACCTAAAACAACAACAACAACACAATAAAGGCCTTAGAACAGGCCATAATAATGCATCTTATAGCAGTCTGCTACAGATGCTCCAAAGAGGGATATGGCAATTCAGGATATACTTTCCCTGGATGTTCCTACCCAGTTTCCATCAATCTAGAATTACAAATAAGAATGCAATGCACATTGCCCTGACCAGGCTGTAAAATAGCTACACTGCTGTTCTTAACATATGGGCAGGAAAATCCTGACTAAACTTAAAAAATAGATAGAGAAAAATGGAAAGAAAGAATACTACCAGTGTTTTGGTCTCATAGTTGGTAGATGGTATAACAGATGCCTATGTCTTTGCCCAGCAGGATCACATTAATTGACCAATTTACACCTGCCAGGGGGAAGCTAGCAATGTATTTAGCAGAGAAGTAAGAGCCACCCACTCCTGCATCATTTATGGGTAGTAGATTTTACCCTTGGGCCTGAATTTCAAATGAATGCCAATACAGTGGTGCTCTCTGTCTCCAAGTCAGTATCTCCCATCAGTGGTTGAAATGAGTGCTGTTGCTATTATCAGGTTATTTAATTACTGCCATTACCAGACTGTGCAATCAAACTCAGTACTTTAAACAATAACATTAAATGTGTAAATATATACACATTTTCTTTAAGAAAAACTGTTTCTTATAATTACTCAATGCTTCACAACTTGGTATTTTTGGATCCTCTGTGCTGTTCCTGTATCAGTAAAAGATTAGTATAGCAACACATTGAAACACACATAAAAATCAAACTCATTCCTTAACTCATAATCTAAAACTGAATGCTGCAAGCAGTATTACTAAATTTCTAAAATGTTATATCTGCAAGCCGTCCCTGAATGCTTTTTAATTTATTATAAAAAATGTTCAAAGTTGGCTATTGCTGGAAATGGGATGAGCAAAGAGATACTGCATATATCAACCGCATAAGTAATTATGTACATACTTTTCTTAACTTTTCTATACAAAATATTCAATATCTTGGCTTCCCACTTCTCAAAGACTGTTAAAATTATTCCATCCCTACAGAGACAGTAAGAGACAATACCACATATATAAAATACACCTCCCTCATGTACTCTGCAGCAGATGTAGAAAGAACTGAATGTAACAGCATGTATATCTAAAGAACAATAATGTCCTCCAAAACAGTGCTTTGATTAATTCAATGTTACTTTTGTATGTTTCTTTGAAATGGATCCACTTGCCCAACTGAGCATATAAAGCTCTTAAAATACCAAGAAATGAAGCTTGGACCAGTGACTAGCTCATCACAATGGAGACTTTAAAAAACTTGAAAAAACTTGTTACAGTTTCATATGTTTCTTGACCTAATTCAGAACAGTCTAGAAAATGTCCTTTAGCTAGTTACGACTTTCAAATTGGCCTATGGTGTTCCTATTTGAAACTGATTGAAAGTGAATATTACTTTTAAAACTACGAGACTCTTACATTCTTTTAATTTGCTCTTTTCATGTCAAATATTTAATATCAGCACATAACCATGAGCAATAAAATTACACAAAAGTACATACATTTCATAATTCTAATAAAAATACAAGAGGGTTTTTTCATTGACTAGAAGGTATGTGCTATGAAATATGTTCCTATAAAGCTGATCAACAAAAATGGCTCTATAATCTACTGTGAATACAAGGATCTTCAGCCCTACCACTATGCTAGATTTAGCACTGCTAGTGTCAGCACAACTGCTTGATATAAAAACTTTTAAAAAGCATCCAAGTTAAAGCAGTGTATTTCAGCCTGAAGAATAGGTGTGCCCTCAATCTAGTAAATTAATCCTATTAGTTCTCATGTCACTTCAGCACAGCCTGGTTACATTGGTGACAATCAACTCCCTTGAGGGACAATAAGGAGACTGTGTTTCTTACCTGAAAACTGCAATAATTAGGAGGTGATGGATGTCACAAGTAAAAGTGAATGATGTTTTTCAGGCACACTCTCATCTATAACCATACTGGTTTCAGATAAAATAACCCCTTCTGACAGGATGTGTCAGAAACATCTACAGCCAATCAGTCACACTGGTATCCAACAACAACAAAAACGATGTCCTTGTCATAACATCTATAGATTAACTTATCAAAATCACTTTCTGGAATACTTTATCAATTAAAAGGCCTTGATTGATAACAGCACTAATAGGCAGCACACACTGTCACAAACAAATAAGCTGCAAAATCAGAAATAAACAGTGGGCCATTTAGATACAGCAATGGTATTTTCCATTTGGAGGAAGCCCAATTCAACACCCATATTAGAGACAGCAAAGCAAAACGATGTGGGGGAAATGAAGATCCAAATTTCAAACTACACCTTTTAAGACTATACAATCATGAGACATGGGAAACAGAATATTCCACACTACAGTTACTCAGACCATGCAGGTAGTTTTAACTCTCTTAAGTCAATATATCTGTGTGGATACCTGCTTTACAGTACTATGTTCCAATGAATAAACAGGATCATCTTCTTATTAGCAGATGAAATTGATTCATACAGATGACTGTGGCTATAAAGAAAAGTACAGTTGTCCCTCCGTATTCATGGATTTGGTATTCATGGGTAGGAACGTTGGTCTTACCTGTGATATGTTCTTTTCCAGAGGAGAGACAAAGAGCATCCACTTGCTTGGGGTAGTTCCTCCCCATTTGCTCCTAGTAGGCAGGGAACAACTTTTTAGGACTGCCTACCAGTGAGGTCATCTGGGAGGGATGACCCCCGGCTAGCCAGTCAATGTCACAGCCTCGCTACCTGCCCTCTGTCGTGAGAGAAAAAACAGGAGGAGATAAAAACATTTTGAAAACTTTAAAAACAGTTCTATTCAAAGCAATAGAGAACTGAATCTCTGTTCCAATGACCCACAGACTGTTCCTCTATCACCAGCACCTCAGGCTGGTATGGATGCTCTTTGTCTCTCCACTGGAAAAGAACATATCACAGGTAAGACCATCGTTCCTTTTCCCAGTGGGGAGGGCTGCAGAGCATCCAGTTGCTTGGGATGTACAAAAGTAATACTCTGCAGGTGGGCCTGGCGTTGGCTTAATCTATCAGGGACTGATGATATGGTGCAGCACTCATCTACCAAACACTGCTTCGGCAGAGTACAACATGCCCAGTCCATAGTGTCTAATGGAAGAAGATGAAGACTTCCAGGTGGCTACCTTGGAAATTTCCTCCAAGGGAGAGTCTTTATTCCAGGCCACCATCATTGCCGCACTTCTAGTGGAATGTGCCATGATGCTGTCTGGCACTGTGATGCCCAGGGACTCAACGCATTCCGCGATACATGCTCGGATCCAAATTCCCCATCGTTGACGGCGACACCTTCCGGCCTAGGAACTCATCACTGACTGATATGAACATCACCTGAACTTGTTCTGGCGATGTTCATATCTGAAGAACTTGTTCTTCTCGAATATATCCGGATGGCTCAGTGAACATCCAAAGTGTGCCATATCCTCTCCAGGTCCTCAAAGGATGTAGGCAGAATGATGGAAAGACCACCTCCTGGTACCTATTGAACAGGGAACCAACCTCTGACCTAAAATCATGTCGCAGACGAAGACTTACTGAGTCTGGCCTAATAATGCAGAAATCCCTCCAAACAGATAACACTACCAATTCTGATGTGCTTCTTGTCAGTGTGACCACCACCAAGAAGGGGACTTTTCAAGATAAAAACTTCAGAAGTTCAAAAAGGTGCCACTGACCTTGTCTTCAGGACCAGATGGATGTCCCCGGAGGAGAGACTATGTAGCTGTGGGGGGCCCAGGCTGCCCAATCCCCGTAAAAAACTCCGGATGTGTGGATGAAGGTCAACTTAGACGCTCTCTCCGGTGGACGAAAGGACATGATGGCTGACACCTGTCTCTTAACAGTATTGGGTCGCAGTCCCGCATTCACGCTGTCCTGCAGGAAAAACTAAAGGTGACAGAATCGTGATCTCCAGAACAATATGGCCCTTACGCTTACACCACCGCTGAAAAACTCTGAGGGTGTATTCGTAAATTTTCTGTGCTGACTCTCGCCAAGGTGCCAGAAAGGTACGCACAACTGTCTGGGAATATCCCCATGAACTTAGCATTCTCCGCTCAACCTCCAGGCGTGGAGCCGTAGCCAAATCGGATCCGGATAATGAACCTGGATTTGGGACTATAGATCTGGACAGTCTAGGAGCTGGAAGAAGCCCATCGCCATGTCGAGGTTGTACGAGAGCCACGTCCCCCCAGGCCGAGACCAGGACCGCTAGGATCCAATCCATCCTTTCAGACCTGGTTCGGGTGATGACTTTGGGAACCAGCTGAATTGGTGGAAAAGTATACAACAGATCCCGTAGGCCTGGTGTCTACAACACATCTATGGCCTCTGCTCCCTCCGTCAGAAGACGGGATAAAACCCTGGGAAACTTGGTGTTCACAGGAGATGCAAGAAAAAGGTCCAGGGCTGAATGGCCTGACCTTTGTGTGATTGTTCTGAACACCTCTGGGTGCAGGCTCCTGGGAAACTTGGTGTTAACAGGAGATGCAAGAAAAAGGTCCAGGGCTGAATGGCCTGACCTTTGTGTGATTGTTCTGAACACCTCCGGGTGCAGGCTCCATTCCTGATGTCGGTGCAGTTGATCCAATCAGCTTTGAGGGTAAGGTATCCCTATAGATGTTCCGCCTCCAGTGATGTGAGGTTCCTGTCTGTCCATTGAGCAAGCGAGTTGCTTCTGCCATGAGAGTGCAGGACCTTGTACTTCCCTGATGATTTATGCAGTCGTTTGTCAAGACATTGACAGTGCGGGCTAGGGCCACCTTCTTTCGAATCAGATCCTGAAGTGCAACTAGGGCCAGCCCAACTGCCCAAAATTCTAACCAGTTGATACTGTGCTTGGATTTCGCTGGCGTCCACCTGCCTGGTACCAGCTAATGCCCGCAGTATGGTCCCCAGCCTTGTAGGCCTGCGTCTGAGGTAATCTGAATCCTGACAGTCTTCCAAAGGGGACAACCTTTGTGAAGAGCCATTAAGGCCCACCACTGAAGTGACAGCAAGAGTTCCCTGAGTGCTCTGAAGTGTTTGTGCTTTTGAAATGGTATGTCTTCTTGCAATGTGATCAGGAACCACTGCAACATCCTAGAGTGGAGTCTCACCACAGTAGACAGTCTATGCTACTATCATGAGACCCTGTAACCATGTCAACTGCCTCACACCTGGTAGGGGTGACTTTCTCACTTCCTGAATCTCCCTGTGTATGGATTCAATTCTCTCCTGAGGAAGACATATCAGACCCCTCAACGAGTTCAGAGTAGCACCAAGATGGTGAATTTGCTGACTTGGCATCAAGATGCTCTTCATAAAGTTCACCTGGAATCCATGGGCCCTGAAAGAGTTGAGAACCCAAAGTGAGTCCCTCTCTGCCTTTAGCCTGGATGGAATTAGCAGGTCATCCAAGTAAGCAGAAGCATGCAGCACTGAAATTTCTCCATTGCACTACCAAGGCTACCATGATTTTGGTAAAAAAAAACCCTAGGAGCTGAAGAGAAACCGAATGGGAGCCCTTTGTACTGGAAGTGTCCTTTGTTGTACACAGATTGCAGGTAATGTCAGTGCCCCTGGAATATCAGACTCTGAAGACATGCGTTCTGCCAGTTCAAGGGGGTAAGGTCGACCCTGGGGCGAATCGCCCCTATGATGAGCTTCAGAATTTCCATGCAAAACTTGTGCTTCCATATGAACCTGTTGAGACCTCTTAGGTTAAAGACTGCCCTCCATGTTCCATTCTTCTTGGGGGCCAAAAATAGTATGGAGTAGCACCCGCTACTTCTTTGTCCTGTAGGCACCTCTTGCACCACTCCCATCTGAACTAGCTGAAGTAGGCGTCTTGGAGTGAGAGACCGGGACGCCCACCTGTCTGAGGTAGTTATCCCAAACCTCCACGTAGGTCTGCAGGTGTTCCCCCACAGGGGAGTTATTCCTGGCTTTTATGCTGGTTTTCCAAGGAAGAAGGTTGCTTAGATTTTCCTTGGGTTTTTTTCTGGGCTGTGAGAAGCAGCGATGGGGGCTTCTGAGGCCCCCGTCACTGCTCCTCTCCACCCCCCTCCCATCCTCCCAAAAGCAGCGATGGGGCTTCTAAAGCCCTGTTGCCACTTTTGGGAGGGGGGGGGCTCCCAAAAACCGTGAATAATCAAAACCGCGAATGTTAAAGCCGTGAATGTGGAGAGGCAACTGTATTTCTCTTCCAGCATGACTTCGGATAACAGGTGTCCCCTGAGTGAAAGGAAGCGGAGGATGACATATTGTTCTGATGTGTTGCAGTGGTATCTTGAATATTTCCTGTCCTCACTCTTGCATGTGACAGAGGAGCCAGGAAACGGCCACCAGGAGTGCGGGACTAAAGCTGGCCCACCCTCTTTTCCTAACTCTATGACACCTGGTGGATCTGGCCTTTGGTGGTTTGCTGCTGTTGCTTTGCCTTAATATGTTCTTCCTTGTGAAAGCTACGCCGCCAACCATGTTAGCTTAGCAAAGAGGCTCTTTAGATACCTTGGGCTAGGGAGGGTCTGTGAGTTTCCGGTCCCCCCCACAAAAAGGACACTTGTCTTCTAGCAGCTACTGCCAACCCTAGTGCCCTAGCACAGGACTGGATAGCATCCAGGATACTATCTGCCAGAAATGGCGGAAACCTGTGCAAGCCTGTTGAGGTCGTGTCAAATCCTGGTTTCGGAAGAAGGAACATCAGCAATGGCATATTTGGCCTCCTGAATGGATGCCCTAGCCATCATTGTCGCTGTTGTAGAAAACCATATAGCAGAGTAGACCAGAGCTGCGACAGGAGCATCTATGAGTCGCACCTGTAACTAGTCCATCACCTTCTTAGGTAGAGAGTACAGCTTCTTTGCGCAAGCTGGTTGTGCTCTTACCACTGCGGGTGAAGCCCATTCGTCAAGAATCACGCACATAAGCGCAGCTGGTACTGGCATCTCCAGCGCTACTGGCTCTGTGTCAGGGAAGCAATCCCTAGCCATCTCAGGTAGCTCTGAGAACAATACCCAGAGATGTTTTTTGTCAGCTCTTTCCTCTGAAATATAACCCACAGCGTATGGATGGACTCCCATCCACATACTAACCAGGGATAACCCTGCTTAGCTTCCAAGATCAGACAGGGTCTGGTGTCTTTACGGTTTACTCCCACATTGAAATGGCGCACCAAAGAGCTTAGCGTGGAACTCAGGTCCTCGGCCTCTTCATCAGAAAAGACCCCTTTCTTGCTCCGGGAACTTCCACTGTAACACCACCAAGCTGGATGAGTGGTCAGAGATGATATGCCCATCCTGCATACGAGTGCGCTTAGGAGGTAGGGGGTGCCATCTGTCTCTGATTCGGAGGCCCAATCCTCCTCCTCCTCCTCAACCCATACTGGGGGGTGGGTGAGGGTGCTAGTGCTGGTGCGCACACTGCTAGCGGGGGCAGTTGCATGCCTGCGCGGACTGCCGGCTACTGAAGAAAAGCAGGCATACATGCCCCTGGCCGATGACGAGCCGCTGGTGCAGCTGGAGCCCAGCGCCTCCGTGCCTTCCCTCCCTCCCCGCATGCAGGCGGCTTCCCAGTTGGCGTCATCTTCGCCCCTACTGTTCTCTTCCCTGCCCATCCCCAATGGAGGTAGGGGGGTGGATGGGATAAAGGAGGGAGGACAGGAGAGAAGGTCGCTCGAGATGTACCCAGTCAGAGTCCGTCCCCCCCTGCAATAGGCCGGCTAAGCCTAGCAGACTGGGATGAACTTGGCTTGCAGCCAGCGGCTTCCCTGGCCACCATGTCGCGGATACTGGTCGGCACGGATGCTGCCAGTCCACACCCACCCACGTCCTGCCCTGAGGCCCCAATCACACTCACATCTGACCCCGAATGGGGCAGCAGATGATCCAGCCCAGTTCCCAGGCCCGTGTCCTGGGTGGAGGTATGGCCAGCGGCCACTGTGACATCACTCGGCTCCCCAATGTTGGAGGAGCCCCGCGAGTCCTCCTCCCAGAGGTCGCTACTGGCAGCCGACTCCCAGTTGGCTCCTAGCCTCTGCAGGTCAAGCGGTTCAGGAGGACCTCAGAGGAGGTCGAAGCGGGGGGCTTCTCCCCCTCTCAACTCCCAGTTCACTCCTAGCCCTTGTGGGTGGAGCGGTTTGGGAGGATCTCAGCGGAGGTCGAAGCTGGGGGCTTCTCCCCCTTCCAACTCACAGTTGGCTCCTAGACCCTGTGGGTGGAGCAGTTTGGGAGGACCTCAGCGGAGGTCGAAGCAGGGGGCTTCTCCACCTTCTTAGCTTCTTCTTCCTAACTTCTGCACTGTAACCGCTCATCCTGTTGAGATGCTGCTGCTTCAGTCTTTAGTCTTCAATCTCCAGTCTTCCTCCACCAGGATCCTTTACAGTTAAAGTTTTTTTGGGGGCGGGGGGCAAAGGATCCAAAATGGCCCCTGGCCATGTGGACAAAGACAAAGGAGAGAGATGAGGCCACACGTCCTACCAGAAGCGTAGGCAGGAAACAGACTGGCTAGCTGGGGGTTGGCCCTCCCAGATGACCTCACCGGTAGGCAGTCCTAAAAAGTTGTTTCCTGCCTACTAGGAGCAAATGGGGAGGAACTACTCCAAGCAAGTGGATGCTCTGCAGTCCTCCCCACTGGGAAATTATGTATTCACTGCTTGAAAATATTCTTTAAAAAAAATAATCCTAAAAGCAAACCTTGATTTTGCCATCTTATATATGGGACACCATTTGCTATGCCATTGCATATAGTGGGACTTAAGTATTCACGGATTTTGGTATCCTGGGGGTGGTGGTCCTGGAACCAAACCCCAGCAAATATGAAGGAACAACTATAATCTTAAAATTAACCACATCTCTCATGGAGACACCCTGATTAGTTTTAATGGAACTGGCTGAAAAAGGGGGCATCTGTATGATTTTAAATAATACAGAGAAAGACAAGTGAAAAATGCAAATGGTCAATGTGGTTCCCTATTAAAGACCAAAGTTACATTTTTAGGTAATTAAGAAGGACCTGAGAAGACCCTTTAGTCAAAATTCTTTAGTATTGTCAGTTAGCAAAACCTTTTCAAGAAACACATTTTCATTTAATTTGTTGATATAGTTCACAAAAGAATGACTGCCTTTGATAAGACAGAGCTTACTACATCCAGGAGCCTCATTATGAAACCTTCCAAGTGCTTTGAAATTTCAGTCTCAGTAAGATTCATTTGTGAGGTTTAAACACTGCCTATGCATATTAATATTTAACCACTGCATACAATGTATCGTGTTTCACTGCATCCATTACAACCCATTCCTTCAGCAAGATGCTCCCACTTGCAACTGATATGCTGGACTGAAAGATTTATAGAGTTCCCATTTAAACATAAGTCGTATGTTTACTGCACTGTCCATTGTGAGTTATGCAGAAGAACAAATTACAGAAGATTCTAGCACTTCCACAGAGTATGTATAAATCTAGTAGGAGTAATACAATACAAAATGGCTGCACTGAGAGACGAATCTTTTTAAGTACCAAAAAATTGCAAGTTATGATATATATCTGCTCTAGTAAATTCAACTTTTCCATACTACTACAATGATTTATTTTGTAATGCACTGAAGAGTAATGAAGTCCACTACCCTTCCTTGGTAACCACAGGCAGCTGCCTGCATCACTAAGAAACTAGGTTATCAGAAAGGGCTATGGCAGCATAGCTTTGCTCTTTTCTATGTGCTAAGCTGTTGAGAGCCAGAGTGGCATAGTGGTTTGAGCACTGGACCACAACTCTGGAGACCAGGGTTGAAATCCCCGCTCGGTCATGGAAACACACTGGGTGACCTTACGTAAGTCACATTCTCTCATCCTCACAGGGAAGCAAAGGCAAACTACCTCTGAACAAATCTTGCCAAGAAAACCCCATGATAGGACCCTAAGTCAGAAACAACTTGAAGGTACACAACAAAAACGCTGTTGTCACCTTAGGGAGCTCTCTCTGCCATTGTCCTAAGCTGTTGAGATCATAAAAAGAGGCCCGGCATTTGTTGTTGTTGTTAATTACCATCCAATCAACTTTGACTTATGGCAAGCCCATGAATGAGAGACGTCCAAGTCACCCTATCACCAACAGCCCTGCTCAGGTCTTACAAACTCAGGGCCATGGCTTCCTCAATTGAGTCTATCCATCTGGAATGCAGTCTTCCTCTTTTCCTATTGCCTTCTACCTAAGCAAGTAGCAGTAGAGTCTAGGAATACCTATGATGGGACAGCCACAAGAGGAATCTGAAAGGGCAGTAAAAATGTTGTTACCTTAAGAGGTATGTGTGTGGGGATGTTAGAGTCCCACCTGTGATGACAAAATCTCCTTTAATATTTGAGGAAATTAATAGTTCAACAGAAGGCCTGAAAGAAGAGGGTAACTTCAGGGATCTTTTCACCTATATGTACCAGTACTAAATGTAGAAAACACTCCAGTTAAAATGAAATAAAGTATTTTATTGAAAAAACACAAAGTGAACTAACATACACAAGACGTGTTCTTAAGAACCATGCAAGGCTATAGCACAGCAAGGCAGAAAGGTTGGATAAAGAAAGGTCCAGGAAGATAGGGTGATAGTTACCAGTCTTTATGAGAAGAGTTCCATACAGCAAGGATATTCAGACAGGTGTCTAAGGGTAGCACAGGAGGTTCTGATCCGGGGCATGCCAAGAAACAGAGTGGCTGAGTCTGGCCATTGTGGCACACTTAGCTGGAGTCTACGGTCTAATTTTTATACTCTATTTCATATCCTGAAGGGGTACTCTGGCTATGACAAGCCTGAATGGCTTTCCCACCAGAGAGACAAGAAGAACCAAAAATCAACTGATTGCTTTAATTAAAACATTGATGGTCTTGCGACAACCTCATAAAGTTGGACAGGTGGTGGTGTGAGGAGAGATTTCTGCAGGATATAATCAAGGAATGGTAATTTAATTGCTTGATTGAATCATTGCTGAAACACCCAAGGCTGGAAGAAAGGATTAGCACATACTGCTCTAACGACGGGGTTGTTAGCATAAACCCATACGGTGGATTCTTGCTCAATCCTAATATGGGCTTTCTCTCCATTATATTTCCAGGAATATCTCAGGTCACTGTGACTTTCAACTGACCTCTGGTCTGCCTCAGTCAACCCTGACCCCCCCAAAGTGCCCAATATTTCTAGTTATGAGTTACCATAGGGAGGGGGTAGTATGGCATACTAACAATGGGAGACTGGGCAAAGAAGGTAGATGTTCACAGCTGTGCTCTGCAGAATGAGAAAGTTTTTTCATTGATTTGAAAGAACTAGCTAAATTTTTGCTGAACCATTACATGCTACAGAACACTTTGTTTTGTTGTTCTAGAATTTGTTCATTGCACAATGTGTGTGTGTATTAAAAGCTTCCTCATTTGTTACAGTTCAAGATATACAGTAGTTCAATAAAGGAAATTTCCATACTTTGAGCAAATTATAGCTGAGTCCTTCCTGAATCTTCGTTTGCGAAGAAAACCCAGAGATGAATTAATGTTTCCTTAGAATCTGAAATCTTTACTTCATTAGTGTGCAGCATTTTTTTCTCTACCCTGGAAGGCACAATAGCTTACAACAGGTCAGAAATCATGATACCTATGTAAAATCATGGTGACCACTTTAGCACAATTGCAGGTGACACAAACAGGGCATAAGAATGATTGCTTTATTGATCATGTAACACCTACTAAAAGGTTGGGTTCACTCAAAAAAGCATCTTGCCTATGTGTATGTGAGAGAGAATGAGTTCTTTGAAGCCAAATATCTACAATGGTTTGAGCTACTAGCATCATCTAAAGGCTGTTCAAATACTGTCTCTTAGAGGGACAATGTTTCACATGCCCAATCATGGTCAAGTAGTCCAGATTGGATTACTAAAACATGTTCTACATGGGAATGCTTTTTAAAATCATATGGAAATTTAAACAAATACAAAAGCCATGTGCCAGAATTACCTCTGAACCTTGCTGTTCTGCATATATTAATCCAATTATTTGCCCTTTACACTGTTTAATTCCAGGAACAATTCAAAGAGCTCCTTCTTGCCTACAAAACACTGAACAGTGCGGAACCAGAATATCTAAAGGACTACCCCCTTCCCCATGGCAGCTGGTGCCTAGTAAAACTGGCAGGCCAGAAAGGCAGGGTCACTGGGGCAGCACCAAGTAAGCCTACTTTGTCACCCACATTCCTAAGTGTAAACACTGTAAGGACCAAAGTACTCTGGGCACTTATAAGATTGGGGAGGCCATTCTGAGCAGAATAACATTGGGGTGTTAAAACTACAATGAAGCATATATAACTGACCTGCAAGAAAATGAGTATAACTCAGTGGAGCAATTACACTTCCTTCCCTCCCATTTCTCAAAGAAACAAACAAAGCTAGTTCCTGAAAACAGAAAATTGGTCTATCAAGTGAATAGCTAGCTAAAACCTTTCACCTTGGCAAGCTGAGTTTAATGTTCAGGGGATTTTATACATGCAGAACACTTTCCAATCTTGCACTTCTTACCCTCTAATGGGAAGTAGTACAGCCCTGGCACAGATTTACAGTGTTAATGAGAAGAAGGCTTTTGTCAATACCATTTGAAGAATTTTATCTGCAATGAAGTGGTTTACTTAATTTTGGGATAAGTGATAAAATATATTACTACTAGTAGTAGTAGTATTACACTTCACATTGCACCTGTGTTCAGGAACACAAGTTATACCTGGTACCTTCTATGTATGTGTTTATTTTCCAAGAACATGCATAACAACAGTATATGAACAGAATGACAACAATAAACATAGAAAATACATACAGTCTGCAATGCACTATTCATTATAGTTACCAAATGAGAGCGAAAAACTGTAGCAGAGAATAAGCAATTATAATGTGTATACGAATTCTGTATGCAACATACCAATTATCAATTTGTTTTTCTAGTTACTTTACCTTTCCAAAATAAAACAACTTTGTACCAAGCATTGTATCTGTACCAACTTTGTACCAAGAACTTTGTACCAAGCATTGCATCTGTACCAAGCATTGTATTCTTTGTACCAAGCATTGTAACAAGTTTGTACCAAGAATTGTATCTGTACCAACTTTGTACCAAAATTTGTATCTGTAAGGAAATCATGCCCACCTTCCACATTCTGGCATCAGAATCGGTACAAATTATAACCACAAAAATTCCCAGATGCCAGTGCAGATGCTACATGTTCGTTGGGTCAAATCTGTTTTGTTTCAGCTCTCCCTGTGTAATAACAGGGCAGACTACCAGTTCAAAAAAGAAAATGCACACTACTATTCTTTTCTTTCTTTTTTTTTAACTGATTCCCACTTCCTTCAAACAATCTAAGAAAATAGATTAGAGAGGAAACTATATGCCGTTTGAATTACATCTTTACTCTTATGACAGCACTGCTTTACAACCGGATAGGTGAGATCCTTTCAAAGGTAAGCCAAAACACTATCTCTTGCAAGGAAAATGGAGCAAAAATGAAAAGATGGTAGTAGTAGATGATAACATAAACTTCCACTGAGACATAAGCCAATTCATTACTGACAGAGGTTATCATGAAAACTACGTGTATCCTCTAGAGTTTTCCTGCCTTTTGCTGAATCATGGTGATGGAAAAAAGGAGATGGGATAAAATAAAATATCCTCCCAATCACCTTCCCTTTTCTGCTGAGTGTGGTATTTTCCCTTTGCCTCTGTTCCCTGGGGATTAAAGACTCAACTGGTTCACCCCTTGCCTCTCAGCTGGCTCAGCCTTCCCTCTCATCAATAGAAATTCCTTCTACTGATATTCATCCTATCCTTCATTTTGTGATAGTGACAGGTTTTAGCTCAGGTTTTACATGCAGCAAAACATATTAGTAACTTTCGAATGCACCTCCACATTAATCTGGAGCTGTAATAAAAAATGAGAATAATCTGCATCCCCAATACAAGAGTGGCATGTGTGCAACTTCTGTATTATGTCATGACTATATAGTTAGGAATTCCCATAATGGTGTGTGTGCATGTGTGTACGTGTGCACAATGCTGAACAAAAGCATGCCAAACTCCTTTGCAGATAAACCTTTCCTTTCAAACATGATTATGCATCATGTGTTCATTTGCAGGTTGGATATCACATTTTATCTCAGAAATACATGTACTGTATGGATAAAGAATTAGACCCTGCATTGTATAGTTGTTTGTGCATTGGACTAAGACTCTGAAACCAGGATTTGAATCCCTGCTTGGCCATGGAACGCCACTGGGTGATCCTGGGAAAATCACATTCTCTCAGTCTCAGAGGAAGGCAAAGACAAACCTCTTCTGAATCAATCTTGCCAAGAAAACCCCATGATAGGTTCGCCTCTGGGTTGCCATAAGTCAGAAATAGTTTGAAAGCACACAACAACAAATAAAGAATCTGTACCTTACTGTGCAAGGTTATTGCACAAA
Organism: Gambelia wislizenii; assembly: GCA_030847615.1. Classification (NCBI taxonomy): domain Eukaryota; kingdom Metazoa; phylum Chordata; class Lepidosauria; order Squamata; family Crotaphytidae; genus Gambelia; species Gambelia wislizenii. The sequence continues at coordinate 86,418,115 of JAUMIR010000004.1, read as the reverse complement.
ATGATTATAAATAAATTAGTGTGATTTTTATAACAACTTGGGTCCCCAAGATGTTGATGGTCATTCAGCTCCCAGAATTCCCAGACAGCATGGTGAATAATCAGGAATTCTGGGTGTTTTAGCCCCAGCAACCAAATCTGGAAACAACTGTTTTGCCCCACCACCATGGGATACCTGTACAGAGTAAGAACTGGTTGGAAGTCTTGATTTCAACATTCTTTGTGCCATTCTTTTGACTCCTGGCACATACACATTATTCCTTTAGATCAGAAAGTAGCTAATTTCCCAGGACAGTAGAGTAATTTGATGTATTACAGTGGACACTCTGTATCCAGAGGGGGTTGGTTCTGGAACTCTCTGCCGATAGCAAAAATCACAGAGGGGTGAATCCCAAATTATTCAATAGCAGTGATGTACATGCAGATGTTTCAGTGCGTCCTCACGCACGTCACCACCACTTTAAGTATGGGTCACGACAACCCGCAATTGCTCAAATCCGTGGATATGGAGCCTGTGGATATGGAGGACCCACTGTAGTTTGCAGTAGACCTGTTGTACTGTGTATAAGTTTAGAAGATGTGGAATGATGCAGTGCAGCCTGCTTACCTCAGCTTGTTCTGGATGTACTTCTGTAGTTTTCTTGGCTTTTAAAAGATCTAAATACCTCATATAACTAATATGAACAGGTAACTTGATACTGTGCAGATTTAAAATGATTTGCCAAATGGAACAGTAGTGGAAGCTTTCTGCTTCTTTTTTTCCTTTATTCCATCAGCATATGCTTTGGGGGTTTTGCTTTGTCATAGTCGAATATTAAATTAATTTCTGTTCCTGAAACTTAATAAAGTTGACTTTAGAATAATTGCTAATTGTCGATTTAACTTTGATAGCACATAGTGTTTACCAGTTTCTCTGAGGCAGTGGGTTTAAGAAGCTCTTCTATGGTGTGTCTGTCTGAGCCAGTTGAAGAATTCATTGAATATTCAATGTATATAAGGCTGGAGCATTAGGTTTTGGGTGCTGAGGCCTCCTTTGGGGCATGCACTCAACTATAATTGAGTTGGTTTTGTTTAGTGAACAATGCCTACTAAAATGACTCATGGTTCTGTATAAGTATTGTGTTTGAAATTGTACTGAACAGGGAATAAGTGAAGAGATGGTAGTAGAAAAGGCATGCAAGTTTTACTTCCAGATATATATTCTAAGAAGTGATGGGATTCTTTATGCAGAAGGTGGCACCAAGCTGTGGGCTTTCAGGAGGCAAATTAGCATTATGATATGGTCTGTGGCAAGAATATGGAACCCTAATATTCTTTTATAGAACTGAATTTGTTGTGCTACACTTGAACAATTGTACAATTACCAGTGAATAGCATTATATCCAACAAAAATGTAAAGCTAGCTAACTAAGGAGAGAAGCAAATATTTAAATAAAAGTAATTCAGGAAACCTGACTAAGTTCCAACACATCTAAGAAACCATCCCAAGAATTTTGAGTGAGAATTATGACACTCTTGCAAGATAATAATGGCATGAGAAATATGCATAATAACTCTTTGCTGGTGAATCATGTGACCAAACCTAAATGTGAGGGTGGGGAACTGCTGTGGGGCAGGAATTAATTTTCAGCCCTGCACCCCTGTGGTGGGTCTCATCTCCTGATTTCGTGTCAGGAGTTAGAAACTGAACTCCATTATAAAATGGCCAAACAAACTGCAGTCGTGCTGAGTCAAAATGGCTGACTCCTTGAACTGCCTAGTCTCCCTTAGCTACAGAAGGAGGGTTCTTATTGGTGCGTAAGATCATGTGATTGAGTAAGCCAATGCCCTGGAACTGTGTATATGGGAGGGCTCAGAACAGAGCTCACCCTTCTTCCTGTGAATGCTGAGGCGTGGTGAAGCAGTTTCTCCCTGAACTGAAAATATTTGTATATATTGCAACTGTTTGAGTTTGAAGATAAAAGTGCATCCTGCTTATTTGGACATCAAACATTCTGTGTCTGAGTATTCTTGGGAACAGGTTGCTACTGAGTCTACTGAGACACTTTCTGGGCTTCTGCTGGGGATTGCGTGTCCTATCATTCCCTGACATTTTGGTCTCCAATTTGGCTGAAAATCAGCCCCAGAAATGACCCGGAGTCTACCTGACACAGGGGGGAGGGGATGGGACAGGGGTGCAGAAGGTACATAGGGAGGGCAGGTGGTACATAGATCTCTGGAGAAGACAGATGAAAAGGGGAGGGGAGAAGAGAGCTGGGGCAGGTGGACAGGAGAAGGATAGAGATGATTGGTGTTACTTTTTAGGTTCTCCTGGGACAGACTAAGGTGAGAGCTTAGTCCTTCTGAGAGCCTAGAAGAAGCACCAAACCCCTCTACTCTTTCTGCCATAGCAGTGAAGTGCCAAAGAGCCACAACTGCCACCATTTTTTTTTCAAGCAGGCATTACAAAAGGCCAGAAGTGGCACCACAGCAGACAGAGGTACTGCATTGATCCGTGTATAAATTGAACCAGGTTTGGGGTGCATGTCAATTTTTGGCATAAATTTTTCAACTTATATGCAAGTATATACAGTACATGTATTTCTGAGATAGAATGTTTAGATCCAACCTCTAAGTGAACATGTGACGCAAAATCATGTTCAAAGGGAAAGGTTTCTCTGCAAAGTAGTTTGCCATGGTTTTGTTCAGCACTGCACACACACACACCATTATGGGAATTCCTAACTATATAGTCATGACATAATACAGAAGTTGCACACGTTATCACTCCTGTATTGGGGGAGGGGGTCATGCAGATTATTCTCATTTTTTGTTACAGCTCCAGTTTAATATGGAGATGCATTCAAAAGTTACTACAGTAGGACCACCATATCCATGGGGGATTGGTTCCAGGCCCCCCTGTGGATAATGAAATCTGCAGATAATAGCAAACGCCCCTGTGGCCATTCCCCCCACGGGAGCAATCCCGGGGTGATCCTGGGGGCAAATCCTACCCTCCCTTCATCCCCGTGTCACCATTCCTGCCATGGAAGTGATCCCGGGAGGCGATCCCAGGGACAAAGGCAGAAGGGAGGCGAGATCTACTCCTCCAATCCCTTCGCCCCTGCATCACCATTCCTGCCACAGAAGCAATCCCAGGGGAGAAGGGAGGTGAGATCTACTCCTTCCCTACCTTTGCCCCTGCATTGGCATTCCTACTGTGGGAGCGATCTTGTGGGGCAATCCCAGGGGTGAAGGGGGGGTGAGATCTACTCCTCCCTCCTTTCACCATTGCCTTTCCTGCCACGGGAGCAATCCCAGGGGCAAAGGGAGGCGAGATCTACTCCTTGCCCGCCCTCCCCCATCCACCCCCCTGCTGTCGCCATGTAATATGCTTTGCTGCAGGTAAAACCTGAGATAAAACTGGTCACTATCGCAAAACCAAGGGACAGAATGCACATCAGTAGAAGGAATTTCTTTAAATGTCCACTGTGGTAAGAGGCAAGCATGAGCCAGCTGAGCCTTAGTTCCTAGAGAACAGAGACAATGGGAAGATGCCACATTCAGCAGAAAAGGGAAGGTGACTGCGAGAATTTTTTCTTTTACCCCATCTCCCCTTTTCCATCAGCCCACCTCACCCCACTTCTAAGAGCTTCCTTTCCTCTGACAGACACTCATTGCAAAAGCATATCAAAAAGATTTCAACAAGTTGAATTAGAGGTCCACTAACAGCAAGGGACAAACAAATATTTGAAGCCAATCAGTATTCACAACAACACAGTTCAACTCTTGGGGGTACAATGTTATATCTAAAAAGAGTAATGCTCTCTTGTTTTTTAAAAAAAATCACAGATTTCAGAATGTTAGGCAAAGGCAAAAATTTCCAAAACATAGTCTGACTTTAGCTAATCTAGGTTATACTTTATCTTCAGGGTCTTCTTTGTAAACCTCTCCTTTCTGACATCTCTAGCCTGACAAGATTGAAAAGCAACTTTGAGATAACACCCCCATTTGTTTTCTCCTTCTTTATCTGCATAGCAAGAGGAACAACTGTTTATAATAAAAGCATTTTGCCTCATCCAAATCAAATTAATTTTATTGAAGAAATGATTTTAAAGAAAAGCCCCTACAGATAAACTATGACCCAGATCAGAAGGCTTCTTTCCAAGTGTGCTGAAAGAGAGTCACTTTGCAAGATGCTGATGCATGCCACTCAACCTTGAACATACTCAGAAATCCTCCACAGGCAAGGGCTACCTGCTATGGGCTTTTAAAAATCAAACATCTTCTCGAAAAGAATTAAGTACAACCTATATTCTAATGTTTTTCCAGGTCATCCAGAAGTATTTAAAAACAACTTTAGGGTTCTGTAGTATGAATTGGAGATCATACATTAACTCACAAAACATTTTACTAACATCAAGACCATGCACAAATAATCCAGGGAAGTATGAAACAAAAAGAGCACAGTGATTACTCGGTTGGTACTGCCACACCGTTTTCTGAGTATTTGTTGTACATATTTCCTTGCTCAAGGGCATTGTCTAGGCCCTCAACAATCACTGTGTGATATCAGAAGAAGACTCATGACTACAGTTATTTAACCACTATCAGATAATGAGTTAGGAAATTATTACTCTTGTCAGAGATATGTCTGGACCTTCCAATCTCTCTTCAACTTTTCTAAGGTTTTTGTCCTTGGATCCACAGTACAACAAACTGGCAGGGATCCCTGTTTTTGTATAGATTTGATTTTTAAAAACTATATACCAACACATTCAAGAACTAAGTCCAAATAAGCATGTATCTGAAGCTACCCTGTAAGACCAATGCTGGATATGCTTCTACGTATTAAGATGCCCTCCCTTGGGCAGATTTATCCTGTATTTCCACCTCAGTGCTGACAACCATTTATTTATCTTGGTCAGGTGCATGTGCGTGTCTGTGTGTATTTTTGGGGGACAACTGCCCAACATCTAACTTTGCTGAACAAAAATCAAGTCACTTGAAACTAACCTTGATCCAGCTATTTAAAAAGACTGCCAAATCTCATTGCCAATTAGTTCCCTTCTGGATAATTTCTTCTGTGAAGCATTAAGTCTTGAACACCTGCTCCCCCATTTGTTGCCCCATCTTTAGGCAACACTTCTTTGACCACACTTTACTTTATCACCTTGGCCCAGGGCTCTCCTCTGCTTTGTTTTCCACAGTTGTCTTCTGAAAAACCATCTGCTCCTGGCAGAGTCTATCCTATGATTCCCAGACCCTGAATGCTTTTTGTTTTCAAGTTTTGCTGCCAACAACATTGGATTCTCTTTTCTCTCACAAGCCTCAACCTCTCTGAGGATACTTGCTATGTAGAAATGTGTTTTAGCATTTGACCATTTTATTAAAAAAAAAAAAGTAGTTGGATTCAATTTAAGGAGTTTCTGTATTCTATTAGTATTAACCCGTACAATGTACATGCTCATTGACAGCTAAAGTTACAGGCTAACACTTATTTGATTTGCATTGAAATAGCATCATCATCAGAAAGCTTGATTCTCACCTATATTAAGTTTGTTGTTGAGTGCCTTCAAGTTGTTTCCAACTTATAGTGACCCAAGGGCAAACTATCACAAGCTCTTCTTGGCAAGATTAGTTCAGAAGGGGCTTGTCAGTGCCTTCCTCTGAAGCTGAGAGACTGTGGCATGCCGAAGGTTACCCAGTGGTGAAGTGGAGATTCAAACCCTGGTCTCCCAGAGTTAGAGTTGAATGCTCAAACCACAAGTATCACAATGTAAATAAATATAAATATTGTTCAATACTTTAATATTAGTAAGTTAAAATCATGACATGGCATATTCCTTTTTTGTATTCTAAAAGTTAATACTGTTAAATATGAGTGATTGCAGTGCTTGATTCCATCATATGAAGAACTGAGTTGTGTGAGGAACTCTATAATAATAGTTCTGAATATCAGACATTCAAAAACTCACTTTGGAGAAAAGCAGAGAGTGGGAGAAGAACAGGTTGCTTACTTGTAACCATGGTTCTTAAAAGAGGCCATCTGTGAATGAATCAATCAATCAATACAGCCTCTCCCACCTGCCCAGAACAGTGTTGTAGAGCCTGTAATTCTTGTTTCAGAGAAGATCAACAGGCAATGAAACAAGGTGGATGACAGCAGAGTTCAAGTATAGGTCATGAAGTGTATACAACTGAAGATTGGCAAGTTGGGCTCATTGTGTAGCAGTGAGGTTGCCCCCCCTAAAAAAAAGTCTTACTTTGCCTCACCATCATATCCTCAATATGTTGCCCAGCAGAGTTATTCCAAGTGGTGAGGTATCTGGTGGGATCAGATTCAGAAAGACCTGGAGTAGAATCCTCAATTGCCTGCCAACATAAATCTGCTTGGCCCTTTCAAGACAAGACCACTCATATTCACTCAGAAATTGACACTACAGTTATTGCAGAATCTGGGGGCAGTCTCATCCGGTCAGGCTTTTTGGAGTCAGCTTCATCTGTTGTGGCCTGATAATGGCAGCAAGAAACTTTAATTAGTCAGAACCACCACATGTAAGTTTGACCTTTGGCAATTTTGGCTTTAATGTAGTAGCTTGATAATTTCAGAGATTTTATTTATTTATTTATTTATTAGAAAAAATACGTTTTAGTCTGGTTCCAGGCTAGAATATGGTACTAAAACAGTCTTAGACGTCCCAACTGATTTCCTTCTCCAGGCAAAACACATGCTGTCCTATTGATTTCTCAATGGCTTTTGATACCACTGATCATGGTATTCTACAAGACCAGTCCCATGTGATGGGAATAAGAGGAACACTGCTATGGTGGTTCCACTCCTAGTTATAGAAAGTGGCACTGGGAAGTTTGTTTATAGGATTCCATGGCAAACCTCATGCTGTTTAATAAATATATGAAGCCACCAGAAAAGATACTTAGGAATTCTGGGGCTAGATGCCATCATTAGGTCATAAGACAGCTCCTTTTCACTGGAGTCTGCTGGGGGAGTGCATTTGCTTGGCAATTGCCTAGATACTGTAATGGGCTGGATGTAGTTCAATAAACTAAATCTAAATACCAATAAGATAGAGGCTCTGTGGATTGGTGGCTCCTAAGTCCAGGGACCTACCCTGGATTTATTTACACTCCCCCTGAGGCAGCAGAATGTGATCTCTATCACTGGAAGCCCTAGGATTCCACAGCACTTTGGGCCAGGTTTTATTGCCCTGTCAACCACGGCCTTTCCTGGTCTGAAATAACCTGGTTACAGTAATTCATGCACTGGTAGCTTCCCAAATCAGACTGCTGCAATGTGCTTTATTTGGGCCTGCCCTTGAAAATGACTCAGAAGCTACAGTTAGTGCAATGTGTTGCTACTAGACTGTTGATTGCAGTGCCTCACAGAAAGCATATTACATAAGTCTTAAAGAATTGTACTGGCTGCAAAAACACTTTCCGTCTCAATTCAAAGTGTTCTGTCTAAAGCCCTAAGCAGCCTGGCACCTTGATACTTGAAGGAACTTTTCCTATACAGTTGTCCCTCCACATTCGCGGGGGTTAGGTTCTTGAGACACCCGCGAATGTGAAAAAACCGCGAATAACAGATGCGGCTCCCGCGCCCCCCCCCCAGAGGGAGGAAGGCAGTGGGAGGGTGTCTGGCCAGCCTGGCCTCTCCGCAGCCTTTCTGAGGGGACTCCAGGCCTTAGAAGCCCCAGAGCCCGCTGAGGAAGGCTGGGGAAGGCAGCATGTGGGCGGGGAGGAGGCTGCGCTGCCTCTCCCTGGCCTTTCTCAGCGGCCTCCGGGTCTCCCAAGCCCCGGACCCCGCTGAGAAAGGCCGGGGAAGGCAGCGTGTGGGCGGGGAGGAGGCTGCGCTGCCTCTCCCCGGCCTTTCTCACCCCCCGGCCTTCCCAGAGTGGCTACAGGGGCTTCTGAAGCCCCCGCCGCCACTCTCCTTCGCCCCCCCGCCCTTCCCAGAGTGACGAGGGGGGCTTCAGAAGCCCCCGCCGCCACTCTCCTTCGCCCCCCCGCCCTTCCCAGAGTGGCGAGGGGGGCTTCAGAAGCCCCCGCCGCCACTCTCCTTCGCCCCCCCCGCCCTTCCCAGAGTGACGAGGGGGGCTTCAGAAGCCCCTGCCGCCACTCTCCCTCGCCCCCCCGTCCTTCCCAGAGTGGCGAGGGGGGCTTCAGAAGCCCCCGCTACCACTCTCCCTCGCCCCCCACTCTTCCCAGAGTGGCTAGGGGGGCTTCAGAAGCCCCCGCCGCCACTCTCCCTCGCCCCCCCTGTCCTTCCCAGAGTGGCTTCGGGGGCTTCCGAAGCCCCTGCTGCCACTCTCTCTCACCCCCCCCCGCCCTTCCCAAAGTGGCTAGGGGGTCCCTCGCTGCCTTGGGAAGGGACTGGGGTGGAATGAGGGAGGCTTTCCACCCCCCCTTTCCCAAGGCAGTGAAGGGATTCCTGAGAACCCCTTCGCTGCCTTGGGAAGGGACAGAGTGGAGAGGGGGGAGGAGCAGGTGGCTTTCCGTGAATAATCAAAACCGCAAATGTGAAAGCCGCGAATGTGGAGGGGCAACTGTATATGGCTGCTCAAGGATCTGAAATCTGCTAGATAAGTTCTCCTCTTGTGTCCCACCAGTGAGAGCAATACACTGTATAAGAATGTGGAAGAGGGCCCACATTATGGAATGCTAGTTTTGAATGCTCTTGGCAGGCCCATTTGGCACTGAGGCAAGTTTTATTCTGGTGCCAAGTAAAAACACAACTTTTTATTGTAGCCTTTGGGGCACAGTGATTTTGCCCAAATATATGGTTTGAAACTCTTTCAATTTGTTTTAGATTACTACATTGTGTAATTTGCTTTTGGATTGTTCAAATTATTACTTACTGTTTTAAATTGTAAGATTGTTTTCAGCTGATGTTATTGTATCACACCCTTAGATCTATGATGCGGTGGCGGGGGGAGGGAGAGGGAGAGGGAGAGGGGGAGAGAGGGAGGGAGGGAGGGAGGGAGAGAGAGAGAGAGAGAGAGAGAGAGAGAGAGAGAGAGAGAGAGATCTTCCCCTGTTAATGAAACACTTTGTGAAATGTATTAGATGCTACCAATATGTGCAATTTCTGTTTCTTTGGCATTCTTTTTGCAGCTGTATTGGAGTCACCATTTTTGTGTTTCAAAATATGAGCCAGATACAAACCTATAACAAAATACACTTTTTAAAAAAGTAGTCTGTTGCATTCTACACAATATTTTCCAGGTGCAGAGAAACATTTTGCTGGAGAGGTAAGAAGGGTAGTCTGCCAATACCATGAATAGAGAAAGCAGAGCAGCCAGATCAACCAATGCTAACCCCTCTCCTTTTAAAAAGGATGTAGGAGAGAAGTGAAGCAGATTAGAAGGGTCATCTGCAAGTTTATCTGTACGAAGCAGTGGTATGTCTTCCTAAAAATGTTTCCTGTATCATTTTCCTTTACTCATCTTATTTACAGTACTCATTTTACTTTATTTTAGCCAAAACAACTCTCCATGTGCAAGCATTTAACAAGGCATACTATCATTTCCCAACCGTCTAGCATAATTTTTTGCCAGTTGTTGGCTCCTTTTCATTAAGATAATGAACTTAGGGGTGAATGAAATACTGTTGGCATATTTGTCCAAAAAAAGACTGCAGTTGCAGAAAGTTGTCAGTGATGGGTATTGTGAGCCAGATGAAAGAGACTTAAGGTTCCTGTCAATTATACTGTTCGTAGCTATATAAAGTAAATGGCTCCATGGTGAAACAGATGGGACAGGACCAGACCATTTGATTTTGCCTGGTCTAACTCTTGTGGCCACCTGGATCTGGGGCTTCAAGTTTCTCAACTGATGCTGCTAAGGCTGCAGGGATCTCCCCTCCCGACACATCCTGGAAATGCAGGAATATTTTCTTATTCTTATTTTTAGAATGTCAAAGGTCCCACCTCTCTTCTCTAAATGGCCTTATTACTTTTGCCAGTGGCCACAATTTGCCTCTTATACCTTGTTGGCTGACAAACGCTGATGTGGAGGAGGCTAATCACCACCAGCAAACAGATGATAGCATTCAAGAGGCCTTTCTTCATGCATAGCAAGTAGATGTTGTGTGGTTGGAATGGGATTGAGGGAGTGTCAATTTAATTCATTGTCTCAGCACAAGATTCGTCTAACCATTTCCAATTAAATTAATATTTCTTTTAAAAATATTATTGTTGTTGTTGTTGTTGTTGTTGTTGCATTTTAGGAATAGAGTTTAAATTCAAATCTGATTTCAAGAAGTGTAAAAATAATATGTTTTTTAACAAATTTCCTAACCAAAGTACTACTTACAGGAAAGAACAAGACACAGGAAGCCCAGAGCTTACTGTTGGGCTTAACCATGCTGACAAAACAAGCTAGACTGGTGTCCTATACAAGATGAAGTATTTTCTCCAAGATCACAGCTGCAATCTAAGATTCATTGAGGCTAAAACTCATTATCATTTTCAAATGACAATGTGAACATGCATGAAATAGAAAACTCCACCCCACTAAGAAACAAAATGGATTCTCCTTTTTCAGTTCCTCCAAACACAAGCCACAGGGAGCAGTTCAAATAAAAGTGTTATGAAAATTACATTAGGCAAGTTTGATATACTGTAAAACACTAGCTCACAAAACATCAAGATAGAACAATCTTTAACACCCGCTTTCACTTCAAATATAACATCTATGTGCATGGTTTGGCTGTTAATAGGATGAAATCCACACTAAATAGCATGGCTCATTGTAATGGCAAAAATGCTAAAAATGTTTGGGACGTGGTGGACAAAATATACCAAACTCAAAATAATCCAAAGTTCAAGAATCACACTGTATTAATCTGCTCAAATGTCTCACTCCCAGGAACTTGACTACATGTTGTCAACAGGAATTCAGCTTTGTGGAAGATATTATGACAGAAGAGCAACATGCAACCGGCAGCTGGAGAAATGCTGAACAATTCCAGAAGCCCTGAAAAATCAGTATCATAAATATTCATATAGAGATTGATTTGTTTTCTTACCAGTAACACATTGTTATTCACAAATATTAATTAGTTTTTAAATACCACCTGTTACTGAGTTCTCCCATCTCCAACATATTAAAATGCCACAAGATTTTCTCCCTTCCAAGGATTTTAACCACCATGCTGCTTGGAAATTTAATGATTTGCCCAGACGCACAGCTCCCACTACTCAGATCACAAGAGGCAGAAAATAATTACTGCTTTGTGCCATTCATTCACTGAAGGATTGATACACTCCAAAAGGGCAACTGGCTCTTTCCTCAGAAGATGAGGCTATCTCTGATGTCAAGGAAAAACAGGTTTGAGGCTAAGAACCAGAAACTCCTAGAGCAGTGATGGCGAACCTATGACACGCGTGTCAGCACTGACACGCGTAGCCATTTCTGATGACAAGCAGCTGCCAAGGCAGATGTTTCACACACACACACACACACACACACACCGCCTCCCTAAAGTGGCGATCAGGGCTTCGAAGCCCCAGTCACCACTTTCCTCCACCCTCCCTAAAGTGGTGATTGGGGCCTCAAAGCCCCGGTCGTCACTTTCCTCCACCACCACCCCACCCTTCCTAAAGTGGCGATCGGGGCTTCGAAGCCCCAGTTGCCACTTTCCTCCACCCCCACCCCCCCTGAAGTGGCGATTGGGGCTTCGAAGCCCCGGTTGCCATTTTCCTCCACCCCCCTGCCTTCCTAAAGTTTTTTTTCCTCAAAGTGACACACCACCCGAGTTATGCTCAGTTTTTTGGCAAAGTTTGACACACCAAGCTCACAAGGTTGCCCATCACTGTCCTAGAGCAATGATATAACAGCCTTTACCTTCCTTGATTTAAGAACTGCCCATGAAGCAGCCAGAAAGGCCACAAGTCCAGCAGTTGCTGGAGTCCATGTCTTGGATGCAAAATCATAAGCCTATGGCAAGATACGGAATCTCCAGTCCTTAGGCCAAATGTGGACCTCCAGGTCCCTCAGTCTGGACCTCTAGTCTCTCCTTAGGCTGCACGCCCTCACTGCCCCCCTACAGGTTATTAATATTATTTATTCTGTCTTTATTTGTCATTACAAAGTTGATGTCAGAAGACATGTATCATACACAAGAAAATGAAAAGCTGGAGACAAGTATGGCACAACCAGACAGAAAAATGACTACGGTTCATGGTTCTTTCCAACTGATAACTGCATTACTGAACTTCACTTGTAGCAACGCACTATGGACTAATAACATCATCACACTGGAAATTCACTGAGAGTACCTGGCACCACAATACTTACTGTATGTAGGTGTAGACCAGATATACTAGATGCCCAAGTAAAACTCAGAAAGGATTTTAAATTGTGAAAGTGGAGTCAGGAAGAAGAGTATACATGGAGATGTAAAAACTACTGTGCTCCAGTTTTGCAATGTATTAATACTTGTATACTTTTACAGGTGATAAAACCTGTCTGATATCTTGGAGTTACATTACTAATGGTGGCCTAAATCCTAACTTTAGTCCTGATTAGACCAAACCCTTTGAATCACTGGGATTTATCTATGTGTTGGCTCACCATTCAACAGTTGATTGAATGGATTTCCTCTACTTTGGACTAACTAACAAAATGCCAGTCAGTGTATGTTTAAATACAGTATATGTTGTCCTGGAAAAAGACACAACACTTAGATATACATACCATTATTATTTACAAATGTAATGCTAGCTTAATGGAGCCCTGGCCATTGAACAGTTAATCATGTTTGGATTGTGCTTGAGAACTGCTTAACACCATTAGTCAAATTCCACATAAGGATGCATTGAAAGTGCTGTAAAAGAATCTGTCTTTTTAGAGCTCCTTGACCATCATGGTGAAATACTGTGAGAGGGACATTAAAATTGTTCTGAATGATCACCTAAGCACAATACAGCTATCTCATGGAACGTATTTATTGGTTGGCGTTCAAAGATATTAATCACAACTACTTATGGCAAATTACTACCAGTTCATGCTTGTACTTTTCTACAATGGTTTCTGAAATACAAACAACCACAAATCCTCAATCAAAAATGAAGAAACATAGTGTGTGTGTTTTTACCTAGGATACCACATCAAAAATTTGATTTAATGATTTAGCATTTCATCCCAATTATTGTTCTCTGCATGCTCTATAGACTTATGCCTTTGGTTATAAGGGCAAATTATAACCTGTGTTTTTTTTAATCAAGCATAGGAACTATTTATGCGAAAACAGAAAGCTGTTTTATAATGGATTAGTCCTTCTTGCCCACTATTATAAACTCTGGCGGGCAGTGGCTCTCCAGTGTTTCCAGTAGAATTCTTTCCAAGCCCTGTCTGGATATGATGGTATTATTTGGTGGTCTCTCATCCAAGCACCAGATTTGACCATACTTAGCTTCTGAAATCAGACAAGATCAAATGTGCTCAGAATGGTATGGTGTTATATTAAGCAGGCAGATGCTGACAGCCTTAAAATATGTAACCGAATTCAATAATTATAATTGGGAGAGAGAGCATACCATGCTTGCAAATGTCCCAGGAATCATCTGCATTTGTATTTGCTATTGAGAGCTGATTCTTTGCATAAAGTGTGTTTTATAGTGACCTTGGGCATTGGAGTCTGTTTATTTACTTTCTTGTTTATTTACCAAGAGCTAATAATTAAATTGTACTTCAGGGTATGCAGCAGAATTACCAAACCATCCTGCAGAACTGCCCTGCCCTTCATTGAAGCATCTGGGGAAGGACACAGACAAAAAAGAAGGATAACCTATTATCTCAGTCACACTGTATTTCCTTTATTATTAGTATTAAAGAATAGGAAATATACAAAGTTAATGTAGACAAATGTATATTTCATCCTCCTAGTATTTTAATTAAACCCTTTTGTCGCGTTTGCTAAGCAAGTTCAAAGTGTTACAATGCAGTAGCAAAGGGAACACAGAAGCCTTGTTATGCTTGAGGAAAGAAATGTTTTCAACTTTCCCCAAATCAACTGCTGTAATTACTATAGGAATAAATCAAATTTACAACAGGCAAACACAGGGCATAATCATTTTTGTGCAGCAGTAAATGAGTTTATTTTTGTTGCAATGCAATAAAAGTTTAGTGTTTTCTCCACGTCAGACAGAAATTTCAGATAATATTCTTTGCATTTTCTTAACGGCATGAGAAATTTATTATTAAGATATTTAAGTCATTCCAATATGTCTTATTAATGGATAAGCTTCAACAAGACCTAAAAGTACTTTCCAGAGCCACAAACGTAATAATACACACAGCCACAAAACACTGCCATAAACACTACACAATATTCTATTATTTCGAAAATATCAATAGCTGAAATTCAACTGCAGGGTAATTTATTTAGTTTTCTATTCTTTTAGAATACAGCTACACTGAAGACAAAAGCAATCCTAATTTTCATTATTTCCATTTCCCCCCTGTTCAATTTAACAAAATGTGTAGAAAATGTTGCTTTTTAACATGCCTCAGACTACAGATGTTTTTTAAAAGCATGTTCAACCTATGCCCTCCCCTCCTCTCTTTCCACTAAGCCTTTTCAGAAGATGAACAATTTCTGATTTCCAAGCAATTTATCATTTGCCTGCCTCTCTCCACAATAATGAAGTGTGAGATGGCAGGCTTAGGAAATTATTATATAGCTTGAATAGTTTGCATTCATACAACTGATTATGGTTTTGCAGAACCTAAACATAATGTTGTCAAAATGTGATCACTTGTGTATACAAATGGTAAAGCTCACTGCAGAGGAGCTGTAAAAACTGGGATGGGGGAAGCATTCCTTTAGTGAAGCAGCACTGTGAGCATAAAAAGCATTTGTATCTGTGTAGAAGGCCAATTTTTCACATAATTATATGCACACTTATGCCTAAGATAAATCCTACAGGCCTTACCTGAAAAGGTTTTTTTTTTTTCCTAAGAGCCAGCAAAGTCACATCCACAACTCCACTCTTGAGGTTCATAATTTATGACTGCTAATTCAGAAGTTGACTGCAACAACACTGCTCTTCAGAGCTGAGGCGGACAACACATGGCCTCCAGGTAGCCCCTACTTTGTTGCCCAGCAGCCACTGTTGGAACCAGACAGCCAATCCCTTTCTGTTGCCTTCTCACTCTGAAAGTACAGTGCAAATTGCCAGTCATACTTCATTTAAGCCTCAAAATTTGGATCATCCAGACTAAAATGGTTCGTATGATATCTGCACAGCTAGATAATCTCTGAAGATTTAATCTGCAACACTGAACTCACGAGCAAATAAAAAGAGCAATTCTTCCCTGACCAGTTGCTTCCTTTAGTGAGAGCAGAGCAAAGGGTGCCGTGTCCTACAAGTGAAGGAGAAGGCTCTGCACCCTGCAGGACAACTGAGCTACCACTGTTGCTACTAAATTTTGGCATTAGTGGTAGTTATACAGTGGACCCTTGGTATCGCTGGAGTTTGGTTCCAGGACCCGCTGTGGATACCAAAATCTGTGGATGCTCAAGTCCCATTATATACAATGGCACAGTAAAATGGTGTCCCTTATATAAAATGGTAAACAGCAATGTTTGTTTTTTTGGATTTTTTTTCCAATAGGGAATCAAACTACAGGAAAAGAGATTCCACCTAAACATTAGGAAGAATTTCCTGACAGTAAGAGCTGTTCAGAAGTGGAATGCACTGCCTTGTAGTGTGGTGGAGTCTCTTTCTTTGGAGGTTTTTAAACAGAGGCTAGATGGCCATCTGTCGGGAATGATTTGATTGTGTATTCCTGCATGGCAGGGGGTTGGACTGGATGGCCCTTGAGGTCTCTTCCAACTCTATGATTCTATCTGTGGATACAGGGGCTGATGTAGTAGTTGGGAATGGTGTGGCTCTGAAAGAGACTGTGTGTGAGAGAATACAGCCCCTGCTGACACCACAAAGTTAGTCTTCCTTAGTTTAGGACAAGAAAATATTGAAGCCTAGCACATCCATTTAGACGCCATCACCCATTACTAAAGATCCAACACAGAGCATGTAGCTCAAGATAATTCAAGTAAACAAGTCAAGCTATACACTTTAAAAAGAAACTTAACTAAGCCCATCTGCTATAGGACTAAATGTATCTTGAACCAAAGTATGGTAATCAGTTAGAACCTACTTAGAACAAACATGTTGGATCAAGAAATAACATAAGTATTTTAACTTGTTTTACATTGGTGTCTTTTACTGTTTTAAAACTGTAAATTGTTTTAAATTGTTTAAACTTCATCACCCTGAGATCTTTGAATACAGGGTGGCTTTGTTTTTTTAAGCAAATAAATGGCCACAGACAAAGTTTGAGAGAAATCACATCACCAAAACACAATGCTTTTCATTAGAATGAATATACCATATACATTTAGCTGTGAAACACTGAATGGTGTGTTCTGAATACTATTCCATCATTTCCAGGTCAGTATTAGGATCAATTCCTGGTAAGCATGAGTCATTTGTTCAAGAACTCTCTATACCTGAAATACTTGATTTCTCCTTGGTTCCACTCTGGAAAATAACCACAGGAAAGCAGAGCAGAAAAATACTTCATGTAGACAGCAACCTTCTGCTGAGCAATTACCAACTTAAAAGAAATGTTGACTCTGGAAACATTTCTGCAAGACCTCTGCCTTTACCAGGTAGTGATATAAATCTACTTTCCGCCAAACAGCCTTCAGGTATAACATGTCAAGAGAAGATATAAAAAGCCATTCATCATTGCAAGTAGAAAAGGTAATCTGAAAGCAGCAGAGGATGAGGACATGTTGTAGAATTATGCAGATTGGCCACCAGGCTTTTTGATCAGACACTATCACTGTTGGTCTCATATCAGTACATCTGCTGATAATCTTTATGGCTGGATTTCAGCAGTAGTATGTCACCTGGTACATACAAAAAAGACTTAGGATTTGGAAGATAGCTACCCCAAATATTCCAGGCATATTCAAATGAGGGCTGGTATAGATGAGGGGGAGAAATGTGGATTGGTGTGCATTAATGCCAATCACAGCAGCTTTCATCTGTCTCAATTATTTTTTTGCAAGGTCACAGGTGTGCAAAGCAATCCATGTTTGCTGTTCACACAGAGGCATGCCAGCAAATCAAGATGGTGGGCACGAGTGAATTACTCACGGTTCTATACTCCCCAACTTGCCCCCACCAAACAGTATTTTTTTAAAAGAAAACACTACATCCAAGGTGCAGAAGAGTGAACTTCCGCTTAAAGAATGAAAAAAGGGTGTTTCGTCGCCTCAGCACATAATCGCTATGATGATAATCCAACATGGCAGTTCCAGTTGCTGCTTTCTTAGCAAGCTCCACCCCCGAACAAGTCCAACCAATCAGCTATTCTCTTCAGGAATGCACTGTGATGCAATTTGGTTGTCCCAAGCAGCGGGAGTGTGCATTTCCCCTGCAGTTTTTTAAAAACTTGGGGACCATTGTTTTCCCAAATTTTGTCCCCCCTCCCTCCAAAAAAAATGAAACACTGTGGGATCTCATTTGGACATATGGGATTCCCCCTGATTCTATGAAGATTTAGTTCACCATCTGGACTACCCCTGAGACTATGGAGCGGGGTCTTGGGAATAAAAGTTAGAGCTAAACTGTAGGGATCATATTGTAATTGATTCTGCCAAGAGTAGACAAGGTGCAACTAAATGTGTTTACAGTGGATCTTTATAGGTTCAGCTTAAGTGGAAGTGATGTACAGTTGTCCCTTCACATTCGCTGGGGTTAGGGGTGGAGCACCACCATGAAAGTGAAAAAAACATGAATAAATTAAGCTCCGCCCCAAACATATGTACTACACCACAGTATTGTAGATTCCTCTCCCGCCAACAGAACTGCCGATACCTGTTGGTGGGAGGAGAAGGGTGGGGGCTTGGAGTTTGAGCTAGTTGAGCAGCAGCTACAAACTGTGAATACACAAAACCGGGAATGTGAAATATGCATATGTGAAGGAACAACTGTAATGTTTCCCCATTCAAGGCAATGAGCTAAAATAGCTTCCCTGTTCCTTCTTGGGTGCTGGTAGCCCACCCAGAATTTGAGTATAAAGTCTATAACCACCCTGAATGCCACCTTCCATCTGTAACTTTGGTTTCAAATCCTATTAAGTATTCCAAACATTTGTATTCAAAAGAAAAAGACCAAGAATATTTCTCACTGGCAAGAATGTAGAAATCAAAAATGGTTCTAGGTATGTGTGAAATATTAGACCATGTCTGCAGGATAGAGGTTCAGAAAATCTCTCATTTGTCACAAGTTCATAAGCACTGAATTATAGATCTGCAACATGTTATTTTTACAGTAATTTTTTTCTCCTCCAAATTCCTTTAAATGGTCAACCCCTGTATCCACGGATTTGATATCCATGGTTTCACTTATCCACATCTGAAATTCCATTGCAATTCTCTGGTCAACTTCGGGCATTCATCTCATTTAAATAATAGGGCTCCCTATTATCCATGGTTTCAGGTATCCACGGGAAGTTTTGGAACATATATATCCCTCATGGATAAGAGGGTCAACCTGTATTATAATTTATTTTCTGTTTGGACTGATCATTAGAATTTAATTTTTGTCTTGTTTCTGGGTGTATCAGGTTCATACAATACAAATGAGATATATTGCTTTTAGAAGGGATAATTTTTTAACATATCATTGTAATCTTATAGCAATAGCAACAACATTTATATTTCTATACCTCTTATCAGTGTAAAGCACTCACTAAGCGGTTTACAGTGTGTTAGCTAATTGCCCCCAACAAGCTGGGTACTCATTTTACCAAACATGGAAGGATGGAAGGCTGAGCCAACCTTGGAGCCCTGTAGGATCGAACTCACAACACTGTGGCTGCAGTATTGGCATTTAACCACTGTGTCACGAGGGCTCCTTTAATCTTTATTTATATCTCACCTTTCCCTGCCCCCCAAATCAGGATTCAAGGCAGCTTATAAATTAAAATAAATAAAATAGCTAAATTAGATTGTTTTATTCAGCTCTATGGTAAAGTAATTTAAGGTTTGAAGAGCAGAAATTTGACAGCCTTGTGGCAGACACCGTTCAAATGAAACAGTACAGTATATATCCTGCTGTCATCTAGCGTTATGAAAGTTACTTTTAAAAACTATCATTTTAGACTAATGTTAGTTTCAAGTTCCTCTCCCCCCCCCAAAAAAAGGAGTTAGTTGTCAATACAGTTATAGTTTTGAAAGAGGCAACTCCTTACTTTCCAATTACTCAAAAGTAAATTTGATACTTACTTTTAGTTATTTTTTAAATGCTTCTGAATGTTACAAGCTGCTGGCATGTGGTACAAACATGCATCCCCCCATCCATCTCATCATAGTCTCAATTCCTACAATTAAGCATGAGGCAACACCATAAGGCAGCCTTTCTCAACCATTTTTACCCAGGAGGAATCCTTGAAATAATTTTCAGGTCTCAGGGAACCCCTACGTAAAAATTATACCTACAGCTCCTTTTTTTTTTAACTTACAGAAACAGTGAAAAAAATAGATGCTTGTTATATTCCACATTGTTGGCAATACATATTTGATACTTGCAAGGTCAGAAATTTCTGTAATACAAATATAATATAAAATATAATATAAATATAAATATATCTCTCCAAAGTAAGACAGTCTCAGTTTCATCTTGGCTTCTAGGGAGAGTTCAGATTACCATGATCTGCTGCCTGAGGCAACAACATAGAATCATAGAATCAGAAGAGACCACAAAGGCCATCCAGTCCAACCCCCTGCCAAGCAGGAATACACAATCAAATCATTCCCGACAGATGGCCATCCAGCTTCTGCTTAAAAACCTTCAAAGAAGTAGACCCCACCACACTACGTGGCAGTGTATTCCACTTCTGAACAGCTCTTACTGTCAGGAAATTCTTCCTAATGTTTAGGTGGAATCGCTTTTCCTGTAGTTTGAACCCATTGCTCCATGTCCTAGCCCCTGGAGCAGCACAAAACAAGCTTGCTCCATCCTCAGTATGATATCCCTTCAAATATTTAAATATGGCTATATCAGAGGCACAGGCTGAGAAGGAAGCTATAGCTTCCTGCTTAGGTAAATGAAAGGATTTTTTCAATAGTACAGGAGTTGGTCAGTCTATTTGTGACCCACACATTCAGTTACCAGACCCACAGTTTAAGAACCTTTTCTCTATCTATAAAATGCCTCCTTTACTGTAATAGCTCTGCCCTCTCCAAATCTGGTTTTAAAGAATAAGCCCTAAGTGACTTTTATCAGAGTTCTCCCATCCACAGCTGGTGCCTGAGTGGCTGACTGATCAGGGGGTTACTTGGATTACTTGGTCAGTTTCCCCCAATTGGCTAAGACCTGTACAGTATTGCAATTCTCTTGCCATTGTTCTGATTAAAAAAAAAAACAACTCATTTTGCATTTGCACCTTTAAATCAGTTTTAGGGAAGCCAGTTCATCTTTTGCCTCAGTTCTGGGTCACTGGCTGACTGCAGGAAGCAAATCACACACACACTCAGTCTTTGCCTCCTCCCTTTCCCAGACCACCAGGAGCTTCATTAGCATATCTAAAGCAGATCAAGAGCTGGGAGGGAGAGCAAGGTATTTGGCATGTAAACATCATCACCCCCACCCACAACCCATAAGAGGACACTTTGAAGCTGGTTGGTGTGAAAACATTCATTCCTCACCTTACTTTCTCTGTTCTGGAGGGGAGAGATAAGCCATTTCTCCCTGATTTATTAATGTATTACTATTTTCTCATGAAAGCCCTGGCCATCTCTAGGGGAACCCCAGGGTTCTAGATGAGAAACACTGCCATAAGCTATAGCTAAGGTTGCCATACCACTTGGTTGCCTTGGTTTTGCCCAGATTCTAGGAATACCACCTGATGTGTGTTTGGACCATCACCTGGGTCTGATTCCAAGATTTCATTTTTAAGGAAGTATGCCTATAGTCCTTTTAGGAACTTAAATATGGGGCAAAATGTTGGTGCACTCTTCTGTCAAGTTGTTCTTTAAGAAACAAGTCAGTCCCTGCTTTTTAAGCAGAGTGAAAGGGAACTTGGGTCTGCCCATTCAAAATCCAGCAGTTAAAATATTACTCTGTACTGGTTCACTCAGCTCAACTTTGACTGTAAAAAATGGTACGAAGACTGAACAATATAGTAGAAGAAAAAAGCAAAAATGAATATTATCTATTTACATTAGTTAGAATGTAAATTAGAGTAATATGCATAATGTGCAAATAGATGCCTGGATTTAAGGAAATGAAATATGGCAATCCCAGGTGCAGTCCGAGGCAGTACTTAAATCATATATTTCTCCTCCACCATTTTCTTAGTGCGAGCCCTCAGACGGCTTAAGTTAAACAAGCTACCATCAGTATGATAATGTATATAGATGCTGTCGTCCTCTTTGAGCTCTGCCGTAGCCCTTTGGAGCATCATGCTGAAGAAGATTGTAAATAAAGTTGGCGCAAGAACACAGCCTTGCTTCACTCCATTAGCTATTCACTCCATTAGTTATTAGAAAGGGCTTTGAAAGAGCATCGCCATATCCGACTTGACCACGCTGACCCTCGTGTAGCAAGATAATCATTTTAAGGAATTTGGGGGGACATCCTAGTCTTTCCAGGATCTGCCACAGACCTTTCCTACTCACGGTGTTGAAGGCTTTGGTGAGGTCAACAAATGTTACATAGAGACCCTTGTTCTGCTCTCTACATTTCTCTTGCAGTTGTCTAAGGGCAAATACCATATCTGTAGTACTCCTATTGGCTCTGAAGCCACATTGGCTTTCAGGAAGAAATTCTTTCGGCAATGGCAGGAACTAATCTGTTCAGGAGTATCCTTGCAAGGATTTTTCCAGCAATAGAGAGCAGTGTTATGCTTCGATAGTTTGAGTAATCGGATTTTGCTCCTTTTTTCTTGTACAGGGTGATGATGACTGCATCTTGGAGATCTGGTGGCAGTTCCCCTTTTTCCCAGCAATTCACAAGGAGTTCATGGAATTTAACATGGAGTATGTGACCTCCGTGTTTCCAAACTTCAGGTGGGATTCTATCAATCCCAGCTGCCTTGCTGTTTTTCAACTACTGTATGGCCTTAAGGGTCTCTTCCAAAGTGGGAGCTATGTCCAATTCATTTTTCACCGGTTTTTGTATCATATGTTGGATAGCTGAGCCTTGGACTGCTCGGTTGGCACTAAAGAGACTTTGAAACTGTTCAGCCCATCGATTCAGGATGGAGGCTTTATCAGTAATTAATGTTTGACCATCTGTACTGTATAAGGAGCTTTGGACTTGATAAGTAGGTCCAAACACTGCCTTAAGAGCTTCATAGAATCCTCTAGAATCACCCAGATCTGCACAGCACTGTGTCTTTTCTGCTATATTGATCCACCACTTGTTCTGCATGTCTCGGAGATTTTGTTGAAGTTTACTACATGTGAGGCAGAAAGCTGCTTTTCTTACATGGCAAGTTGGCTGGGCAAGGTATGCCTGGTGAGCAGTTCTCTTCTTTGCCAACAGCTCCCGGATATCTTGGTTGTTTTCATCAAACCAGTCTTGGTTTTTCTTGTGGGAGAACCTGAGGGATTCTTCCGCAGACTGGAGGATACTGTTTTTGATATGTTGCCAAAGACTGTAGGAGAAGGATCTGTAGGGTGGTTTTCAAGGTTTGTTTGCAGGTTTGCCTGGAAGTTGTCTCTCATGGTAGCTTGTTGAAGATTGTTGACTTGGAGTCTCCTCTTTAAGATGCCACCCCTCTTAGGTTTGAACTTAAGATGAAGATTTAGTTTACATCTGACGAGGTGATGATCTGTCTGGCATTCTGCACTGGGCATCACTCGAGTATGACGGACATCGCGAATGTTTCTCTCGCGAACTAGAACATAGTCAATGAGGTGCCAATGCTTGGATCGGAGATGCATCCAGGTTGTCTTCAAGCTATCTTTCTGCTGAAAGATAGTGTTTCTAATAGTCAGCTGTTGTTCTGCACAGAACTCCAGCAAGAGGTGTCCGTTATCATTGCAATTTCCAACACCATGCTTGCCTAAGACACCTTTCCAGGCTTCGGAGTTCTTTCCGACTCTGGCATTGAAGTCACCAAGGATAATAATTTTATCTTCTACAGGGACTTTCTGTATGAGGTGGCGTAGGTCTGTGTAGAATTTTTCTTTCTCTACAGGGTCGGCTTGCATAGTTGGGGCATATATACTAAAGAGAACAACATGTGGGAGGCATAAGGAAATAATGCGATCTGAGTGTCCTGTTGGCAAGGTTTTGAGTTTGGAGGCAATGGAGTTTTTAATCATGAAGCCTACCCCTGAAAGATGTTTTTCGGTTTTGGGTTTGCCAGACCAGTAAAGTGTGTAGCCAGCGCTGTGTTCTTTAAGGCTGCCTTCCTTATGGAGACGAACTTCACTAAGAGCAGCGATGTCAATATTAAGCAGTGATAGTTCATGGGCTATTAGGGCAGAACGACGCTCAGGCCGTCTACTATTTTCAGAGTCTCGCACGGTTCTGATGTTCCAGCATGCAAGCATCAGTTTATTTACACCTTTGGAGGCCGGTGTGTGCCTTTGTTTCTTTGCCTTGGTTTGACCGCATCAGAAGATTCCCTTTGGCCGCGGCTAGCCAACCAGGTAGTTGGGGATGAGCTTTCATTAGGCCACCTTTTCTAGGCCCCTCTCCATATGGAGCAAACAGTGCTCTCCTTTAAAAAGGCTGCTTGGTCGTTCAGGATGCTGCCGAACAAGACTGTCATCCCCCGGGTCAGCCTTGAGCGACCAAAGTCCTGAACCGCCTGCAAGCAGGGTTGGGTCTGCAGCTTTCAGTGCATCTTTACACCTGCCGGTTTTGTCCCTCGCCAGTCGCTACAGGGCTTTTTTGGAAATGGATTTGTCCTTCGAGCCTGTGCAATGGATTTTTCTGGTGGAGCGCAGCGTGCACAGAACTGGTCTCACCCTTTAAACCAGAGGTTCATCTGCCGTGGCCTTGCAAGCGTGGACGTAGCAGCGAGGTCCTCAGGCCGTAGGTTTGATTATAGTTTCCTTCTCTTAGACGGTTGACCTTACAGGGTTGGACGAGTACCAACTGCCAAGGTTTGGGATTAGAGTTTTCCTTCTCCTAGGACAGTTGCCATAAGGCTAGAGAGCTCATCCTGCCCTTTGAAAATAACAACAACAATAATAATAATAATAATAATGAGGAGGAGGAGGATGAAAATTTAAAAATCAAATTTCCCCCACACAGACAGAAATGGGGGGCTGGGAGAGATTTCACCACTACTGATTTAGAAGGTTTATATGTAGCCTTTCAATCTAAAAATTTTCATTCAAGTTACATTATTAAAACAAAACAATAGAAGAACAAACAACAAATGTAACAGTGGATAAATCTAGCAACAATGTCACCACAGTTAAAAAGCCTAAGAGAATAAAAAGGCATTCAGCTGGCATTGAAAAGACAGCAAAGTAGGTGTCAGCTACATCTCCTTGGGGGAAAAAGTTATATAAACAGGAGATGCAACTGTGAAGGCTTTTTCCCTTGTGACCATCCACCTCCAATGGAAATGGCACTCAAAGGAAGGCCTCTGAATACAATCCAGTGCAGAGGCAGGCTGATGTAGATTTACATCAAGCTAGATATGGGAGTTTGAATTGTACTTCAAAACAGACTGGTAACCAACAAAGAAGTTTATAAATCAGTAAGATACATTCCCACTGGCTTTAGAGAGCTGTAACATAATATGCACATCACTGCAGTTGGACAAGTCAGTATATAGTAAATTGGGATTCAAGTTTGTGTCCTATAGTGGAGAACATTTTGTCAGGTAAATGACTGCTTATTCAGACAAAAGATCTGGTGCTTAAAAAGTGCCATGATGCATCAGCATAAGCTTCTGTCCCAAGACAGGCTGTCCAATTCCTACAAAATTTAGGAATTAAGGGATTCAATTTTCCTTGGTTTTTTTCTGGGCTGTGAGGCCATGTTCTGGAAGAGTTTCTTTCTGACGTTTCATGCATCTGTGGCTGGCATCTTCAGAGAATGGTTGGGTAGGGGTGTGTGTGAAGTTTATATGCTGTGAACCCCTGTTGGGGAGCATATATAAATTTGTGTAATTGAATGGATAGTTTCTGGGTATAGAAATGCAAGGCTGATTAGTGTCTGTTTGGCTAATGGTTGGTTGATGGGCCATTATCTGGCCAACACAGATAAGGAGCTATTAGCACTCCACCTCAACATCAGTTAAAAAATGAACACCCAAGACTGGGACAAAATTGACAACCTCACCTACAGAAAAATGGGAAAAGATATGATTCACACTGAAAGGCAGAAACAAAATTTTGACAAATGCCACAAACACCAACAGAAACCCCAGCTGGACACATCACGGACTATTATCAACCTAATAGAACAGCAACTTTCAAAAGAAGATGCATCCATCCTGTCCAAAGGAAGCAATTTTGCAGTTACCACCACCAGAATCCCAGTTGAAGACATCATTGCCCATGTGGAATCTGCCCTCTACCGTCTCCCAGAGGAAGAGGCAGAAGAGATAAGAGCAAAAACAGCTAGGATCCTGAGGAAGGCAAAACCACCATCCAGCAACAAAACCATAGAAGAAAGAAAAGCCATCAAGGATCTTAATGCAGACCCAGAAATCATTATTCTCCCAGTAGACAAAGGCAATGCCACAGTAATCATGGAAACAGAAAAATACAAACGAAAAATAAGGGAACTCTTGGACCCTGCAACATACAGAAAACTCAACCAAGACCCGACCAACAAAATCACCAGAAAAACAAATGCCTTGATCAAGAACTCATCAATTCAGCCAATCCTACACCAGAATCTATGCAGATCAGAGGCTCTCCCACCAAGACTCTATGGGCTTCCCAAGATCCACAAGGATTCAATTCCATTCCGACCCATAGTGAGCGCCATTGGATCCTCCACGTACGACTTGGCCAAGGTTCTGGCCACACAATTACAAACCCGTATAGGACAAACCCCTCACTACATCAAAGCTCGGCTCACTTCACAGAAAAAATCAACAACATCAAATTGAAACCTAGAGACAGACTGATCAGTTTTGATGTTGTCTCCTTGTTCACCTAAGTCCCCATAATGGACACCATGGCAATCATACAAGAAATATTTCCTGAGGACATCGCAGCCTTGTTCAAACACTGCCTCACCACAAGCTACTTCCAGTGGGATAACGAATTCTACGAACAGATAGATGGGGTAGCCATGGGCAGCCCCCTGAGCCCAGTGATAACAAACTTTTACATGTAACATTTTGAAAAGCAAGCCCTGGAAACAGCACCAAAAAAGCCCACAACATGGTTCCAATATGTGGATGACACTTTCACCATTTGGAACCACAGAGAAGAAGATTTGATCTCATTCCTGAACCACCTGAACAGCATCCACCCAAATATCCAATTCACAGTGGAAAAAGAAAAGGAAGGAACACTGCCATTCTTGGATGTCCTAGTCATCCGCAAACCAAACCAATGGTTAGGCCACAAGGTATACAGAAAACCCACACACAGACAGATACCTACACAAGAACTCCAATCATCACCCAGAACAAAAAAGCAGCAAAATAAAAACATTGGTAGACTACGCAAAAAGGATCTGCGAATCCCACTATTTGGAGGACGAACTGAGGCACCTGAACTGGGCCTACAGGCTAATGGTTACTCCAAATCAGACATCACAACAGCAGCCAGACCCAGAACAAACCACAGGAATGGAAAAGAAAACCAGCCACCCAAAGGGAAGGTATTTTTACCATACATCAAAGGAGTCACAGGCAGAATAGGGAAACTGATGAGGAAACACAACCTCCAAACAATCTACAGACCAACCAAAAAAAATCAAACAAATGCTATGCTCAGCGAAGGACAAAAGAGACCCTCTCACAGCTGCAGGAGTTTACTGCGTACCATGTAGCTGTGGACAAGTTTACATAGGGTCCACTAAACGCAGTGTGCAAACACAAATCAAGGAACATGAGAGACAGTGCAGATGGGACCAGCCAGAAAAATCAGCAGTAGCAGAACATGTTATAAACCAACCTGAACACAAAATGTTATTTAAAAACACATACATTCTGGACCAGGCCGACAACTATCATGTCAGAATGCACAGAGAAGCTATTGAAATCCATAAACACCTGGACAACTTAAACAGGAAAGAATAAACCTTAAAAGTAAAGAAAATCTGGCTGCCAGTCCTGAAAAACAATAGAATTAAAATTCAACACTTACAAAGGAATTTCACCCAGGGACAGGGGGATTTCCAGCAGATAATGGCCCATCAATCAACCATTAACCGAACAGACACTAATCAGCCTTGCATTTCTATACCCAGAAACTAACTATTCAATTACACCAATTTACATATACTCCCCAATAAGGGTTCACAGCATATAAACTCCAAACATACACCTATCCAACCACAGATGTAAGTGAAACGTTAGAAAGAAACTCTTCCAGAAGACAGCCTGACAGCCCAGAAAAAAACCAAGGAAAATCTATGAATGCCAGCCATGAAAGCCTCCAACTTCACAATTTAAGGGATTATCAATTGATTCATAACTGACCACCATTACAACCCGTATTCACAGTAGCAGTGCCTGAAGATTCACTCACTTTCATATTTCTGGGGAAAAAAAAAGGTCTCTCCAGCCATTTTCTAGGTACTCCAGCATGATTCAATGGCATGCTTCCACCAGAAGTTGATCATAGAGTTGCACTGGAGGACCTAGATATTTCTAGAAATTGTTCATTTTAATAGGGTTCACTATTATCCTTGTTTTCCAGTATCCATGGTAAATCCGTGAAACTATCCCCCCTAGATGGGGGGGGGCATACTGTACTTCCAAAACAGGGAATTCCTCAGGCAACTTATACTATTTCTTTACTTGCTGGTATAACTTTGAAAATGCATCCCAGTCTTACGTTTGCCTTCTTAGATTAACCCCAATGTGTTTTATGTCCTCTTGGTATATACAGTGAACTGTCCACAGGACAGACATGCCTGGTTCCAAATATCTTTGCTCACATGATTTACTTTGTGAACTTTTAATAACTCTTCTTTAAAGAGTTTCTAACATCACACATTGTAGTTTCGTGATTTTGTCCCCTTCCCCAATTTCCTACGTGCATTTTTGGTAATTTCCTCTACAATAGGTCTGGCCTCACTTAGAATACTGTGTCCAGTTCTGGGCACCACAATTCAAAAAGGATATTAACAAATTGGAGCGTGTCCAGAGAAGGGCAACTAAAATGGTGAAAGGTCTGGAAACCATGCCTTATGAGGAGAGACTTAGGGAGGTGGGTATGTTTAGCCTGGAAAAAAGACAGTTAACGGGCGATATGATAGCCCTCTTTAAGTATTTGAAGGGGTGTCACATTGAGGATGGAACAAGCTTGTTTTCTGCTGCTCCAAAGACTAGAAGATGGAACAATGGATGCAAGCTCCAGGAACAGAGATTCCATTTCAACATTAGGAGGAACTTTTTGACAGTACGAGCTGTTTGGCAGTGGAACACATTCCCTCGGAGTGTGGTGGGGTCTCCTTCCTTGGAAGTCTTTAAACAGAGGCTGGATGGCCGTCTGTCAGGGATGCTTTGATTCTGTATTCCTGCAGGGCAGGGGGTTGGACTGGATGGCCCTTGTGGTCTCTTCTAACTCTACAATTCTATGATTTTATGATTCTATGAAAATTTTATTTTTTCTTTTGAATTTCATTTGGTTATTATCTGCACAACTCTCCAGTTTATTATGGAAATTTGATTCTGCTCCCCCAACTGTCACATTTTATTTTCGTGAAACTGCACAAGTATGTCACCCAAATATTTGTCCAAGTTACTGGGGTAAGAGTGAAACAGCACTGATTCCTGCTGAATGCTGCTCACTGTATTTTATCTAATCTGACAGCAGTCTATTCAAGCAAGGCACTGGGGGGAGGTCAGCCAAATATATACTGGTTGCAGTTGTTTTCTTCCAATTCTGGGTGCTTAACCTTTTTATTTTTAAATAAGAATTATAAAAAAACTCAGAGATACACAGATCAGAGATATGGTGTCATCATCTCAGGTCATTTCATACAACACAGTAAATAAATAAAATATAGCCGTGATGGCCTAAATCTAAATCATGCACTGAACATTTTCTAGAATGTTGGGGTGTCTTCCTGATTGCTCCTCCAACACTACTTGCCCCCCAAAGGACAGCTCCTTCAGGTTTCCCAGCCCTCCTGTCCAGAAAGCAACTAGCTACTAGCAAAGTATAAACAGCACTTGTCTGGGAATTGTTAATTAGCTCACAGGAATGCAAACACAGTCAAAGATTTAGTACAGTAACACATTCCAAAAGGGCCAGAGGCTTATGGTAATCAGTCAGCATGGTCCAAAGCAGTCCAAGGGTCAGCAGGAGCAGGCAGCAGAGTAGTTATGGACAGTCCAAGGTCTAAGCATGAGTCAAGTTAACAGGAGTCAAGATAGCTGGAATCTAGGCACCAAAGTCAGCAAAAAGCTTTCACCAGGAAGATCAGTTGATCTCTGACAAAGACTCCATTGCCTCTCCCAGCATATATAAAGCAATTAAGGCTTTGTCAGGTGTTTCTTAACGAGCAGGTTTTTTCTCATAAAGACTCAGAGACTTCCTTTAAGCTTCCTTTTGAGTTTGCTGTTGGGTATACGATGGTGGAGGTAAGTCCCTCTCTTCTTGTTCATCCTTATCTGAATGGACAGGACTCTCTCCTGGGACTGATGCCAACCCACTTGGACCAGGCTCTTCCTCTGCTTGAGATTCTAGGTTGGTAGGGTTCCCTGCTGGCACAAGTGTAGATAAACCTGTGTCAAGGTTCATAGGGCTATTGCCTGCCATGTCTTCCTCCTCCTCTGACTCTATAGCCTCATTAGGCTCATGGGGCATGACACTTCCACCGCAGATTTTGAGGTTTTATAGGCAGCAACAAGAGGGAGAGGGAATCACTACTCGATTGATGCTACATCAATAGAATGATCCTATTGTTAGCATACCCTACTACCCCCTCCCTGCAAGATTCTGTAACTGGAAACATTAGATACTTTTCAGGGTCATATTGGCTTAGGCGGACTTGAAGTCAGTTGGAGATCACGATGACCTAAGATGTGTCTAGAAATATAATGGTGTGAAAGCCCAAGTTAAGATTATGGGGAACCCGACCACCACCACAGTAATGGTTTTATGCTAACGACCCAGTCATTATGGGTTATGTGCTAATCCTTTCTTCTATCCTTGGGCATTGTAAGCGATAATTCAATCAGGCAAACAAGTGACCATTCCCCATTCCTCATTCCATACCTTACAGAAATCTCTCACACTCCCTCCTGTCCAATCTTACAAGGCTGTCGCAAGACCATCAATGTTTTAATTAAAGCAATCAGTTGTGTTAAGTTTCCTTTTCTCTATCTGGTGGGAAAGCCATCCAGGCTTTGTCATAACCAGAGTACCCATTCAGGATATGAAATAGACTATAAATATTAAGGCCCAGGCCCCAGCAAAGTGTGCCACAGACAGGCCCTCTCATTCTGCCAAATTCTCTATGCCACCCTCAGTCTGAGTATCTTCACTGCATGGAACTCTTCTCCTGGTAACTATCACCCTATCTTCCAGACCTCTCTCCATCCAACCTCCCCACCTTTCTTTCCAATAGCCATGTATGGTTCTTAAGAGTGTATGTTTTGTATGTTAGTGTATCGCCTGTGTTATTTGCAATAAAATACTTTGTTTTACTTTAACTGAAGTGCTCTTTACAGATAGGACTGGTATACATAGGTGAAAAAATCCCCAAAGTTATCTTCCTCTTACTGGTCTCCTGTTAGATCTAATAATTCCTCCAGATATTAAAGGGAGATTTTAGCATCAAGGGTGGGACTCTAACCTACCTCTTACAGTGTAACTGTTGGATCTCATCCATTGGACAGCTCAATGTGTTTTACTCTCTTTTCCCAGCATTTCTCAATTCAAAGAATTTTAGCAATATGTCATGTAATCCAAATTGCACCAAAGAGGACAATCTACAAGATAGATAAATGTACATACTCAGTGTGAGAAGTCAGAAAGTCACAGTACCCACATCTGAACTGCTATCTAGAGATGCTTGTTTTGCCATTCTCTTTGATAGGCTTCTATCGCCTTCTTATGACATGTGATCTTCAACAGGCATTTTGGCTGACATGTTAAAGGAAAAAAAACCTTTTGCTAATACCCTGAATTTATGACTTTTATCTGCTATACTCCTGTTTTTCAGTCTTCAAAAAACAAGCTTTTGCTGAGACGTGCCTAAGGTGCAATACTTACCTGGAAGTCCCATTGAGCTCTTTATGAGGGAGTCTCATTAAACTTAATAGGATTCACATGCATGCACAGGACTGCACTCTAAATTTACTTATTTTCCTCTTCCTTCTTCCCTCCTATGTACAGTACTTGTGTATGTCTCTATTTGTATTCTATTAGACTGTAAGATTGCGGGCAGGGACTACACTGTTCTTAAATACTGCTTAGAAAAAAAATGAGTAGGTTATGAAATATGTGGTTTTAGAAAAAGTTATACTGTACTATAAGCTTTAAGGGCTTAAATACTGTAAAGGGACCAGATCCCATCTAATCTTGGAAGATAAGCAGGGCACCCCTAGTTAGTACTTGGATGGGAGACCACCAACAAATACCAGATGCTGTAGCCTGTATTTCAGAGGAAGGAAGTGGCAAAACCACCTCTGAGGATTCCTTGCCTAAAAAACCCCTATGAAATTCATGGGGTCACCGTAAGTCGACAGGTGACTTGAAGGCATATACATACACATGTAAGCTGCCTTGAGCAACTTTTACATGCAGAGGTAGAGTATACCTGCTTGAAACAAATAAAATAAGCAATACATTTTCTGTTGGGCTTAATCCCTATTGCTCTTTAGCTGTCATTTCTTAGTAATCTGGAAACTATATTTTACTAATTTAGACAGTTGGTCTTTCTAGGTCAGTATTCTCTACACTAACTAGCAGTGGTTCTCCAGTCTTTTAGTGAGGAGACCTAGCCCTACCTAGTGGAGCTCTGGGCAGAACCCTTTTTTCCTGCCAAGAAAATGCTCTACTGCTGAGCTACAGCCCCTCCTTTCTTCCCTACTCCTGCTCCCCAGTCTTTTAATCCCATATGTAAGCTGTAGGCAAAAAGAGTAACTAAGTGAGTGGTAAGCTCCTCTCCTGCTGAGCTATAGAGGAGACAAAAATATATACACACACAGTGAATTAGCGACTTGATTAAAATGGGGACCAAGACAAGTTTTCAAAGCTTGATAGTGGTACTATGAAGCAGTTCCACTCAAATCTGATTCAGTACATTATTATGTTGTTGAGTTTTAAAATAATGAGTATATAGTAGGACCCCCGTATCCAGTGGGGATTGGTTCTAGGCAACCCCATGGATACAGAAAACCATGGATAATAGCAAACACCACTGAAAATAATGGGACTTCCGGTTTAAAATACCATAGAGAAGCCTTGGAGGACCTAGGAAATGGATAGAGAGGATGCATTTTCTAGGAAGACTCTATGGTAGGTGTACTGTTTTGTGTCCTATGGATAATTGAATCAGTGGATAATGAATCAGTGGATACAGTGGTCCTACTGTATTCTATAAATCCTCCACTTTTAAGCAACAGCTACCAAAGGCATTAGCTTTCCACTTAAGAGTTCAGCTTCTCTTAATCTCTTGCCTTTAGATGATTAGTTCTTCGAAGTAATAAGATAGATACAAGCATAATTTATTTCCAGTATGTATATAAAACAACAAGAAGGCCAAATTCAACACAGGAATTCAAGCAAGGAAATTACTCCTCCCACAGGAAAGCTCCTGCTTTATGCTGCCACCAGATCACATCTATTTGAACACAAGTTTATTGAAAGCCTATATGAATGTTAACTGGTGACCAGAAGATCAGGCCCAGTGGAAGAACAGCATGGTAAGCCAGGCTAGAAGGAAATGAGTCATCAGCATCACTCAGTAGGGCACAACTGCCTCCTACGCAACCTGTGGTTATTCTGCCCTTTTTACTTTGTATTTTTAAATACCATCTCTGAAATTACATTAACTTGCATAATATTGACAGACATTTTACAATGAGCTGCATGTCTAAACTAGGCAGCTGACTATTATTTGAACTTGCAATAAAAATAAACACAATGAATGCATTTCACAGGTATGTTACCCATGCATACAGATCTTGCTAATATATTCTGCTTAATCTTAAACATTATATAGCTGCTTTTGACTATACAGTACTACTAAACAGGAGGGTGAAAGAAAGTAGCTTTAATTAGGGCTTTTTAAAAAGGGTCATATATCTTTTATTGGCTGATCCTATTGGTCAGTGCAGCAGTTCAAACAATATAAAGATCCTAGGGGTCCCCTGCTTTTTTTCCTTGCCTCTCCACTCTAGATAGCATAGCTGTGCCTCAGAAAGCTCATGGCTGTGTCAGTGAAGGAAATGATGTCTCTTTGACAAAACCCTAGAGTGTCAGGATGTTTTTGCTTTTTTGTCTCCCAAGTTGTCTTTGTTCATACTATAGACTTCCTCTCTACCTCCTAACACATGAAATGTCATAGCGCCAGCTAGATCAGAGGTTATGATCCTGTGTTGCATTTTCCAAAAAGGAAAAGAAAAAAGGCATAGAAAAGAAGCTGAGATTAGAGGTGCTTCAAAGGATTGCTTCAATAGGCTGCATTCAGTTATCACCCAAATATTTCAGAAATGGCTTCCATATTTCTTCAAAGGTTTCAAGGTTTCAAGTTTATCTGTTTTCTCAAATACTATGTGTTGCCAGTGAAGATAATTTTGGTAACCAAAAGTAGGTCACTAGTGACTATTATTTCTGTTTCTCTTCAACTCCAGCTTCTTTTATTATTTATGTATTAGACTTCTACATGTGGGATCTGCATCTAAATGCTCAACTGCCCTGTTCAGTGTTCGAAACACCTGCCATGCTTCCTTTCAGATACTCCATTCCATTCCAAACCCACTTCCATCTTAATTCTTTTCTCTCCCTACCCACCAGACATTCATAATTCTGTAGTACTTAAACGTGAATAATTCTAATAAGTCTGTTGTAGGCTGTCCTTAGAAGGATGTCCTTAGAAGTATAACCCCCGTAACCCACCCCCCCATTTCTCTAAACCTTGGTGCTATCCTGAACATGTGGGCACCACTTCTTGCTTCTCAATAGCCGTTTTTGGGCTTCACAGCTACCATCTCTCTCTCTGGCTTTTCTTCGTAAACGAAGATTCAGGAAGGACTCATCCCGCGCTTTCTGCAAGCGTGCTGATGACTAAAAAGGCCAATCTGAGATAAACAAGTCCGGTTGCAGAAAGCACAGCAGAAAGCACACCCTGGGTTAAAGGGTGAGGCCAGTTCTGTACAGCTACCATACAGAAACAGAAAACTCAGTTCTCTTTGAGTGCAAATCATTTTAGGGAAGAGAAACATCAAGGCACAATAGGCAGGTGTCATGATGGAGTGACTGCAACTCCCATCATAGAGCCAGAACACATCTGCAAGAACTACATTTCCCATCATCTGTAATTTCCATTCCCTGATTGTCAGACAAAGGTAACACAGGGTTCTGAGGAGGGGGGGGTGGACCTTCATTTGCTAAACATGACATCACATCACCTGACTCGAGAGCCAATCAGATTGGGCAATGAAGAGCCAATCAGATTTGGCTAATGGTGTTTTGAAAAGATGCAGTCTTTGTTTCAAGACACATGGCTTTAGGAGCCTGGAAGGAGCAGGCTCACACATGGTATTTGGGGTCTGAATGGAGCAGACCAAACACCCATTATGCTGCAGTTCTGGGGGAGCAGACCTAATGACTGGCTCTGAAATTCCATCATCAGAGAGTAAGCTGAGCCAGCTTTTGATAAGCCTGGCCCTAGCCATCCCAAATGGGACACAGACTGATTTTGATGAATCTTCTAAATGTGAGTGAAACTTTTCTTAGATTAGGAAAATGTGTTTAGCTAGTTGCGCTAGCTTATATGATTTTATTTTAGTCTTGCCTGAATGTAGTCTATATGTCATTGTATTCTCTGTAACTCTTAAGTTGGGACCTGGAGAGAAAAATGACTTTTCTCCATGATATGACTACCTCTGAATGGGTTTGCTCGCTTAAACTTAAAAATAAAGCTTTTTTTCTTTTTCCTACTAAAGCCTACATTACATGTGCCCTACTTGGTCATAGCTATCTTGATTATTCTCTGGGACAGAGAAGAGGGTTGGTGATACTTTAACAGAGCGAGTAGTTCCACTGTTTAACCAGAGGACTTTCCCAGTTGCCCACTGGACTGGAGTTTCATTGCACAGTGGTGGTGGCAGATACCAAAGGGAGACATAGTTCTAAGGGACTTCCAGGCTAGAGGAATCACTGAGAGTGTGTCTCATACTGGATAAACAAACAAGTCTTTCCTCCCAACTCTGTGCTGGATGAATGCTAGAGAGAAGGAGGAGGGCCTCATAACAGCAGGTATTAGCAGTTATGGAGGAATGTCACAGTTGACAGAAGTATTTTTAAACAACAAAAGCCTTGTAAAAAGCCTTAATTGGGGCAACAGCCCAATGATGTGTAAGCATGCAGAGAGGCCATCAATGCTAAATTGACCTTTGGGAAAAACAGGGAATGGGGGCCAGTATGGAATGGGGTTTAATCTAAAAGGCATAGCTAGACAGCTGGCAGGCACCATGAACAGGAGCATCCTACACTGCAACATGTGACTTAAGGTCTCACTTTTTAGTAAAATGACTCAATCTTTTAATACAAACTGCTACAACTATATTACCAGGGCAGCTTACAGTAATAATACAAACTCACAAAACAAAAAGAAAAACAATAAATAAGCAAAGCAAACGCAGCAGATAAAACCAGCTAATTAAACTCCTCAGATAGGAAGAGTGCCTGGCAGTACTTCGGATTTGATGAAGGTAAACAAACTGAAGGTGAACTCAGAGAAGATGGAGGTTCTGTTGGTTAGGGGTTCTAGTGATCTCCGAATAAGTGTTTACGTGCTCTGAATCTAGCAGGTTTAGAGCTCTACAACCACCACCAAATGTAGAAAAGATGAATACCAGAAGATGGCCATTTTCACCTGTAGACCCCAAGCTCTGGAATATACTTTCAAAAGAGATACACATGCCTGCCTTCAAACAGCCAGAGGACTAATTTCACTTCAAAGGGGTTGCACTGGACCTTAATCTTGAACTAACTGCTGCTATTTATTTATTCAATGTACTTTAATTTGATGGGGGGGGGGTTCTAATTACATTTTTCTCATGTATTTTTGTCAGTTGTCTTAAACACATTTGTAGGAATTAGGGAAAGTGGTAGAATAGAAAAACACAAACAACAGTAACTACTTTATCAAATCTGCACATGAATAACTACTTTCAGTACACAATGCCAAACCTCAATTTCTACCATTTTCTACACAGCCTAGGAATATTTAATTTAGCATAACAAGAGTTGTTGTTGTTGTTGTTGTTGTTGTTGTTATTTATATAGTGCCTTTGCCCTAGGGAATCAAGGTGGAGTACAACATAATTATAAAAAAGATATTATAACAATAAAAGCTCAAAGTTAAAAAACAATCCCATATCCCATCCCTCCCCCCAATTATAAAAACAAAAAAACAATAAAATAGAAATTAAACAGCAGAATATATTAAAATTTACAAATACAAATCCAATAAAATTGCAAGTAGATTTCTAAAAAAAAAAAAATCTAGAAGGCTAATCTGGAAAGGCCTGCCAGAAGAGATCCATCTTAACGGCCTTTTAAAAGGCTTCTAGGGTGGTAATATGACAGATCTCGTCCGGCAGGTCGTTCCCTGGGAACTGCAGATGAAAAGGTCCTCTGGGTCACCACAGCCAATCTGGTCTTCTTTGGCTGCAACAGGTTCTTCCCAGAGGACCTAAGTGTGGGGGGTGGATTATATGGAGGAAGGTGCTTCCACAAGTAGCCTGGACTCAGGCCATGTAGAGCTTTAAAGGTTATAACCAACATCTTGTACCTTGCCCAGAAACTAATTGGCAGCCAATGAAGGTATTTTAAGACAGGTGTTATGTGGTCAGCTTTAGATGTACCTGCGACCAACTGGCTGCCATGTTTTGTACCAACTGAAGTTTCCGAACTTGGCACGAGGGTAGCCCCATGTAGAGCACATTGCAGAAGTCAAGCCGAGAGGTTACCAGTGTGTGTACTACTGTTTCTAGGTCACCCTGCTCCAGAAAGGGTCACAGCTGACATATCAGCCGAAGCTGATAACAGGCATTCCTGACCATCATATCTATCTGGGCTGTCAGCTGGAGAGACGAGTCAAGGAGCACCCCTAAGCTGCGAACACAGTCCTTCGGGGGAAGTGTGACCCCATCCAGGACTGGTGGACATATCTCCATTCCCGGGTTAGGGGTCCCAGTAGCAAACCTCTTCTGTAAAGCTCTTTCACACACAAACCCTAGCTCACCATTTTTTATACAACAGGAAATAAGTTATTAGTCCTACAATATCATCAAGTGATGGAGGACTAAATAAAACAGATGGTACTCCAATATCTGACAACATATAAATAATATCAGTGACTATAGATGCCCATTTTCCACACAAAGGTCCCATCCTATACAGTCAAAATAACCCTCATGGAATTTGCTGGGGATACAGTCTCTCTTAATGGGAACCCACATTGATGCATTGTATTCAGAAGGGGAGCAGCAAAAACTCCAAAAACTATGCCCAGAGAGCCTTTGCAGTTTTTCCTGGAATTTTTTTAAAACTCCAAAGGAAATGCGCATTCCCACTCATTGGGACAAGCAATTCGATTTTGAATCACTTTCTCATAGGAGAGGAAGCACAAGCTGATAGGCTGAATGAGAGGGGGGGTGCTAACAGAGCAAGTGCCCACTGCCACCATGCTGGATTTTTGCCTTAGCGAGCAATCACTAAGGTGATAAAACAGCGATTTGTATTATATTTTTCTCTTCTCTTTTTTTGTAAATGTGAAATATCACTTGTGCACACCATGGAAAAGGGTTGTTTTTTTTAAAAAAAATGGCAGCAACAGATTTAAAAACTCGAGTAATTCACTTACAGCTGCCATCTTGGCTAGAGGGCATGCAAAGTTTATGGGGATTGTAAAACCATTAAGACAAGTCACAGCTGCTGAGAACTGCTACTACTGCAGACCAATCCATTTTTTTTTTCCAGGCTCGTATAGACGAGACCAAAGTTTTCTCAGATACCCCTCATTTTAGATTATTCTTTTAAAAAAGATTTCCCTCTCTTTGGAAAAAGAGCAAAATTAATAATCCATAATAAATTGTCCTTTGTCCAAACCATTGTGAGAGCTCCAAAAGTACATGAAGTTCTCATCAACAAAAGTCTTCATTTACTGAAGTGAATGGGTAAGTCCCTGATAGTGGTGGTTTTCTGTGCATCCTTTGGAGTTCCAATGCCCACAAACTGCTGCTGGATCCAAGTGCTAATTTCTTTTATCAGCTTCTCCATTACCATCTTCTTTGTTTTAACTTTCAAGAGATGGAGAGGCCATTCAAACAAGACCCTTGGCTCATGACTACTGTGTTTTTTAAAACAGCCTGTGCCGAAGCAATTATATGACTGCCAAATGATACAGAGAGAAGTCTACTTTGATCACGTTTTACATACATTCATGACTACAGCTTTTTGAGGTTAATTTTTAAAAATGTGCCAGCAATACACTGAGATAGTCATGTTAATACAGCTTCATTCTGAAGAGCAATTAATATTGAACAGAACTGAGACTAGATGCAGGGAATTATGTGAAACACCCCCCCCCAAAAAAAAAACATTGGAAGGAAAGAAACATTTCAGGAATTAGTTACTGAATCACTCAAGGGATAGGTGCTCACCAAGTCATTAACATTACATATTGCTTTCCAAAAAGTTATTTATGTTAACAACAGGTTTCACGTTATCCACAAAATTAAAAATCAGCAATTTATCTCAAACCAATTACATTTTCTGTAAAGGTAGACCAGCTTTATAGAAACAAATTGCATTTATGTAGCAGCTTCCATTTTACACAATCTATACTAATAGAAGGTAGAATTAATTTTAATGAACACCAGGAAATTCAGTTCGCAAAATCAAAAATGTCACTTTCATTTATACCATTTAAGAAGCTGGTCACCTAATTCTGCTATTCTAAGCTTTGGTGATGCTGTACAGCAATGCCTATATAGCACTGCACATTATCTGAAAATGTGACTGAAACTGTGTCACTTTGCCCATGTGTGCACATGGTTACTATCTCATGTTTCTGTTTCATAGAAAGCACTGTGCTATTTTGCTCACATATATGAGACCAGGAAGACATCAGGTGCATATAACTAGTCTGAGTGCATTATTCCTGCCCATACAATATCAAGTATAAATCATGCCTTATATGTGCATTTCTTAAATTCTAGCTACTTTTCCAGTCAATAGAGAGAAAATTACACTTCATTCTGCATTAAGCCAACTGCTATCACCTGAGCATAAGACTTCGTCCATCAGTCCCCAATCAAAAAAATTAATTCCCAATAATGTACAGAATATTTACCAAGAAATGATGTTCTGGTTCCCTATGCTACATCTAGTACATTCAGTCAGTTATATTTTTATCCTGCATTCCCTACAATTTAACATGTTTTGTATAGTTTTAAATAATCAATAAAATATACTCAAGTTCTGCAGTTTTTAGTCATTGATTCTAATGGAAAAATCTTCATCAGTCACAAGATTTATTGAATTTGGACAGCCCTTCAGCCTCTCAAAATGATTAAATTAGGGTATCTAAATAATATTGTAGAATATTTAATTTATTTAGTTAATGTATTATGTAGTCATATATAATTTTGAGGGTGCTAACAATTTAACAGTAAAACATCATAATTAAACAAATTTTGACACTTAAAACAATAAGATCAATTGCGGCAAGTTAAGAACTGATATTGTTTTATGGTACCTTAATGGAAGCAATACTGTGTAGGTAATCTCTGTTGTTGTCCTCAAAATCCCAGCCACTGTAGGTCAAAATCTGAACTCTGAAATGCATTTGGAAGAATACAAGAAGCCAGAGAAGACCCAGGAGTTACCTGCATAATGTGCTTCCACTTATCCATTAAGTCAGACTTTGTACTTTCTGTACTAGTGGGAGCCTCCAAAATCTGTGAAGAATATGCTCAGACATAATGTATGGAAACATGAAAAAGCAGGGACCCTTCCTACTACACAATTATAGCACAATGATTCCACTTTGACTGCCATGGCAACATCCTCTGGAATCCTGGGGCTTGCATTTAAAATTCTCATCCAGAGAAGCCTAATGCCTCACCAACCCACAAGGGAGCCCTGGTGGTGAAATGGTTAAATGTCGGTACTGCAGCCACAACACTGCGAGTTCAATACCAAGGGCTCCAAAGTTGACTTAGGTGTCCATCCTTTTGTAGGTTGGTAAAATGAATACCCAGCTTGTGGGGGCAATTAGCTAACACACATTGGAAACCACTTGGAGAATGCCTAGCGCACTATAAAAAGTGGTGTAGATGTGTAGGTGGTATTGCTTAACAATTTGTAAGCCGCTCTGAGAGCCTTCATGGCTGAAGAGCAGGGTATATACCTAAATAAATAATAAAATATAAGATTACATAAAGAATAGCAGTTACAGTGGAATCGTTTATATATATAATTCTCTTCGGTATGTTGCCATTTCTAGTGTGCTGATTGGCTGCTTAGGGACCTGACCAACCAATCACAGGTATGCTTGGTAGCCAATCAGCACACTGGGGGCGGGACCATGTAGATTCCAAACATGGACACTGGAGAGGAAGAGGGAGTAGCTTGGGGGTGGATGTGGTGTGTGCTGGAGTGCAGGAGGTGGGGGGGCCAAGGGGCAGAATGAGTGGAGGGGGGGCAGAACAAATGGAGGGGTGGTGGCAGGGGGGCAGAACAAACAGAGGGGATAGCAGGGGGAAGAACAAAGGGGGGGCAGGGGTGCAGAACAAATGGAGAGGGGTGACAGGGGGCAGAACAAAGGGAGGGGGATGGCAGGGGCAGAACAAAGGGAGGGGCGGCAGGGGACAGAGTTTTTTAATGGCATATGGTACACTGGGTCCAGCTAGTAATGCTATAATTGTGTAGCATGAATCAACCCTGGTGATCAATGGGGTGACAGATGTCACAGTCAGTTCGCCCTCACATTCAGCTGCAGAGTTACATTCCAAAGCAACAAACAAGTACTAAAGAAACTGACTGTTGTCTATCTTTACAAACCAATAAGGTGATATTAGATGTTTTCCCTTTTAATGGTATTTTTCCTTGTTGGAATTCTGTCTCCAAGGCCAGCACCCACTTAAGTCAACTTTTAAAAATAAAATTTGTGAAACTGTTATCAGTTGAAGTGTTATATTCATCTGCATATTACTCAAGAATTTTACTACATTTTACAAATTCCTTTATTCCAAACTTGATAATGAAAGAAAAGGGGCATTCGAATGATTTTGGTATTTTCCCAAGGTGCTCCTTTATAGATCTATCAATAAGACCCCTTCCCCTAAATAAGAATGTTTTTGACTTACTATTGCAATCAAATGATGTTGATCTACAGGAAAATAAATCAAAATATTTAGGCCCCAAGCCTAACTCATCTTCCAGTAAAGAGCAAATTTCTGAGGAATTGTTCAATAAAAGCTTCTTCACACTGCCAGACGAGGTTAAAACTAACATATGGAAAAGACTATCGACAACAATGCTAAGCTTCTCTAAAGCATTTGGGTCAGAACGGGAGTTACCTAAGTCAGTCCTGCAAGATAATAATATTTCTCCAGAGGAATCTAACCAAATGGAAGACAATGTGAGTTATGTTGCAGCCTCCCCCTCTAGGAGGCCTGTGAAGATCCTTTCTTCCTCTCTGCCTAGAGTGAACATCACTGAAGCGAAGATAAATCCACCCATTGGGAGAAACCCGATGGCAGCAGCACCTGAACTAACCACAGCATATGACCTTTGCAATTCTCCAGATTTCACTAGATCAAAATACTCAGCAAATGGTTGTATCGTAGCAAATGAAAGCAGTGAAATTGAATCAACCAGCCAGGGAGTTTGACATTCGGCCAGCTCCGGAGTCTCTCTGCCTAAGACTAACGTCCTGGAACACTGCTGGCTGGGCTAACAAAAGTGGGGACATTTCCTTTTTTCAATATATTAGCCGACTTGACATTATCTTACTCCAATAAACTAGGTTACTGGTAACATCAATTTGAAAAGTTTTGACTCATTTACCCTAGAGGCTACCGAGGTAAACAAGAAGGGGAGGCCATGTGGTGGTCTTGCAGTGTTGGTCACCAGTACTATGACAGCAAAGGTTACACTGCTTGAGAGGTGTGACCATTTGATATACTGGGTGTGACTGATACTAGTTCAGTCACCATTTTATAACGTAATTGCAATAACGGTCTATATCCCCCCAATTAGTGCCAAAGCCATAATAGAGGACACATGACTCAAAATTGAGAATTATTTCCTGCTCCTGAATACAAAGTACCCTTCAGCTTATTTTTATTTATTAGGGGATTTAAATGCCAAAATCGGTCAGAATGACATTGAATTGGAAGCAAAATTCCCAATTTTTACACAGCTAAAATAAGCACGCTTCTTTCCCCCTATGTTTTCGAAGGAAAAGATATCAAAATTTTCTATGTTTTGTCTGGCACAATTTATGAATAGGTTCAATTTACTTTTGTTAAATGGTGTGGCTCAGGATGATACCTTGGGTGAATATACTTTTATGAACTCTTTCGGTTTTAGTACAATTGATTATTGTTTGATCTCAAGGAACACTTATCAATCTATTCTATACTTGTGACATTCAGTGTGGATGCCAGAGTAGAAAATGACCATCAGCGTTTAGTGCTGACTGTAGCAACTGAAGGTAGTGTAAACTGGTTTTCTCAATTCCATCCTCCAAAAGAAAGTAAAAATGAGCCAAGGCATATAAGAACTAAATGGTCACAGGAGTTGGAGGGTTTAATGAAGCAGAAACTGGCTTCAGATGCTGTATGTTCTTTTTGATCTAAAATAATGATGATGGATTCTCCTGTAACGCAGATAGAGTCTTACGAAAATCTGATCCAACTGTTTCAAGAGGATTTAATATGTAAACTTAATCCTCAAAAATATGAAGCTAAACATTTTGACCATTTAGATAAGATTTGGTTTGACAAAGAATGTATGCAAAAGAAAAAATCCCTTAGGCATTCATTCCTTGAGTGCAGGAAGTTAAACTTAAGAAGTGTCTCTCCAGCATATCTCCAGTTAAAAAGGGAATATAAGTCCCTTATAGTATATAAAAAGAAGCAATTCAGTCAAAAATCATGGTCCTTATTGCTTAGTGCCTCATTAAATAATGACACAAAAAGCTTCTGGCAACTTGTTTCTGGAGCTTTATGCTCCCACTTTCAAGCTCCTAGCTGTGAGATTCCAGCTGATGTCTGGGAAAACCACTGCAGAGAAATTTTTTCTGTAGGTAATGAAAATGGAAATATTTCAGCTGTATGTAATGAAATAATGATATCTATGACACCTCCTTGAATTTCCATAGCTGAAGTCAATGACTTAATTTTACATCTCAAAAATTGAAAGGCCCCTGGAAATGACAATATTCCTGCTGAATTTATTAAAACTAATAGCCACTGGTGGGTTCCTCTACTTGCGGCTCTGTTTACCCAGATAAATAACTCTGGATTGGTTCCAAAGAACTGGAAAGTAGCAATAGTAGTACCAATCTGTAAGAAAGGCCAAGCAAATGACCCTGGAAATTATCGGCCAATAAGCTTATTATCCATTCTGGGTAAACTTTATGCTCGTTATCTTAATAACAGACTGTCCTCTTTCCTAAATGATAACAACATTCTCTCTGAGGCCCAAGCAGCGTTTAGAGAAGGTTATTCCACTTCTGACCACTGCTTGGTTCTTCCACATCTTGCAGAGAAATATTCAAGACCTATGCATGGTAAGCTCTTCACAGCTTTTATGGATCTGAAGGCTGCATTTGATTCTATTCCCAGATGCAAGCTCTGGATCAAGCTGGAGTCTATATTAACAGATACCAGATTCTATAGCCTTATTAAGGCACTATATAATAATAGTCAACTTCGTATAAGATGTGATAACCAAGGCCAGCTCTCCAGAGTTATACCCATGGTAAGACAGGGATGTATTCTTGCACCAACCTTATTTAACATCTATCTAAACGATCTAGTGGATACCATGATGGATGAGAATGGCCACTTACCTAAATTAGGTAATAAGAAAATCCCTGTTATGGTTTATGCTGATGACACCGCAATTCTTTCAAGATCTAGAAAGGGGCTTAAACTCATATTATGGAAATTTTCAGATTATTGCTCTGAGAATGAGCTGAAGATAAATACTGCAAAATCTAAAATTCTTGTTTTTGAAAGGAAATTTACAATATCTAGATGGAGTTTAAATTGCTGTCCCCTGGAACAGGTCAGAAGGTTTCAATATCTTGTGCTTGTTTTTCATCATAAAACCTTATGGTCCTTTCGGCCTCAACACGTTAGTTAAGAGAAGAAAGGTGTATCTCTTCCTGGAAAAGAACAAAGCGGACCTAACTTGTTTTCAAGAGGTTAGAATACGCCAGAATGAGAGCAAATATTTAAAAAATCTAAAACTAGGTCAAGAATTTGCTTCTTTAACATCAAAAAAGAAAAAATGGGTGGTAATATATGTAAACAAAAAGTATGAAGCAAAACATAAGGAAGTAGAGAAAGGTAGATTTCTGCAGGTCTGCCTTGATCTA
Source organism: Gambelia wislizenii (assembly GCA_030847615.1). Taxonomy (NCBI): domain Eukaryota; kingdom Metazoa; phylum Chordata; class Lepidosauria; order Squamata; family Crotaphytidae; genus Gambelia; species Gambelia wislizenii. Next base: position 86,373,130 of record JAUMIR010000004.1, on the reverse strand, counting down.
ATGGAGGAATTTCACTTAACAGATCTATGGACAGCTAAATATCAAAAAGAGAAAGGATACACATTTTATTCAGAAACCCACAAGACAATGTCAAGAATTGATATGTTCTGGATAACAAAGACCTTGCTGTCAAAAATAAGTGAGATGGAAATAACACCAAAAATTATATCTGATCATAATCCCATAAGTTTGAAAATGACGTTATTTAAGAAAGAATACACATGGAGACTTAGGGATGACTTAATAAAGGAAGATAACCTTGTTATAAAAATGAAGAGAGGAATGAGTCAATTTTTTTAAAGAAAACAAAGAAGGCATGAAAATGAGGATAGTGTGGGATGCCTTCAAAGCAACCATTAGAGGCTTATTTCTACAAAGAGGAGCAGAGAAGGCTAGGGCAAGAAGAGTTAAAAATCAAGAATTTCTGCAAAAACTGATAGAAAAAGAGAAAAAATTGAGAGAAAAACCCCAAAATAAAGTATTAATTAAGGAAATTGAATTGATAAAAAAATCAATAAATAAAACGATGGTTGAGGAGATCAGACTGAAATTGAAGAAAGTAAAACAGAGGGTATTCGAGCAGGCTAACAAGACTGGTAGATGGCTGTCTTATAGATTGAAAAAGGAAAAAGAGGATGATAACTGAAATTAAGACGAACGGGAAATCCCTGACACTTCAAGAAGATATTTAAAAAGTGTTTGTTGATTATTATTCTCTGATGTACAAAGAAACAATGCAAGAAGAAGTGTGGAAAATAAGATGAATAGATACATAAAGGAGAACAAGTTTACGATGATCTCAGAGGACTATAGGTTGAAGCTATCTGAACCCTTTACTCTGGAAGAAATAGCCAAGGTTATCCAGGACTTAAAAAGCGGCAAGGCGCCAGGACCAGATGGGTTTACGAATATCTTCTATAAAACCTTTGAAAAAGAAATATCAAGTCACCTCTTAGAGGTTATTAATCAGATATATAAAGAGGGAATGCCAGACACATGGAAAACGGCAAATATAACAGAAAGAAGGCAAAGAAAAAACTGATGTTAAGAACTACTGCCCGATCTCCCTCCTCAATGTGGGCTACAAGATCTATGCAAGTACGTTAGCAAATAGAATAAAAGGAGTATTAAAAGAAGTAATACATTCTGATCAATGCGGCTTTCTTCCAGGAAGATTGTTATCAACAAATATCAGGTATATAATTGACATTTTGGAATTCCTGGAAAAAAAACAATGATTGCAAAGCAGCAATTATATTTGCAGACGCAGAGAAAGCATTAGATAATATCAACTGGCGCTGCTTAGTAAAAACAATAGAAGAGCTTGGCTTTGGACAATTTATAACAGCCAACATAGAAAAAATATACACGGAACAAAAGGCTTCTATTATAGTGAATGGAGAGATCACAAGAAATCCGGATTCAAAAAGGGACCAGACAAGGATGTCCTCTATCCCCACTGCTCTTTATAATAATACTGGAAATTCGGTTGAATAAGATCAGAGAAGGAAAAAAGATACAAGGATTAAAAATTAAGAATCAGGATTACAAGGTCAGAGCATTTGCGGATGACATAGCCATCATTTTAGAAAACCTTGTGAATAATGTGAATCATTTAATAGAAACTATTGAGGAATTTGGAATTTATGTCGGATTTAAGATAAATAAGGATAAAACCATAATCCTAACTAAGAATGTAACAAAAAAAGAACAAGAAATACTAAGAGAAAGATCTAAATGCAAATTAGAGCAAAAGGTGAAATATCTTGGAATTTGGATATCTAATAGGAATTTGGACCTATATGAGAATAATTATGAGAAGACCTGGAAGACGATTAAGGGAAACTTAAAGGTCTGGTCTAAATTGAATCTTTCGCTAATGGGGAAAATAGCAGCGATCAAAATGTCGGTCCTCCCGAAGATAATGTTTTTGTTCCAAAGTTTGCCAATTATATCAAACGATAAGCCATTCAAAAGATGGAAGAAAGACCTAAGTGAGTTCATATGGAACGGTCGGAAAGCGAGAATAAAGTGGCAAACCCTAATAGAAAGATCTGAAAGAGAAGGACTAGACTTGCCAGATTTACCGTAAGGTGTGTGCTTTAGTGTGGAAAAGTGACTGGATCAAATTGGATGATCAGAAGCTTCTAACCTTAGAAGGAGCGGGATTAAGACTAGACTGGCACGCCTACTTAGGATATAACAAGGAAGTAATACATAAAGATTTCAATAACCACATTGTAAGGAGAGCATTGTTATTGAGCTGGAACAAAATACAAAAGCATTACTTTGGGAAGATACCAAAAAGGATATCTCCAGTCGAGGCCTTCATTGGAAGATGGGGGCAGATCGGAAAACCAGACAGATGGATCACATACAAAGAACTGGCCAAAAAGGAGAAAGATGGAAAGGTAGAAATAGGATCAAGGGAAGAATTACAACAGGAGGGATGGCAGTTCAATTGGTTCTCCTATCAACAAATATTTAGTAGTTTTTAAAAGGATGAAAAGGAGTTCGGTTTTCTAGAAAGAGGGATAGACTTTGAAAAGATCATATGGGATGATAATAGAAAAAAGATTGCAAGATTATATAACTTTTTTATTTCTGAACATCTCGAAACAGAAGAAGTAAGGGAAGCAATGATAAAATGGGCTAAGGACATCGGAGAAGAAATCCAATTGAAGGAATGGGAAGAGGCATGGAAGAAAACGAAAAAATTCATGGCTTGTCAGGATCTAAAAGAGAATAGCTTCAAAATAAGTAACAGATGGTACTTAACTCCAGCCAGAATAAGTAAAATTTATGGTTTAAAAGAGAAAGGTTATTGGAAATGTCACAAAGAAATAGGCACACTTAAACATATGTGGTGGACCTGTCCTATTATACAAAAATTTTGGACAAAAGTGCATAAGATAATTCAAAAGATATTCAATATTGAATGTGAATTAAATCCGAAGCTGTACCTTCTCAACATCACTTCAATTTTGGCAAGAAGAGTAGAGGAAAAATATTGGCGAATACTACTTTACCTATGTACAGCTGCTCGCATGGTTATTGCTGCTCAATGGAAAAATAAAGAAGAACCATTGATAGAAAATTGGCTAAATAAGATATTAATAATGAGAGAAAACGACAAATTAACTCAAATAATATAATAACTGCTTTTTTGCTTATAATGTGTATTCATACATCCATTCAACAAATTCACATCTTAAATAATTAAGCATAACTCTCACACCTCCTTTAAATTTATGTCATATTTTCATTCATCACCTAAGATTTTCTAAAATTAAAACTGCTCTCAACTCTATACTTTCCTTAGTCCCATCCTTTCCCATTCCCATTCATCTTATTCACTTCCCATTTCTATCTTCCCCACTTATTTCATTCATTGCTTCCCATTAAGTTTAATCCCTAATTGTATTTTCTAATGTTAGGTAGACTTTCTAAGTCAATGCTTTTTCAATCAATCTCCTTATATTGAACCTAAATAATAACAGGTTAATTCCACTCTTCTAAACTATCTTTTCAAATAAGTAATCCCCCTTCAATCCATTTACCCCAAATCTTTTGTAGATATAATTTTATCTCTTTCCATTCTGCTTCGAAGTTCTCTACAGTATTCTCTTTCATAACTTGAGTGATTTTGTCCAAGTAAATTAATTCCACTATCTTTAGATACCATTCATCCTTAGAAGGCATACTTTCTTTTTTCCAATGTCTTGCGAGGGCTATTCTGGCTGCTAAAATGAAATTAAATAGTATTCTCTGTTGGGATTTTGTGATATCCTCATCTAAAAAGGAAAGTAAATACACTTCTGGTCGCATCTGAAAATGAATTTTTAGTATTTTCTCAATTTCCATATATATTGTAGACCAATATCTATGTGTTACCTTGCAAGTCCACCAACAGTGGAAGAAGGTACCAACCTCTTCTTTACACTTCCAACATTTGTTTTCAGAATGTTTATATATTCGTGAGATTTTTTCCGGTGTTAAATACCACCTATAATCTTCCAACAATTTTCTTTCAGGTCCTGTGAGGCAGTCAATTTCAACGTTTTATTCAAAAACTTCTCCCATGTGTCTAACATTATCAGGTGTTTAATATTTTGAGCCCATTTTACCATAGGTTCCTTAATTATTTCCTCCTCACAGTCCCATTCTAATAACACTTTATAGATCTTAGATAGGTCTTTGAATCTTTCCGAGGTCAGTATTTCTTCCATCTTTGAGTTCTTTTTCTCTATACCATTGAGTTTAATATCTAATTTTAATTTTTCCCAGATTTGTCTATATAGCCACCAATGACATATTATACCTTGTTTTTTAATTGCTCTTGAGATTTTATAGTTATTTGATTATTATCACAATCAATGAGGTCTTGGTATTTTAACCATTTTACCCCAATAAACTGTTCCCTTCTGTAAAAAGCTTCGTGGGGCGATATCCATTTCAGGGTTTTATTTGCTATTCTGGTCCTATATTTTTTCCATACCCGTAAGAGTGGTTGTCTTATATAATGGTCATTAATCTGATTTTTAACTATCTCCTTATTAAACCACAGGTATGCGTGCCAACCGTATCTCAGGTCTTCTCCCTCTATTACTAATGTATCTTCTTTGTCTAATTTTATCCAACACTTAATCCATTCTAAACAGCAGGCGTGTAAATATAATTTAAAATTTGGTAAGCCCATACCGCCTCTGCTTTTTATATCTTGTAAATTCTTTAGTTTTATCCTTGTTTTTTTCCCCTGCCAAATGAACTTCGTAATTTCTTTTTGCCACTTGTAGATAACACTATCATCACTTAAAATAGGAATTGTCTGGAAGAGAAAAAGAATTTTTGGGAGAACATTCATATTTATTATTAAGAGGGAGAATCTCAATCTTGTCCATTTCAACAAGTCATCTTTAACGTTTTTCCATACTTTTTGATAATTATTTCTCATTAAATCACTATTATTTTTGGTAATGAAAATTCCTAAGTATTTTATTTTATTTGCCCAACTATATCCAGTTGTTTCTGTTATCAATTCCTTTTCCATTTTTGTTAAATTGAATGCTAACATCGCCGTCTTGTTCTTATTTATTTTCAACCCCGAAATCTCTGCAAACTCTTTCAAAATTTTTACCACCTCCTCCATTTTTTCTTCAGGATTATCTACAATCAGCATAACATAATCAGCGTAAGCTCTAATTTTTAACTCCTTTCCTTTAATCTTTATTCCTTTAACTTGAGAATTTCTGAAGCTGTTAATTAATAACTCCATTACCAAAATAAATAGTAACGGAGAAATCGGACAGCCTTGTCTAGTGCCTCTTGAAATGTCAAATTGTTTAGTATTTTCTCCATTAATAATTATTTCACTTTGTGTTGAATAAATAGCTCTGATCCAGTTTGTAAAATCTCTTCCACAATTCATTTTTTCTAACGTCTTCATTATTAGGGGCCAGCTTACACTGTCAAAGGCTTTCTCAATGTCTAAGAAAATCATAGCTGCTTTTTCTCAGGATGTCTTCTATAGTATTCTATGGCATTAAGTAAAGCCCGCGTATTGTCTTTAATATGCCTATTTGGGAAGAAGCCATTCTGTTCTCCTTTTATCCAATGTGATAAAACTGATTTTAAACTATAAGCTAATATATCTGTGAAAATCTTATAATCTTGATTTAAGAAAGATATAGGTCTATAATTGGCTACATCATAAGGATCCCTCCCTTCCTTATGTATTAGGCTAATTTGCGCTTGGTTCCAGGATGATGGCATCTTTTTATCTTTTATCTCATTCATTAATTTTTTTAGTGGACCAATTATTTGGTGTTCTAAGACTTTATAATAAGCCATAGGCAGCCCGTCAGGTCCAGGTGCTTTACCCACTTTTCCTCTTTTTATAGCTGACACTATCTCTTCTCTCGTTATTATTCCATTTAAATTTTCTCTTTGTTCTTCTGTAATAGTTTGCAAGCTATTCTTACTTAGAAATTCTTCCATTTTATCCTCTGGGGTTTTTTTTAACTTTGAAATAATTGTGTGTAAAATTCAAAGAAGGCTCTTTTAATAGAGTTTTGGTCATATTTCATTTCCCCCTTCCATTTTATTCCTTGAATTACATTTCTTTCATGTTTTCGTCTAATTTGGTGCGCAAAAAGTTTACCAGGTTTATTAGCATATTCAAAGTATCTTTGTTTATTTGTTCTTAATTTTTCTCCTAAGTCTTCTGCTAATATGATATCTACTTGTTTTTGGAGTATCTTTATCTCTTCATTAATTTTTGTTTTAGCTGGTTCTTTTGTTAATTGAATTTACTTTTCTTTTATTAGGTTATTTATTTTTTCTAACTTTTCTTTTTCTTTTCTTTTCTTAATGGCCTTCTGTTGAATGAAAAAAACCCACATTACTGCTTTTCCCGCATCCCATATTGTTGTCCAATCCATACCTTCTGTATTGTTTTCTTCAAAGTACAAAGCCAATCTCTCTCTGGCTTTACTTAATATTTCCTTATCTTTTAATAGGGACTCTTCTAGACGCCAATTCCACTGAGATTTTTCACCTTGAATACTAAGCAAAATGGCATTATGATCTGATAAGTTTCTAGGTAATACATCCATTTTAACAACTTTTAATGCCCGTAATTTTGAAATTAAAAACATGTCTAACCTCGCTAATGACTTGTGCCTTTCTGAATAGAACGTGTATTCTTTTAAGGTTTTATATCTTAATCTCCAAACATCCTGTAGTCCTAGTTCTTCCATCAAATGAAAGAAAGTCTATGGTAGTTTACCCTGATCTCTCTTTATTTCTTTTTCCAATTTTCTGTCAATCTTTGGGTTAATCACGCCGTTATAGTCTCCCATTATTAGTAAATGATCATATTTCAACAATTTTATCCTCTCCATCAAATCCAAATAAATTTTTTGCTTTTTATCCATTGGACCGTATAGCCCAATGATCAAATATATTCTCTGATTTATATTTAATTCCACTCCAATTAAATGTCCCTGTGTATCATTAAAAATTTCTTTTGAATTAAACTTATTGTTTATATAGAGAGTAACACCCTTTTTTTGTCTTAGAGGAAGACATATACACTTTACCCAACCCTTTGTTTATGATTAGGTGTTTATCCATTTGTTTAATTTTAGATTCTTGTAGATATACAATGTCTAATTTTTGTCTATTTAAATAATGAAAAAGTTTACTACGTTTCTGTGGTGAATTGAGTCCTTTAATATTCCAAGATAATATTTTCAAATTTGCCATAGTCATTTTCAAATTTTCAATATTTTTAGTTCTATGTGGTTCTAGATTTTCCCTTTCACAAATTTTCTTCCTCCTCTATTTCTTCTTCTTCTCCTTCTTCCTCCTCTACCTCACATTGTTTTGCTCCTTCTAACTCCTCTTCTGTTTCTTCTAATTCATCTGCATTCTCTTTCTCTATATCAACTTCTCTTTCTTTCTTTTTGCCCTTCTGTTTTTGAGAAGGTTGCTCTTCTGCTCTTTGAAAATCTCTTTTATATTTTAGCCAAAATTCTTTAGCTTCTACAATATTGTTTATTTTTATAATTTTTTGTTTGTACCTAAATGATAATCCTTCCAACCTATCCCATCTGTAGCTTATATTTTTTTTTCTTAATTGAAAGGTTAGGAATTTGTACTCTTTCTTTTCCGTAATATTTCAGCAGGGATGTCCTTAAGTAAAAGTACATCCTCACCATCCATTTGGAAGTTCGTTTCATAATTTTTTTGCAGCATCTGGTCTCTAAATTTTTTCCTAACTAATGTTACAACAATGTCTCCTGGAAATTTTCTTTGCGAATTTGATTTATTATATCATCTGAACATTCTATTAGTTTCAAGTTCCATCCGTTCTGTAGTTATACCCAAAAATTCTGCCATTGCAGGTATCAATCTGCCTTGGAGATTTTCATCTTTCTGTTCTGACAAGCCCCTCAACTTAATACAATGTTCCCTTTGTTTTAATTCTGTGATTAAAGTATCATCTATTTGTTGAAGTAAATTGTCATTAATTTTTTCCATTTTCTCTTCCAATTTTAAAGTTTTATTTTCAATCAAATTAACCTTCTGCTCCATTTTTTCTAAATGTGTGGAAACCTCATCAATAGATTTTTAAAAATTCTCTTATCTCAGCTCTAATCTCTTGTTTTATTTCTGCCTTTAAATCTCTCATTTCTTTTCTTAATTCCTTTGCTTCATTTTTCAAGTCTTTGCCTATTATATTTATCTCTTCAAGCAGTGCTGTTTGATCCACCATTTTTACTGGTGCCTCTAGCGATGGTCTTCTTGTAAATTATAAGGTAGTCTGTTCCGTTCTTTTCCTAGTTGTTCTTGACATTTTCTAACTTTCTAATTATTCCTCTTTTTTTTCCTTTCCTTATAAGAAATTAACTCCTGAGTACCTCTCCTTCCTTTTTTGTTTTTATTACTATTATTTTCCCTCCCACCTATATCTATCAATCAGCTATTTTCCTGAATTCTTCAAATATTTTAACAACACTATATCCACTGTATCCACTTTATCAGCACACTTTTGTTTTAATTCCCACTAAGGATATTCAGTGCACCCTTGCCACTGAAACCATATTCATTTGTCTTAAAGCAATTACATCCCTTATTTGATAACCCTTTGTAACAATTTACTCAGCATATCTTCTATCACTTTTTTGACACAAAATCAGTTCTTATAGAAAGTTTCTACAGATCAATTACAGCAGCATTCATTACCTGCTATTGCCCCCCCTTATAAATTAATTCCCCAAAAATTTCCCTACCACCAAACACACCAAACCCTTAACAGCTCTCAATCAAAAATGAGTTTGCAAATTAATTCTTCTTTACCTATATAATGCAATTTCATCCCCCAAACAGAACTCTTTTGCTGACTAAATTATCGAAAACAAAATGATTCAAGTTAATTAAACATGTACCATTCCATCATTTTGTCTTAATTAACATTTGTTGCTATAATTAATTAATTAGTTAATTTTCATTGCTATAAGCACTTCTATAATTAATTAATTAACATTTGTTACTATAAGTTCTTCTTAAGACACCCAATCTATTAGTCCATCACCCTGCTTACCCCCTAAATTTCATTACAATTTAATCACTTGCAATTTAACACTTGTTAATTTATTAACTTTCTCTATTTCCCCACTCAGTTCATACATCCATCTCTTTCGCCAGTCAAATTTTAATGCTTAAGTGCTGTAAGTCTCTAGCGATTTTCAAATCCTCCACTGTTTTGGTTGATGTTCTTTTGTATTTGCTGTATTCTATAATGTTTATAATGTTTATCTCTATGTTCCGTTTTGCAGCCTTTTGCAGCCTCCCTGTTGTCCTTTACGACTTTACTATTCTGAAGCTTCTCAAACTTTTCTATTTGAGCAGTTCAATGGAAAGCTGTAAATTTAAAGTACATCAGTTACCCCCTTCCATCCAAGGTGAGCTCGTATCCTCTTCTTTCTCTAATTCTTTCCAATTTCGTGTTGTTTAGTTAGACTTTAAAGTTGAATAGCGTCATTCAATTTTTTATGCCTGTCTTTTCCATTCCGTTTTTTTCCCATGCACTCACCCGCCGTGCCACCTCAAGTTCTGCTTTCCTTCACTCTTAGGAGGAAAAACTGTCTTACGTCCAAAAAAACACATTTTTTTTCTTTTAGAAACTCAAAAGTGATGGAGCCCCACCCTTACTTCCCTGGGGAAGGAGTTCCACAACTGGGAACTTTGAGCCAATTACCCTCTTGCCGGGTGCCTAACTGCATCTTTTACCAGCCTCTTCTCAGGGGGCTTAAATCTTGATCTGTTTCTTGTCAAAACTGTGTGATCTTCCCCTCCCAATTCCCAACAATCCACTAGATATTAGTTATTAAAAATTTCACAATTTACCCTACTCCCATTGTCCAGGCTGGACAATTTTCCATCAGTCAATTTCTCAAAACGAATGTGGCTAGTATCTGCCATTGTGTTGTCTGAATATAAAAAAAAATCTCCAGCTATGAACCACAAACAGCTGGCAGCTTGCTTGAAGATAGCTCTAACACAGAGCCTGGCTGAAACTTAACTGTTTCACAGCCAACGAGCCAAAAACACTAAAAACAAAACGATTCTGGAAACTTTTCAGGGTCCACCTCATTTAATCTGAGATCAATCAGCTGGGCCCATAACCACTGTCAGGGGATGATAGGACACTCAATCCCCAGCAGAAGCCAAGAAACTATCTCAGCAGACTTAGTAGAAACCCGTCCCCAAGAATACTCACACACAGAGTGTTTGATGTCCAAAAAAGCAGGAGGCACTTTTATCTTCAAAGTCAAACAGTTGCAATACGTACAATATGTAAAATTCGGTGCACACATTTTATCAAACAAGCAAAAGTACAGCATAAGCAGCAGGAGAGCAACGAACTTTGTTTTTAGAGATTCTCCTTTGCAAATTTTTATTTTTTTTTAAAAAAAGAATACTTTTGAGGGTTTCTTGCTTAGAGGAAGTGAGGCAGTGACTTCAGAATAAGCTTCAGCCAGGAGATCTCTATAAAGTTATATTACCAGTACATTGAGCTCACAGGCAGAGATTTGTGAATACCGGAGGATTTTTTGAGGAAGAAGCCCGCAGTCCTCTTTCACTGATTACTAAAGACTTCTCGGCATGGAGAGTGAGGGAACTGCTACAGTCACCTGCAACACTTGTGGGATGTTTGTCTTCTTGTCTACAGATGTGGGGAATTTCACATGCACCAAGTGCAAGTAGGTAGCCCTCTTGGAAGAGAAAGTCCAACAGCTGGAGAGCTGGAGAGCTACACTTCTCCATATTAGTGAACAAGAGGTTTTTCTGGACAGAACAGAACCAACAGTCTTGGACAGGGACCACACAGAGGAAATTGCTGGGGTGGAGAGGGTCACTTCACATACACAGAAGGTAGACAGCTGAAGGAATGTCACACACAGAAATAGAAAAACCAGGGATTGTTTGGGCAGCTTGCAGCTACAGAATCGATTTGAAGCTCTCTCCTTATCAAGGACAACGAGGAAGAGCAGCATGGACAAACTTCAGGGGCAGAGCAGGGGACCCTGAGAGTACCACTGCAAGGAACAGCTGCTGCTAAGCCTCGGCAGAGGCATGTGGTGGTGGTGGGGATTCCTTGTGGAGGGGTACAGAAGCAGTGGTATGTGAGTCTGACAAGATATCTCGGAAGGTGTGTTGTCTCCCTGGGGCAAAGATCCGTGATGTGACAGAGAGGCTGACAAGACTTGTTAAGCCTACTGATCATTACCCCTTCCTTCTGGTCCATGTGGGAACCAATGATACGGCAAGGCACAGCTTTCCGAAGATCAGAAGAGATTATGAGGCTTTGGGGAGGAAGCTGAAAGAAATGGATGCACAGGGTGTCATCTCGTCTCTTCTATAAGTTGAAGGGCATGGTCCAGGAAGGGAGAGGAAAATAGCTGATGTAAACAACTGGCTCCATAGACGGTGTCGCCGAGAACAATTTGGATTCTTGGATCATGGGCTGCGGTTTCATGAGGGGGGTCTTCTGGCAAGGGATGGGGTGCATCTCACAACAGTTGGCAGAAACATTTTTCCCAACGGTCTCAAGAATTTGATCAGGAGGGCTTTAAAACTGAGTCATATGGGGGAGGGAGACAGTATTCTGGAAGGCAAAAGGGCTGGATAAAATAGTCAAACTGTCATAGAGGGAATAAGGCAAACAGTGCAAAGACACAACAGTGGGAGGCACAAAAAACAGCAAGTAAAGTGAACGCATGGTCTTAGACGTCTGTACACTAATGTGCAGAGCATGGGAAATAAGCAAGATGAACTTGAACTCCTAGCACAACAAAGCAAATATTATATAATAGGCATTACTGAAACCTGGTGGGGTGAGTCTCATGATTAGAATGTAGGAATAGAGGGGTGTAAACTTTTTAACAGGAATAGGCCAAACAGGAAAGGAGGAGGAATAGCATTATACGTCAGGGAATTTACACCAGTGAAGAGATCCATGACATCAATACTGGAAGCCAGGTGGAGAGCATCTGGATAAAAATTAAAGTGGAGGGAAACAACAGGGAAGTTATTGTGTGATTACTTGTACAGACCCCCAAGTCAGACAAAAGAATTAGATGATGCCTTTCTAGAACAGATGAACACACACAGAAAGGAGAGATGTAATAGTGATGGGTGACTACAACTATCCTGATATTTGCTGGAAATCTAACTCCACCAAAACATTAAGGTCTAGCAAATTCCTTACTTGCCCGGAAGACCATTCCATTGTCCAAAAGGTGGAAGAGGCAACAAGGGGGTCAGCTATTTCAGATCGTATCCTAACCAACAGGGATGACCTGGTTAATGGGGTACAGGTGATGGGATCCTTGGGTGAGAGTGATCATGTTCTCATGGAGTTTGTTATACAATGGAAAGGAGAAGCCAGGCAGAGTAAGACACGCATTCTAGACTTTAGGAGAGCTGATTTCAATAAACTCAGGGAAATACTGGGGGTGATCCCATGGTCAGGAATACTAAAAGAGAAGAGACCTCAAGACAGATGGGACTTTCTCAAAAGGGAGATACTGAAGGCACAATTTCAAGCAATACCAATGAGGAAGAAAAATGGGAGGTGTCTCAAGAAACCAGGATGGAAGACTCAAGAACTTTCAATGGAGCTAAGTTTTAAATGGAACATGTATAGGAAATGGAAAAAGGAGAAAATCACCAAAGAAGAATTCAAACAACTAGCAAACACGTGTAGGAGTAAAGTCAGAAAAGCTAAAGTGCAGAATGAGCTCAGGCTTGCTAGGGAGGTTAAGAACAATAAAAAGGGTTTTTTGGGGTATGTCCGCAGCAAAAGGAAGAAGGAAATGGTAGGGCCACTACATGGAGAAGATGACAAAATGCTAACAGGGGACAGAGAAAAGAGAAAATTACTCAACACCTTCTTTGCCTCAGTGTTTTCAGAAAAGGAAAAGGGGGACCAACCTGAGGAGAATGGAACAGAGGACACAATAGGGGAAACCCAGCACAGAATAAGTAAAGAGGTAGTACAGGAATACCTTCTTAATCTAAATGAGTTTAAATCTCCAGGACCAGATGAACTACATCCAAGAGTATTAAAAGAGCTGGCAAATATAATCTCAGAGCCATTGGCAATAATATTTGGGAACTCTTGGAGAACAGGAGAAGTCCCAGCAGACTGGAGGAGGGCAAACGTCCCCATCTTCCATAAGGGGAAAAAAGAGGATCCCAACAATTATCGTCCAGTTAGTCTGACATCAATACCAGAGAAGATTCTAGAGCAGATCATTAAACAGTGAGTCTGTGAACATTTAGAAGGCAGTGCCATAATCACAAAAAGTCAACATGGGTTTCAGAGAAACAAGTCATGCCAGACTATTCTGATCTCTTTTTTTTTATAAAATGACCAGCTTGGTAGATGAAGGGAACGCTGAGGATATTGCATACCTTGATTTCAGTAAGGCCTTTGACAAGGTTCCCCATGACATTCTTGCAAACAAGCTTGTAAAATGTGGGCTAGACAAGTTAACTGTTAAATGGATTTGTAATTGGTTGACCGGCTGAACCCAAAGGGTGCTCAGCAGTGGCTCCTCTTCGTCTTGGAAAGAGGTGACCAGTGGGGTGCCACAGGGTTCTGTCCTGGGCCCAGTGCTATTCAACATCTTTATCAATGACTTGGATGAGGGAATTAGGGGCATACTTACCAAATTTACAGATGACACCAAATTAGGAGGAGTAGCTAATATTCTAGAGGACAGGATCAAAATTCAAAATGACCTGGATAGACTGGAGAGCTGGACCAAAGCTAACAAAATGAAATTCAATACGGAGAAATGTAAGGTACTGCACTTAGGACGGAAAAATGAAATGCATAGATGCAGGATGGGGGAGACCGGGCTGAATGAGACTATGTGTGAAAAGCATCTAGGAGTCCTACTAGACCACAAGTTGAACATTAGTCAACAGTGTGATGCGGCAGCTAAAAAGGCCAATGCGATTTTGGGCTGCATCAATAGACGTATAGTGTCTAGATCAAGGGAAGTGAGTGCCGCTCTATTCTGCCTTGGTCAGGCCTCACCTAGAATACTGTGTCCAGTTCTGGGCACCACAATTAAAAAAGGATATTTACAAATTGGAGCCTGTCCAGAGAAGGGCAACTAAAATGGTGAAAGGTCTGGAAATGATGCCTTATGAGGAAAGACTTAGCGAGCTGGGTATGTTTAGCCTGGAAAAAAGACGCTTAAGGGGCGATATGATAGCCCTGTTTTGAAGGGGTGGCACATTGAGGATGGAGAAAGCTTGTTTTCTGCTACTCCAGAGACTAGAACACAGAATAATGGATGCAAGCTCCAGGAACAGAGATTCCATCTCAACTTTAGGAGGAACTTTCTGACAGTAAGAGCTGTTTGGCAGTGGAACACACTCCCTCGGAGTGTGGTGGGGTCTCCTTCCTTGGAGGTCTTTAAACAGAGGCTGGATGGCCATCTGTCAGGGATGCTTTGATCGTGATTTCCTGCATGGCAGGGGGTTGGACTGGATGGTCCTTGTGGTCTCTTCCAACTCTACAATTCTATGTTTCTATGAAATATTTACAATTGAAGGACAAACTGCTTCACCAGATATCAGCATTCACAAGAAGAAGAGAAGGAAAGAAGTGAGCTTTGTTTTGAGCGTGCGCGTGCACACACACAGGAGATTGCCCTCTAGTGGCCCGAATAGGCATGACTTGGTAGTTCATGGAGTCAGCCATTATGACTCAGCATGATTCTGCAGTTGTTCGTCCATTTTATAATGGAATTCAGTCTTAAACTCCTACTTCAATGAAAGCAAAACAAATGACTTCCCAATCACCACCACATCAGATCTCTCATCACTATAGTCCAAGAAAGAGATTGAAAGGTGATTCTATAATTTCAAAAGAACTCACCAGAAACTGTATATCCCAATAAAACTTGATTCAAAAATGAATTTTCATTGCAAAAAGACAAGGTGAAGTATTAAACATTTAAACTGTATTACCCAGAAAAGAAATAAAAGATAAAATTCAGACATGATTAGGACTTCCCGAAAGTGTTGTACACCAATGCTACTCAAAGTAGCAGTCCCTGGCCCCTGAGTCACTCACTGCTGGTCACTGATGAGGTTTCAGGAAAGGAAAAAACAATTGTAAGTCAATTGAAACTAGTACTAGTTTCTGCCACCCTGGAAAAAAATAATTGCTGTTTCTCCAGATCAGATAGTCTGAGAAGCACTGCTTTATATTATTAAACCTATCAAGTCCAGTGATGTGAAACAGTGTCCTGGAATAAAACATCAGAAGCCAACCAGTTTTGTTTACTTCTTTTATTCCTTACCCAGAACCAATGTACTGTATTTTAACTCATCAATAATCAAACACAGGCTTTCTTGAATGTAAAATCCCAGAGATTCAGCAATATATTACAGAGCTAATTTAACTGTGCACACATGCAGATAGCAGCCTCTCTTAACAACATTTCAGGGGATGGTGTACTTATCTCAAAGCTAAGTTAGCTGCAAGTTTATACTGGCTATATATGCTTGTAAAATGTCATAATTACCATAGTTTATCATGTTATGCCTCAGCTTAACTAAGCCACATATACAGAGCAAGATTTATGAATGGCAGAGGAAGAGCCCCTGGTGGCGCAGTGGTTAGATGCCAGTACTGTAAGTCACAACGTTATGAGTTCGATCCCAGACGGTTCCAAGGTTGACTCAGCTTTCCATCCTTCCGTAGGTCAGCAAAATGAGTACCCACTTTGTTGGGGGCAATTAGCTAACAAACTCTAAACCACTTAGAGAGTGCTTTGGCACTGATAAGCGGTATAGAAATATCAATGCTATTGCTAAGAGTCAGCTTTTAAGACAACGCTCCATGGTATATAGAGCATTTTACATTATGATACTGATAAATAACTGCAGTGACTTAATTACATGAGGTCCATCTGCTGTTCAAAGATGCTAGAGTAGCATCTACTGCACAAAAAGAGGCATGCCTGGTGTGTTTAGTGAAAAAGCTGTGTGTGAGAGAGGTACACTCTCATTGCTAACTGCCTGACATTGAGATACCATGGGCCCTTGTTTAGGGGATGTCTCCCACTTCCAAATATAAGGGGCATCTGATGATTCTCCGAATAGTTACTCTGTACTGCTTTTTCTCTTATTGAGAAATCATCCCAGAATCCTCTATGGTGTATGTCTTAGAGCAGTGACTCTTAACCTTTTCTTTACCAGGGTCCCTCTTTAAATATCTTTTGTTGCTACGAACCCCCAAGACTTAACGCAAAATTTAAAACCCTAACAATACATCACCATCGTCGTCGTCATCATCATCATGCAATTGCACCATCCACTACTCTTCCCTGAGGGGGAGAGAAGACTTTTCTCCTGCTTCTTCCTGTCAATTTGTGGCACGAGCAGATTGCTGTGGCTCCTGTCATGTGGACTGAGCAGCCTTCAAGCCTTCACAGACCACTTGTGAGGACATTGCAGCCCCTGGGGATCTGTGGACCACAGGTTAAGAACCACTGCCCTAGAGAAAACCATCATGCATTCCTTTTGCATCACGATGATTAATCCACTACTCTGAATGGGGAACAGGAAACTGTTTTACAGAACCCCATTATACTGTGCAAGGATCTCTGCTGTAATATCCTGTTTCTTACTGGGATGGCACCTAGTTCCTATTGGGAAGGGCACATGCTGGGACACCACCTAGTACCTATTGGGAAGGATATGTCGTGACTGCGACTTACTAATGCTCCTTTTACCCAGCTGGCTGGTGAAACTAGAAGGGGTCTTCTATTTTGTTTTCAAGATTTGTGAACTGCATTTCATGGCCATTACCTTAGACAGAAGTTTCAAATATATAAGAGCTAGTATAAAGTCAGGGTAGTGCCAGCATAACATGATGCAACGCCTATTATCAGGATCTAATCAGTAAGCCAGCATTAAACTACAACTGTTTTAGGTAAAACAGAAAATAGTTTAAGCAGGAGAGTACAGAAATGCCAAGGCCAATATGCAAGGTAATGAGGGGAACGGCCAAAGAAAACATGTGGGTCTGATGTTCTTTTGCCGCTTAATAAACTATGGTTTATTGAGATCGATTTGTTAAGCATGAATGAGTTAAGGAGATTATTATTCCAAGGTTGTAATCCATGTATACTTCTCAGAGAGTAAGTGTCACTGAACAAATTGACTACAGTAAAAATCTAAAGATTGGTCTGTAAATTGTGTGTGTGCACAGATGCCCGCACACCAGAAAAACTAGTGTTGTATACATTACTAAGTACAGAGCATTTTGAACATGTGGAGCCTCCTAATGGTGGATAATAAATAATTTTAGTGACTCAGTTTACTGGTACAGCAAGGCAAGCAAATTTTCACACCCACCCACCCACACACACACACACCTGTACATAAGAAGCAGCACCTCCTGGAGGATCTCTGTTGCTACTTGCACCTCACCTCCCTCCCTGTGTTCCTACCTCGCCCCACCCACTTTCCCCTTCCCTTTCACACTTCATGCTGCTGCCATGCATCCCTTCCTCCGCCTGACACTCTGCCACTGCACCTCCCTCCCGCTCTTCACTCACCTTCTGCTAACACATTTCCCTCCCTTGTAACAGCTGCTTACTTCTCTTGCTTCCTGCACCCTTTCACTGCTTCCTTCCCTCTTTTCCCTTGCCTCACTTCTCCTCACACCCTTGAAATGCCTCCCCTACCTCCGTCATTTCTCCCACTCTCCCACAGCATCTCTCAGTCACCCTCCCTTCCCTCATCTCACATCTTCACCATGTCTTTCTCCCTTGGTTCTTGCATTCCACCACTTGCATCTCTGTGCCACACAGCCACAGCTGGTTTAAACACAGTTCAGATAAGCTGAAGCAGTGGTGAGGACAAAGGGGAGAGGGAGAGAAAGAAAGAAGGTGGTAGTAGGAGTAGTGATGGGGGAAGGAAATATGGTGAAGTAGACTGATGGTGGTAATAGCTGGGGGCTTTTTTCCTCTCACATCAGGCAATGGGAGAATTCTAGCTGTCCTTAAGTAAGTTTGTTTGTTCGTTAACACTAACCAGTTATAGCACTATGATTCCACTTTGACGTCCATGGCAAAGTCATATGGAATCCTGGTGTTTGTAGTTTGGTGAGGTGCTACAGCTCTTTGGATACTAATTCTAAATACCCTGCCCTAAACTGCACATACTAGGATTCCATCAGCGGTTGCCACGGTAGTTAAAAGTGGAATCATAGCACTATAACTGGGCTAGTGTGAAAGGACCTTTGCTCTCCTTTTAAATTCCCCATCTCTGGGATAGTAAGAATCATATTGACATTGGTTTTCTGTGGTTTTTTTCTGGGCTGTGAGGCTGTGTTCTGGAAGAGTTTATTTCTGACCTTTTGCCTGCATGTGTGGCTGGCATCTTCAGAGAATGGTTGGGTAGGAGTGTGTGTGGGGGGGGGGTTATATAATGTGAGCCCCTGTTGGAGAGGATTATGTAAATTTGTGTATTTGAATGGCTGGTTACTGTGTGGAGATATGCAAGGAGGATTAGTGTCTGTTTGGCTAATGGTCCATTGTCTGCTGGAAATCTCCCTCTGATGTAATATCCTGTTTAGTGTTTTTCAGGACTGGCAGCCAGATTTTGTTTACTTTTAGGGTTTCTTCTTTCCTGTTGAAGTTGTCCGGGTGTTTGTGGATTTCAATAGCTTCTCTGTGCATTCTGACATGATAGCTGTTGGCCTGGTCCAGAGGTTCAGTATTTTTAAACATCTGGTGTCCAGGTTGGTTTATAACATTTTCTGCTACTGCTGATTTTACATTGCCTTGCAGAGGAAGATCAATGACAATATTCTTCCAGGACAATATTCTTCTAGGCCATAAGTGTTGAACCTGCAGCCCAAGAGACACCAGCAGGGATTAAACCACTTCCTTGCAGATCCTTGCAAAGTCCACCCACTTTGGCCATAGCCTCACTTCTTACCCTCCAACTGTCCCAATGTGGCAGTAACTGTCATCGTCAGCCAGGACACTTGAGGACTCAGAAGGCGAGGAGGCTGAGCCAGTTGCAGAAAAGCTGGCTGAGTCTGAGTCTAGCCCTGAAGAACCCAGGTCTCAGCAGCCTAGCCTTCTCCCAGCACAGGGTCCAAGCCTAGCATAGTCAAACACACATACTTGATTTAGGAGAGCTGATTTCAATAAACTCAAGGAAATACTGGGGGTGATCCCATGGTAAGGAATACTGAAAGAGAAGAGACCTCAAGATGGATGGGACTTTCTCAAAAGGGAGATACTGAAGGCACAATTTCAAACAGTACCATTGAGGAAGAAAAATGGGAGGTGTCTCAAGAAACCAGGATGGAAGACTCAAGAACTTTCAATGGAGCTAAGTTTTAAACAGAACATGTATAGGAAATGGAAAAAGGGGGAAATCACCAAAGAAGAATTCAAACAGATAGCAAACATGTGTAGGAGTAAAGTCAGAAAAGCTAAAGTGCAGAATGAGTTCAAGCTCGCTTGAGAGGTTAAGAACACTAAAAAGGGTTTTTTGGGGTATGTCCGCAGCAAAAGGCGGAAGAAGGAAATGGCAGGGCCACTACATGGAGAAGATGGCAAAATGCTAACAGGGGACAGAGCAAAGGCAGAATTACTCAACACCTTCTTTGCCTCAGTGTTTTCAAAAAAGGAAAAGGGTGATCAACCTGAGGATAATGGAACAGAGGACACAATAGGGGAAATCCAGCACAGAATAAGCAAAGAAGTAGTACAGGAATACCTTCTTAATCTAAATGAATTTAAATCTCCAGGACCAGATGAACTACATCCAAGGGTATTAAAAGAGCTGGCAAATGTAATCTCAGAGCCTTTGGCAATAATCTTTGAAAACTCCTGGAGAACAGGAGAAGTCCCAGCAGACTGGAGGAGGGCAAACATTGTCCCCATCTTCAAAAAGGGTGAAAAAAGAGGATCCCAACAACTATTGTCCAGTTAATCTGACATCAATACCAGGGAAGATTCTAGATCAGATCATTAAACAGAGAGTCTGTGACATTTAGAAGTCAATGCCATAATCACAAAAAGTCAACATGGGTTTCAGAGAAACAAGTCATGCCAGACTAATCTGATCTCTTTTTTTGATAAAATGACCAGCTTGGTAGATGAAGGGAACGCTGAGGATATTGCATACCTTGATTTCAGTAAGGCCTTTGACAAGGTTCCCCATGACATTCTTGCAAACAAGCTTGTAAAATGTGGGCTAGACAAGTTAACAGTTCAATGGATTTGCAATTGGTTGACTAGCAAAACCCAAAGGGTGCTCAGCAGTGGCTCCTCTTCGTCTTGGAAAGAGGTGACCAGTGGGGTGCCACAGGGTTCTGTCCTGGGCCCAGTGCTATTCAACATCTTTATCAATGACTTGGATGATGGAATTAGGGCATACTTATCAAATTTGCAGATGACACCAAATTAGGAGGAGTAGCTAATACCCTAGAGGACAGGTTCAAAATTCAAAATGACCTGGATAGACTGGAGAGCTGGGCCAAAGCTAACAAAATGAAATTCAATACGGAGAAATGTAAGGTACTGCACTTAGGGCGGAAAAATGAAATGCATAGATATAGGATGGGGGAGACCTGGCTGAATGAGACTACGTACAAAATGGTCTAGGAGTCCTGGTAGACCACAAAGTGAACATGAGTCACAGTGTGATACGGCAGCTAAAAAGGCCAATGTGATTTTGGGCTGTATCAATAGAAGTATAGTGTCTAGATCAAGGGAATTTAATAGTGTCATTCTGTTCTGCCTTGGTCAGGCCTCACCTAGAATACTGTCCAGTTCTGGGCACCACAATTAAAAAAGGATATTGATAAACTGGAGTGTGTCCGGAGAAGGGCAACTAAAATGGTGAAAAGGTCTGGAAACCATGCCTTATGAGGAGAGACTTAGGGAGCTGGGTATGTTTAGCCTGGAAAAAAGACAGTTAAGGGGCGATATGATAGCCCTCTTTAAGTATTTGAAGGGGTGTCACATTGAGGATGGAGCAAGCTTGTTTTCTGCTGCTCCAAAGACTGGAACACGGAGCAATGGATGCAAGCTCCAGGAACAGAGATTCCACCTTGACATTAGGAGGAACTTTTTGACAGTAAGAGCTGTTTGGCAGTGGAACACACTCCCTCGGAGTGTGGTGGGGTCTCCTTCCTTGGAGGTCTTTAAACAGAGGCTGGATGGCCATCTGTCAGGGATGCTTTGATCGTGATTTCCTGCATGGCAGGGGGTTGCCAGATGTAGTACATCTGGTCCTGGAGATTTAAATTAATTTAGATTAAGAAGGTATTCCTCTATTACCTCTTTGCTTATTCTGTGCTGTCATGATGGGAAATAAAGCCTATGGATGATATAACTAACCTGTACATTAATTGCTTGTATCATCTGTATCTGTTCTTCTTGGCCAGTGCTTAATTCAGTGACTGATCCCTGCAGACATGCTAAAGCTGCTTATTAATAATATCAGGTATGTATGAAAGCAAACAAGGTGTGACTCAACCCTGGAAAGATGGGAATACTGTAGATGGTGAACTTGCTGATCTGGACACAAATGTGAGACCAGTGATAGATAAGGTTCCACTCTCCCTGAAGGACAAAATGCATAGCTTAGTGGTTCTCTTGGATTAAGTGTTATTTATGGAAACACAGGTAGCTTAAATTAGCAGAAAATTAATCTTACCATCTTTGGCTGATTTGCCTGCTGCAACCTATCTGGAAAAAGCAAAGCTTGGTATACTGATCCATGCCCTGATTATATCAAGACCTGGAGACTATCACACCTCTACATGGAGTTTGGACATTTCAGCAGTGTAGAATTCAGAACCCTGGTTGCTTGTGGGACCAAAGTTCTCTCAGCATAAGATACTGATTCTGTTACACTGATCACCGTTGCCCAATTTAAAGTGTGAGTGCCTTACTTTTAAAGCCTTATGTACCAGCATGGAAAGCTAGTTGAAGGATAGCCTGCACCTATGAACATGGACACTGTCAAGAACTATTAGACTGACAGGCCCCTGGACCTTTTTTTTCCCCATCCTCATCCTTGTGGTATTCCTTCCCACATGTGGTATTCCCCTAATTGTTTTAAAGACCTACCCAGACTGCTTTTATATGAACAGCAAATGAAATTAAAATGCCCATTTTTCATTTTCTCACATTTACTATTACCTATATATATAAAACTCTTGGGTATGCTGCCTTTCCCAGCGTGCTGACTGGCTGCTCAGGAAACATACCCAACAAATCACCACCCACATGCAAATTCCCTCTTTACCTCATAATCCACTCCTGCCACCCAGTCTGTGGCTCAGATTCCTGCTACTCAATCTGTAGCCCAGATTGGGCCCCAGACGGTCAACTGGTGGAAGTGGCGGCACCCAGACAGTCAACTAGTGGCGGCAGTGGGACACCGCTGCTGTTGCTGCAATGGGACCCAGTCAACTGGCAGTTGTGGTGGCAACAGGCCACCTGCAACAGGACCCAGGCAGTCAATTGGCGGTGACAGCAGCAGGGCAACAGTGCGAGTCACCCACAGCAATTCCAGGAAAAGTGTGGAATGCTGAGAAGGGGGAGGAGGAATTTAAAAATCCACTGGTCTACCTTATAGGGTTGTTGTGAGGCATACCAGGCATTTAGGAGGGAGTTTTTTTAACAGTGTATGTTACGCCAGGTACAATTAGTTATTTCATTGCTTTTATTCCTTTATAAAAAATACTTGAAGAGATTTTGCTTTGAAAGATGGTATATTTAAAATACAAACACCAAGTCACTCTCATCTTATAGGTACGTCTACCCTGAAGCAACTGAATCCAGTGCAGACAACAGAATAGTTGTGCACACACACACACACACAAACAATGTGCCCAGGAAGCTGGGTAGTAAGACAGAAACATATAGCACCTAATCAAGATAACAGGGCTGACACCCATTGTTATCCTTTTTGTCTTTCCATCATGTTTTCATCTTTGGATTTCTTACAGCCTCTCCTTCCCCTATCTCTTACTTTCTGCCTAACCAGATGGTTTGTTGTTTGTCAGATAATGACTTGTACAGCATTTATAAAAGCATGCTACACCACTAGACTCCTACAGATCCTTCTTAAGACTACCACAAAGGAGTATAATGTAATTCAGAATACAATTTGTTGACATATTGAATAATGAATTGTGTACATAAACATGAATTCTAAAATCAATTTTTTAAAGTAAAGCTACTATTTGTATTTAACCAATTAATCAACTGTTGAACAGAAAATGCAAGTTATATTTTGTGGATTTTAATTAAAGTTAAGTCTTTTTCAGCTTAATGATTTAATGGGGGGGAGGAAATCACAGAAAATGTTGCTTACATATAGCACTGCTGAAGTGAAAACACTCTATGGGGCCAACACTGATTCATGTCCACAAAATACTCAAGTTATATTTACTTTTCTTTTTATAACTGTTCTGGAAGCCATGTTTCAATGTGACTGATTTGGCCTTCTTACATAGAAAAGTTGTTGCGTAGAGGGAAGTCCATAATGTCATAATATTGGAGGTTCACTTGCCACATTCCATGGTAAAAACCTCCCATAAATCCACCCTAAAAGCTTGGTCAAGGCTCCTGCCTGAAGTTTTAAACTCTTTTTCCAGGGGATAGCTAAGGTCATCACCAAACCAAAGTGACCAATGATGACAGCCAGCCTTGGAACTAAGATATAACACACAGCAGAGGCAGGAAATTATGATGAGCTGAAATAGCTCTTGCTATAGATTGTCTACTATCACACGTCAACTACAACAAATGTATTTGACCCAAATGGAAAAATATACATTTTACAGAATCATAAAACAAAACATTCTCATTGTGAAATCTTCTTTGGCATACTACATGGAATGTCAGTATTACAAACCAATAGTCAGCTTGACTGCATTCCACTGCAGAAAGCGGAGGTTAAAATGCCAGGGGGAGGACAGGTGTCTGTTTTTCTTCAGTACTATTAACCTGACTGGAGTCATATAGGTAGAGCAGGAAACCTTAACAGAGATTGAAGGCCTGTCTAGATACAGAATGCTGTTGATTTTTTTTTATCCAAGGTAAAGTGATTGGTTTATCTAAATATCTAAAGGTGGGCTTAAAAATAAATCAAGGGACTCTTTGTTCTACTCATTGTTATAGAACACTTACAATTAGGCAACTACTGGATTTTAATAAAAACTAAACTTCTTGAGATCTCTGAAATTCAAAAGGGGAAATTTCACATTTTTATTACCACAATCAGAACAAAATAAAAATTTGCCAAGGTCTTTTATTCTCACAAATCAACATATTTATTAATTAGGAAAAAAAGTAGAAATGAGACAAGATAAAAATCTGGTTATTAGTACTTGAATAATGGTATAGCTTTATCAAACACCATTAAAAATCAGTTAGAATCAAATAATAAAGTAAAAGTAAATGTGGAATTCTGAAGTTAAGACTACTCTATGTCTCATCATTGTAACAAAAAAATCTCTAATTAAAAGACATGTTTCTTATGGATAACAGAGTACATATACAATATACATACACAAATAGGTCATTACAGGTATGCCAATGGTGGTAATACTCACTGTGAAGTCTCAGTCTTTGAAATAAATGTAGCAATTATTCAACAGCAGCAAGAGAAACTGAAATATCTTTTATGAACAAATGGAAGGACAGGTTGCTTACCTGTAACCATAGATCTTCGAGTGGTCTTCTGTGAATTCACACAGTGGGTTGCTTCTGCGCCTGCGCAGAGCGTTCAGAACTATCTAGAATCGCTAGGCAGAATTGACTTTGCAACATTTTGGCGGTAACTCCGCCCACCCTAGCGGTTCCTATATAGGCGCTCCTGCCTAAATCCCCCCAGTTCCCTAAAGGACGCCGCAAAGAGCAGCATCAGGAACACTAAGCATATAAGCCATAGCAGGACACAGAGGGAGGATGGGCGGGTCTCTGTGAATTCACAGAAGACCACTTGAAGATCTATGGTTACAGGTAAGCAACCTGTCTATCTTCTTCGTGGTCTCTGTGAATACACACAGTGGGTAGACTGGCAAGTTTCTCCTACAGGAGGAGTGGTGTCATGCTAAGAGTTTTGACGAGGACAAACAATGATATTAGTCCTCAATAATAATGAATGCATTCAGGAAAACCATGAAACCCAGAACGTGAAATTGGGTATGTTTCAAGGAGTTACCACAGAACACATGAATAGACCAATTACGTGAATAAAGCAATTACACTTGAACAAGGGGAAAGTCATACCATGATAGAAAGCAGTCACTGAATTGAGGAGAGGAGCACTGCCCTACCGAAGGCCGCCTCGGCACGGGACTGAGTGTCAAATCTATAGTGTGAAAGGTCATCGGCGTGGACCAGGTAGCTGCTTTGCACACGTCTTCCAATGGGATCCCAGCGAGGAAGGCGGCTGAAGTGGAAACAGACCTGGTCGAGTGTCCTCGAACCCGAGAAGGGAGAGGCTTCCAGGCAAGTTCATAGCAAAGCAAAATCGAAGAGACGACCCACTTGGATAGTCTCTGTGGAGAGATGGGAGTCCCCAGCATGGTGTCAGAATAAGAGACGAAAAGTCTAGATTTTCGGTGCTGGGCAGTCCGTTGCACATAGAAGGCCAATGCTCTCCTGGCATCCAGGGTGTGCAAAGCACACTCGAAATCATCCTTGGGGTCCTGAATCAAGGCAGGAAGTACGATGGATTGATTCAAGTGAAAACTAGTTACAACCTTAGGAAGGAAGGAGAGGTCAGGTTTGAGCACTACCTTGTGCTTGTGGAACACCATGAAAGGAGCATCAGATCGGAGGGCACAGAGCTCTCCAGTCCGACATGCTGAAGTGATAGCCACCAGGAACGCCGTCTTCCAAGACAGGAGTCTCAAGTCGGCGATAGCCATGGGTTCGAAGACTTTCCTCGTGAGCTGTGACAACACCAGTTCAAGGCTCCAGGCAGGGGTGGGTTCGATTACCGGGGGATGTAAGTTGCTGTACCCCCTAAGGAACTTCTTTACCGTTGGGTCCTTAAAGGGTGAAGGCTTGCCCCTTGCCTGAAGCTCCACAGATATCGCTGCCAGGTAGGTATGAATGGATGAAACAGAGTCCCGAATTGGAGAGGTGTAGCAGAAACTGGAGAATTATCGGTGTCGAGACAGCAACTATCGGAACGTCAAGTTCAGACAGGTAGGATTCAAAGTGTTTCCACTTATAGGAGTAGGATCACCGCATCGACGGTTGAAGTGCCACGTTGATCACAGCCTGTACATCTGGTGGCAGTCGAGAGTCCGGGTGACCGTCCAGTACCGGTGGCGTCTCTACGGTAGGATCCTCCACGCCATCTGACTTTCCCTCCCTAGAGAGTGAGAAGGTCTGGATGGTGTGGAAGATGCAGAAAGTGATGGTTGGCCAGACACAGGAGAGGGGCAAACCACGCCTGATGAGGCCACCATGGCGTGATGAGGATCACATTTGATCGATCCCTGCGCAGCTTGGCCACCACTCGGGTGAGGAGTGGAAACAGTGGGAACAGATACAGGAGAGCGCCAGTCCACCGAAACAGTGTCACCCTTTGAATCCCAACTCCAGTCTCGAGATCAGTACAGGCGACATTGTTTGTTGGAGGCTGTGGCAAACAGGTCGATGTCCGGCGTTCCCCATTGTCGGAATAGGTTCCGAGTGATCGACCGATGCAGACTCCATTCGTGTACGGAGGAAGAGGAACGGCTCAGTTCGTCTGCAAGAGTGTTCTCCTCCCCTGGGAGGTGGATGGATTGAAGGAGGATCTTCCTCTCGATGCACCAGTCCCAAATTTCCATGGTTAGGGTTACAAGAGGCAGAGAACGAGTACCCCCTTGCTTGTTGAGGTAGTACATTACTGTGGTATTGTCTGTCATGACCAGGACCACACAATTCATCATCAAGACCTCAAATGCTCTCAGAGCTTTCTTGACTGCTAGGAGCTCCAACATGTTGATGTGAAGCTTCCTCTCATCGAGGGACCACGTTCCCTGTACTGAGCAGTCATCAAGGTGGGCCCCCCAGCCCAGCATCGAGGCATCCGTGGTGAGGGTGACATGTGGTTGGGGAGGCTCGAACGGCATGCCCGACAATACCATCCCCAGGTCGAGCCACCATTCTAGGAAGCATTGAACTGCCCACAGCATTGTGAGGAGGGTCCCTGGGGGGTCTAGGAGTGGATCAAAGGTTCCCAGAAACGAAGACTGGAGAGGTCGCATTCTGAGTCGAGTGAACTGGGTAACGGATGTTGTGGCGGAAATATGTCCAAGGAGGGTCTGTACCGATAACGCAGACACCCTCCGGGATCGACGGCAGAGATGGATGGAAGCGCAAAGAGAAGAGAAGTGGTCTGTAGGCAGGTGGGCAATTGCCAACGTTGAGTCCAGACAGGCTCCGATAAACTGTAGGCACCGAGTGGGCTGGAGGTGGGACTTCTCGATGTTCACGATGAGTCCAAGTGAATCTAGTAGTTCCAGGACAAATTCAACATCGAGGATCAGCTGCTGTTGGGTCCGGGCCGTTATCAGCCAGTCCTCGATATAGGGGAATACTGCGATGCCCCGCTGTTGTAGGAAGGCCGCCACCGGTGCCATGCATTTGGTAAATACCCTCGGTGCTGTGGAGAGGCCGAAAGGAAGAACCCTGACCTGGAGGGACTTGGTCCCGACATGGAAGGCCAGGAACCGTCTGTGGTCAGGATGGATCCCGATATGGAAGTAGGCGTCCTTGAGGCCGATTGACGCAAACCAGATGCCCTACTGGAGGAGAGGCATGATTGTCCCCAAGGTCACCATCCTGAATTTCTTTGGGGTTATGAAGTTCACTCCCCAGAGATCCAAGATGGGTCGAAGTCCGCCCCCTTACTTCTTCACTAAAAAGTACCGGGAGAAGAAGCATAGATGACATCGGGACGGAGGGACCATCTTGACTGCACCCTTTTGGAGTAGCGTTTGGACCTCCTCAAGGAGGGGGGGATGGCGGAGTTGTCCAGATGTAGCCTGTCGGTGGGAGTTCGTCGAACTCTATCCAATAACCTTCCTGGATGATGCGAAGCACCCAACGGTCTGATGTTATCGATGACCAGTTGGTTAGAAACCGAGACAGGCAACAACCGAAGAGGGGAGTCTAGAAGAAAAGACAGAAAGAATCGTAAGAGTCAGGTCTCAGAACTTCCTCTTCCCCAGATCTTTGGACCTCTGCTTCATGGATGGGAAGAAGCGAGAGGTGGAGAACTGACTCCTCACTGAAGGAGTAGGAGAGGGCTGTTGCTGGTATCGAGGCCGCCTTGAAGCCTGCTGACCATAGCTTCTCCGAGTGGAAGAGGGGTAATATTGATGCCCGGAGGGACGTCCCTTGGATCGATAAGTAGTGGAGGCGGGCATACGGTACTTCCTAGCTGTCGATCGCATTTTCTGGGTAAACTCGAGCTTTTCATCCGTTGCAGAATTGAAAAGACCCGAGTGGTCGAAGGCCATATCTTCAATGGTGGAGGCAGCTTGAGGGGCCAGTCCCTAGAAGCGGAGCCATGCGTGCCTGCGGAGCGCTATGGAACCGGCGATGGTCTTCGCCGTGCAATTTGCTGCGTGTCGAGCCGAGTTCATCTGCTGGCCTGCCAAGGCTTGCGCTTCATGCTGGATGGCGTCCGCCATGCGTCGGCGTTCCTCAGGCAGGTCCTGGATCAAGGGTCCCAACCGTTCCCAGAGAACCTGTTGGTAGGCCCCCATGCATGCTGCGTAATTCGCGGTAAGAAAGCTCAGACTGGCTGCCAAATAAATCTTCTTTCCAACGATGTCGATTTTACAGCCTTCGGAGTCTGCTGGGCTCGCCTGAGGTTGACGCTGGCGATGGTGTTTCAAAGCCTCCACCACGACGGAGTTGGGCTGCGGGTGTTCACGGAGCCATCCAATGTCATCTCCTGATACTCTATAAAGACGGTCTATCCTTTTAGAGGTGGGCAGTATGGAAGATGGATTCTCCCAGCTACCCTGGGTCAGCTTCAGTAGGGATGGTAGCACCGGCAACTCGGCTATGTGTGGGGCCTTAGACTTGATCCAACGGTGGACTGGATCCAAGGGATCAGAGTCCTTATCTGTCAGCTTTAGTTCCAGGGCATGGGCCATACTCACCATCTGCTCTGAGAATGCCCGTATGTCATCAGTAGGTAACTGCATCAAAGGCGCCGTACACGTGGTGGGCGCCATATTCCTGCTCCACCTCCACCTCATGATGGGCTAGGGAAGGCATGGGAGTACGGCCCATACCCTCCGCCACCAGGGAAGAGGATTCCACATCAATCACCACTGTGTCCATACAGAGGAGTTCCTCATGGGACACAATCAAGGCTGGGGAGTCAGGCCAGGCTTGGGGTTGGATCTGTTCCTCTTTGGAAATCTCTCCTTCCTCCAGCTGGACCACCTCAAGGGACGCCTGAGCCAGAGGTTGGCGTTGTCCGTAGGTCTTGAGGGTAACGGAAGAGCCCTCTGCAAGTTGCGGGGTGGAACGAGGAGGGGAGCACTCAGCCGCCGAGACCGAAGAGGTTGCTACCGATGGGCGAGGCAGTTCTGTCAGGACCGAGGAAGACGTGGTCGCCGAAGTAACAATCTTTGGTCTAGGGGAGGTATGTTTGGCCTTTTTCTTCTTGGATTTCTCCTTGGAGATGAGGCCAGGTCGCTCCTGTCTCACTGACGGTATCGAAGGTCAGTCCCAACTCGAGCTCGAGGATTTGTTGGCTTATTTCCTGGAGCTCGATGCCATGGATTGCTTATGGGACCGTCGGACCGCCTCAGGATCGGAAGCCACCGCCTCCATATACTTAGGGCTAGAGGCCTGATGTCGTTTTTTCGATGGGCCAGCCTCAGGGGATCAGCCTCGTTGTGGGCTCAGCTTTCTCGCCAAGGGCCCAAGGGATGATGACCTGACCCTTTTTGGGGGCGAGGCTGCCAGTGCTAACAGTGCAGCAGGCGGGCCCAAAGTTTTCTCGTATAGGAAAGATTACAACCTAGGCAGGCACTGCTTACAGGCCTGCGGCGTGAAGTTCCGGCAGTGGACACAGGCGTCCACGTTGTGAGCCTCTCCAAGGCAGATAAGGCACTTAAGAGTGGCAGTCAGAGGCCGGTAACTTTGCTTGGCAAATAGAGCACCGTTTGAAACCCACCAACTTAGATGCCATCGTAATCAGACCTGTGTCAGACAAGGGGTGGTAAGCCAAATCGGAAAGCCATATCGTAGTCAGATAAACAGTCCGGTCAGAGGGAGAGACACGTCAAGCCAAATCCAAAATCCAGAGAAACAGTTCCTTACTAGCTGCTCATGCGGCGCACGAAAGGAACTGAGGGGATATAGGCAGGAGCGCCTATATAAGAACCGCTAGGGTGGGCAGAGTTACCGCCAAAATGTTGCAAAGTCAATTCTGCCTAGCGATTCTAGATAGTTCCGAACGCTCTGCGCAGGCGCAGAAGTAACCCACTGTGTATATTCCCAGAGATCACAAAGAAGATTACCATATAAAGCAAGCAAATAACAATGATAGGGCTTGATCATGGTTTGGGCCAAAAAAAGACTATACATAATATTCTAGTCATCTTTGAACTATGATACTTATGTCAGAACCATAGTTATTTGTTTTGGAAATGTTATGTCTTCATAATACCAATTTGCATATTCAACCAGAATAATCTCTGGTGATAGACTCTGAATGTCACAAACTATATTTCCAATACTTACTTGCTTTAGCACTAACCTTTTCTCCATACTGGTCTGAAATCATTGGGCCTTAAACTGATAGTGAAGCAAGGCTCTAAAGTAACATATTTGGTAGGGAGAGATGAGAAATAAAAAGCAAAAAAAAAAAAAAAAAAAGCCACCCCGATTGTTTTTAGTAGAGGGGTGGGTTATAAATAAATATTATTATTGTTGTTGTTGTGATTGTTGTTGTTGTTGCTGTTATCATCATCATCATCATCATCAAAAGCTGATGATTATGCAAGGGTTTGTGTGAAGGAAATATTGGGAAGAAGCTCACAGTGACCACAAGTCACTTCTTAAAAAAGAATCTTCATAAGAGATAATAAGGAGTGGTACATACCAACTGAAAGGTAACTTGCAGCCACTCCAAAATCCTTAACAATGCGAGCCTCTCAAAACTGAACATCTGTTCCCAAGCACCAGAATGGAAACAAAGACTGGACCACCACCATTTAACATGATTCTCATGTCCTCTGCAACATCCAGGTCGCTGTTAAAGGCAAGCAGTTATTCTGGATAGTCTACAAATCTACACTTTTCCTAAAACACAGAGCTCAGGTGTAGGAATAAGGGCAATAAATGGTTCATATAATTTTGCATCAACACTTGATCACATTTAAGGAAATGATACAATTTAAGGTCTACAAGAGAGACCTCTTAGTGTAACCTGAACATCAGTGTTCAAGCTGATTAAAAGGAGGTGATTTGAGAACTAATAGCTAAACTCACATCTGTTTGTTCAGATTGCTAATGATTCCTAATTAACTACACAGCTGAATATTTTGCTCACTGCATAAAATCCAGAAGGGAATCAGTCTTGGCAGCTGAGACAAGGCATCTTTCAAGTTGATAAGCCTAGCCATTTAAGTACTTTCTACTTTGGTGTGAGTTGTGAACTTATTAGCAAATTGCAACAATAAAGACAACTATTTTATTGTGTCTGAAAGGAGAACAATCCATAAAAACACAATCTTTTTCTCAAGCAATGGCAAAAATATAGCTTGAGTTATACAGGGAGCAGTAACCCAGTGTACCCAGAAAACGCCTGGGCCATTATCGTGCCTCGGTGTACCACTACAGTAATGAGTACTTCTATGATTTCTGCTATCTGACAAAAAAAATAAATAATAATAACACCTATAGCAGCAGCAAAGTACTGTATTATCAATGTGCCTGTCAAAGGAACCTCTGTTGGCTATTCAATGCCTTCTATTCCAAACTGATTTTCAGAAAACAGGGGATCTCTTCTTGTTATGTGCAGTCATTTGACTTCAACTTATGATGACCCACTGCATGAAAATTAAGCTGGTATGGTGTTTGACTAGGACTCTGAAACACCAGAGTGTGAATCCTCACTGAGCCATGGGCAAGTCACATTCTCTCAGCCTTAGAGGAAGGCAGTGGTAAACTTCCTCTGAATAAATTGTGCCATGAAAACCCTATAATACAGTCGTCATAAGTTGAAGTTGGCTCTAAGGCACATAACAAAAATCAACGAGAGACTTCAGAATCTGTATGGCCTGATGAAAATACTTCTGCAAACTTTGGGAGCACTGATATTGTTTCAGAAGACTGGATCAATCTGAACTCTTCTTTCTTACACAAACATAGCAGCTCCTACTTCTGTACCCAGGTAAAAGAATTCAAAATTAAACACACACACTTCCTACAAGCTAAACAGAAACATACCCAGCTCCTATACTAACCTTTTGCCAGTTCTGGACCTTGTGCAGCTGAGGGTAGGGCAAAGACAGATGGGGAGCAGTGCAAACAGGCATTCTCAGAACTGCTAAAATCAGAGATATGATCTGGAAGTGTTTACAAGGATTGGGCTTTATCACTCATCCCTGCTCTGGTTCATTCCTGGCCCAGAGCTGTGTGTGGCATACATGCTGAAGCCATGCCTGTCAACCCTCACAACTTACTGAGTACTCAAGTCCTGGGATGTCTTTTTAGGGACATACTGAAGAGGACTTAACAGAGTAATTTTAAGTATTAACCACAGCCAATTTTAAATATTACTTTATTCCAAAAAATAAGAATATACAAATGAGGTACTAGATTATTTTGTTCCACTGAAATAAGAGACACACCATTTTCTTTTCCTATCTTCTTTGCCTTGAATATCCCAACTTTAAGCAAAGCATCCAGGATGAAAGCACAACATTTACAGCGTAAACATACTTACATGTTCCCTTTGAACATATATAAGCCTTGGGGGGGGGGACCTTTAAACCCTTCATTTCATTGTACCATCCAAAACAGTAACAATTGACCACTTTTACAACATACACGGTGTCTTCTTAGCTCCCCCCACAACACCCAGTAAGCAATCTGGTTCTCAAGGGCCTTGAATTAGGATGTCGGCATTAATTTCTCTGTTAAGAAAGGTAATAAAATGAATGTTAAAGAATTCTTTTTGATCCAGCACTATTCATGACAAAAAGAAAATTCATCTTCCAATTATCTCATACTTGTAAGTGAAATACATTTAATATACACTTACCAAACCTTTGCATATTATGCATCACAGAAAAGAAATTCTGCATTAATTAGCTATGCCAGTTTTGCACTACAGATACCAGTTGAAGGGGGGGGGGACGACAATACAATTCGTTCAAAAAGAAGAGCAGTTTTGGGTTTTGTTTTGTTTTTTATTCTGGTGGTCATCAGGGAAATAGAACTGCTCTATTTTCAACGAACAGCAAGGAAGCAGACACGAGGCTGAAAATGGGATTGAGAAAGCTTGAATCAGACTGTTCACAGTGAGCTTGCTTCATACTTGCATGCATTCATTCCCCAAAGCCTCTACGAACGGTAGGCAATGAGAGAAAAGCTTTTCATTTTGTAAACATTCTATTGCTTTTCAAGAGTTTATCTATTGTAACAAAAGCAAACACATGCCACTAGAAAAATTAAGTGAGAGATCCCAAAAGCAGCCTTCAAACACTGCCACAGCCCTCCAGTCAAATAGGTGACTAGCAAACAAACAAATAGAAGAAGGGAAATTATGTCTTCTGCCCAGACACAACCATACTATTAAGATGCAGTTTTAGGGTCAATGCCATTGTTGCCCACAATACACACACACACACACACACAGAGAGAGACAGACAGACAGACAGA
Source organism: Gambelia wislizenii (assembly GCA_030847615.1). NCBI lineage: Eukaryota > Metazoa > Chordata > Lepidosauria > Squamata > Crotaphytidae > Gambelia > Gambelia wislizenii. The sequence continues at coordinate 86,339,126 of JAUMIR010000004.1, read as the reverse complement.
CAGACAGACAGACTCTTTTTTTTCTTTTTCTTTTTTTTGGTTTGCTAAGGTCTCTTGCCAAACCAGGTTTAGCACTTCAAGCTTGGACTACAAAACTAGACCTCAGAAGCATCACCAATGCTGCTGCAAAAATGAGGTTTGTTTTTCTGCTAAAATGGGTTTATTCCTGTGACAATAACATATACAGTGGGCCTTCAATATCTGATGGGAGTTTGGTTCCAGGACCACCACCACCACCCCGTAGGTACCAAAATCTGTGGATGCTCAAGTCCTATTATATACAATGGCAAAGTAAAATGCCCTTATATAAAATGGCAAAATCAAGGTTTGCTTTTTGGATTTTATTTCTTTTTTTATTTTATTTTTTGGAATATTTTAAAGCTGTGGATGGTGGAATCCATGGATTTATACAGAGGGCTGACTGTGCACCCCACCTCAAGTAACAGGAATGGTAAATACTGAGAGAATGTCAACATAAGCACTTGTATAGACTTTGAAAAGAGAAAGGAAACAATGCATAGCTATAATTTCCTCCACAGCAATTTCTTGCCATTTCAAGAACATTTATATATGTTCTGGGGGGAGGTATGTTTCTTTAATAAATATGTATGTAGAAAGAGACATACACCCTCCAGCACTCTTTGGAAAAGAACTAAGCTAAACCAGAAATGGTTGCAATTCAGTCAGGATGAGGTGTCATAGCTCATCTTATTTGCATCCTTATCACTTCATTTTACCTGTTGTTCTAGAAACATTTGCAATCTTCTCTTATGCATGAAATTATGTGATCAGTTTTTTTGTTCTCCTGCAATTTGGCTTGTCTTTAAGTTTCTGACATAACTGAACATTTCTGCAATTTGGCTGATCTTTAAGTTTCTGACATCACTGAACATTTTAAGCTTTTCTCTGGTTCTGGTGGGCATGAGCTTTAATGTTTTCATTCTTACTTTTTTCTTATCTTTCTGAGCATTTTTTAAAAATCTTTTACTGGCAACATCTTCTTTCCTTTCTTTCAGCTAGAGATTCTTGGGAGTTTTGCCTTAGTCTCTCTTCTCTCCTGCTTCTCAATCCTTTTATTTATCCTTTTTTCATAACCATTCCTACACTGACAAGCTGCATTTCTCATTTATGACTTCTGCTCTATCTCAGTCTTCTTTCTAGTACAGTAGCACCCTCGTATCTGACTATCCACGGCTGGCGATGGGGGGAAGGGAGGGGAGGAGCAAACTGGCCTTATCCTCTTCCCCATTTGCCCCTGTGATCGCTGCCGCAGCGGGGCCATGGGTGAAGGGTGAAGGGGGCAGAGAAGCAAACTGGCCTCATTCCCTTCCCCCCAAGCTTACTGCTATGGCGGGGGCGAAGGGGGCAGGAGCGAACTCACCCCCCCTTTCCCCTGGGATGCCCCCCTGGGATGGTGTTTGCTATTATCCATGGAATTCGCCATTGGCAGGCACTCTCAGAACCAATCCCCTGCGGATGCGGGGGTACTACTATACAATATGGCTGTCTTGTTATTTCTGACTGGATGCCTTCTTGCTATCTAAAGCCTAATTTATCTGTAATTGAGCTTTATGTATGTCTTTCTGCTACATCTGTGCATCTGTACCCTCTTCCTTTTCTCTTGCCCCAGAGAATGTTGCTATTGTTTCATATCCCTACGTATGGAACCTTGGAGTCCTCCTTGTCTCTTTTTCTTTTTTTATTCACATTACTCCAAAAACCTGTTCCTGGCTTTTAAAAATAATTTTGAAAATGCTAAAATTAATTCTCTGCCTTCTCCCTCTATTACAGACTTGCACATCATTAAATCCTAGGGTTATCTGTTGTTCCCTTTCGGCTTGCAACCTTGTGGAAAAATTCTAAAATAGACTGGTTGTGTTCTGTATGCTTCCTGTTTCTATATATCTGGAGATGTGGATGGACATTATATCTTATGTATTTTTTCTCTCACTTCCCACTTCTTCCTCCCTCTCTTATTTTGCGTTTATATCTTTAAAATATAACGATTTTTTTAAAAAAATCAGTTCTGTTCCCTCTACCTCCCTCTACCTCTCCAAATTTTGTTTTCTCCAAATACATAATGTCTTATTTTTTGTTACGATCCCATCAACTGAATACAATATGAAAGAGAAAGCAGTAACATTAGTAATTATTCTTTAGCAACCTTTTCATTCTTTGACTCGTTATGGTTCTTCTTTTCTGCTTGTCTGTCTTCTTATTATCATCATTCTACAACAGAATTTGGAAGGAATCTGAACCAAACTGAGCTGATTCAGGCAATCTCGGAAACATCTAAATTAAAATTACAATTTTTTTTAAGTGGACTGAAACAGAATCTAAATGTACCAGAAGATTGAGTAACAATTTGTACCTGGTATGACACAGAGTCACAGACAATGTGTCTCCCAAAACTGATCTATTTCTCCCCAGGCTGTTCACAGAAGAAAAACACAAGTATGGAGGAAGAGGAGAGAGGTGATATAGTTTTGTGACTGGAACCTCTAGCCTTTAATCCCGAATGATTTTAGCAGAACCCTCCAACCCCAGTATTTTGATGAAGAGATGTTGAAATAATCAACTTGGCCAGACTGGTCAAATCTTCAGTGTTTTTTATTTCTCCCAAGAGCAGAACTGTTAGAACTGCCTTGTTAAAGCCTGTGGGACCTAGGAGAGTGTATCAATGGATCCTTCTCAGGGAAATGCTAGATGTTAAATGTACCCCATCACTGTATGGTCCATACTTATTATCTGCTCATATGGGCACTTCATGAACAATGACAATGGAAAAGAAAATGAAAAGGTCTTTGTTGTTTATTAACAATAACCCCCCCAATCCCTGTATCTATCAATTTGAAATTGTGCAGAATGTGTCGTAGAGATACCTGAAATTTGGCAGGTAAAATGCACTTCCTAGGGGCTACTATGTCCATTTGTCCACCCAATTTCAACAAACAGGGAAAAAATGTTATAGCTGTTTGTTGATTTCCAGTGAAAAATAAGAGACATGAACAGTTTTGAAGCAAAATTCAGACTTGGACCCAAGTTAAATGGGTACCCTCTGAACCAGTCTGAGCCAAATTGTGCTGCTTTCTGGAGTTCAGTTCTGAACAAAAGTTCAGTTCTGAACCAACATTTGTGGTTTGTGCACACCACTGTTCTGCAGATGTCTAAAAGGCAGGTTAGTTCTCTTATTTCAAGTACTTCATCCTTTACTTCTTTCATCTTCCCTCTCCTTTCGAACTCATTCTTCCAATTCCCTCACCCACCCCCAGCAAACATCTACACCTCTTTCACCTTTCAAGTGTTTAAAGAGTGCCTAAAAATGTATCTTTGCTCAAAACATCTTTAACATTTGATCTCTTCTTCTTCATCTTCTCTGTCCTTTTGTGTGTGTTTCCCTTCCTTAATAGTCTGCTGGCAGAGTTTGTTCTTTTTAAGTTAATTGTACATTGCCCTGTATCTGAGGTGCTTTATAAATAATAAATTTTGTTACCGTTAGCTAGTCAAGAATTGGGGGGAGGGATAAACTAATAGGCTTTTCTACCCACAGTCAGATTTCTACCACCTGATATAGTCATGAAGCTACTAAGTTTGGACCAGGTGTCATGCTATAGGCCCAACAGCCAGCAGGGAAAAGGTGCTCTTGCCCTGTATTTTAATGTTTCTATTCACTACTTTAGTCAAACTGCAGCTACAGTTGCTGTCTTTTGTTTCCTACATGTGCACTTGCTTGATTTCATATGTAATCAAATCAAGTGATGGCTTTGTTGATGGTTTCTGATAAGTACTAATCTACCTCTACCAGGCATCTGACCTGATCCTCCCTACTCACAATTATTCAAACCTACCATATTTGCTTGCAGCAAATATTTCCATTTGGTTCCATATTTTCTGGGATATAAATCAGAATCCACTAGTTCTGGATTCTAATTTCCCCATAAAAGTTTATATTTTTGCAACAGTACTGAGCTGTGGCAAATTACTACTTTTCTGTTTATTGCCTTGTAGGCTAGAAAAGAGCTCCTGTTTTGTCTGTGATTCATCTTAGTATTTTTCAAGACTGCAACACCCAGAAAAGTCGTCATGCTTATTTGTCACATGGTTCCCTGAAACATTCAAAGAAACAGTGTGATCAGACTAGAACAGCCACATATCACTCCTGTGTGCTTATCAGGTATTTTACCCACCTAAATGGGACCTAGTAAATTACAAATATGAAATGTTGTTTGCCTAATCACATTTTCTATGTGTTCTATACAATGTTCCATCAAACAATCTTATTGTTCATGACATGGGTCTTTCTCCTCTCTGGTACTGACCCCATGGAAGGCAAGAAATACAGCAGATAGCCTCTTTTCATTGCCTAAGAACTGTATTTCCAATCAGAGAACAGAAATTAGTTTTATAGAAGGAATGTATTACAATGCACACACATTAATTTCTTATTACAGAGGTTTTAAAGTATTGCAGGAGATTATTTACAGTAATACAGCTATTTTAGTCCAGTGGTTCACAAATTCTCTCTGATGGTTTTCCAGCAAACACACTGGAAAGTAACTGTCCAAAGCCATTGCTCTAAATGCGATACATCAAAATTAATCTGGCACCTGTGTAAGATTTGGCAGTCATACTCAATAAACTGTTTCAGCCATGATGTGCCAGTGACTGACAATTTTACCAGAGAACATTGGGCATAGAGCTTTCTACGCTTCATTACAGAGCTTCACTAGTCAATATATACTGTTTGCAAGCAGAGTGCTGTCACTCACCTAATCACTCATTACAAGATTAGTCTAATTGCAAAATCACCCTCTGGAACCACCACAGACAGTTTATTTGCATGTAGAACACTTCAAAAATAGGAATTCTTCAATTATTGGGAACATCACTTGTTAAAGTGACTAGAATATATTGCACGTTAAGACAATCAAAGGAAAGAAAAATATGCATACTATAAAATGATTTAGATCTAAATGTTGGCAAATTTGCATTTTGCACTAAAAAATACTATAACCATCAAACCTCAGAATGACACGTCATTGCTATAACAAACATACCCTATCAGTGCATGCCTGGATGCATCATTTGCCAACAATGATTATCAAAACCTGAGAGCCATTGGAAAGAACAAGTACCTCTTGATTCATCCTTTATTGGAATTCTGCAGACAGCAGCCCATAGTTACAAAAATGCATCCTATCTGGGTAGCTCATTTGCTCTTCATTTAAACTGTACTGCATTTAACAAGGTTGTGCATAATCTTTTGAAGGCATGCAAATGATTTTATTTTGTGTATCACCTAGGAAATTAAGTGCTGCCTTCTCCTTTATCTCGTTAGCAGAAGTCATTACATCTCTTTTCATAAGCCAAGATAAATTTAACACAAGTTCATGGGTTTCTTCAGGGAAAAAAACTAGGATCAAATAATACTTAAAATGCATTTAATTTTCTGAGGTTCTCCAAATTGTATGCAATGACGCCATACTTACTGATAAGCACATCAGCTCTCCTTTTCTAATACTAGAATAACTGCTTCTCTGGGGCATTGTTTATATTTTTCACAGCTACCTCAAAAAGACACTCTTGTTTCTCAACTGTCAGTAAGTCTTATTAAACCCTTTAAAAATATAATAACTTGCACTGTTATTTTCTATTTGTTAATCTGGAAAAAAAACCTTCTTCACCTATGTATCAACAGAGCCTGCGCAAGCATATCAGTTCAGGCTTTAGGATGCAGCTTCTTTTTCCGCCCCTTGAAAATCACAGGAACTTCTTTTTAAAAGATGTCATACATTTTGAAGGTCAAATAACAGGGAAGGGATCCACACTTATTCCTCAATGTACATCCATGAGCCAGAATTAGATTAGATTTATTAATTTGTTTGTAATCACTTTCCAACAGCACAAGTATTGTTTTTAGTGTATTCATCATAATTGCCACATTTAACAATGACACTAGAAATTTTTTATCCTCTTCTATGAAGCCCAACCCATTGTTCAGAAATTAGTTTCTGAGCTCCAAAGACGAAATTATAAATAGACACCATAGTGCACATAAGAAGAATTATGCTGGATCAGACTAAAGGACGATCTAATCCAGCACAATGGCCAACCAGTTGCCTATGAGAAATCTAGAAACAGGACAAAAGTGCAATAGCACCTTTCTCCTCATACTCCCCAGCAACTGGAAATGTGAGGCATATGTGAGGAGTTGATCTAAGCTCCATGATGATTTTATTGTATTTTTAATTTTTGCTTATTTTTACTTATTTGTTAACAAAATGACAGTGATATATATAACATGATCGATTTTTACAGCACAAACAAAAATCCACCAGGTTCTGCATATAATTTCTCAAAAAATGCCACACTGGTTACTTACCGTGAAGGTGCATTCTTGGGTTGGTCAAGAGGATGAATCCATTACTGTTGGGATGCTTCCATTACTACCCCAGAGAAGAGGCAAGAAGAAGGAGACTAAGTCTCGTGATAACTGGAGAGGACAGTTATCTGATCCTAACCAACAGAGATGATCTGGTTAATGGGGTGCAAGTGGTGGGATCCTTAGGTGAGAGTGATCATGTTTCTCCTGGAGTTTGTTATACAATGGAAAGGAGAAGCCAGGCATAGTCAGAAACACATTCTTGACTTTAGGAGAGCTGATTTCAATAAACTCAGGGAAATACTGGGGGTGATCCCATGGTCAGGAATACTAAAAGAGAAGAGACCTCAAGACGGATGGGACTTTCTCAAAAGGGAGATACTGAAGGCACAATTTCAAACAGTACCATTGAGGAAGAAAAATGGGAGGTGTCTCAAGAAACCAGGATGGATGACTAAAGAACTTTCAATGGAGCTAAGTTTTAAACGGAAATGAAAAAGGGGGGAAATCACCAAAGAAGAATTCAAACAGCGAACACGTGTAGGAGTAAAGTCAGAAAAGCTAAAGCACAGAATGAGCTCAGGCTTGCTAGGGAGGTTAAGAACAATAAAAAGGGTTTTTTTGGGGTATGTCCGCAGCAAAAGGAGGAAGAAGGAAATGATAGGGCCACTACGTGGAGAAGATGGCAAAATGCTAACAGGGGACAGAGAAAAGGCAGAATTACTCAACACCTTCTTTGCCTCAGTGTTTTCAAAAAAGGAAGAGGAGGACCAACCTGAGGATAATGGAACAGAGGACACAATAGGGGAAATCCAGCTCAAAATAAGTAAAAAGGTAGTACAGGAATACCTTCTTAATCTAAATGAATTTAAATCTCCAGGACCAGATGAACTACATCCAAGAGTATTAAAAGAGCTGGCAAATATAATCTCAGAGCCATTGGCAATAATCTTTGAGAACTCCTGGAGAACAGGAGAAGTCCCAGCAGACTGGAGGAGGACAAACATACCCATCTTCAAAAAGGGGGAAAAAGAGGATCCCAACAATTATCGTCCAGTTAGTCTGACATCAATACCAGGGAAGATTCTAGAGCAGATCATTAAACAGAGAGTCTGTGAACATTTAGAAGGCAATGCCATAATCACAAAAAGTCAACATGGGTTTCAGAGAAACAAGTCATGCCAGACTAATCTGATCTCTTTTTTTGATAAAGTTACCAGCTTGGTAGATGAAGGGAATGCTCTGGACATCGCATACCTTGATTTCAGTAAGGCCTTTGACAAGGTTCCCCATGACATTCTTGCAAGCAAGCTTGTAAAATGTGGGCTAGACAAGTTAACAGTTCAATGGATTTGTAATTGGTTGACCGGCCGAACACAAAGGGTGCTCAGCAGTGGCTCCTCTTCGTCTTGGAAAGATGTGACCAGTGGGGTGCCACAGGGTTCTGTCCTGGGCCCAGTGCTATTCAACATCTTTATCAATGACTTGGATGAGGGAATTAGGGGCATACTTATCAAATTTGCAGATGACACCAAATTAGGAGGAGTAGCTAATACCCTAGAGGACAGGATCAAAATTCAGAATGACCGGGATAGACTGGAGAGCTGGGCCAAAGCTAACAAAATGAAATTCAATACGGAGAAATGTAAAGTACTGCATTTAGGGCGGAAAAATGAAATGCATAAATATAGGATGGGAGAGACCTGGCTGAATGAGACTACGTGCGAAAGGGATCTAGGAGTCCTAGTAGACCACAAGTTGAACATGAGTCAACAATGTGATGCGGCAGCTAAAAAGGCCAATGCAATTTTGGGCTGTATCAATAGAAGTATAGTGTCTAGATCAAGGGAAGTAATAGTGCCACTCTATTCTGCCTTGGTCAGACCTCACTTAGAATACTGTGTCCAGTTCTGGGCACCACAATTCAAAAAGGATATTGACAAATTGGAGCGTGTCCAGAGAAGGGCAACTAAAATGGTGAAAGGTCTGGAAACCATGCCTTATGAGGAGAGACTTAGGGAGCTGGGTATGTTTAGCCTGGAAAAAAGACGGTTAAGAGGTGATATGATAGCCCTGTTTAAGTATTTGAAGGGATGTCACGCTGAGGATGGAGCAGGCTTGTTTTCTGCTGCTGCAGAGACTGGAACACGGTGCAATGGGTGCAAGCTCCAGGAACAGAGATTCCACCTCAACATTAGGAGGAACTTTTTGACAGTAAGAGCTGTTCGGCAGTGGAACACACTCCCTCAGAGCATGGTGGGGTGTCCTTCCTTGGAGGTCTTTAAACAGAGGCTGGATTGCCATCTGTCGGGGATACTTTGATCAAGATTTCCTGCGTGGCAGGGGGGTTGGATTGGATGGCCCTCGTGGTCTCTTCCAACTCTGCAATTCTATGATTCTATGATTCTATGACAGTTGACTCCTCCCCTCCAGCCCTCCACAAGGCCAGTTCACTGACTAGCAAAGGCCAGTAGAGAAGACAGAAAGAACAAGTAGAAGAAGTATACCCTCACCCTGAAACAAGAGGCAGTCACCGAGGGTGGGGGGGATTCCTCCTCTCAACCAACCCAAGAATGAACTTTCATGGTAAGTAACCAATGTGGTATTTTCTGAGTTGGTGAGAGGAGGAATCCATTACTATTGGGATGTGCCCAAGCAACTTCAGGTCTAGGGAGGGGTGACTGTTTAACTGGGTCGTCCTTCACCACCTCTTGGAGGACCCTTCTACCAAAAGTCATGTCCGCTGCCCTGAATTTGTCAATTTTGTAATGGCGGATGAAGGAGAAAGGCGTGGACCACGTAGCTTCCCGGCATATTTCTATGATTGGGGCATTGGCAGCAAATACTACTGAGGTGGCTGCTGCCCTGGTGGAATGGGCCTGCACCCTGGTGGGATGGGCCAGTCTTGCCGCATCATACGCTGTTAAGATATAGGCTTTGATCCAGTTTGCAAAGGTCTGTTTGGAGGCTCTAGCCCCCAAAGAGGATGGGTTGAAGGAGACAAAAAGCGAGTTGCAGCATCTGAAGGCCCTTGTCCTTCTGATGTAAATCTTAAGTACCCTGTGGACATCTAGCTTGTGCCAAAGTTTCTCTCTAGGGTGAGAGAGGTTAGGGCAAAAGGAAGGCAGAATCAGTTCCTGAGAGACATGGAAGGCAGAGAGAACCTTGGGGATAAAAGAAGTATCCATACACAAAGCCATGTAATCCTCACTGAAGGAGCAAAGTTGCTTGCTCACTGAGAGGGCCACTAGTTCTCATACCCTTCTGGCGGAGGTGATGGCAACTAAAAAGGCTAACTTTAGTGAAAGGACCCTTAGCGAGACCTTTCAGAGTGGCTCAAATTGTGGCTTTGACAGGTGACTCAGAACTAATGGGAGGATCCAGGAAGGGAAGCTATGTGCAACTGGTGGTGATGTAATGGTGGTGGGTGTGGGGGTATGAGGTCAAGGAGTCACATTGGATGGAGGACAGGACTGAAAGAGAAGGCTACCACATGTCTTTTTAGGGTATTCAGTCTAAGCCCTAGGTCCAGGCTTCTCTGGAGGAAAGCTAGGATGTGTTTTACAGACACTTCTGATTGAGGGATGTGATTAGACTAACACCACCTGGAAAATGCTTTCCAGATGGCCTTGTAAATCCTTGTGGTAGACTGTTTGTGAGAGGAGAGAAGGGTGGAAATTACCTCCTCCTCGTATCTGCATTGCCTGAGCGCCTCCTGTCCAACCTCCAAGCAGCTAGATGAAGCCAATCCACCTTGGGATGCCGAAGAGATCCCTGGCTCAGGAGGTCCTCCCTCTGGGAGAGGATTCATGGTTTCTCCTGGGCCGAGTCCCTTAAGTCTGAGAACAATGGCCTCCTGGGCCAGTGGGGAGCAATGAAGACTGTTTGAGCCCCATCCTCCCTCACTTTCTTGATTGTCTTTCTGATTAGCGGAAAGGGGAGAAACAGATACAATAAACCCTTGGGCCATGGGGCCTGAAGTGCATCCATTCATCCATCCATCCTTGGCTCCCCTGTCTGAGATCCTTGTGAAGTACCTCTCTAGTTTCCTATTGGTCCAGGAGGTGAACATGTCCACCTCCATCAGTCCCAACTTGATTTCTAGCTGGTGGAATACCTGAGGGTAGAGAGACCACTCCCCTGGGAAGACCTCATGTCTACTCAGGTAATCCGCCTGTTAGTTAGATGTGCCTTGTACGTACTGGGCTGAAAGAGAAGGCACTGTTCTTTCCTCCCACTGAAACAGGAGGCTTACCTCTTCTTGTAGGGAGCGAGATATCATTCCTCTTTGCTTGGCTATATAAGAGTGGGCTGTGGTGTTGTCTGTGAGGAGAAGATCATTCTTCCCCTTGATTCTGGAAGTGAAGTGAACCAGGGCTAGGCGAGCTGCCCTTAGCTCCAGCCAGTTTAGACTGGGATTTCTCCCGAGCATCTCAGGTAGCCTGATCCATGTCTCCCAGAAAGTGCCCCTCCCCAGCTGAGGAGGCTGGCATCTGAAACCACTGTGACCTGATGTCTCTGGATCCAGGGGAATCCCTTGGCCAGGTTGGATTTCCTAGTCCAGAGGCTCGGACCTGGGGTGGAACCCAAATCAGGTTGCACTTGCGCAGGCTATCTGTAGTTGGAACTGTTGTAGGAAACCCTGGAGTGGTCTGGCATGGAATCTAGCCCAGGGAACCATTTGAATTGTGGAGATCATAAGACCCAGGAGTCTGGAAAGGGCCATGAGAGGCACTGAGGACTGCGAAAGAACCCTAAGTGCTTCTGCTCTGAGGGTGTTGTCTTTCTTCTGAAAGAAAAATTATTTCCTTCTCTGAATCTATCTGGGTCCCCAGATGAACAATGGACTGAGTTGGGGTCAGGATGCTCTTTTTGAAATTTATCAGGAAACCGTGCTCCTGGAGGCACTGGATGGTGGTTTGGAGGCTCCTATGTGCCCGAAGGTGGCATGGTGCCCACAGCAGCACGTCGTCTAGATAAGGGTATAGATGTATGCCCTGGAGATGCAAGTGAGTGACTAATATGACTAGGACCTTTGTGAACACTCTGGAGGCCAATGCCAGACCAAAGGGAAGGGCTCGAAACTGGAAGTGTTTTTGCCCAAAGGTGAAGCATAGGAACCTTCTACTGTCTCTGGATACCATCACATGCAGATAAGCATCTGCTAGGTCCAGAGGCACCAGAAATCTCCTTTCTGGAGTGCTTCCTGTATGGAGGAGAGGGTCTCCATATGAAAGCACTTGTATGTAATGAATGAATTGGTGTGCTTGAGGTCCAAGGTCAATTGGGGTTCTCCTCTTTTCTTTGGAACGGTGAAGAAGTAGGAATATACGCCTAAGTAGCGTTGAGAGGAGGGAACCACCTCTATCACTCTGATACATAGGAGATGGTCCACTGCCTGGGTTTGGGTTTTTCTTTTTAGTGGGTCCTTGGGGACTGAGGAGGGTAGAAACCTACTTATGGGTTTCCTGTCGAATTCTGAGTGGTAACCCTGGGAGATGGTGGTTAAGACCCACTTGTCTGTTGTGGTCACTTTCCAGGATCCCTCGAAGAGCTGTAGTCTTCCCCCTACTGGGGTTAGCTGGGCATCAGAACTGTTGTTGGGCTCCTGTCCTCTGGAGCTGGAGTCCTCCTCTATGAGCTGCATTTCTCTGTGAGGGGGCAGATTGTCTTGGTGGAAAGGAAGGTCTTGCCCAGGAGAAGCTAAAGGAACAATAATCCCTTTGTCTTCCAAATCACCTAGATGACCTGAAAGGGGGGTTGGCTGAAAGGTCCATTTAGCACCTCGCTTGTCCCCTCTTCTGAACATAGTAGGCATGGCCTGTTTTTTGTCCTTGGTCTCTACCAATATATTCTTCTGGGCTTCTTTCCCAAATAATCTTGCTCCATTAAACGGGGTGGTTGAAAGGTTGGCCCTAGAATATGCACCCATGTCCCAGTGCTTTAACCAAGTGGAGCATCTGGCCACAGTTGCAGTCCCTATAGACTGAGCCGAAAGAGCCATGGCATCTTGTGTGGCGTTTGCCATGAACTGCAGCATCTTATATACCTTACAGGGATCTGTATAGGTTAGTGAGATCTAGTTGAATATCCTCTACCCACAGTAGTGCTGCCCTGGAGAAAAGGGATCCCGCTGCTGAAGCTCTTATAGCCAGAGCTGCAGTCTCATGGGCCTTTTTTAAGGCTCCCTCTGATCTCTTTTCTTTGGGGTCCCTGAGGAAGCCCTTGCCTTCCTTGGGCGCCAGCAAGCCAAAAACAAGTGAGGCCACCGTGTGCCAACTGTGGAGACCTTCAGAATGTCTAGAACCTGCTTAGGGGGCTGCAGAAAATTTTTTGTGCCAGCAGGGAAGCGTGCTTTCCCTGAAGTGGCTTCCCCAACTCTGACTAAACTTTGTGCATAAAAATTGATGGAAAGGGCATTTATTTTCCTTTCACCTGGGGGGGTGGGTCCTGAGGACTGAGGCTCCCCTTTCATTCAGTTTTGTTGCTGCTAGTCCCTGGGAGACGTGAGGTTCAGGCTTGAGGTCAGGCCCAATGTAGACGCTACTTTTGTCAACAAGGGACCAAAGTCCTCTGCATGAAAAAGCCTGTTGGAATTGCTCATAATGACTGTTCTCTGTGTCTGACCACTCACCTTCTTCCTTGTCATAGGTGATATCCTTGTTTTCCTGGTTGAGACCTGAGGCATCCCGGGGGACAGGTTCCTCCCCCGCTTCAATCTCGGACTCTCCCAGAGAGTGGGGAGAAGGGATGGCCTTTCTTTTGGCCTGCCTGGCCTGTGTGGTGGTGTTAGAATCCCCTTGGTGCTCCCTAATGATTGTGGGGGAAAGATCCCCTTGATTAGTGGGAGGGTGGCCCTTGCTTCCAAGAGCCGCACCACCTGCGCAAGAAGGGAGCTTATGTCCCCATCATTGCCTTGGCCATTTGTCAGTGGGGAGAGGTTGTGTTGGAAAGCCTCTTGTCCAAAATGATGAGACGTACGCTTCTCCAGAGAGAGGGGATCGTCCTCCTGGTCTCTGAGGGTCTGGGTAGCAGTGGCAATTGGTGTGGGCTGTGCCTCCTAAAACTGCGGAGGGCGTGTGGTAATGGTAATGGGTCTCCACCACAATCCCTGTGGCCTCCAGTATGGTTTCAGGTGGGAGGACCCTCTCAAAATGGCGGGCACTAGACTGGTCAACCACGTGGTCAACTTCTTCCACCCCTTCCCCCATCTGAGCCTGAAAATGGCATGAAGTGCTTGCATCCTCCGCATCTAGGAGTATCCATGTGTGAAGGTTCTCAGCCGATACAGCCAACTGCATCTGAGGTGGGCTAGGGAAATTCCCCCCATTCGGCTCCCCCCCCCCGATTGGCTAGCCGCCGCAGGTACTCCCTGTTCAAGGACACCTCAGGTGCTCCTCTGGTCAAACCTGGTCCTCTTGTGTTCCAACCTTGACTGCAGAAGGACTTTCGGCGGCGGGAGAGCTCTTGCAAGTGGCCTCTCGTACTCCTGAGCCTGCTGAAGAGTTTCCAGTGGTGGAGGCAGCTTTTTGGCCTTTGCTGGGGATTCACTCGTGGAGCAGGCCCATGCAGCCTTTTCCTTTGATGTGTTGTTTTTTCTTTCTTGCGTCCACTGGAGCCATCCCACAAGCAAGGGGGGGGGGGTCAGAATGATAGCGGATGAGAGGAGACTAAGAAGGAGGGGGGTGTTTGTTTTTTAAGAGGAAGAGATCTACAAGGGCCAAAAAGGAGGAGGAAAAAACCTAAGGCATATGGAAAGGCAAGTCGGAAAGAGAGAAATTTTGGAGAGAAAGGAACGGAAGCTCTGCTTTGGGCAAAGGCAGGAAGAAGAACTGGTCTCATGAACGGATGGAGTGGAGGAGTCAACGGTCCTCTCCAGCTATCGTGAGACTTAGTCTCCTTCTTCCTGCCTCGTCTCTGAGTGATAATGGAAGCATCCCAACAGGAATGGATTCCTCCTCTCACCAACCCAGGGAGTAAGATTTTCATCACTTATATGAAGTCTTTGTTTTACAGGTTTGCAGCATAAGAAAGTGACAGTAAATTAATAACTGAATAGCTCACTAGCAGTCATCTCCTTGATAAGTTTGGTTGTCCTCTTCTGCACCTTTTCCAGCACAATATCCTTTTCAGATATGGTGGCCAGAATTGTATCCAGTATTCCAACTGTGCTCACACTATAGATCTGTATAAGGATAGTATAATAATGGTACATTTAATTTTTTTTTATTCCTTTGATTATGTCCAACATGGAGTTTACTTTTTTCATATCAGCCACAGCCTAGGCCAAATGTTCACTAAGCTATTCACAACCCCAGATCTCTTTCTTGCCCAGATGCTGCCAGCTCAGATCTCATCAATGTTTATGTGAAGTTGCAATATTTTTTTTGCTCCAATTTGCATCACATACACACACACAAGCACACTTGCCTTTCAATGTCCACACTTCCACTAACCAGAAAAAATGATTTGATGTTGTAAATAAACCTGGCCACCTCACTGCTCACTCCTAAATACAGATCATTTGTGTAGAAGCTAAAAAGCACCAGTCTCAATACAGATCTCTGCAGAACCACACTGTTGACATTTCTCCATTTTGAGAACTCACCAGTTACTTCTACTTTTTGCTTTCTTCTGCAACCAGCTTCCAGTCTGCAAAAGGGCCTCTCTTCTTAACCCCATGACTCTACATTTACTCAGGAGCCTTGATGAGGAAGTTTTTTTGGTTTTGGTTTTTTTAAAAGCAAGTCCAAGCAAATAATGCCTAACAGATCACTGCTACTCTACAACATGCCCACACTATAGTGATACTTTCAAATACAAAAAAAATGGCAGTGAAACAGGACCTACCCTTGCTGAAGACATACTGATTCTCTTTCAGCACGATCTATATTTCTACATGCTTGATAATATTACCTTTAATAATGTTTTCCAGTGATTTACCTGGAACTCATGTTAAACTAACCACCCTGAAATTCCCAGATTCATCTTGGATCCTCCCTTTTAACAAAAAGTATTTAAATGGTGTTACATTGGTGGTACAGAGGATGATAGTAGGGACATGCTACATATTTCTTTTAGAAAATGAGCAATTTCACATCTGAGTACTTTAAGGACTCCTTGATGGATACCATCTGGACCCACTGAACTGTAGTAAATACCAGCTCACTTCACCATGTGCAATACTCCTTTCTTTTATTCATTTTATAAGCAACACAAGAAAGGATGTTGGCAACCTGTCAAAAGAATAGTGAATAATGAGATGAAGGATCAGGAGGACATCAGAACGGAAACTAAACAGAAAAGCATAACATGAGTTACCTGCATAAGGCAACTGCATCCAGTGCAGTTTTTTAGATGTGAAACTGAGAAATGCCCAAATAGTAGAAGAAATTTGATTTTGCTTCTTATGCATGAGACAAGTGAAAGCATAATTAGATAGAGACAGTGATAACAATTTTAGTCTTTGTCTTATCTGAATTACTTCCCTTAAAATAATATTTTAAATTTATGGTACATCAATATACACAGTAACAAAGAACACCATGAAAAACAAATGCAAATTTAGGCACAGCACTTTATTTTCAGAATAAGCTCTCAGCATTTCCAATTTAAATGTAAAGCATAAGCAAAAACTTATTTATACTATCATACTTATGGTACTGACGAACGTCCAAGTACAATTACTGACAGAAAAGGTTAGGACACAATTCCAAACTCCATAAAATTTTCACTGAGCAGCAATGTTCAATCAAATACACACAGAATGTACTGGAGTAAGTGGTTTCACATCTTAGTCTTGAGACTTGCTGTTGTCACACTCTTAGCTGCCCATAACCATTTCTAACCTCCTGAAATGACAATAATTTGCAAAATTAATGATTTCATTTGACAGAAGGATCTATACTCTCTATGTAATCAATCTTAAGACTGATTGTTCACCCACAATGTTACTAAGTTGGTCCCAACTTTTCTCTAGTCAGAATAGAATAAGAGCCTGGAGGACCCCCAGAGATTCCCTCCTCGATACCCCCTACCCTGAAAAAAAAATCATTACAAAAAGACTGTTTCTACTAAAAGCATTACTAAATCTAGATTCATCACACAGAATTTAAATCACAATCCCTGATTACCTAATAAGAGGTTTTTAAGAGCCTGAGAACTGATAAAGTGTTAAAAAGACACTCTTAAGTCCTTAAGGAGCTCCTACCTCTCTTATCCTTACATGAAGTAGGAGTGACTGTCTAGTGCAAGATACAGTTTGATCCCAGAGTTATAAAAGATAATGAACAAGCTAGATTGGGGGGCGGGGTGAATGCAAGGACATTGTTGAGTCTTACAGACATGGGCTCCTGTTTCAAGGTAATACTACACTGTGAAGACATAACAGAATGTCTCTCTCTGGCTTTTCTTCGCGAACGAAGATTCAGGAAGGACTCATCCCGCGTGTTCTCCAAGCGCGCTGATGACTAAAAAGGCCAATCCAAGATAGACAAGTCCGGTTGCAGAAAGCACAGCAGAAGGTTTCCTTGCGTTATGTTTCCGGGTTGTGATTCTTTCTGCGTTGTCATTTCTCTTCAAGACTGGTTCGGCGTGAGTTCTCAAATAAGGCTGCAGCATTGTGGATAGTGTATCTCCATGCCTCCCGATGTGAGGCAAGGGCAGACCATTGTTGGTGATCATTTTGGCCGAGCCTGAGATGTTGTTTCAGGGAGTCCTTGTATCGCTGTTTTGGAGCACCCCTCTTACGCTGACCCATGGCAAGTTCACCCTAGAGTACTATTTTGGGGAGGCAATAGTCCTCCATCCTAGAAACGTGCCCTGCCCAGCGCAGCTGTGTTCTCATTATCATGGCCTTAATGCTGGTGATCCCTGCTTGCTCAAGGACAGCAACATTCGTCACATAGTCCAGTGTATATTTAGGATTGTGCGTAAATAGCACTGATGGAAGCATTTGAGGAGTCGTAAGTGTTGGTGATAGGTGACCCATGTTTCAGACCCATAAAGGAGAATAGACAGTACAATGGCTCTATACACCCTGATTTTTGTGCTTTGCCTCAGGTGTTTATTACTCCAAACTTTTTTGTAAAGTCTTCCAAATGCGCTATATGCGTTTGCTAATCTGTGATCGATCTCTTTGTCAATCTTGGCATCTGAGGAAATGATGCTTCCCAGGTAGGTGAACTGCTGAATGGACTTAAGCACAGATTTGCCTACGGCAGTGTGGGAATGATGGTGTTCATCCTGTGGTGCAGGCTGGTAGAGAACTTCTGTTTTCTTCAGGTTGACTTCCAGCCCAAACAGCTCTGCAGCTGTTGCGAAGCAGGATGTTAGGCGCTGCAGAGCTCCTTCTGTGTGGGCAACAAGGGCAGCAGTATCAGCGAAGAGCAGCTCACGGACTAGATAGTTTAGTTTAGATAGTTTAGAGTCTTACTGCGAGCCCTCAGACAGCTTAAGTTAAACAAGCTACCATCAGTACAGTATATAGATGCCATCGTCTTCTTCAAGCTCTGCCGTAGCCCTTTGGAGCATCATGCTGAAGAAGATTGTAAATAAAGTTGGCGCAAGAACACAACAGAACCTTGCTTCACTCCATTAGTTATTAGAAAGGGCTCTGAAAGAGCATCGCCATATCTGACTTGACCGCGCTGGCCCTCGTTTAGCAAGATAATCATTTTAAGGAATTTGGGGGGACATCCTAGTCTTTCCAGGATCTGCCACAGACCTTTCCTACTCACGGTGTCGAAGGCTTTGGTGAGGTCAACAAATATTACATAGAGACCCTTGTTCTGCTCTCTACATTTCTCTTGCAGTTGTCTAAGGGCAAATACCATATCTGTAGTACTCCTGTTGGCTCTGAAGCCACATTGGCTTTCAGGAAGAAGTTCTTCTGCAATAGCAGGAGCTAATCTATTCAGGAGTATCGTTGCAAGGATTTTTCCAGCAATAGAAAGCAGTGTTATGCCTCGATAGTTTGAGCAATCTGATTTTGCTCCTTTTTTCTTGTACAGGGTGATGATGACTGCATCTCAGAGATCTGATGGCAGTTCCCCCTTTTCCCAGCAATTCACAAAGAATTCATGGAATTTATCATGGAGCACATGACCTCCGTGTTTCCAAACTTCAGGTGGGATTCCATCAATCCCAGTTGCCTTGCCGTTTTTCATCTGCTGTATGGCCTTAAGGGTCTCTTCCAAAGTGGGAGCTATGTCCAATTCATTTTTCATCGGTTTTTGTATTATATGTTGGATAGCTGAGCCTTGGACTACTCGGTTGGCACTAAAGAGACTTTGAAAGTGTTCAGCTCATCAATTCAGGATGGAGGCGTTATCAGTAATTAATGTTTGGCCATCTGTACTGTATAAGGAGCTTTGGATCTGATAAGTAGGTCCAAACACTGCCTTAAGAGCTTCATAAAATCCTCTAGAATCACTCAGATCTGCACAGTGTTGTGTCTTTTCTGCTATATTGATCCACCACTTGTTCTGCATGTCTCGGAGATTTTGTTGAAGTTTACTACATGTGAGGCAGAAAGCTGCTTTTCTTACATGGCAAGTTGGCTGGGCAAGGTATGCCTGGTGAGCAGTTCTCTTCTTTGCCAACAGCTCCTGGATCTCTTAGTTGTTTTCATCAAACCAGTCTTGATTTTTCTTGTGGGAGAACCCGAGGGATTCTTCCGCAGACTGGAGGATACTGTTTTTGATATGTTGCCAGAGCGCTGTAGGAGAAGGATCTATACGATGGTCTTCAAGTTTTGTTTGCAGGTTTGCCTGGAATTTGTCTCTCGTGGTAGCTTGTTGAAGATTGTTGACTTGGAGTCTTTTCTTTAGGATGCCACCCCTCTTGGTTTGAACTTAAGATGAAGATTTAGTTAACATCTGACGAGGCGATGATCTGTCTGACATTCTGCACTGGGCATCACTCGAGTATGACGGACATCGCAAATGTTTCTCTGGCGGACTAGAACATAGTCAATGAGGTGCCAGTGTTTGGATCGGGGATGCATCCAGGTTGTCTGCAAGCTATCTTTCTGCTGAAAGATAGTGTTTGTAATGGTCAGCTGTTGTTCTGCACAGAACTCCAGCAAGAGGTGTCCGTTATCATTGCAATTTCCAACACCATGCTTGCCTAAGACACCTTTCCAGGCTTCGGAGTTCTTTCTGACTCTGGCATTGAAGTCACCAAGGATAATAATTTTATCTTCTACAGGGACTTTTTGTATGAGGTGGTGTAGGTCTGTGTAGAATTTTTCTTTCTCTACAGGGTCGGCTTGCATAGTTGGGGCATATATACTAAAGAGAACCACATGTGGGAGGCGTAAGGAAATAATGCGATCACAGTGTCCTGTTGGCAAAGTTTCGAGTTTGGAGGCAATGGAATTTTTAATCATGAAGCCTACTCCTAAAAGATGTTTTTCGGTTTTGGGTTTGCCAGACCAGTAAAATGTGTAGCCAGCGCCATGTTCTTTAAGGCTGCCTTCCTCATGGAGACGAACTTCACTAAAAGCAATGATGTCAATATTAAGTTGTGATAGTTCATGGGCTATTAGGGCAGAACGACGCTCAGGCCGTCTACTATTTTCAGAGTCTCGCATGGTTCTGATGTTCCAGCATGCAAGCGTCAGTTTATTTACACCTTTGGAGGCCGGTGTGTGCCTTTGTTTCTTTGCCTTGGTTTGACCGCGTCAGAAGATTCCCGTTGGCCGCGGCTACCAACCAGGTAGTTGGGGATGAGCTTTCATTAGGCCACCTTTTCTAGGCCCCTCTCCATATGGAGCAAGCAGTGCTCTCCTTTAAAAAGGCTGCTTGGTTGTTCAGGATGCTGCCGAACAAGACTGTCATCTCCAGGGTCAGCCTAAAGCAACCAAAGTCCTGAACTGCCTGCATGCAGGGTTGGGTCTGCGGCTTCCAGTGCATCTTTACACCTGCTGTTTCGTCCCTCGCCTATCGCTACAGGGCTTCTTCTTCTTCTTTTTTTTTTTTGGAATTGGATTTGTCCTTCAAGCCTGTGCAATGGATTTTTCTGGTGGAGCGTAGCGTGCAGAGAACTGGCCTCACCCTTTAAACCAAAGGTTCATCTGCTGGCCTTGCAAGCATGGACGGTAGCAGTGAGGTCCTCGGGTCGTAGGTTTGATTAGAGTTTCCTTCTCTTAGATGGTTGACCTTACAGGGTTGGATGAGCACCATCTGCCTGGGTTTGCGATTAGAGTTTTCGTTCTCCTAGGACAATTGCCATAAGGCTAGAGAGGCCATCCTGCCCTTTGATGCTCTTTGTCAGACCCTTCGGTTTTGACCTGTCTGGCATGGGAGACCCTACCAGTGGCTATTATGCCACCGCCAGTATAGCTCAAAACATCATTAGGGTACGCAAGCCTCTCTCCCATGACAAGGGGGCATCAATGGAGAGGCATAACAGAATGACTGTACATACAAATGCGCCATACATAAATGTTTACATAACTGAGCCCTCCATTCTACATCTTTTTGTTAACTATTAAACTGTTACCCATGTGCCAAGGTTTCTCTTTATACTCTGTGCTAGCTATAGAATTAATAAATAAGCATTAGCATTTATTTGACAGATTTTACTTAACTATTATAAGCTGCACCAACTCTATAATTCTGCGTTTGTATGGATAAATCAAGTTTGCTACATATGTATATATGTGCCTTCAAGTCGCCTGTCAACTTATGGTAACCCCATGAATTTCATAAGGTTTTCTTTGGCAAGGAATATTCAGTGGAGGTTTTGACAGCTCCTTCCTCTGAAATATAGCCTATAGCAGCTGGTATTTGTTGGCTGTCTCCCATCCAAGTACTAACCAGAGTTGACCCTGCTTAGATTCCAAAATCAGACAGGATCTGGTGCCTTTAGATATACAGCAAGCTTTAAAATGCATAGAATATATTCTATATGCAGTATGCTGAGACTAGTTTCAGGGCATCTTGTAAAGAACCAAAATGCAGCACACTTTAACAGTAAACACCCCTTTTTGAAAACATCTTTCTCTTTCTATAAGTAGGGCTTACTTAGAAAGATCAAATAACCCCTTACGCACTGGCTACCAGCAAACCAACATCAATTCCCATTAATGTGGGAAACTACAGTTTACTGTCTCAAACAACAGATAGCTATAGAATCAAATAATGGTAACTTCCACTTGGCCCTCCAACTGATGGAACTCCTTCTGTTAGTAGAATGGGGCAAGGGATGTAATTTCCTATTCCCATCATCCAAACCTGCTACACAGTATTAAGGAACTGTCTGTGTGAGCAGATGCCCACTCATGGGCTGTTTGATTTTGGAGAAGAAATTCATAATTTAAGGATTAAAGATAACAGTATGATAGGAGGAAACAAGGCTGACAGGTATACTTCTGTCCACCAGTGGCAGTGAAGAAAAGGCAACTGCATAAAATGGATACTTTGCTTTTATAAAATCATTATCATATTTTGCTATTTTTAATGTACACTCTAAGCACTCAGTGCTGCAAAGAATTTATTCTATGCATATCTGGTACCTGCCCACAGGCTCAGAATCTGGAGACCAACAAAACAATGGGGAGAAGAGCTAGAAGGGAAGGGAAAACCTCACATAAGCTGTGAGTAAGAGAGTGGAAGAAGAGTTAAAATACAATAATTAGTTTAGTTTGGAATCTTCCTATGTATTATGGAAATTTAATTATAATGGAATGTTGCTGTTGTTGCTCCTCCTGCTGTTTTATAAATTTATTGGGTACTTCAAATCCTGATTGCCAAAAAGGTAGTCCAGACAAGGTAGCCAGCCTTATTTCAACTCACTTTTTATGGCTGTATAGATTATTGACTGCTATATTTGCTTTCTCCACTTACTTTATCTTTCAGAGAGTATTGTTGATATTTTAAATTTTATCTTGGTGTGGTTGTTTTTGTTCTCTGCCTTAAAACTGCTTGCTGTATTGTGAGGAGGGCTATATTTTTTAAATAAACAAACAGATGTCTGTTAAATAAATAGACATTCCACTCAGCAACTAATTTTACAGCTAAGGGAACATGAGGTACTTCTTTATTAAGCACTAAGAATGCCTTATATCTCTTAGATACATTGTAGTACTTCTAGAAATTACAGAGAGCTAGCAGAATAAAATAATTTCTATAATCCATTCCCTACAGTCATGCCTTTTTGTGAGCCTTTCTCCCAACAGCTATTGCCAGAGGCACTTAATTACAATGGGATAGTGGACAGCGTTGTTTTAGACCCTGGACTGCACATAAGCCATCATGAATGCATGGAAATTACACATTTCAGATGCCAGCAGTTTAAAGCTGCCACAATTCTTTTTAATACGATTAAGGCCCTTTTCTTTATCTAACGATGCAGCTAGGAGACTAGGAAACAAAATCGCTCACCCTGAACATCAAACCAAACATGTCCTAACCCTATTGCCCCTCAGTAAAGTGTAATAACTCTTGTCTAGAACTTCAAAAGGGATTTTAAATTTGCGTATCAAGTAACTCAGAAATATAGAATCTCTAAATTGATGTTCTTTTTATCAACATTATAATCACACATCTAGCAAATATTTATTCATTTCCCCCCTGAAATTGTCCAAGAGAAGTCAGAGCTACTTGATTAATAACATTCTTCCATGTTTAAAATAACTATTGTTGGGAGGAGGGGGACTAAAGAGAGATTTTCACCTTCACACCTTTCTCAAGACACAAAAAGTGGTCCTGCAGCTTCTTAACAGTCTCTGTCAAAGCTTATATCAAATGTAATGGTAAAACCAATTTAAGAAGACTATTAAACAGGCTTGGCAAGTTAACCAGTGCACCTACTGTGTTCATATACTCTTTATGCTGTTCTATTTTTTAGCCAAGGTGTAGGCATGAGGTGGGTTATTTTCAATCCTCCCATGCCATGTATAATGGCATGCAAGTTCATAGTACAAGTTTACTTATTTTCCCCTTAAGATCAACAACTCCTGAGAATTTTCTACTCTTTACAGTCTCAATTTGAATATACCCCCCATATGCATGGGACTGGTACCCACAGTTTCAATTATCCATCATCTGAAAAATATGGTCTTTCTAGGCAGAAGTTACCATAGACTCGTGCTAGAGACAGGCATTTTCTAGGTCCTCCAGCACAATTATATGGGGTTTAGTATTGCCCATGGTTTCAAGTATTTGTGTTAAGTCTGGGAATGTATCCTCTGCTGATATAGCAAGCAACCTGTATCTCAACTTGAACTGCAGCCATGAATGGTGTTCAAAAACACAATGTTACTAGCAAGAAGCTGTTACTACATGGGAGAATTCACACCTCTTTTACAATGCATGCATCAGTTGATCAAAGCAACCAACAAGAATCCTGAGATTACCCTGGAGGAGACCATAGCAAACAGAGGCACTGGAGTTTGGAAAACAGATAGATTTCATGCCAGCATGCAACCAAAGCAACTCTATGGGCCACCCAAGAATTTCCTGCAGATACCACATACAGAGCATACAACCAGGAACAAAACATCTGATCCTTATGTACACTCAGTTATAGGGTAAGGCCATTTGAAAGATACAGTACTAGCATGTTAAATTTTATTGCAACTGAAAGATCATTCAGTGGTTTAAGTGAAACAGAATAACAACAGACAGGTTCTAAGAAAGTACTTTATAGTGCATTGAGCTTCATAGAAATATCTAATGTAATGTTTAATTCCACACATTCTCTTAGAACAGCAGGTTCCTCATACCATGCCACATACAATTTTTTATTATACAGTTGTCCCTTCATATTTGCTGGGGTTTGGTTCCAGGACCCCCCGTGGATACCAAAATCCATGAATACTCAAGTCCATTATATGCAATGGCATAGCAAAATGGTGTCCATTATATAAGACGGCAAAATTAAAGTTTGCTTTTTGGATTAATATTTTTTAAAGACTATTTTCAAGCTGTGAATACTTAAGTCTGTGGATACAGAGGGACAACTGTACATACAATGTTATTAAATTAACATTTTAATGTGAGAGGAAAGACGGAACTGTAGTTGCCTTGCTGGAAGGGAAGAGGTAAACATTCCGAGTGGCCTTTATTTCCTTTGGCTGGTGAGGAGCAATAGCATCTCCCCCTTCCCCTTTGCAGGAACAGGGCAACCATCTGCTGAGGTGGTAATTACAGCTCAGTTATAACTATAATTGGTACAGTATATGCAATCTATCTATCTATCTATCTGGTACCCTGCCTTTCTCCTGACATGAGACCTAAGGAGGCTCACAACAAGGTTAAAACATGTCTTTTAATGTTTGAAATATTCACTGAAATTATGCTTCTAATCTATGTTGTGTTTTAACTATCTTTTAATAATTATTATTATTTAATGGAAATTGTTTAATTCTTTTTCATTTTTCTAATGATTTAGTTGTATTTTTCAAATTATTGTAAGCTGCCTTGAATCCCATTTTTATGGTGATAAGAAAAAATAAATAACTACAACAACACAAATAAACAAGGATAAATATTAAAAGGAAAAATTATGCTGTTATATATGTCTCGTATGCAGTTTCTTAATATATGATTCAATTTGGTTGTGCTGAACTTTGTACAGTGTGTTTATATGATACAGTACAGGAGTTAACATGGTACAGTACAGGAATTAACATCTTAATTCTCCAGAATATCATTCCACAGTTTTCCATGGGTGGTGGGTGGAGTTTGTTGAACCAGGTTGTGATTTATATATTCAATCATTAGGAACCATTTTTCTGCAAAGGTTGTTTTTGCAAAACTGCCTTGGGATGCTCTAATTTGTTCCTTAAGTTTTTCCATTAGCCAAATGTTCCAAATCGATTCCACCATTTTTCCATTGTAAATTTGCCTGTTTTCCAATTTTGCGCAATTTCCAGTCTTGTTATTGCTAATAAAAATCGTATCAAGTCTCTATGTTTGACTGTGGTGTTTTGATCAGTGAAACAAGAGAGGAGTACCAGGCTGGGAGTCATGGTAATGGTTTGTTTCCTAATTTGTGAGATCAGTCTGAGTACCTCTGACCAAAATTTTTGAACTACAGGGCAATGAAACCACATGTGGAGATATATTGTGTAAATGCAGGGTGAGATCTGTTTTAAGTTGTTTATAAAATTCAGCAGCAAATCCATCGGGTCCAGATGACCGTCCCAGTTTGAGTTGACTGATAGTTTGTTCAATTTCCTGTATGGTGATTGGGGAGTTTAAAGTTGTCTTGTGTTGTTCAGCGAGTTTTGGGATTTTGAGTGAATTTAAAAACTGAGTTAAGTCTAAAGACTGGGGGCATTCTGAGGTATATAGATCTTTGTAAAGTGTGCGAAATTTGTGAAGTATATCTGTGGTTTTGGTTATAGTGGTTCCATCAAGAGATTTAATTCTTGAGATAATTCTCTTTTCGGCTTTTCTTTTGATTAAGCATGCTAATAATTTTGAATTTTTATTTCCATGTTGGTAGTACTGTGCTTTTGTATATTGGGTAGCTATATTTGAGGTCTAGTTCTTCTATTTCAGATTTTATTTTTGTCATTTGAACTAGTATCTGCTTATTTTGAGTCTTCTTGTGCGTTTGGGTCAATATGTTTAATTCGTTCAATAGGAAGTGTCTGCGTGCCTCTTTTAGTTTTGTTTGTTTGTTTGTTTCGCTCCTTCTTGAATCAGGAGGCCGTGCAAGACTGCCTTTAAAGTGTCCCAGAGTAGTGATTCCGGGGTATTGTCTCTTTTATTCTCTTGATAGAATTGTTTTATTACTTGTTGTATTTGCATTTTGAACGGTTCATTGTTTAGTAAGTAAGAGTAAAATCTCCATATTTTAGTGGGATGTGCTGTTTCTGTCAGGGACCAATCCATAGTTAGTGGAGTGTGGTCCGAGTGGAGGGCAGGGTGGATGGTTACTCTTTCGATGTGGGACATCGTTAGTTTATCAACAAAGAAATAGTCAAGTCTTGAGTAAGAATTGTGAACTTTGGAGGAATAGGTGTAATCTCTAGTAGTGCTGTTTAATAATCGCCAAGGGTCAACCAAGTTAATTCTTTTAAGATTTTCCAAGATAATTTGTGGTATTGAGTGGGATTTCAGTGATTTGTAAGAGGATTTGTCCATGTATGGGTTGAGAACTGCATTAGCATCTCCTGCGATTATAACTGCACCCTTTATTATGTGTTCTAGAGATTCCAGGAAGGATATCAAGAATTGGGTTTGGTTTGAGTTTGGCACATAGAAACTAGCTAGAGTGACCTCCCTGTTCATAAGATTACCTTGTACTATCACAAATCTGCCTTTAGGGTCCATATGGGTTTTCTGTGGAGTGAATGGGGTGTGTTTGTCAAATATTATTGCAGTCCCTCTCGCCTTCCAATTACTTCCAGCCACAAATTGTCGTCCAAATTGGGATTTTGGAAGCATTTTGGAAGGATTTTGAGTCTCTTGTAGGAAAATTATATTCGGATGAAGTGGTCTGATTTGTTTCAATATCTTGGCTCTCTTGACCGATGATTCCAACCCTCGAACATTAAAGGAGAGAAGTTTGAGACTAGACATGTTCAGTTAAATGGAAATTGCTATTATAATTGTTGCTCCATGGGTGGGCTGGAGGTGCCAGTTGTAAGGGGCCAGAGAGAGTGCAATTACAGATATTTAGCGACCATACAGTAGGAGCCCAGCATTTTTCCAGAACGTCATAAGGAGAGATGTACAGCATAATAGTTAAAAATATCAACATAATCAATATTAACATTTGAACATTGAAACACCTGGGTGTGGAGTCCCACAGAATGTGTGGGACTTCGGGTGGGGGTAATATCCCCATCCTTTCCAGGGAAAACATTTTTGGGGGTTAAACTAGAGCAGAGGGCAAGTTACTAAGGCCTCTTGATATCAGGGTGTTGAATGTGCCCTAGTAGTCATTGATTTTTTTTATAGAGGGTTATATGGTGCACTGTCTCAGGTCTGAGCGTTTCACTTAGGCCCAGGACCACGACACCCCCCACCCACATCAATAAAAATATAGCAAGTAGATACTTATCAATCAGGTAAACCATCAGTTAAGAAGGCAACAAATGTAGATGTGTTGACAGAAGGTCTGGTAAAATCTTCAGAGGGTTTGGCTTGAAAATGTACATTTGTCTTGGCTGACGGTGTCCAGCACAATCATAGAATCATAGAATTGTAGAGTTGGAAGAGACCACGAGGGCCATCCAGTCCAACCCCCTGCCACGCAAGAAATCTTGATCAAAGCATCCCTGACAGATGGCCATCCAGCCTCTGTTTAAAGACCTCCAAGGAAGGAGACCCCACCACGCTCCGAGGGAGTGTGTTCCACTGCCGAACAGCTCTTACTGTCAAAAATTTCCTCCTAATGTTGAGGTAGAATCTCTGTTCCTGGAGCTTGCATCCATTATTCTATGTTCTAGTCTCTGGAGCAGCAGAAAACAAACCTGCTCCATCCTCAGCATGACATCCCTTCAAATACTTAAACAGGGCTATCATATCGCCTCTTAACCGTCTTTTTTCCAGACTAAACATACCCAGCTCCCTAAATCTCTCCTCATAAGGCATCGTTTCCAGACCTTTCACCATTTTAGTTGCCCTTCTCTGGACATGCTCCAATTTGTCAATATCCTTTTTGAATTGTGATGCCTAGAACTGTGTTCTTGTCCTGTGTTCTGATTTTTGCTCTTGATGGGGTTGATGGTGGTCCGATGTGTGTTAGACCTTTTGGAGTGTGGGGCTTTTCTTTTTGCATTTGGAGATCTGAATCCACTTGTTGGTATCAGACGGGTGAATCCTCTGTGCGGCCCAGTAGTCCTCATGACGTATCTCTTGCTCTAACCTTGTAGGCAATGGAATATCAATGGTCAGTAGTATATCCAGGAGTTGAGATCTTTTGGAAGCAATCATTGTTGTATTGTTGTGGGAGATGACAAGTTTAAATGGGAAGCCCCACTTGTAGCGTATCTTCTCTTTTTGCAAAATTGATGTCAATGGTTTGAAGAGTTTTCTTTTGCGTAAAGTTTCTGGGGCCAGATCTTGATATATTGCTATCTGGGTTGCATTGTGAAGTATTGGTGTTTGTTTTGAGAGGTCAAATATGCGGGCTTTTATGGAAAAATGGGTAAATCGAGCAATGATATCCCGAGGTGGTCTGTTTAAAGAGGGTGGGGGGCCCAGTGCTCTATGAATGTGTTCTATATCAGTTGCAGTAATGGTGGCGCTGAGGCAGTGCTCGTTAATCGTTTACTAGAAAGGTTAGAATGTCTTTTCCCTCAGCGCCCTCTACAAAACCGCGAAATCTGATATTTGCCCGTCTCCCTCGATTTTCCAAATCCTCCAGCTTATTTGTTAGAGATTCATTGGCCTCTTCAAGGTGCTGCAATCTGATTTCATGATTTTGCCCCATTTTGTGTGCCTCAGTGGCCATTTCTGCAACTTCAGAGATGGTCCCTGTAAGCTCCTTGATGGAGGTCTGTAGGGGAGCAAGGGCTGCAGACCAGTCTCTTTGAAGGTCAGAGACAATTTTCTCACAGAGCAGTTCAAATTGGTCTGGCAGCAGTTGTTTATTTTGTTTAGGTGAGGTTTCCTTTCCTCCCCCTCCGCTGTTATCTCCCTTACTGCCTCCTCCTTTGCTTGACTTGTTTATTGCGGACGCAGACGCCATCTTATCTTGCCACTCGTCCTCCTCCTCACTGCTGTTATCCGAGGGGGTTTCTCTTCCTCTTTTTTTCTAGCAGTATTCAGAGATCAGTCTCTCAGACAATCTCTTGCTGCCAAGCATCAGGAAGGTGATTCTTTATTTAGTGTTTCAGAAGGATCCCTCCGGTCCCTGTAGGGCAGGTTAAAATTATAAAGCCTTCAGAAGCCCTCGCTCTACACGTCCGCCATGTTAGGCGTCTGGACACGCCCCCACGATTTATTTTTTTAAAAAAACCCACAGTGCCCCTGCCCCAAACAAGGAGCATCAATTAATTCATTCTGCCCTACTCAGGGTTTCAGGTTCAAAATAAGGATCTATTCTTTTGCAGTTCTACCCACATCAAAATTTGAAGGAAGGACTCAACAATTGACTTTGATGCCCTGTGATTCTAGAAAATTGATTTTGCACTTATCTGAAAATTTTTAAAAGATATGCTGTGGAACAATTTGAAATTTCCTAGACAAGTTCTCATTCAACTAGTCTTAAACAAGTCAGTGCCTATCAAGTCTATCCTACTTCAAACAGATGCTGTAAAGATAAGTAAAGTATTTTATAACTGAAAAGTGCTACAAAATAAATAATACAAACCAGAAGGATCTCTATGGAACAAAGTTTAATCACAAGAACTGAATAAGGAAATAGTTCTACCACATTTAACAGTATGAATATTTATATACTCCAAAACTATCTCCATACAGACAAAAGCTGGTATTATCAAAAGCACAAGATGCTACCCAATACTTTAGCATCCTACAGCTTTCCCTTTGTCCCCCCACCCATTGTTTTCTCCTTCTGCCACCCTCTCCCAAGGCTCTTAAGGGAAGATTTGGTGTATGGATGGTGGTGATTTGATGAATTGTACTCTGGTTATCTTCACCAATTTCTCTTTCAGTTAAGTTTATTCGTGTTTTTCACAGAGAAAATTCTACCCTAGTTAACACATTGTTAACTAGTCTTTGGACATTACAGACATTGATTAACTCACTGACATGGAAGAATCTATTCTCAACAAGTAATTTAGTAGAAAATGGACTATTTATCTCGTATCAGAATGTGCATTCATATGAAGCTGGAAATACATTTCCTTGTGTAATTTTTTTTCTTTGCATCAAATTTGTTGCCTATTTCTGCACCAAATAATAACTGTTGAGCAGTTAAACAGTTTGATTTTAAAAAATACCAAAATGTATAACAGCTAAGGAAGGAACAGAGGAAGAAGAAGTCCTGACTTAATTCACTGAAAGCAATAACAGAATTCTGTGAGGAAACTGTGCTGACCGTTTCTGGTATGTGCAATGCAGGCTGCTGCTAGACTACAGAAATAATGCAGTTTAACTGCCATGACTCAATGCTATGGAATTCTGGGATTTGTAGTTTTGTGAGGTATTTTGCCTTCTCTGTCAGAGCGCTCTGGTGCCATAACAAACTACAAATCCCAGGGTTCCATAGGATGGAACCATGATAGTTTAAGTGGTGTCAAACTTCATTATTTTTGCAGTGTGGCAGCAGCTGCCGATTCAATACATTGCATCTTACATAAGAGGAGCTCCACTGGATTATACCAAATGTGATTACAGTCTAAGTAGCCTATTTGTCCAAAGTGGCTCACAACAGGCATTCAGGAAACCTACAAGCCTTTCTTGGAAATGGAAATGGCCTCCCTTGTAAATGGCACTCAAGAGGTATGCTGCTTCTGGATCTGGAGGTCCCAAATAGCCATCAAAAGGAGAAGCCTTCAGTAGAGAAATCATCATGAATTTCTCTAATAGCCATTTTAAGGCATCAAACCTAGTAGACATCATTCATTGCATAGTGTGACACTGAATTCTATAAACACACAAGCAAACAAACATGTAATTCTACAGACAAGAAAGGTAATTTATGATTAAGGCTCCTGCTGTCTCCCCTTTGTCCTCACTTTGATATGAAGAAGAACATGAACACAGGAATATCAGTAAAATCTGTCATTCTGTCAAGACTGTTATTGATCCTGAACAACATACAGTATTTTCTTCATGACAGAGAACTTAAACTCTATGAATTATTGATTTAATTTTTAAGTCTGATAGTAAATTTAAAGCTTAGGTCAAAAAAATTACAACCCCTACGTAAACTGTTTATTAGCCAAGATGATTTGGCTAAGAAAACTAAGTAGAATTGTTGCTAAAAAAAAGTACTTTCATATTTATATTTAGGCCTGCTACCTAGTCTCATAATCATGCTTAAGAACCATTGGTAGTGTCCAGCGTGAAGTGGTGCCAGTAGCCACACGCCACCAAGCAAAAGTCTGGAGTTCTCCAGCCTAGCAGTGATCAGGAGCTTGTCTAGATGGGCTATTTACCTCGGATTCCCCCCACCCCAATCTTGGAGCCCCTCAGTCCCAACAACGCAGGGCTCTTGTCCTGTTTCACCTCCAGGCAGTCCTGACAATGCCCAAGGCAAAGCTGGAGGGGGGGAGCCAGGGTAAGCCCATTTAAAACGTTTTAATAAAACATCCAGGAAAGCCCATGTTTTATGGGAAAACCTGGATGGAGCAGGCATGCAAATGGAGGAGTCCATACCTGCACACTGGGCTCCATCACCACCCACTAGCAGAGTCGCTCTGCAGCTGGGAAGGAGGCCCCTAGGTGCCAGTCTGAACAGGTTGGTTTGCAAAATGCCCAAATCATGGATTGGGAAAGCTAGGAAACCACCTGTAATCTCTTGGTGCTAACTGCATTTTCTTCTGTGGATGTGATCAAGGCTTTCTGCATTTGACCATCCTTGATCTCTTGCTGAGGGCCTCCTTCCTGGCTTCAGACAGTGCAGCATGCAACAGCAGGGGAGGCATCTTCCAATACTGGCCGTCATGTGTGTGCAGACTCCTGCCCGTTTTGTCATGGTAATGGGGGGGGGGGGAATCGGGCTAGCTTTGGGGCCAAAACATGCCAGCCGGAAGCCGGTGTATTCTGGCAGGTCTAGACAAGCCCCAGGAGGATTCCAAACATTGACAAAGAAGAAGCAGTGCTTGGGCAGCAGCAGTGAATTAGAGAGTGGGCCCTACCTGCTGAACTTCAAGCCAGGCTAGAAGACTTCCAAGCTGAACTCTTATGTGCACCTTATCTTTAAGTGATGCCTACAAGTAAACCTTAAGATATGGCTGGTAAACACATTTTGTCCCAATGGGAGAACCAGTTTGAACCATCATCTCAGGGGCCACATGCCAGCATCACCAAAGTGGGTAGGATCACCACCTTTGTTTATATGCAGTCCCCAGGGTGCTTATCTCTCCACTCATACACATTCATTTACAGTTGTAGGAAAAGAAAACTGAGCAACTGGAGGACTAACCAAGTGAACAGCTGCATTGCTGCCTCTTGTTATCCATAACTTCGGATGGTGAGAGGCAGACAAAGCAGATTTAGCCAGTGCCTCAAGGCAAGGACTAAGTCTCCAGTTGGCTCTCCTGCCACCAATCCAACCTGATCTGCCAAAGGCGACTGGGGAAAATCTGACCACCTCAAGGGGGAATACTCCTTGAAGCTGCAGATGAGTACAAGGAGAGAGGAGCTTGGGAGAGCAGCTTTGTTTAGAGACTTCAAGGGCTAGAAGGCTTGGCCTGGCAAGAAACTATTTATACTTGGTTTAAATTTATGATCTGCACTTAAAGGTAATCACTGAGTCTATACTGAGTTTGTATTGAAAGCTAAGCCTATATTTTTTTGTTTACAAGTAGACTTTCCTACTAGCTATATCTGAACTGTGCCTTGTCAATGTAGAGCAATATTACAGTAGTGGGGATGGCCTTTTTCTAAACTTGAGTTATTCGGCTGAGTTTTACTGCAGTTATTCAAGTTTTTGTTTTCCTGGAAGAAAACTGTAAGAAAGAGCTATATGTTTCTACAGGATTTTTTCCCCTGGGAATTTTTTCCCTATGCTTTTAAGTTTTAAAACGGATAACCTCTTAGGATTTAATTCCTGGCCTGCAATTTTCTTGTTTCAACTTTAGCTGATGAGTAATAAATTAATTTATAATGCAATACACTTTACACCACTTACCATCTCAATGCACAGATACTTTAACTCACTTTTCTAACTTATTAGGTTTATTACTGTGGCTGACCCATTATCCACATCATCATCATCATCATCATTTATTTGTATAGTACCATCTATGTACACGGTGCTTTAATTAAAACAAGCTTTACATTAAAATAAGCAAAAAACAAAACATTGGGTCCTGCCCAAAGTGTAAAATCTAAAATGAGTGTATACATAAGCACACATATTTCATCAGACGAAACTTTGCAGAGCTAAAAGGGTAACTATTCTTTTTTTCCTGGTGCTCCCTGACCTCTGTTGCTATATCCCCACAACAGCTCTGTATACCAGTGTTAAACAAAGCACTTTAAGCTTGAACCAGTGGCCTTTCTTCACCTTGTATTTCTCTGTGTAAACAATAAATATACAGAGTTCAGTGAAGAAGCTCACCAATATTTTATTCATTCATTCATTCATTTTACACCTTAAAACAAATATTGTCAAAGGAGTCGCTGTTTCTACTGCAGTAAATAACATGGTAAAATCTAGTTCTATATGATCTTTTGGGGAGACAGCATGGTGTATTGGTTTCAGCATCAGACTATGACTGGAGACCAGGGTTCTAATCCCTGTTCAACTATGGAAACCCATGGGGTGACCTTGGCCAAGTCACACTCTCTCAGCCTCAGAAAAAGGCAAAAAACCCTCTGACCAAAACGTGCAAAGGAAACCCCATGACAGAGTTGCCATAAGTTGGAAATGACTTGACAGCACACAACAAGACAACAATAAGATGATCTTTTAATATTAAAATAAAATAATAACGCTGAGTTACTCTGAAAATGATCTCTTTGCTAAAACTGAATTATTGTATGCAACATTTGGGATGGTGGGGAAGCTTCATATATAAAAGAATCTAAAATACAGAGATAAGTTTTCAAATCAAAGCCACACACAGAAATATTCCAGGGCCTGTTATCTTTCATTGTGCATTAAATTATACACTGTATCTTGATTAGGGGGAAGAAGATGGACAAGTCTTCAAACATCTTGATTAGACTCATATTTAATATATATTTCAAAGTGTTCATATTCAAAAATAATTCATGTGAATACATATAACTTTAGCTTCATATATTTGTCTTGAATCATTCCAAGATTAAATCATTGCAGAAGAGTAGACATTTAGGAAATAAAACAGAAATCTCTTACTATCCAAAAGAGAGGCTGGTACCTAGTTCTTGCAGTGAGCCTGGGCCTTTTCCTCACGTGACTCCTCCATAAAAAATAATTCCCTCTGTGTATACTTCATGGAGAAATATGATTCCAACTGATCTTTAGTCCCAGTTTTGGAGAAAAAACATGGTATAAATAAAAAAGAGCCAGCATGGTGTGGTGGTTTGAGCGCTGACTACAACCCTGGCAACCAGGGTTCAAATTCCTGCTTAGCCATAGAAACCCACTGGGTAACCTTGGGCAAGTCACACTCTCTCAGTCTGAGACAAAGACAAAGGCAAACCCTGTCTGAACAAATCTTACCAAGAAAACTTGATGATATGTTTGCTTTAGAGTCACCATTAAGTTGGAAACCATTAAGTTGGGGGATAACCCAACGATGGCCTGCTGTGACGCGTTTAACAATTTCTTTGCAGATAAAATCTCTCGGATAAGAGCTCACTTAGATGCCAGTAATTTGACAGAAACAATTGACGAGGCGTCCAGCAACTCCGTTGTTGTAAGTTTACTGGATCAATTTCAATCTGTGAGTACCGAGGACGTGGACAAGCTATTTGGTAGGGTGAGGAAGACGACCTGCCCTCTCGATCCTTGCCCTTCATGGCTGGCCATCCGGGGGGGGGGGCTGCCTTGATGGTGTTCCTTAAGGACATCATCAATGCATTCCTCAGAGAAGGGTGTGTTCCATCTTGCTTAAAGGAAGCAGCCGTTAGGCCGCTCCTGAAAAAATCTTCCCTTGACCCCCTGGACATGAACAACTATAGGCCGGTTTCTATGTTACCATTTTTGAGCAAAGTGATCGAGAGGGCAGTTGCACTTCAACTCCAAGTAGTCTTGGATGAAACCGATTATCTAGACCCATTTCAAACTGGCTTTAGGATGGGATTTCGAGTTGAGACTGCCATGGTTGCCTTGACCAACGACCTGCGTCTAAGCATTGACAGGGGTATGTCCCTGTTGGTGCTTCTGGACCTCTCACCGGCTTTCGATATGATAGATCATAGCATCCTCTTGGATTGCCTGAGAGGGTTAGGAATCGGAGGCACTGCACACCAGTGGTTCCGGTCCTTCCTCTCGGGCAGGTCCCAGAGGGTGTTGCTCGGGGACAGCTGCTCCAGCAGAAAGGAGCTTACTTCCTGTCCCCGATGCTGTTTAACATCTATATGAAGCCTCTGAGTGAGATTATTCGGAGTTATGGGGCTGGGTGTTATCAGTACGCTGATGACACCCAGCTCTATTTCTCCTTGTCCCGAGCGTCGGCCTCGAATTCTGGTGGCATCTCTCCTCTTAATAATTGTCTTAAGCCAGTAATGGGCTGGATGAGGAAAAACAGATTGAGATTAAATCCAGACAAAACGGAGGTGCTCATGGTAGCGGCCCCAAAACCAGGAGTTGGGCTGCAACCTCCAGTCCTGGACAGGGTCACGCTCTCTGTTAAGGACTGTGTTCGCAGTCTGGGGGTGCTCCTTGATTCATCGCTTTAGATGACTAATCAGGTGAATGCGACAGTTAGGAGGGCCTGTTATCAGCTTTGGCTGATACGCCAGCTGCGCCATTTCCTGGAAGCAAGGGACCTCGAGACTGTGGTGCACGCGCTGGTAACCTCTCGTCTAGATTTCTGCAATGCGCTCTACATGGGGCTGCCCTCATACTTGGTCCGGAAACTTCAGTTGGTACAAAATATGGCAGCCAGAGTGGTCTCGGGAACATCTCAGAGAGACCATGTAACCCCAGTATTAAAATCTCTCCACTGGCTGCCTATCAGTTTCCGGGCCCAGTATAAGGTGTTGGTTATTACCTTTAAAGCCCTAAATGGCTTGGGTCCAACTTATCTCCGGAACCGCCTCCTCCCATACAATCTTCCCCACGCACTCCGGTCCTCTGGGAGGAATTTGCTTCAGCCACAAAAATCTAGGCTGTCTGCAACCTCCCAGAGGGCCTTTTCGGTAATCGCCCCCAAATTGTGGAATGACCTGCCAAACGAGATCCGTCAGATGACAAGCCCGAGTAGCTTTAAGAAAGCACTAAAGACGGATCTCTTTCGGCAGGTCATTTTTCGGCAGGTCTAATTAGGCCTTTTCTAATTAGATCCCGGCCTCAGGGGATCCTGGCCTCATTTAGTCCGCTGGCTATTTATTGTATTTATTATATCTATTGTTTTTAAATGTGATTTTAGATCAGTTGCTTTTTAACTTATACTTGTTTAATATTTTTTTATGGGGGAGGGTGGGGTGGGGGGTGTTTAGGGATTTTTATCTGTATTGTATTTTAATTTTTGTAAGCCGCCCCGATTGTTTAACAGAGGGGCGGGGTATAAATAATTTTTATTATTATTATTATTATTACTTGAAGACACACAACAACAACAAATAAAAATAACAACAAAAATACAAACTTGCTAGTTTTCTATGTATGAAACTTCCTATGATCTGTGACCTAATGCAGGTGGTATACAGCTGGGTTATTTGGGGCTCATGGTACAGCTTAGAGTGTCCAGAGAAGGGCAACTAAAATGATGAAAGGTCTGGAAACCATGCCTTATGAAGAGAGACTTAGGGAGCTAGGTATGTTTAGCCTGGAAAAAAGATGCTTAAGAGGCGATATGATAGCCCTGTTTAAGTATTTGAAGGGGTGTCACATTGAGGATGGAGCAGGCTTGTTTTCTGCTGCTCCAGAGACTGGAACACGGAGCAATGGATGCAAGCTCCGGGAACAGAGATTCCACCTCAACATTAGGAGGAACTTTTTGACAGTAAGAGCTGTTCGGCAGTGGAACACACTCCCTTGGAGCGTGGTGGGGTCTCCTTCCTTGGAGGTCTTTACACAGAGGCTGGATGGCCATCTGTCGGGGATGCTTTGATCGTGATTTCCTGCGTGGCAGGGGGTTGGACTGGATGGCCCTCGTGGTCTCTTCCAACTCTACAATTCTATGAAAAACTGTAACATGCCAGGTCCACTCACTTCTAGGTGGGTACTCAAAATTTGCTTGTTTGTCCAGACTTCTGGGTGTTTTTTTTTTTGTTTTTTTTTAAGAACCAGTCTCCTGCAATGTCCAATGAGGAAACAACTTCAAAGAGAGTGGAAAAGATAAAAAAAGAACTAAGGAAGATATAAGGACATTGTACCCCCCCCAAAAAAAAGACTACATGAAAATATTTGGCTTTCCCCCCCCCCACAAAAAAAAACTGAAGAGCAAGTTACTGACAATTGTGCTGATTTTATTGACAATAGGCTCCCACCAAAAAGACTACTTGGCTCTAGATGTATCTAAGGTTTCGTTGTGCAGTGACCTGTATGCATGACTTGAGTGAATCATGGGTCTTGTCTACATACATATACCTCAGCCTGCCACTGTTCTAGAACTCTGCAGTCCAAACAACCTCTGGGGCAGATATGGTGCTGGAATGGGGGGCAAGCCGGGATAGGACCCTTTACCACATTTTAAGAAAATACCTGGTTTAATCCCAGAATGCCACTCCTTGCTGCCTCTGCCCAGCTCCCTGGCTCTCCCAGAAGGCTGGTCACATGCAGGGAGCTTAGTCACATGTTGTGGGACCCTGCCTGGCTTCATGTTAGTGAGGAAATTGGTGGTGGTTTCAGCAACAGGCTGGTGTCGTGTGGACTCTGGCTTGTTTTCTGCAGGTAATGCATGGGGGTGGTGGGATAGGACAGCTCCAGAGGCAGAATACACCAGCAGGGAGATGGCGTATCCTGCCTGGTATAGATGACCCCATACAGGCCATGAAGAAGTATGGCTTTATGTGTTCAGGTGTGTGTAATATGGCTTATTCTGTTGTGAAGGTGTTTTGAATGACTCATTCTGATATTGTTGTGATTTTTACATGATGGGGGTGGGTGGGATTATTTTGTATTTTATTACTAGTTACTCTGAACATGGTTGTATAGAAACACAGAAGATACAATTTATTTAACAACAACATGTGGTTTTAATAATATGTGGAAGAACATTCACTCATGTGAGCTCTTGCCTGCAATGTGAAATGACTCAATTCGGTTCTATTTATTAAATACAACCTTAGGAATACAAACCTATCAGTGGCTCTTTACAAAAAATCAACAATTCCACATATTGTTGAAACCTCCAGATGAACACAAATCATCTATTTTGCTGTGTGCAATTCAACTTGTAATCTGAACTCATTAAAAACTCTAAACCTAATAAAATCAAGAGAATTTTCAGCAGACCATTCTCATTAATCTGTCTCTTATACCTGCAATCAACTTTGCACAGTGTAGAATTAATCCCGTGCAGCAGAAGAAACGGTTTGCAGTTATTTATGACACTGCATTTCTTAAGGAGAAAGTGATTTTATAATTGCTGAAAATTAGCTATGTCTTGCTTCTTGGCCACAAATATTCTCCAAAGTTGTAGGTTATGCATTACATCATTACCCACTTTCAGAGCAGACATTTAATTGGAGTTTCTGACAATCCATCTCCAGCTGTGCTCTCAAACCCTAATGATTTATGTCTTCTGATGAAATATATGTAATGACTTCTATGTGCCCTGTGAAAACATTAGCATTAAACTTTGTGGCTGCAGCTATTTGAATAGGCTTTTATCCTTTGCCAGTAACTACTAGATGCAGATTGATTTTAAAATGTGCTATACTTTATAAATTATTTCACTATTTTACCACATAGGAGATGCAGTGGTCAAAAAGCTAGAACCTACAAAGCATTGTGTATCACAACCATTCTAAACACACATGTCTCTCTCCTCTCTCTCTCTCTGGCTTTTCTTCGCAAACAAAGATTCAGGAATCTAGCGAAACACACATGTATCACTATAAGAAAAAAAAATCTCAGGATAAATTATCATTTATAAATTCTCTTCTAAATTCTCTGCTGTGTTGCTTACAATTACCATACTTTTATTAACTAATCAGCTCCCAGATTATGTTGAACATTTGAACTAGTTCAACATCAACTATTAGTTAGTTAAACCAGAACACATTATGTGTTTTATATTCTTTTAAAACTGGCAGAAACTATGTAGTCTTGAGATATTGCTAAAGACTGCAATTGCCACCATCCTAGCCAGCATAGTAAATGGGGAATGCTGAGAGTTGTAGTCTAATAACATCTGGAGGGCTGCACAATTCCCACCTTGCTCTAAAAATAAGCAATTGTGCTTTTAAAAAAATAGTTTTACAACATGGTTCTTACCATTTTGTTTAAATTAATATCTAAATTGAGCCCATATCAAGGACCAATAAAGTAGCAAGTTATTGTTGAAGATGTCAGGTGGACACTTTTCCTTAATGAGATAGCAAGCATAGAGTTCTGCTAAGCTTTACTGGTTTGCTTTAACTGAAATAAATGATTTTCTTTTGCTTTCTTATAACCAACCTTAAATAAGCATCTGATCTAAAAATTTGGCATGCCAATAGAGTTTCGGGTGAATAATTAGATTTCCTCAGTCATCAGAAGTTCAGTGAACATTTATAATATATGTTGCTTCTTATAATACTGACTTATGTATTTCAACCAAATAGAAACTACTCTCTTCATGGCATTTGCTCCTTTATCCAATTTACTGTTCTGCACATTATTTGGAGAATCTAACACTAATAGGGAGAAATGCAGTATTTTCTACATAGAATCTAGCTTCCAAAGATCTAATGAAATACAAGTAGAACATACTTATGGTGAAAACCCTTTTATTATTTCAAACACTTGAAGAATAGAAGTTTCTTTTAAAGTAGAGGGGTTTGGCATTCAAATAATATACTACTTTTTTTATCTAACTAATGTCAATTGTTTTTATCCCTACATGGGGTCTGGAGCTTTGAGCCACTTAAACTGCCTCATAAAAATAAACAAAAACACAAACAGAATGCTAGGCCATCTACACAGCAATTCTTGTTGTCTGCCTTCAAGTCATTCCCAACATATGGTAATCCTAAGGTAAACCTATCACAGAGGTTTCTTGGTAAGATTTGTTCAGAGGAGGTTTGTCATTACTTTACTATAAGACTAAGAGAGTGTGACTTGCCCAAGGCCACCCAGTGGGTTTCCAGAACTGAGCAAGGATTAAAACTCTGATCTCCCAGAGTCCTAGTCCAACACTCAAACCACTAAACCATGCTGGCTTGCTTGTTTTTGTTACAAAGGCCTAATACAAAGAGATATAAAACTGGGATGAATAAAAATGAATAAAAACTGTGCATACAAGAAAATATGCAAGAAAATATTGTGATATGAAAAATAGCAATAGCAAAAGCACTAATGTTCCACTGACACAACATAATTGGAAAACACTATACACAATAAACTAGTGTTTAAAAGGATAAGATAACTAAATGCAAAAAATGAAGGAGATAAAACTAAGGTCGTTTTATTATTGTTTTTAAATATGTTAATTGTGAGGAATAAATAATAAATGCACACATAACTCAATCTGTAATTAACATGTCTCATATTTCATGTATTGAGGATGATGTAAGTGGTATTTTTGTTAAGAGACGAATTATATGGAGTCTGACAATTACAGATTGGGGGGCATGGTTGCATTTGTTTTGCTGTGATTTACATTAACAGAAGATATATTTCTCCAAGTACAACTGTAAAACACTGGTTTTAACGGGCAGTTCTCAGTGACCCTAGGAACATTACACACTGGTCTTACCGGCAGCAGAATTTTTCAGCTGCATAGTAAGGATATACAGAAGTGTCCCTTATTCACTGGGGATATGTTGTAAGAACCCCCTGTGGATGCCTGAAACTGCAGATAGTACTGAACTCTATACCAATAATATTTTTGGACCGGGTTGACTGTGGGTAACTGAAACCACAGAAAGTGAAACCGTGTATAAGAGGGGATTACTGTACTGTACTATTAAGGTCCACTATATGCGGAACACTGACATTGATTTTAAAATGTAACAAATTAGTACAGTTGCCCCTCCACACTCACAGCTTTAACATTCACAGTTTTGATTATTTGCGGTTTTAGGGAGCCCCCCTCGCCCTCCCCAAAGTGGCAACAGGGCTGTACAAGCCCCCTTACTGCTACTGGGAGGGCGGGAGGGAGGAGAGAAGCAGCAACGGGGTTTTACAAGCACCCTTGCTGCTTCTGGGATGGCCAGTGGGTTGTGGGAGGACGGTGCCATGACCTATTTTTATTCGCATTTTTCTACATTCGTGGTGGTCTTGCAGCCCTAACCCCCGCGAATGTGGAGGGACAACTGTAGTTTCCCCCGTGCACAGGTTTTCCAGTCAAAGCCAGACTAATGGGGCACCCTTCTGTCAGAATTTTATCTACAGAAAGTAAGCAATATCTAACCTGAGATTAAGGCACAATTTATAACTTTACATATCTGATATATAAAATATCTTGATTTTTCTAGTTCTGTGCCGCATGTTTTTTGGTAAGGAGAAATTATCTGTACATTCTAGTTTGGTGTGTGTGTATAAGTTACTTGTTTATGGTTCTTGGTTTAATCCCGCCCCACCCCCATCACATTGCGCCAATGTAGGAATACTAATGGTTTTGCCACCACAGTTAACATTGCTTTTATTTTCTAGCATATTTTCTTGATGTGGTTTTCTGGAGACATTCAAACATAGCAGTCTTGCTGGAAATTAACACTATACAATACATACTGTTTCTCATTAATAGGGGCAGGCTCAAGTACAAAATTTTACCTTCCTCTGATATATTTGGAGCTTGCTTCAATACAGGTTGAACACCCCATCTAAAATGTTTGGGACCAGAAGTGTTTCATATTTTGGATTTTTGCAATTTTTGAAATGTTTACATATACACAATGAGATATCTTGGAGATGGGACACAAATTTAAATACAAAATTCATTTTTCTTTCATATACACCTTATACACATAGCTTGAAGGTAATTTTATATACTATGTTTTTAATAATTTTGTGCATGAAACAAAGTTTATGTACACTGAATCATCAGAAAACAAAGCACTGTCTCAGCCACCCATGTGGACGATTTTGGATTTCCAGATAAGGGATACTGTGCTTCTTTCCATGTGCTCATATGAGTTATGCCACTGCTGCTGTAGAAGTGGCACTAATTTGAAAGCCTGCCCTACCTGTGGAGTCTTTTGTTGACTTTGTTTAAAACAATTTTATCCTGTCTTTCCTCAGAAGACTTAAAAGGACTAAGCTTTAAAATAATCAAATTTCCATATTAGTGAAAAAAGGTGACATATTATGCATGAAGGCAACTACCGGTAGCTATCTTGAAGCTTGGATCCCAAATTGCTTCTCAGTTCATGAAATTAGAAGAATAACTACCAGCACCTCACTCCATCAGCAGCTATATCCCTCTTTTTCAAGGAACTACTGTTGAAAGACAAGGCCACAGGGCACTTGTCCACATTGCCCAACTCTGAACCAGGCATTTGGCCCAGCCCATTCTGTAGAAAATAGCATTTATTGCTTTGTACTACAGTTGCTACTCTGTTAACCTCTGTCTTGCTCTCAGAGAGGAGCATAAGATGTGGATGAGCATGTGATGGGGCAGTACTTTTCCGCCTGCTTCAGGTGGCATGACAGCTCAGGCCATTGTTGTAAACTCTCAACGTTTGTTACAACTGGATTTTTCACTTCTCAACTCCATCCAAACTATACAGTGGTCAAAGTAGTAACTTTTGCATGCATATTTTTATTGTCTCCAAAAGACAACACAATTGCCATTTGTGAGATCTATAAAGACAACCCAAAGATTGAAAACAGCAAAATATA
This sequence comes from Gambelia wislizenii, assembly GCA_030847615.1. Classification (NCBI taxonomy): domain Eukaryota; kingdom Metazoa; phylum Chordata; class Lepidosauria; order Squamata; family Crotaphytidae; genus Gambelia; species Gambelia wislizenii. Next base: position 86,296,057 of record JAUMIR010000004.1, on the reverse strand, counting down.
AAATATGCATTTACACATAATTTCTTTACAGAGGTGAGATAAGACCTTTATAGTCAAACTGGGGATGTTTTAAGACACAAATTACTACATTTCAAAGAATCTGCAGAAGGCTTTCTATTTCTTATAAATCCCCAAAGTATCATCTTTATGAATACAAGCAAAACATGTACCTTCGCAGCTGTTTTATTTGCTCTAAATTCTCTTTTTAGACACTTTCAAGACAAAATCAATGTTACAGCTAATATGCTTTACAGAAAAGCAGATTTTCTTTTATAACTGGTAACAATAACTTTTATTAACTTTGGAAATAAAATTAATAAGGATTCCCAAAATTGATTTTGATAATTCAAAGCCATACACTAAAATATCATTCTGCTACTAGAAGGCTTCAGAGACAATTTCCTCCCTGTTGAACAGAAGAGCGGAGGCTCCATAAATTATTAGACCAAAAGGGAAGACCTATGAATTGTAAAGAGGTACTTTTCCTTTGAAGCATCTGCCAATGCAATGCAGCTATTTCCCTCTTTATGGCACACTGGGACATATCCAGGGAGCTTCTTTTTAAGTTTTTAGCTCCATGATCTGAGACTCTGTTCATATAAATATAAGCAAATAGCACAATATAGTTCTCTCAAAACTATTCAGGAGGACATGCCTTATTTTTGTATAGCTCATATATATTTTAAGGACGGATTTTTCCTATTGTGATGTGCAAAAGATATTGCAGTGTTGAGCATTCCTATTCAGTGCCATCCTCCAGGATAGTTTATTCTTTCACTAATTCATTTAGTAAATACAGGTTGCCCATCTATCCACGCAGCATACATTCCCCGACTTACTGTGAATACTTGAAACCACAGATAATAGTGAACCCCATAGAATCGTACTGGAGGACCTAGGAAATGCCTTGAAAGGCTGCCTCTCTAGGCATCTCCAGTGCAACTTTCGAGGGGAAGTTACCATAGAGTTGCACTGGAAAGGCCTAGAGAGGAAGCCTCTCTAGTCACACTGGAGGACTTAGAAAATGCCTAGAGACCATTTTTGGGACAGCAGATAATTGAAACAGCAGGTACTGTTCCTGCGCATGCAACGGGGGGAGGAGGGTGATCAGTATATCAAATTTATATATGATACTCCCTTCTGTTCTCCATCAAAGTTTCCTCTAAAGTCAATCCCTACTTTGGAGCCACTCAACACTGATTCTTCATTGATCTGTTTTAGGGTACTTCTCTACTTTTTGTATGTTTTCAAATCTGAAGCTCCCCAAACCTACTGCTATCTCCCTCTGGTATGGAGGTGATGCCATTTCACCTATATAAGCAACAGCATTATGCCTGAATGCCTGAAATACAGGAAATCACAGCATTTTCTTCACACTGGGCACTCATATTAACAAGGGGGTGTCCTGTGTTTTTTGTCCCTTACCTTTGCATCTAACAATACAAGTAACTGTTTTCTGTGGCAGAAACAGGTAGCACAGAATGAAAATGTCCCTCCTGTGATTACAAATTTTCTTTATCTGTTTTTGATCTGTGATGCCATAAATAAATATTATGGGTGTCATAATAATTAACAGGAGTAAGATGGCAAATCATGTGCAGAGCTTCTTGCTTGTACCATGATGTTACAATATACAGTAGATTTCAAAATAATTAGCTACAGTGGGCCCTTTGTTTCTGCTGGGGTTTGGTTCCAGGACCCTCTGTGGATACCAAAATCTGTGGATGTTCAAGTCCCGTTATATACAATGGCATAGTAAAATGCTGTCCCATATATAAAATGGCAAAATCAAGGTTTGCTTCTTGGAATTTATCTTTGGGGGGAATATTTTCAAACCGTGGATGGTGGAATCTGTGGATACTAAATCTGTGGATACAGAGGGCTGACTGTACTTCTTCAGTTTGCATTTCACACTCTATGAGAACCATTTGTGGGACTTCCAGACAACAGCTATGTCCTACTGATGCTCCTTCACTTGTCTCTGTAAGAGGAGAAGCTTTGGTGGTGATTATGATTGGCACGGCGATAGTTCCAGCCAGTGAATATCTCCCCGGATAAAAGGAAGATCAGAAGATCACCCACAAGGGCTCAGAAATCCGGTTACCTGTGCAGCGACCGTGGAAGTGGTCAGGCATGATTGGCGTGGGGGGAGAGCTGCAGATTACCACCATGCTCATGCTGCCAAAAGCAAGTCTGCAAGAACAAAAAGTCTGCCACTTTGCTTACTTTAATCAACTTTTCATCTAACATTGGGGATGTATGGATTATAATTAAAGGGATCTTCAATTCTGCAGTGACATCATTACCTAGGTGAGTGGCCTCCTTTCTGGATTAAGAAGACAGACTGTAAGAATTGTTTTAGATTGTATTGCATATGCAGAAAGCTTGACCGAATGGTGAAGTAATTAGTTAAAATGAATGAAGGATACAGTAATATGAAAATTGGAAGTTTGAAACTTTTTTCTTTTTTTTCTTTTTTTTTTTTGATGCTAGATCATTCTTAAAAGTGTGAGAATTCTCATCAGAAAGGACATGTTTTGATGAAGGGATACATTGTAGGTGCTAGTACAACAAAACAACAGATAAGCTGGCAGCTTGTCACTACTACCATATTGATAGAAATATAAGCAAATCTAACTTCTTGACTACACATAGTTTGCTGGATAGTAAAGATGACAATGTTTAAAGAAAATGAGAGTCATTTGAAAGAAGATTTAGAAACCCTAGATGACCAAGAAATCTGGGAAGAAATCTATAAAGAGGTGAAACTGCTGAGAGAGAACTTAAAGCAGATGTTGATAAAAAGAAAATGGAGGGGAATTTTTTGAAGAAACTGAGGTTTATATGGTTGGAGAGTCTAGTCATAACGATGAGGAAAATGTGGAAGTTCAAGCTGGAACAAACGTTATTGAGATGGACTTTGATAGCTTTATTCTTTCAGAGAAAGAAGCAGAATTACGTAGGAAGCTGGAAATGGATCTGGAGGAACCTGCTGAGAACAAGGGATTTAATATTAGAAAGAAGAAGGTGGTTTTGAAGGACTCTGTCAAGACCAAAGTTTTCATGTCAGAGAAGAGATGGTGCTCTCAAAGCTTAGAGCAACTGTGAAAGAAGAGACAAGGGGAAAAGGGGGACATTCTGCCCAGATAGCTGAAGCAGATGTGGAAGTAAATAGAATGCCCAAGATCAAGATGAACAATGTTTATGAGATAATGTACTCATCTCAAGGGGTTTTCTTTGCTTGGTTGAGGTATGGCCAACTTTAAAATGGTTGAAATTTGGTTTAAAATTCCATGTTAAAGATAAAGATAAAGGATTACTTTTATTTGGCTTTATATGGTTTAGCATGTATGCTATTTTGTTACCTGATGTGGGGTGCCTATTTTATCAAAAAGAAAAGAAAAGAAAAATACATAAGGATGCTTCGGGGTCATATTAAATCTAAAGAGAAGGTTTGATAAATGTGATACATTAGATATAACACACACACACACACACACACGAAGGGCAATTAGTGGTTTTCATATATTAATTTTGAAGTTGGAAGAGAAGGAGGTATTGCCAAAAAAAAAAAAATGCTGGGAAGGTTGCCTTACTATAAAGAGAAAGGAATGTATTATTTGACTTTTTTTAAAATAAAAGAATGCTTGTTAAAAGAGATTGATTTAGTGAGGTAGGATAATCCTTTTTTTAACTAGGTGAAATTATCAAGATTAATAATGTTATTTGATAAAATTACTAACCCTTTATTGGCTTTTTGCAGAAAATAAGTATATGCTTTGGTAACTTTTTAATTTGTTTATTAATAGAAAGATTTTATAGAGAGAGGGATAGTTGTTGTATGCATGAAAGAGGTATACTGTAAACTGATATGTTTTAATAACTACTGAAAAGAAGACGGGAAGTCACTTTTATCTATCTGTATCTTTTCTTTTCAACTTTTAGTTTTCTCTTGCATGTTCTAGGTTTTTTTTTTTCTTTTCTATTTTTCCTCCTCCTCCTCCTTCTTCCCAGGTCTTAGTATTGTTCTATTTTATGTATTACGAAAAATATAAATAAAATGTTTTTGAAAGTGAACCACTTGCCAGATTGTTCTTTTATGCTACAGGCCTAGATCAAGCAGAAGGAATGGAGTGGATGGAACAGATTATCTTGTAGTGATAAGAGAACTTCAGCTATCAATTGCCTCTTGCCATGGGCTGAAAGCTCTGAGGGTTCTCCTTCAAAGAGGTTAGGATTCAAAGGAAACAGTGATACAGGAATGCCTCCCCCCAAGTAAGGTTCCACTGTGTTTAAAGTGTTATGACTAACAATTTAGTTGAAACTAAGATGAGCACATACACTGTATGTGTGTATGTGCCTTCAAGTCGACTGTCAGTTTATGGTGACCCCATGAATTTCATAGGGTTTTTTTAGGCAAGGAATGCTCAGGGTGGTGGTTTTGCCAGTTCTTTCCTCTGAAATATAGCCTACAGCATCTGGTATTCGCTGATGGTCTGCCATTCAAGTACTAACCAGGGCTCACCCTGCTTTGATTCCAAGATCTGGTGCCTTTAGGGTATTTAGTCTGAGCACCTACATTGCTCCCCATTTAACCAAACAATTTAAAGTCTGGATTTTGAACCTACTCTCTGAGAATTCAAGCACAAAAAATGTTCAAATTAATTTTAAGTATACAGTTGCCCCTCCACATTCGCAGCTTTAACATTCGCGGTTTTGATTATTCGCGGTTTTTGGGAGCCCCCCCCTCCCAAAAGTGGCAACGGGGCTTTAGAAGCCCCATCGCCGCTTTTGGGAGGACGGGTGGGGGTGGAGAGGAGCAGCAACGGGGGCTTCAGAAGCCCCCATCACCACTTCTGGGGGGGCAGGGGGGTGGAGAGGAGCAGCGACGGGGGCCTCAGAAGCCCCTGTGACTGCTTCTGGGAGGGCAGGGTGGTGGAGAGGAGCAGCGACGGGGGCCTTAGAAGCCCCCGTGGCTGCATCTGGGAGGGTGGGGGAGTGGAGAGGAGCAGCGACGGGGGCCTCAGAACCCCCGTGGCTGCTTCTGGGAGGGCGGGGTGCTGGAGAGGAGCAGCAACAGGGGCCTTAGAAGCCCCCGCGGCTGCGTCTGGGAGGGCGGGGGTGGAGAGGAGCAGCGACGGGGGCTTCAGAAGCACCCATGGCTGCTTCTGGGAGAGCGGGTGTGGGGTGGGGAGGAGCAGCGACGGGGGCCTCAGAAGCCCCCCATGGCTGCTTCTGGGAGGGCAGGGGGGGTTCCAGGGGTGTGTGGCATGACCTATTTTTATTTGTGTTTTTTTCACATTAGCGGGGGTCTTGCAGCCCTAACCCCCGCGAATGTGGAGGGACAACTATATATATTTAGAACAGTAAAGACCAGAAAATACAGTTGATAGTTTAAAGATTTAACACTCATACCAAAAGAGAGAACACCTAGAAGAATATAATCAAAGTAAAATTCAAAGTAATTGAAGTTTTGATGCTAAGTGGATGGTCTGAATGCTTCTGTATTATCATCTTATTCTGAGAATATATGTCATGGCCTTAGTTTCTGGAGTGATTTGGCTGGTTAATTCTGATAATGAATAAAATTCTGGCATGCAAAATAGTTAAGTAACCTCAAATAGTCAAGTAACCCAGCATCCAATTTTATAAAGGGACAAGTGGTGTTCAGCCATCTAAGAATGAGCAATTACCAAGTAAACTGGCAGATGTTTATGTGTTTGGGAACTAGCTGTGGGTCACCAGCAGTTTAGATTCATTATGTTTATTACAACTTTTGCTCGGAGAATGGAGAGGGTGTAACAGTTTGAAAATCCTCATCAATATCTACAAAAACATTCTCCATTTGGAAGGGAAAACAGAAGTAGTCAATAGAGGGTATTGGAAACATATACAACTCTCAGGCATGGCCAGACACATACTTTTTATCAAATCCTGTACACATGAGACTACTCCAAACCATGCTGGAGAAGTGATTCAACAACCTATAGACTTGAATCCCACTGATAGTCCTACTTGAGTAGACCCACTGAATCAGTGAAATTTACCTACATGTTGACTCACCATACAACAAATGATTCCCTGGATTAACCAATCATATTCAAGCCACTATCTATAATGAAGGAATCAACCAATAAGAGTTATTTTAATTTTCACCAACATCTATAATGACTGAGATGGGTATACTATAAAGATGTCTGGGTGGTCTCTTAGTGGGCATAGTTGGATGAGGTTCAGTGGTCCGAGGCTTAACACAGGCAGGGCTATTGGCAGGATATAGTGGGGCCGATCTGTGCCAAGCAGCCCTGGCTCAAATTGTTAGGAGCTGTATATGTGCTAAAGACAAAGAGGCAATGGCACAGCCTGCCAACATTTCCTGATGGAATGGTTGAAGAGTTTTATACACAGACATTTTAAAAAGGAAGCCAAAAGTACTAGCAGTGCGGTGATCAATCCAAGCTACCCCAACCAGATTCGTCTTTTGCAACAGAATACGAGATGGATTTTGGTCTCACCTAACTTCATTCCTCTTAAACATTTTAGATTATCTTACCGCTGAGGTTTCAACATGTTATTTGTCAGACTGTACAAGCACAAAAGAAATAGCCTTGTCAGTTATGATGTAATAAAGTTGACAGAAGCCTCTGTTGTTCTGCAGTGAAGATCTTTGCATGGAAATGCTGGAAGCAGAGCAGAACTTGCCCAGCATAGGAAACTTCCACTATATATCCTTACAAATCTGCCAGGGAAAGAGAATGCTGGGTCACAAAGTAAGTGACCTGAAAACTCAGCATTATGCAAAATATGAACTACATGTATTCAGAAGTCACCCAAATTATTTGAAGTTTCACACCATAGTGATCCCACTAGGGTGAAATTACCTTGCTTAAATTATGCAGGCAGCTTACAATATTGCAGTGCATTTTAGATGCTATACAAAATTAATTAAGATACTTTAATGTAATATACAACACAGACTTGCGCAATAAGTGCTGCAGGCTTGGTTTGGTTAGGTTGAAGGGGAACAAAGGTCAATACTACTGTGCTAAACATACCTACAGACTTAAGAGATAGGCAGAAATAAGGTAATCGGGATAATAAAACCAAGGTTTTAATATCCTCCCCACCCAGCACTGAATGAAAATAACAGACCTTTAATTCAGTAGGATACTGCAACATGTCAAACTCAGCTTTCCAATTCCAAACTATCTGAATCTACTTTAGCAGATTTTTACAACACACCCATTTTAATAACTGCAGCTAACCTAACCTCAGCCTTACACCAAAATGCTGTTTCCAAAAAGAGTTAATGTTTTACCAACTTCACTGTGCAACAACAAAAAGTTGACCCCAAAAGCAACATCCTAATCCAGTGTGTAAACTCTATGGCTGTTTATAGCAGCAGTGTTGTACATCTGACAGGTTTATTTGTGTAACAGTTTATGTTTTCATTATGTTCTGTCATCTGTTACATGGAATTTGTATTTAAGAGGATCTATCTAAGGTGTTTACTACAAATTCCAAAGAGCTGAACTATAAAAAAAATGTGCTGCCTGGGAACAGTCCAGAGTTATTCCTTCTACTTGCAGCAATAGGTGAAACATTAACCACCTGCTGAAACACAGATACTCCAATAAAAAGTTGTTATATTAGTATTAGTCTGGATTAACTGAAAAGGAAGAAAGAACAGAGTACAAAGCTATTTTATACTTTCTGGCTAAAATACAGTACAGCAACAGTTTTATAAAACACACTGTTCTGGTACCATTGTTCATTCTGTTCCTTTAACATCACTGAGTGACTATACTAAAAAACATAAACAGCACTTTGCCTCAAAGAAGAGAAGGGTCACATTTCTCATAGTTCATTGCTGAACATATGCCACGCAGGTATAAAGGTCATAGTCTCTAAAAGATTCCAACTATCTTTGGTATCTCAAGTAACAAGACTAGGAAAAAATCTCAGTCCCTGAAGAACTATTACTAGTCAGAGCAGATGGCCAAACAGACCACTGGCCTATTTCTGTAGGATGGGCTGTGTGTGCGTGTACATGCACACATGTCTCTGTGTGCATGCATGACATATCTAATTTGAAGGGCTGTATAAATCTATAGCAATACCTGATATACAAAACATCTCAAGTTCAATCTTAGGCATCTTAAAGTGTGTTGGGAAACACTCCTGTCTGAAAGCCCAGAGAGCATTTGCCAATCAGTGTACAGTCTAGTGTACACAGAGCAGACCCATCAGACCTATATTGCTAATGGCAAGCAGGGGGTGGAATATGTTTTGGGGAAAGGCTATGGCTAAGCATTAGACCTTACTCTTTTCATGCAAAATGGGCAGGTCGTGTTCCCAATCATCTCCAAGTAGCCTTGGGAAAGACTTGTGACTGAGATGTTGGACATGCACTGCCAGTCAGTGTGGCCAATCATAAATCTGGACTGAATACCCTCCTTATCCATTTTGTAAGACCATTCCCTAAGCCATTCATGGCTTAGGTTCAGGCTATCTGACAAACCATCTCTCCCTGTATGAGCCTACCCAGGCCCTGAGATGCTGAAAAGAGGCCCTTCTCTCAATTCCACCACCTTCACCGACACCTGTATAGAACACAAGATATGGGCTTTTTGGCAGCTGCCTCTATGCTCTGGAATCCTCAGATGCTGAGGAAATAAGACTATGGTAAGTCTACAAAACCTTATGCTACAATTTTGTCTCTGTGTTAGTCTCAAAGGTGCTACAAGCTTTGCTTATTGTTAATTTAAGTTCATTTTTTACTCTCAAAGGATACTGCAAACAATTGTAACCAATACAAAAGAATAAAATACCACATTGCCAATCATCTCAGGCACAAAATATCAATCCAGATAAAGTAGTCTTGAGAGACTTTCCGGAGTTATTTGGGAATAAATGTTTTCCATTTTAGTTAATGAAGCCAGTATTCAGCTACATCAAGTGAAGGCTTCCAGTCATTCTCCCAATACCAGCATGGAATTATTTCCACAACAGAAGTTTTTAAAGACAGTCCTTTAAAAATTCCCAAAGAGTAGAAATGTCTTTACTGCTACTGAAAAGATAATAACCAATAGACACCACCACTGAAAAGGTCCTTCACTTTGCCTCATTGGGCAAGAGCACATCAAGAAGGGTTTTAGACAATCACTTTTGCTTCGAAATGGATAGATAGGGGAACTGACTTTCCTTTAGGTAACTGGGCCCCAAGACATGAACAGCTTTAAAGAGTCCAACCAGAATTTTTAATTGAGCCCAGAAATGGATGGGAAAGAACTGCAGATGACAGATTCCTGGCATACTAGGGTAGTATCATCCTAATGCAAGCTTTGTAGTACTAATGGCTGGTTGCAAAAGGCTGGAAAAATCAATACCACTAGAGATCTCATCATCTAAGGCAGAGGTGAGCAAAGTGCAGCCCATGGCTGCTTGTAGCCCCCAAGCACCCCTGTCCCTCAAACTACATTTTTTTTGTAATTAAAAAAATTATATAAGAAGGCCCCTTGTATCCTCAAGTTGCTGAGGGACATTTGCAACATTTTGAGCCCCTGGACAATCTTAAACCTGGGAGGACTCCTGCCCAACTTGAAGTAACTTGTTCCTGGTTCAAATATAAAGGCCTCCCCTAGGCTTAAGGCAGCGGGGAGGGGAGAAAATAGATTATGATATTTTCCTTCCCACAGCTCCTAGAGCATAGGAGGAACCCTTTTCAGTGAAATAAATAAATAGGTTAAGCCAGGGTACCACCTCAATCTGCAGGAGTAGAGCAGATTCACACATATTCTCTGAGCAGATAATGTAACACCTGACACATGGAACAGTTGTCAGGAGAGGCATAATTGGCTATAGTCTTTATGATGTTCTGCTTGGTATTTATGGTAAAAAAAATATATGTTAATTTAGTTCCAGAATTTCTGTGGGGAAAAACTCTAGCCACAGAACACTCCTGCTGGGTGAATGGCAGGAAGAGGGAATTTCTGCCCATTCTTCCTTTCCCCTACAGCTCTCTGTGGCCCCTAAAAACAAGAGAAAGGTTGGGACATACTCTGTAATAGCATTAGAGGTAGTGTGGAGGGCCTTGCAGGGGGAAGCAGAAATCAGAAAAAATTGTCTTTCCTCACTTCCTTTTGCAAGAGCCTCTGCTGTGTCTCAGTTCCATACGTTCAAGAACCCTATCCATGAGACACAGATGCATTCTGTGTCCAACTCATTTTATGAGCACTTTTTAATCGTACAGAAAGACCTTAATAACATTTTTAAAATATGATCATTCATCCCTTGCATTTCTTCAGTTAATGTGCTGATGATTCAAACCTCTAGAGTTACTGAAAAGCCCCAAGTAGATATAAGAACAAGCTAAAGGGATTTTTTTTTTTAATTGAGGCAGTGGGGCAAAATTGCTAGTCCTAAACATACTGATTTAATTAATCAATTTTACTTTAATTAGTGAAACTGACAACATATATATCCAGTATGAATTTTCACAATAAAATAGTTTTCTAAAATCTGACATAAGCTGTTGTTACTGTACTTAAATTAAGTTGAACTATTTACAACAGCACACTTATGAAGGACACAAATCAAGTTTTGGACAATTTCACAGGCAGAAGCTCATTTTCCACAAAACATAACATCTTCTCTTCAAGGCTAAATTTACATAGTCATTTGTTATCAAATAATGGCTCTCAACTGAAAACTGTTTGTGATTGCTTGTTTTTCAAGATTAATGTTTTTAAAAGTTGGCCAAAACTTTATTTCTGTGATTTTAAAGAACCATTTGAGAATGATGTATAAAAGTGACAGACTTTAAGTTATCAAGAAATTGTATGGTACCTACTAAACATATACTGTATGGTACAAACTTACACCCACCTGTCTGCAGCAAACTTCCTCACAGCTCCTTTGCAAGCAAAAGCTGTAGGACCTTTTCACACTTATCAGACCCATTCAGGTGGTACCCTACAAAACACAAAAGATAATCAACTTAGTATATACACTGAAAAGCCTCCATAAAATAACCATATATATACTGCCAGTCCACAGGAGAACATTATATATGTTCCCAGTGTACATCTACAGAATGCCTGCCATATAAACTCTAATCAGATTGCACTTTTTATGGCTAAAAGATGCCACACTCTTTCTCAGAGGCCTTCAGAAAGCTATAATTATAGGTGAGGAGAGAATAAGTGAAGCACAAAATGGAAACTAGACCTAATTAATTTGTACCCATGAGGGTTTCATTTGAGCAAGTACTGTAAAACTAAAAGCAGTTGTGTGGCAATGGATTTTATTTTTGGCACTCACAGGTTTGCCTAGCATATTGAACCATGATTAATATTTTGCAATAGAAACAACCTCATAGTTCCTAGCTTGGAGGAATTAAGGTTGGCTACGCACTCAATCTACAATAGTTCACCTTTTGTTCTTTCCTATAATACTGACTGGAATCTCAACACTGTTCATATCTATGTTGCTCACACCCACGCAATAGATAAACCAGCTATGCTAGTGATAGCTATGGTTGAAAGAAGAGCCAGTTGCATTTCCCTATCAAGTCCCAATACTAGCTCATACTTCTGTAATAATTCAGTTAAATGTGAAGTTGAAGGCTTTCACGACTGGCATCCATAGATTTTCCTTGGTTTTTTTCCAGGCTGTGAGGCCTTGTTCTGAAATAGTTTCTTTCTGACGTTTCGCCTGCGTCTGCGGCTGGCATCTTCAGAGAATGGTTGGGTAGGAGTGTGTGTGGAGTTTATATGCTGTGAACCCCTATTGGGGAGTATATGTAAATTTGTGTAATTAAATGGTTAGTTTCTGGGTATAGAAACGCAAGGCTGATTAGTGTCTGTTTGGCTAATGGTTGGTTGCTGGGCCATTATCTGCTGGAAATCCCCTGTCACTGGGTAGAATTCCTTTGTAAGTGTTGAGTTTTGATTTTATTGTTTTTCAATCCACAGAGAAGCTATTGAAATCTACAAACACCCAGACAACTTCAACAAGAAAGAAGAAACCCTAAAAGTAAACAAAATCTGGCTGCCAGTCCTGAAAAACAATAGAATCAAAACTCAGCACTTACAAAGGAATTCCACCAAGGGACAGGGGGATTCCCAGCAGATAATGGGCCATCAACCAACCATTAGCCAAACAGTCACTAATCACCCTTGCATTTCTATACCCAGAAACTAACCATTCAATTACACAAATTTACATATACTCCCCAACAGGGGTTCACAGCATATAAACTCCAAACACACACCTACACAACCATTCTCTGAGGATGCCAGCCACAGATGCAGGCGAAACATCAGAAAGAAACTATTCCAGAACATAGCCTCACAGCCCAGAAAAAAACCAAGGAAAATCTAATTCAGTTAAACTTTCTTGAAACAGGAGGCTGAAGCCCGGTCAGTCTTTTTATTGTGCCTCACTGATAATGCTATGTTGCCTTCTACATTCAAAATATGCAAGAAATGCAGAGTATTAACATATTATGCAGCTCTGGTATGGAAATTGCAAATGACACTCCTGTACTAACTCTACAATCCTAAAAACCCAACTCCTAAACCAATTACTTGATAACATTACTCATTTGTTCAATTTTAAAGCCTCGAATTGCAAAATGCTTCCTTGAGAAGCCCTTGTATGATTAAACCACGCCTTCATGAGTAGCACGTTAATTCAAACTCATTACATAGATTTGTAATCGCTAAACTGTATCAACAGGAACTCAAGTCAACCTCACCATTTCTTATATTTATTGTCACTGTAGAAAATCAGATGAAGAATGAACATTAAGAATTCCTGACCGTCTTTTCAATAGCTATTCATTCTGAGACATACATTGAAAGTCCAAAGGTCTTATATTTTCAGGGGCTCATCTAATTAAAGCACACATTTTTGATGGTGTGAGGGAAACATTTAAGAAAGGTCAACAGTTCCTTCATACAAATTTTTGCCTAGTACAACACAATTTCAACCTCCAACTGAAATCTGCAAGTGACTGTGTACTTTTAAGTGACATTTGAGAATCATTTGGCGGCTGAAGGTAAAATGATGGGTTTTGAGCTTGAGGCAAGTGTTATCTATTGCAGGGCAATACTCCCTTAGATAAAAATAGTGAAAATTCATTGTTTAACTGTTTCCAGGTTTTACAAACAGTCATGTTCTGGTAGCTGTTACAATGCATGCAGATTACATGTAATAATCATACAGATTATCAAATCAACCAGAAATGTAGCATGTTAGTATTTAGTATATAAAAAGTTGTTTGTCCAGTCACTGGAGATCTCACTTTCAGAAATGGATTCCAGCACTTGATGCTTTTGGGGCAGGAGGGAGCATTGTAACATTCTCAAAATTCTCACTATGGTACGATAGGACCCTCTTCAAGCTTTCCCTGCAGTTCCAAACCATTGGGCTCCTATCGCTCACCTTGCCCTTTAAGCTTTTACCCTGGACCTGACACTCAGGCCTCAAGGTGATCCCTATTATGGACAAGTGGCTGTGTTGATTAGTGGGTCCACCATGGTAAGAGTGACAAATCTGCTTATCAACTCTTACCTGATTCAGTCAGACTCGGTTGTAGAAAATAAATGAGTAAAGATGTATTATATAACAAAATGAGTTCAACAAGAAATTCCTGAACTCTTCTTTCATCCAAAGCTCCCAAAACACTATCCAGATCTTAACCTTGTCTCTGACTGCCCTAACTTTATCATATCTTTTCTATTATCTGACTCCTGTCTTCACCTTTAGCAGAAAAGCCTCTAGTTTGTATCCTTTCCACGCCCTCCATAGGTCTCCTTTTCACAGCATTCTCTGAGCTGTGATCTAACCAGGCTTGCCCAGATTTTCTCTTCATCCACAGGTTATGGTCCTGGTTTATTCAGCTAAACCATAGTTAAAACTTCTCTAATTGCAGTTTCTAGATCAGATAAACAACAAACCATAATAAGTTTTAAAAACTGAAACAAATGTTTCTCATACCCTTCTAACAGCTACATTAGAGGAGGAGGGGGGTAGTAATTATAAGTTTCCTACAATATTAGAGAGAAGCCCTTTTAATTGGATGTAGCACAGGGGAGGAATTGGTGGTTTTCATATGGTGAAGACAAAGGGAATTGGATATCATCTGTGTATTAGCTTCAGGGAAGGGTCATCTACTGCAGTAGAAATAGAACTAAATAGTTGTTTGGTCCATATGGCTATCCGTCAATGATATAATCCGATCAAATCAAAATAATTCTAGTTAAAGAGAGTTGCAGAAACTCCCAACTGAAAGGGAAGAGGATAGGAGAAGGATACAATGAATCCTGTGACCTGTGACCTGTGACCTGTTCCCAATTACGTAATCCTGGTTCGAATTCTCTAACCCCACCCCCACCCCAGTTATAACTTCTCTTTTTAAGTTATAAATTCATAAAATGTAGTCTTTAAAATCTTTTTATTTAATATGAGTAAATGCAAATTTCCTGGGGTGCAACTACAGGCTAAAAAGCAATTAGCTAAGATGGTATTTTAGCTAAACATGCAGTTTTGCATTTCCATTCTGTTATACTATTTGACTTGTTTATTGAATATAAAATAGCTTCACAGGGTACAAGGTGAAGAGTACAAAATTAACACAAATTATTCCACATGTATATCTGCAAAGCTAAGAAAGTAAGTACATGGTCCTAAAACTAAAAGCAATCGAGTTCAAGAAGCACTATTCTCTCCTTGAAAAAAAGCAATTTCCCCACCCTAGCTATTTTACCCAAAGCTACAGACAACATGAAAGTTCTGCATGCTTTAATTTACTGGTTATTACCAGCTATAGCCACTATTTAATTACACCCTAGGTCAGACAACTTTCCATTTGAAATAAGAGTGCAGACTGTGAGCTCTAGAGAGAATGTATTTGCTTCCCACCGTTCAAGACATCTATTCCTAATTGACAGCTCTAGCAATAAGTAACATAGCATGAGAATCCCTAGCAAAAACGTTAAGATGTGAAGCTAACCAGCAGCTGGAAATCAATAACAACTTCATAATTTGACAAAGGAGATTAAATGATGCTGTGCAAATTACTATCAGCATTCCTCTAACAAATTCAATGAGGTGATAAAGGCAGGATATTATGCTGACAGATGCGGAATGCTTTACATTAAAATATTGGCACACCAAATATGGCCTTCAATTTTTGTTATAATAGTGTATTTTAATAGATGAGTAAAAATTCATTTCTCAAGAGCTGTTTTTTTTAAGAAAGAAGAATAAGGAAAGATAAATGGTTACTAACAAAAGAAAGCCAGAATCATATATCATGGTGAATATAAATATTAAGTATGTATTAAGGGCCTGTCTACACTGCAGAAATACAGCAGTTTGATACCACTTTCTCCACCATAGTTCTATCCTATGGAATCCTGGTGTTTGTAGTTTTGTGAGGTATTTAGCCTTTCCGATCAGAGAACTCTGATGCCTCACCAAACTACAAATACCAGAATTCCAGAGGACAGAACAATGGTGGATAAAGTGGTGTCAAACTGATGTATTTCTGCAGTATATACAGGTCCTTAGCTATGCCCCTTTATTTTTAGTTCCAATAAACCTGTTGGTTCTCTCTCTCTCTCTGGCTTTTCTTCGCAAACGAAGATTCAGGAAGGACTCATCCCGCGCTTTCTGCAAGCGCGCTGATGACTAAAAAGGCCAATCCGAGATTAACAAGTCCGGTTGCAAAAAGCATAGCAGAAAGTCTCCTTGGGTGATGTTTTTGGGTTGTGATTCTTTCTGCGTTGTCGTTTCTCTTCACGACTTGTTCGTCGTGAGTTCTCAAATAAGGCTGCAGCATTGTGGATAGTGCGTCTCCATGCCTCCCAATGTGAGGCCAGGGCGGACCACTGTTGGTGATGAATTTGGCCGAGCCTGAGATGTTGTTTCAGGGAGTCTTTGTATCGCTTTTTTGGAGCGCCCCTCTTACGCTGACCCGTGGCGAGTTCACCGTAGAGTAGTATTTTTGGGAGGCGATGGTACCCCATCCTAGAAACGTGCCCTGCCCAGCGCAGCTGTGTTTTCAATATCATGGCCTCAATGCTGGTGATCCCTGCTTCTAAATGTGTGTAAAAAACAACCTATCCTGTTCTTTCCTCTTAAGCTTTATCTAATGGGAAATGTGCAAAGATTAGTGCTAGAGAAATGAGGGTGCAACAGATTTGAAAATGGAACCTTTAAAAAATGGTACAAATCTAACTTCATAAAACATCAGATGTAAATAGCTGCAGAGCAGGAGTAATGGCATTGTCACCCCAAAACACAGTTTGATCAGCCATCTTGTAGCCTCCAGAATATCCTGCTTGCTATGTCATTTTTAAAGAGTTTTGCCTCTTATTATCTATTATTAAGATGAAACACACACTAAAGAAGTATACTGCCTAAAAGAGGAATACAAAAGCATACAGAGACCAACCGAACCAATGCAATAAAATGTGTACAAAATTAAAATATGTACAATCTGAATCACCTGCAATGACAGAATATGAGCAAGTTAATGTCATAAAGTGCAGTAACACACAAAAACATCATATTTAAAAATGTTCAGAGATTAACATACACTATTCAACAATTCATTAATTGTTACCTATACATTTGGTCTACAAGACTGCTAACAAACATTTATTTTCCTGCAGGATTCCTACCTGCACTACAGGATTCTTATATACGGTATCTCTTTACACATTTTATTAGAGTATAGTAACTACTGAATATTCCCCAATTAAACAACACTATATACTCTTATGTTTTGCTTTGTTTTAAATTTCAGGGTTTAACTGATTTAAAATTATTTTCTTTCAGTGGATGAGTGTTTCATTTATCAGGAAAAAAACCCGTATTATTCTGTCATCAGCAGAACTTTGGAGATTTGTGGCTACAACCCACTGGCAAAGTACCATATTAGGGCAGCATACAATAAAAAGCTTAAATAATGTAAACCATTTTTTAAAATTTAAGCAATAAAAAATAACTAGCTGTACCCAGCATAACATATGCCATTACAGTTGATTTGAAAGGTTATATATTACTGCATCAAATGATCGTACTCTTGACATGTTTCCTAAACGGCTAATCAACAGAGTGGGAACAGAAACATACTGAAGCATTTTACATATGTAGATAACGGTGTATGTTATGCGGGGTATAGCTAGTTACAGGACATTAAGAGAGAAGTCTGTAGCTAAAGGGGTTGCTCCCAGATTGGGGTGAAATGAGGAGATCCTTCCCTCTCACTTCCTTGAGAAGACTGGTTAAGGAAAGATTTAACCAAGCCCCCTTGTTCTAGGTAGAAAATGGAGGTTGCGCACAGCAGAGAGTGTGCCCTGGCTCCACAAGGAGTGAGGGAGGGGAAGGAGGAAGCTAGCTAAGTAAAAACCACAGACTCTGTGCCCAGAGAGTCTTTGCAAAGACGCCACTATGAACCCAATCATTCTTGCAAATTGTGGCTGGAGATTTCCTGAGCTGGAGATTTGTACCTGGATCTTCCCTTTTAGCTACAGCTGGGCTGGCCGTTGCAAAACTGGAAAGAAGAGGGAATTTCACCTTGTTACCTTGTTGCATGACATTAGTCCATATGTATATATAGTGCTTTGATGGTGTCTTCCTGCATGGCAGAACAGGGTTGAACTGGATGACCTTTGGGGATCCCTTCCAATTTTATATCATTTCTAAACTCTGCTCTACACATATCCCATTGCTTGGAGTGATGCATAAGATTGCCAAATTAAGAGCTGGAGAGGGCTCCTATGCTGTTAAAGGTCTCATAGCCGCAGGAGTTTACCACATATCATGCAGCTGTGGACAAGTTTACATGGGACCACTAAACGCAGTGTGCAAACACGAATCAAGGGACATGAGAGACACTGCAGACTGGGCCAGACAAAAAAATCAGCAGTAGCAGAACCTATTATAAACCAACATGGACACAAAATGTTATTTAAAAACACTGAAATTCTGGACTAGGCCAACAACTACCATGTCAGAATGCACAGAGAAGCTACTGAAATCCACAAACACCTGGACAACTTCAACAAGAAAGAGGAAACCCTAAAAGTAAACAAAATTTGGCTACCAGTCCTGAAAAACACCAAAATCAAAACTCAACACATGCAAATGAACTTCATCCAGGAACAGGAGGATTTCCAGCAGACAATGGACCATTAGCCAAACAAACACTAATCCTCCTTGCATATCCTATTACCCTAGGAACTAGCCATTCAAATACACAAATTTACATATCATCTCCAACAGGGACTCACAGTATATAAACCCCATACACCCCTATGCCATCATTCTCTGAAGATGCCAGCCACAGATGTAGAAGAAACGTCAGGAATATACTCTTCCAGAACATGGCCTCACAGCCCGGGGAAAAAAACCACAAAAAACTTCAGAAATAATCCAGTTTGACACCACTTTAACTGCCATGGCTCAATGCTACTGAATCCTGGGATGTGTAGTTCGTTGTGGCTCCAGAGCTCTCTGGTCAAGTTAAAGCCATTAAAGTGGTGTAAAATTAGATTATTTCTGCACTGCAGATGTAGCCTTAGATAAAATCATTAGACTTCAAAGCTCTTAGTGAAAACCATGTTTTAACTTGGCAATGGAATAAAGCTAGCACTCGGGATAATTGGGCTTCCAATCAGGATGCCATAACCAAGAAGGTACTCTCCCACATATGCACACAGGAACTGATGCCATTGTTGGGACACGTAAGAGGGCCTTTCCATCAGACATGGAAGGGAGTTCCATAGTCTGGGAGCAGCCACAGAAAAGGCTCTCTCCCGAGTCCTCACCAACCACACCTGTGGGACTGAGAGAAAACCCTCCCCTGCCAATCTTAACACTCGGGCCAGCTTGTATAGGGAGATACGGTTTTTCAAACAGTCAGGACCTAAGCCATTTAGGGCTTTAAAGGTCAAAACCAGCACTTTGAATTCTGCCTGGAAAATGCGCTGGTAGCCAATGCAGCTGTTTTAACTGGGGGGGGGGGTGTCACATGATCCCTGTAGCCAGAATCATCCACTGAGCCTGCATCTTATCAGGATTCAAATACAGTTTACTGACACATCCAGCCCATTACAACATCCAGGTACTGATCCAGCAGATACAAAAAAAGTTGAATGTCAACAGCACATGATGACACCCAATACCAAAACTCATGACCCAGTGGTTTCATATAGATATTAATCAGCATTGGGAATAGCCAGGACCCCTGTAGCACCCCACAATAATAGCCATGCAGATGAACAGGAATCCCCCCTCCCCACATCACTGTCTGGAACGAGTCCTGTAAATAAGAGCAGAACTACTGTACTGCCTCCTACCCCTAATCCACACAGCCAATCAAATAAAATACTGTGATCAAAAGTATCAAAAGCCACTGACAAATCCAGGAGGATCAACAGGATAGCATTCCACCTGTTCTTCCCCTGGAGTAGGTCACCAGTCAGGGCAATTAAGGTTGTTTTGGTACCATACCCTGGTCTGAAATTAGACTGAAATGAATACAGACACTATATTTCTCCAAGAAGACCCACAAACCAAACACTCAATCATCTTCACACGAAAGGGCATAGTTTGACATACGTCTGGGTCTAGGGAGATCCTCTTTAAGAGAGAGGCAGCAGGCACCTCACCCTGACATAGAGAGACATTCAGCACCCCCTAGACACAGTTGATCAAATCCACCTCTGCTATTTCTTATCAACCAAGCTTACTCAAGATTGGACAGACAGATTAAAGTGTCTTGTCCATAGTACCATACAGCAGCAGCTGGAACTGGTCCCAGGTAACAAGATAAGATGTTATACCAGACACTTCCTCAGGCTCTGCAATGACTATGGTGTCCAATTTTATACAAATATGAATGGCCTTCTCCTCAGAATGCCCCAAAATTTCTCACAGCAACTGAATGAGCACTCGGCTGCTGATCTCTCTAAGCCTAATCCCAACAGGATCTGTACAACTCAGAATAACTTCTGTGGATGGTATGTTGAAGTTGAAAGTCAAAGTAACATTTTTCTGCCAAGCTCACTACCACATTATAGGCACAACAACAAAAAGCCCTTACCAGTCTTCAACAGTACTTGCTTCATAACCTGCACTCTCGCAATTGTCCATCCTGTTTCACTGCCCACCAAACTTCTGTAATACATGAGGAAATATGAGTTCCAGAACACTGGAGTGGATGCTTGGGAGTGATTGTGTTAATGGACCTTTCCCTTTCACTAGCCCATAGTGAGACTAAGACATCAACCAGACCTGCTAGCCAGAAAATCCCCTGTGGAATTTAGCAATCGTCTAATTCCATAGGTCTCTAGAGAAACTCAGGGGAAGAAAGAGTGTTGACACTTCTACAGCCAAAAGGAGCATCACCCATAAATAGCTAACACATATTGGAAACTGCTTAATGCAGTGTAAATGTGTAAATTGCTATTGCTTAAAACAATTTGTAAGCCGCTCCAACAGCCTTGTGGCTAAAGAGCGAGGAATAAATAAACAAATAAATATTGGGTCTTAGAAGACTGTGATGGATGCACAAGTACATTTTTTAAAAAACAAACCTGTGCCCTTCTTGGTTTACAAAAGTAGCCAGAGGTGGACTGGCCAAGTGGGTAAGGGGAGTGGTGGATAACTGGCTGTAGCAAACCATGCTTCTGGCCTGCCTAAAAGAGGCTGTGGTGAGGTCTTTATCGAAAGAATCCTCCCTAAACCTTACCATCTACCAGTCTTCAATATCCCCTTTTTGGCAAGGTTTTGAAGCATGTGGTAGCCTTCCAATTCCAGAGGTTCCTGGAGGAAAGTGATTATCCAGATCCAATTAAATCTGGCTTCAGGCCTGGTTATGGGACAGAAATGGCTTCAGTCACCCTGGTGGATAATCTACAATGGGAACTAGTCAGGGGAATGTGTTGTTAGTTCTGTGGGCACTTTCAGGGGCTTTCACTGACCGTGGTATCCTTCTGCGCCACCATGGGATTTAGGGATACTGTTCTACAGCGGCTTAAGTCTTGGAGGTCCTGTTCAACACTCTGGCTGTTGGCCCTCAAGGCTCAATTTGACATATAGCTAAAACTGGGACAAATTTTCTGGACTCTGGGGGTCTGGCAGCACCAACATACCCACGCTGCATAAATCTAGCTCTTCTTTTCATTTAATTCCAAGGAAGCTGTTTTGGTACTAAATGGTATCCTCTATCCATTAACAGACTATATGAGGGCAAATAAACTGAAGCTTAATCCAGATAATACAGAGGTGCTCCTGGAAAGCTAAAAAGAAAATCAGGAAATAGGGATTCAGTCTGTGCTGGATGAGGTCACACTCCCCTTGAAATCTCAGTTTCATAGCTTGGGGGTACCCTATGACTCATCCACGAGGCAGGAGTCCCTGGTTTCAGCAGTGGACAGTAGTGTGTTTGCAGAGTTAAAGCTAGCATACTAGCAGATACCATCTCTAGAGATGTCAGATCTAGCCACAATGACACCTGTCTTGATTACATTCTTCTTGGATTACTGTAACATATTTTATGTGAGGCTGCCTTTGGAATATGCTTGGGAGACATCAGCCTTATATTAAGCCTGACTAATGACTGAGGCTGGTTACAGGAAATACTGTATGCAACTACTGCTTTGCAAAATCTTCACCAGCTACTGATTCCGTTTCCAGGTACAATTCAAACTACTGGTTATGACGTATAAAGCTCTACATGGCTTGGGTCCAGACTGTATGAAAAATCTGTCTGAGTTACAAAAAGAAAAACTTAAG
Source organism: Gambelia wislizenii (assembly GCA_030847615.1). Lineage (NCBI taxonomy): Eukaryota > Metazoa > Chordata > Lepidosauria > Squamata > Crotaphytidae > Gambelia > Gambelia wislizenii. The sequence continues at coordinate 86,274,241 of JAUMIR010000004.1, read as the reverse complement.
CCAATGACAGATTTGAGGAAGAGGGAGGCTTTGGAAGGAATATCCAGGCCTCCCCGATATAAAAATGTATTATGAAGCAAGCTGTCTGATGTGGATTAAACTTTGGTTTACTCTGGACAATCCAAAGCTTTTAGCACTAGAAGGTCACGAACTGTACTTCAGCTGGCTTTTTTTTTTATGGTACCAAAAATTTCAAATGTACAGAGACTGTTTAACAATCACACAATTGGAAAATCTATATACAAAATCTGGATGAAATATAAAAGATATCTATGTCCAAAACTCCCAGCCTGCATATCCCCAGTTGAAGCCTTCTCCAGCAAGAATTGCAAAGATGTCTGGTAATACAAATAACAAATGCTGGAAATGTCAGGGAGCGGGGGGAAAGGCACCTTTTCCTATCAATGGTGGGATTGTAATAGGGCAAGGAAACTTTTGATTCATGATTTGATCTAAGATACAAAGAATTATAAAGATTAAAATCGACATGTCTCCAGAATTCTTTTTGCTGGGAATATATGATCCTAATATGGCTTTGAATGGAAACACTGAAAGGTTAATATGGCATATAATAACTACAACGGAAAGGACTGTCTATACTAGGCACTGGAGGAAAGTTTCAATTCCCTCAGAAGAAGAATCTGTGATGTTCTGCCATGTTTTTTCTTTCTTTTTTCTATATATTTTTTCCCTTTTGATATATATATATTTTTTTAAAAAAAAAATCTATATATATTGGAGGAGGTCTTTTTCTTGGCCTGTCACAGCCATGCCTGGAGAGGATAAAGAGAGGACCTTCTTGGTGGCTGCTCCTAGGCTTTTGTCGCCCTCTCTGCTTCTTTTCTCCAACAGGCAAAGAAATTTTTGCTTGGACAGGCCTTTGACTGTAAACTGGCAGAAAAGCCGGGGAATAAACGCTGCCATCACAAGGACCAGTGTAAATCTCCTCCTTTCTCCTGTTTCTTCCACTTTCAAAAAGCTCATCAATAGTTTAATGTTAAGGCAGGGAGTGGCTGGGTGCCTTCAAGCCAGAATTGACTATAGAGCACAGCTTAAGGCTTAGTTGAATTCCACACTGGGGGGAATGCTCTATGAGTCCACTTTGAGTGTATGTACCTTAGCTTGAGGATCAGGGATAGTTTCGGGATTTTGCTAGTATACCGACCACCCCATTGTCTAGCAGACTCCCTAACCGAGCTGACACAGCTGGTCTCAGAGCTGTTGTTGGAGTCACCCAGACTTTTAGTTTTGGGCAACTTCAACATTCCTCACTCGAGACCAGCTTGACAAATCTGACTGGTGCGGCTCGGGAGTTCGTGGAAACCATGACAAACATGGGCCTATCCCAAATGGTTGTTGGGCCCATACATTGTGCGGGTCATACCCTCGATGTGGTCTTTAGTACGGAGCAGGAATATCCGTGGGCGGAGGTTATAAAAACCACCGCATTGTCATGGACGGATCATTTCCTGGTCAAGACTGAACTAAGAGTTTTTTCCCGCCCCACCGGGGGTGGTGGACCCATTAAAATGGTCCGCCCTTGAAGGCTAATGGAACCAAGAGGATTCCAGAAAGCCTTGGAGGGTTTAATGGTTGGTAACGCCGGTGACCCGGTCAAAGCTTTGGTTAATACCTGGAACACAGACCTTACCAAGACTATCGACACGATCGCTCCCAAGCGTCCTTTCCAACCCGCTCCAAACCGTAAGGCATTGGTATACAACAGAGCTTAGGAAAATGAAGCGAGTTGGACAATGACTAGAGCGCAACTGGCGGAAAACTCGACTCTTATCCGACAGGACTCGTCATAGGAACTTTCTTTGGTCCTATCGAGAGGCAATACGTGCAGTGCAGAGATCCTTCTCCTCTGCACGTATTGCGTCTGCAGAGTCCCGTCCAGCAGAGCTGTTTACGGTGGTAAGGGAGATGATGCAGGTTATTCCTGCGCAGAACCCGTTGCTTAACCCAACGACAGCCTGCTGTGACGTGCTTAACAATTTCTTTGCAGATAAAATCTCTCGGATAAGAGCCGACTTAGATGCCAGGAATTTCACAGAAACAATTGACAAGGTGTCCAGCAACTCCGTTGTTGTAAGTTTACTGGATCAATTTCAATCCGTGAGTACCGAGGATGTGGACAAGCTACTTGGTAGGGTGAAGAAGACGACCTGCCCTCTCGATCCTTGCCCTTCATGGCTGGCCATCCAGGGGGGGGACTGCCTTGATGGTGTTCCTTAAGGACATCATCAATGCATCCCTCAGAGAAGGGTGTGTTCCATCTTGTTTAAAGAAAGCGGCTGTTAGGCCGCTCCTGAAAAAATCTTCCCTTGACCCCCTGGACATGAACAACTATAGGCCGGTTTCTATGTTACCATTCTTGAGCAAAGTGATCGAGAGGACAGTTGCGCTTCAACTCCAAGTAGTCTTGGATGAAACCGATTATCTAGACCCATTTCAAACTGGCTTTAGGATGGGATTTGGAGTTGAGACTGCGATGGTTGCCTTAACCGACGACCTGCGTCTAAGCATCAACAGGGGTAGTGTGACCCTGTTGGTGCTTTTAGACATCTCAGCGGCTTTCGATACAATAGATCATAGCATCCTATTGGATCGCCTGAGAGGGTTAGGAATCGGAGGCACTGAGCTCCAGTGGTTCCGGTCCTTCCTCTCGGGCAGGTCCCAGAGGGTGTTGCTCGGGGACAGTTGCTCCAGCAGAAAGGAGCTTACTTGTGGTGTTCCGCAGGGCGCCATCCTATCCCCGATGCTGTTTAACATCTATATGAAGCCGCTGGGTGAGATTATTTGGAGTTATGGGGCTGAGTGTTATCAGTACGCTGATGACACCCAGCTCTATTTCTCCTTGTCCCGAGCGTCGGCCTCAAATTCCGATGGTGTCTCTCCTCTTAATGACTGTCTTAAAGCAATAATGGGCTGGATGAGGAAAAACAGATTGAGATTAAATCCAGACAAAACGGAGGTGCTCACGGTAGCGGCCCCAAAACCTGGAGTTGGGTTGCAACCTCCAGTCCTGGACGGGGTCACGCTCTCCGTTAAGGACTGTGTTCGCAGTCTGGGGGTGTTCCTTGATTCATCGCTTCAGATGACGAGTCAGGTGAATGTGACAGTCAGGAGCGCCTATTATCAGTTTCAGCTGATACGCCAGCTGCGCTATTTCCTGGAAGTAAAGGACCTCAAGACTGTGGTGCACACGCTGGTAACCTCTCGTCAAGATTTCTGCAATGCGCTCTACATGGGGCTGCCCTCATGCTTGGTCCGGAAACTTCAGTTGGTTCAAAATATGGCAGCCAGAGTGGTGTCGGGAACATCTCGGAGAGACCATATAACTCCACTATTAAGATCTCTCCACTGGCTGCCTATCAGTTTCCAGGACCAGTATAAGGTGTTGGTTATTACCTTTAAAGCCCTAAATGGTTTGGGTCCAACTTATCTCCGGAACGGCCTCCTCCCATACAATCCTCCCCACGCACTCCAGTCCTCTGGGAGGAATTTGCTTCAGCCACAAAAATCTAGGCTGTCTGCAACCTCCCAGAGTGCCTTTTTGGTAATCGCCCCCAAATTGTGGAATGACTTGCCGAATGAGATCCATCAGATGACAAGCCTGAGTAGCTTTAAAAAAGCACTAAAGATGGATCTCTTTTGGCAGGCCTTTCCGAATTAGATCCCAGCCTCAGGGGATCCTGGCTTCTTTTAGTCCGCTGGCTATTTATTGTATTTATTGTTTTTAAAGGTGATTTTAGACCGTTGCTTTTAATTTACATTTGTTTAATATTTTTTATGGGGGAGGGTGGGGGTGGGGGTGTTTAGGGATTTTTATCTGTATTGTATTTTAGTTTTTGTAAGCCGCCTCGATTGTTTTAACAGAGGGGCAGGGTATAAATAAATATTATTATTATTATGAAGGATGGGCTATACCAAATAACAATGCACAAAGAGTGCAGTACTATTGGTGCAAGAAATATATCTCAGCATTAGGAAAGTATTCATCAGGAGTTTTACTGGCATTCCACTATAGGAATCAATCAAACCTCACCTGCCTACCACAAAACCACAGGAAGTAGAAATGAGACTGCTCATTAGATTGAACACCCTCTATCACTTCCAAGTTTCACACACATTCAGAAAGGATTAATTGCAAGGATGTAATCCTTTGCTCTCAGGTATTATGGTACGGAAGTCCTAGGACTGCAATATTCTAGACAAGCCACTGATGTGCTACAATAGCACAAACTCTATTGGTCTACATTGGTGTATAACAGAAATTAAAGAAAAGGGAGTCTGAGGTGAACCAAAAACTCTGGAGATACAACTTGACGGCCATACCTACAACTACTATATTACAGAAAAGGAGGTGAAGACTGCCTTCCATCTGCCTAGCTTAAATGTTGACTATATTACATAAGCAAATGCATAAAGTACTCATGCATTTGGCAGGAAATAAACCCATACATTATAATTATTTTCCTTTTTAACTTAAAATTTGGAGAACTGGCATGCAAACTGCCCCCTCATTCTCTCTGTTTAGTTCTTTTTGCCAAAAATTAGACAAACATATAAAATGTGAGGAGCCACTTTATTTTTCTAGCCCTATTTCAAACAGCTTCAGAGCAGAATATGGAGATGTGATTGCTATGATTGCCTTAGTGAATTATCTTTGCCTGAGCATTGACAGGAGGAGTGTGTGTCCTTGTTGGTGCTTCTGGACTTCTCAGTGGCATTTGGTACCATCAACCATGGTATCCGTCTGGAACACCTGAGGGCTTTGATAATGGAATAGGTGCCATTCTTTCCCCAATGCTGTTCAACATATACATGAAACTGCTGGGAGAGCATCCAGAAGCATGGGGCAGGGTGCTATTAATATGCCGATGACACCCAAATACACTTCTCCATACTTTCAAAAATAGCATCAGCTAAGGATAGTGTGTTCCTCTGAATGAATGCCTGGAGGAGGTAATGGGATGGATGAGGAAAAACAAACTCAAACTGAATCCAGACAATATGGAGGTGTTTACGGTTAAAGGTCCTAACCTGGGGTTGAAGGTATATCAACCAGTCCTAGGGTTAGACCCTTGCTGAAAGCTTAGGAGTGCTTCTGGATCCGTTGCTTCAAATGACAGCCCAGATTGATATCATAGCCAGGTGTGTTTACTATCAGCTTCAGCATATACGCCAGCTGCACTCCTTCCTAGAGCTGGAGGGCTTAAAGATGGTAGTGCACACACTGATAGAATCAAGGCTGGAATTCTGCAATGTGCTGTACACTGGGCTACCTCTGTGCCAAGTTTAGAAACTTCAATTAGTGCAAAACATGGCAGCCAGACTGGTTATTGCTGCATCTAGGAGTGGACATATTACACCTACATTAAAATTACTCCACTGGCTGACCAGGTAGTTTCTGGGCAAGATACTAAGTGTTGATTGTGATATTTAATGCTCTCCATAGTTTGGCTCCAGGTTATCTGTGGAATCACCTTCTGCTGTATAATATGCCCCATACACTTCAGCCTCCTTGGGGGCATTTACTTTAGTCATCTGTGGACAACAGTTAACCAGAGGACTTTTTCATCAGCAGCCTCAAAATTGTGGAATAACCTACCAGAAGAGATCCAACAGCTGGATACACTGTTTGCATTTAAAACAGCATTAAGGACCAATCTCTTCTGGCAATAGCACCCCTGCATCTGCTGATTCACCATCCCCAGATTCAATTATCCATGGATGGCAACGTTGGGGTGGAAGGGGGAGACAGGAAGGAGGTGAGTTCACAGAAGTGGGTGGGTTCCAGCATGACGGGCATGAGAGGGAGGGATTGAGCTTGCCTTCCCCTCCCTTCTCTGGGGTGGTTGCAGTGCGGCCGGCAGGCGGGGGAGGGAGGGGTCGAGCTAGTCTTCCCCCTTCTCCGGGGTGGGTTCCAACAGGGCAGGAAGAGGGTTCCAGCAAGCAAGGGAGGGGTCGAGCTCACCTCCCCCTCCCTTCTCTGGGTGGATCTCTGGGTGGGGGGTTTCCAACGGGACAGCCAGGGACAAGCAGGAGGAGGGAGGGAGGAGGTGAGCTCGTCTCCTTTCTCCCTTCTCCAGGGGTGTGTGTCTGGTGTCATGGCTGGCGGAGGGTAGAGGGAGAAGGTCGTGGCAACGAGGGCATTCGCTATTATCTGTGGAATTCACTATTCACGGTGGGACCTGGAACCAATCCCCTGCGGATATGGGGGGGGGTCCTACTGTATTTATTGCTGTATTTTAATTGTTGATCCCCATCTCAATCCATAGGGAGAGGCGTGCAAGAAATCATATCATATCATCACATCATCATCATCTCTGAGTGTAATTGTTTTTTGTTTTTGTTGAAAATGGTCTATTTTCTCTGGGTGTGTGAACAATATGCAAACCAGTGAGGAAAGTCAAGAGATTACAAATTTTAAATCTCAGTGTAGGTTTCTCACAGGGCCCTCATAGCTATTCTTTTTTCCTAATGTTGCCAGTTTGGAAGGAAAGGCAATTAAAGACTCCGCTGTAAGAAACCTTTATAAAAGTTGACATGTTGCTCTGAAAACTGGATACTCGACTGCTCTCCCACTCCAAACTCTCCTTCTGTAACAGTTTGTGGAATATTCACTAGATAGGAACAATCTTTTTGTTCTATGAAAAAACTCACCACAGTCTCCATAATGCTACTGATATAGCATCAATTAAGAAACTCTGTAAAATCTGTCTTATTCTTTGCCTCCCCCCTGCCCTCAGGATTCCCTAGCAGCCTGCTACAGTGTTCCCATTAGTTATGCCTCTGCCATTTGCCAGTTACAAAAATAAGCTTATTTCTTTTTATTTTCTACTACTGACCCACCCAGAAGCAAGGGCAGAATAGCATTCCAGACATCTGTTCATGCAGGATGCTGCATAAGCAGCAACAAGACTGTTTATAAACAGCATGATCTCTATTTTTTAAAAGTTTCATTTTTGAGCCACCTTATCTCTAAAAAAGACAGAGCAGAAATAGAAGGGGTCCAGAGACAGGTGACAAAGGCGATTACAAGCCTGGAGAGGCTTACACATGGTGGAAGATTTAGAAGATTAGGGTTCTTCATCTTAGGGAAGGAGGTGAAAGGGGGTAGGTTTACCACAGATACCAAAACAATGAAGGACAAGAAGGAGGATTGCACAGGTTAGGTTTTTCATTCCTTCTCTCTTTCTCATACAGACAGAAAGAGTAGTAAGAAAGAAACAATAGATTTATTTGCTCTCCTTACTCATTCTGAGAACAATAATGGTGTGTGTCATGAGGAACAGTAGCTTGACACCTGTATATGCAATCCTGACTGCTATATCACAATGATCACACACCTCTGAGCATCTGTAGTAACATGATGATGATGCTATCTTAATGCCCAGGAACCCAGTGATATTTTACAAGCTTTTCAATCTGCTAAACAATTCAGCTTCACTTGTGGGGAGCAACCTCCCTCTGGACAAGTCTTGCCAAGAAAACCCCATAGGTTCTCGCCTTAGGGTCATTGTAAGTCATAAATTACTTAAAAGGCACACAACAACAACAATGAGTTCTGACAGGATTTACCATGAGCTTCCCAGATGTAGGCACAGCCATTTTGTGCCAAGTGACAAGGAAGCACAAACAGACTATTCTAATCCTTCTTGAAGGATTACAGCTCTACACTTGAGAGCACTGCTCACAAGAACAGGAAAACTGAACCTGAACCTTCTTTCCTCTACAGTTCAAGATTTTGAGCAAATTCACACACTATGACACCAAGTTTGGATTTAGTACCAAGTCAAGCACCTACAGCAAATGGCATTCAGCTGAATGTGTCTATATGAAATACATGTTTGTCAAATTCATATATTTAAGTGTAGATAATACCTTATATGTGTAATGCAAGAACATATAACATCTGATGTGGACCTTACAGTGCAAGGACAAGTCCCTGAACAGCCCTTTCAAAAGCAGTGTTCAAATTAGGATGGATAGTTGCCAGGAAGGGGCTTTAATAAAATCCACAAGGCCCACCACTGACTATTCTGATTCTTAGGCAGCTCCCATATTCCACAACTTGTAAAAACAGTAGCTAAAAGGTTGCAATAAAAGGTAAGTGGAAGCCTTCCCTCTGGCATGCTGCAATTATAGAGATATTCAAGGAGATCCCTCCTACATTCTGGTGTTTTCTTTTCACTTCATTTCTACCTCCTAGATTCTGGTGTTTTCTTTTCACTTCATTTCTATCATCCTTTACATCTGTCAGATTCAGCCTTCAGTAAGTTCCCTTCTATGAATAAGTAACTATGAATAAGCTCTGAATTTACTAGCTGTTGACTGTTCAAGTTGTATTATTAATGAAGTTGTAGTTTGACTTATATAAAATTATGGACTATATGTAAGTGAGGTGACTGGACAGACATACAGTCTCTTTGGTTGAGGACATACAAAGGCCTTGTCTATACTGGCTTCTCACTGGCGTATTCTGGCCGGATCAGGCCTGTTGCCTCCCCGCCATTACCTGCACAAAATGGGAGGAAGTCTGCATGGACACGCTGGCCCAAATCTGCAGCTACCTCTGTTGTCGTCCACATACCATTCTCTGAAGCCAGGAAGGAGGCACACAGCATGTAATCAAGGCCCCCTGCATGTGACCAGCCTTGATCACATGCTGCGGGCCTCCTTCTTGGCTTTAGAGAGTGTGACACAAATGGCAACAGAGGCGGCTGTAGACATGGGCCAGCACACCAGTATGGACTAGGCTGCATTTTATCACCATATCTGTTTAACTTGTATGCTGAAGATAACATATATACAGAAGGATTAGACTCAGAGGAAAGAGATGTGAAAACTGGAAGAAGGGACAACAATTTAAGATATGTACATGACACCATACTACTAGCAAAAAATAGCAACGACTTGGAACAATTACTGAAGAAAGTCAAGAAAGGAAGTGAAAAAGCAGGTTTACAGTTGAACATTAAGAAAACAAAAATAATGACCACAGAATGTTTACATAACTTTAAAGCAGATGATGAAGACATTGAAATAGTTCAAGATTTTCAAGACTAGGACTTGAAAGGCAGCTATGAAGGAACTAGGCAAGATCCCGAAAGATATATCATTGAATACTAAAGGTAGTATTGTCCATACCATTGTATTTCGAATTTCTATGTAGAGTTGTGAAAGCTGGACAGTGAAGAAAGCTGACAGGAAGAAAATCAACCTATTTGAAATTTAGTGCCGCAGAAGAGTTCTATGGATACCATGGACTGTTAAAAAGACATCTAAATGGGCCCTACAGCAAATCAAGCCTGACCTCTAACTAAAAGTTAAGATGTCTAAGCTGACACTGTCATACTTGGATACATCATGAGAAGGCGTGTGTCACTAGAAAAGACAATAACACTTGGTAAGGTAGAAGGCAGTGGGAAAAGAGGAATACCACATCGTTGTTGCATGCCTTCAAGTCATTTCCGACTTATGGTAACCCTAAGGTGAACCTATCAGTGGGTTTTCTGAGGCTGAGTGTGTGTGACTCACCCTAGATCACCCAGTGAATTTTCATGGCCAAGCAGGGATTCAAATCCTGGTCTCCAGAGTCAAAGGGCTTGTCTAGACGAGAATAAAAAATGCACATTCCTGCCCATTATAGGCAATGTGCAGCAGGCACCAGCTCTCATGTGATATTGTAAGCTAAGCAGGGTCAGCCCTGGTTAGTACTTGGATGGAAAACCATAAACGAATACCAGGTGCTGTGGGCTATATTTCAGAGGAAGAAACTGGCAAAAACATCTCTGAGTAATCCTTGACTAAGAAAACCCTATGAAATCCATGGGGTCACCAAACCTCAGCACGTACACACACACACACAAACACTTGCTGGGCTGCAACCATGGGCTTGTCTACACAGGCCAGAATATGGCACTTTCCAGCTAGTGTATTCTGCCCCCAGAGCTTGTCCGTTTCCCCTGTTACCAAGATGAAACGAGCAGTAGGCCGCACGCATAGGCTGGCCTGTATTGGTGGGTGCCTTCCCCACTGTAGCATGTCACACTGCCTGAAGCCAGGAAGGAGGCCCTAAGCATGTGATCAAAACTGGTCACATGCAGGGGCCTTGATCATATGGTGGGGGTCTCCTTCCTGGCTGCAGAGGGACTGCAGCAGCAGCAGGCTATACAGGCCGGCATGCAGGTACTGACCCTGCATTCCCGCACTGAACCCATCAGTGGGTATTCCTGGGTGTTCATTTAAAATGTTTTAAATGGGTTTACTCCAGCTTCCCTCCAGCTTTGCCTCAGGCGTTGTCAGGACTGCATGGTTTGGACAGTGGGGATCCAAAATGGGGGAAAGAAATGGTAAATTGCCCATCTAGCCACATATTAACCCAGACTTGAAAAGAGTATGTTTATATTATCAATTTAAAGGAAGACAAACGAAGTTTGAAAAATGGACAACGCCTTTGAGGTACATTCCAACAATACCTTTTTAAAAAAGGTATATACCTAGATATTTCCACCATCAATCACTTTCTGAACTTACCCAGCTATTAGAAGTATTACTCGATTTAGAAGCCTTTATCCCAAATAAATTTGGATCACCTTTTACAGGACAGTCAGACCAAACACCTAGGAAAATAATCAGTCTCCCTGAGGATGCCAGTGTGGCATCCCCACCACCTCTTCCACATAAATTATTGAATCAAGGAACTTTAAGGCAAACGGGCTAATGTACTAATGATTTCATGTACTAATGTGCTAGGTGCCACAGCATCATCTTCTTTTTCATTCCATTTTAATTAATAGCACAGATGTCAAGGTGTAGAATTGGCAATTCATCAGCAATTCAAGGTGTAAGATCATAGAAAATGGAAAAGGAGGCCTGGATAACAGGGCTGGATAGACTTGTAGGATGACAGAGGTAGATTACATAGAGGCCTAAATCAGAGATGGAGAACATTTTCCAATGAAGTCTGAATGAAAAATGAATTCAGAACCAGTCAATTGTTTGATGAGGGAAACCAGAGACAAAAAGAGGGTAATAATCTGCAGCACTGCACACCCTTATACCAATGGCTCTTAAACTCCAGCCCTACAGATGTTTTGGATTTCAACTCCCAGAATGTTACATTGGGTACTTACCGTGAAGGTACTTTCTGTAGGATAGATGGCAGGAACAATCCGTGAGTATTGGGAACCTAGGACCGCCCAGCTCGAGCAGGAAGTAGCGCAAAGCCTCTTGGGAGATTCCAGTTCTTTGTTCCCAGTCCTCTTCTCCCACGAGGCCAGTTCTCTGACTAGCATAGCCCTGTAGAAAAAAGGTAGACAAGACTCCTCCCTGTTGAGAGACTGGTACATGATACATTCATGATTAGTGCCCCCTTGTACCCCCTTCACAGGCTCCTATGTCAGTCACGGGGCGGGCCGGATTGTTCCTGCCATCTATCCTACAGAAAGTACCTTCACGGTAAGTACCCAATGTAACATTCTGTAGGTTTAGATGGCAGGAACAATCCGTGAGTATTGGGACGTACCCTAGCCCCTTATCTCCCGTGGGTGGGAGTGACTGAGCTCGAGTTTCCGTGCTGGTGTGCCACCTCGTGGAGGACTCTTCTCCCGAAGATGGCATCTGATGACTTGAATTTGTCCACCTTATAGTGGCGGATAAAGGTGGATGGAGTAGCCCATGTCGCGGCCCTGCAGATTTCGTCGATGGGCGCGTTCGTTGAAAAAACTGCCGACGTTGCTGCTGACCTGGTGGAGTGTGCCATCACCCCAGATGGGCGTGGTATGTTCGCGGTGTCGTAGGCCAGGAAAATGCACGCCTTGATCCATGTTGCCAGTGTCTGTCTAGACACCTTGGCACCCATTGATGCGGGTGTGAATGATACGAACAGTGAGTCGCAGCGTCTGAATTCCGCTGTGCGTTTAATGTATATCCTCAAGGCCCTCCTGACGTCCAACTTGTGCCACAGTTTCTCTGTAGGGTGAGATGGTCTGGGGCAGAAAGAGGGCAAGATTATTTGTTGTGATGCGTGGAAGTCGGAAATCACCTTCGGTTTGAAAGATGGGTCGGGTCTGAGGTACACCGCGTCCTCTTCGAAAGAGCACAGGTGCTCTCTGATAGACAGCGCCGTGAGCTCTGATACTCTCCGTGCTGACGTGATTGCCACTAGGAAGGCCACCTTGATTGTCATTACTCTTAGAGGGACCCTTCTCAGGGGCTCGAATGGGCTTTTGGTTAATTGGCGGAGCACCAGTGAGAGGTTCCAGGACGGGAATCTGTGGCGCACTGGTGGGGATATGAGGGTCGCCCCTCTCAGGAACCTCCTGATATGTGGATGTGTTGAGATTCTGTTTCCCTGTGGGCACTGTATGAATGCTGCCAGTGCGGCTACCTGTCTCTTCAGCGTGTTGGGTCGGAGGCCCTTTTCGAGACCTCCTTGCAAGAATTCCAGGACGTGTTTTGTCGAGGCTTGCAGGGGGTTTATCTGTGCGGCTGTGCACCATTGCGAGAACACTTTCCAGGTTGCTTGGTATATCCTCCTCGTTGACGGTCTGCGTGAGGCCAGGAGGGTCTGTATTACGTTGTCTTCGTATCCGCAGGCCCTCAGTGCTCTCCGCTCAATCTCCAGGCTGTCAGCTGGAGCCACGACACGTCGGGATGTGCCACCGGACCCTGTAGGAGGAGGTCCTGTCGTGGGAAGAGCCTCATTGGTGTCTCGATCGCCATCTCTGTCAGGTCGGAGAACCATGGTCGCCGTGGCCAGTGTGGGGCTATCAGGACCACTTGTGCTCTTTCCGCCCGGATTTTCCTGCACGTTTTCCCTATGAGGGGAAATGGGGGGAACAGGTACAGGAGGCCTATTGGCCACCGGGATCGAAGAGCGTCGGTTCCCTCCGCTCCCGGGTGGAAGAATCTGGTGAAGAATCGGTTTAGTTTCGCATTGAGGTGAGACGCGAACATGTCCACTGACATTTTCCCGAACCTCGCTTGGATGTGATTGAAGGTCTCTTGGTTCAGTTCCCACTCTCCTGGGAGAACCGTGTGTCTGCTCAGAAAGTCCGCTTGAGTGTTGACTTCCCCTTGTAGGTGTTGGGCCGTCAGGGACAGTACTGTCCTTTCCGCCCAGAGTAGCAGAGTTACTGCCTCCGAGTGTAGTGACCTGGATCTGGACCCGCCTTGTCTTGCTATGTACGATCGCGTCGTTGTGTTGTCTGTGAGCAGCAGCACATGCTGTCCCCTCAGTGTGTCGGAGAAGTATTCCAGGGCCAGTCTGGCTGCCCTGAGTTCCAGCCAGTTGATGCTGTGCTCCTGTTCGGCTCTTGACCATAGGCCTTGTACTGCCATGTCCTGACAGTGTGCCCCCCATCCTCGGAGACTGGCGTCTGATGTCACCACTACTTGTTGTGGTACTGACAGCGGGGATCCTTTGGATATGTTTTCCGTCCGTGTCCACCAGGTGAGGGAGTGTCTCACTGCGGGCGGGATGTCTATGGCGATCGTCTCTTTGCGGGATATGCTTTCCTGGTGGGGGAGTAGTAGAGCCTGGAGAGGTCTGGAGTGGAACCTGGCCCATGGGACCACTTGTATGGCTGATATCATGAGCCCGAAGAGTCGTGCTAGCGAGGCGATCTGGGCCTTCCGCCTTCCTCTTGCTATTGTGGCTTCCTTCCTGATGGCCGACTGTCTTTCCGTGGACAGGGCGACGGAGTAGGTCACTGTATCTATCTGAACTCCTAAGTGTACTATGGATTGGGCTGGCATTAGGGTGCTCTTTCTGAAGTTTATCATGAACCCGTGATCCTGAAGACACCTTGTGGTTATCTCCAGGTCTCTGAGTGCCCTGTCCCTGGATGGCGCCCTTAGGAGGATGTCGTCCAGGTAAGGGTACAGGTGTATCCCTTTGGTCCGCAGGTGGGCGATTAGCACCACCATCACCTTGGTGAATACCCTTGGTGCTGTCGCGAGCCCGAAGGGGAGTGCCCGGAACTGGTAGTGTTGGTCTCCGAACGCGAATCTGAGGAATCGTCTGCTTTCTGGGTGCATCTGAATGTGTAGGTATGCTTCCGATAAGTCGAGGGAGGCCAGGAAGTCTCCTTCCTGCACCGCCTCCCTTATGGACGATAGCGTTTCCATCTTGAAGCGCTTGTAAGTAATGAAGGAGTTTGTAAACTTGAGGTCTAGTACGGACCTTAGGCTTCCATCTTTCTTTGGTACTGTGAAGAAGTAAGAGTACACCCCTGAGAAGCGTTGCGTGTCTGGTACTTCTTCTATGGCTTGTATCTCCAGTAGGTGGTTTATTGCTGTCCTCAAGTTCCGTGCCTTCTGGTGGTTGGAGGGGACGGGTGCGGGTAGGAATCTGTTCCTGGGTCTTGCGTTGAACTCTATTTTGTAACCGTGGGCGATCGTTTCCTGCACCCACCTGTCCGATGTTGTATTTAGCCAGACGTTCAGGAACCTTGACAGCCTTCCCCCCACTGGAGATTTTTCCGAGTCAGGCTTGTTGTCGGGAGGAACCCCGCTGTGGCTGGGTTCCCCCCCCCCTGCGGCTAGGGGGATGGCTGACGAAGGGTGTGTGACGAATGACATAGTTGGTTTTAGCCCATGCTGGTCTACTGGACCTGTAGTCTGTTCTTCTTCCATTTCCCCTGTAGTGGCGAAAGGAAGAGTTAAATGAATGTTGCCGTCGAAAGGGCTTCTTAATTTGCTTTCGGCCCGACGAGGGCATGGCCTGTTTCTTATCCTTCGTCTCTACTAGGATGTCCTTGAGGGCCTCCTCGCCAAACAGTTTTGTCCCTTTGAAAGGTGCTGTGGCCAAGGCGTTCCTAGACTTGCCGTCCGCATCCCATTGTTTCACCCATAGTGATCGTCTTGCCAGGTTGGCTGCCCCTGAGGCCCTGGCCGCGTATGTTAATGAGTCCTGAGATGCGTCGGCAATGAAGTGGAGTGCTAGACGGATTCTGCTGAAGGCCTTGTCCAGGGCGCCAGTGTCTAGTTCTTCTGCTTCCATGATCTCTTGTAGCCATATTATGGCGGCCCGGGAGATCAGGGCTGTTGCCAGTGTGGATCTGATACCGAGGGCAGATGCATCGAATGATCTCCTCAGGGCGATATCAGCCCTTTTCTCGTCTGAGTCCTTAAGGGCGCCGTCTCCTTCCCTGGGCGCTAGCGAGTTGGACACCATGGATACGACCGGCCGGTCGACCACTGGGGTCCTTAGTTTGTCGAGTGTCTCCTTGGGGAAGTTGTAGAACTTCTGGGCCGCTGACATGCCCCTCCTTCCCAAGGCTGGCTTGTCCCACTCCTCTGCCACCAAGTTCCAAAAGGATCTTGGAAAAGGGAAGAGTGGCCTCTTCGACTTGCTTGACGGCATCAGTGCTGCCGCCCTGTCGCTCTTGGGAGCATGAGGGTCTTCGGTTGTGTCTTCTTTGGCCATAGGGGGGCAGATCCCCAATGCTGACAAGGCCCTGCTGAGAAGGTATGAGAACTTATCCCCTTGGAAAATTCTGTCTGCTGCCTCGTTGTCTGAGTTATCAGAGTCTGACAATTCCCCCTCCTCCCTGTCAGGGGTCCTTGCCCTATCATTGTCTACTGTGTCGTCCAGGTCTGGGATGACGTGCGTGAGGAGGTCCTCCCCTTCTGAGGCTCCGTCCGACTCCTCAGATGAGTGCCTCGAGGGTGGCTCCTTTCTCTTTTTACCTGTGGGGGGAACTGCAGGGGTTTCCCGTTGTTTCCCCTTGCCCTTCCCAGTCGGCCGACTAGGGGGAGGTGGCTTGCTTTTCCTTGGGATGGGTGTTTTTCCCCTTTCCTTACGCTTCCTCAGTAGCTCAGCTAAGCTCGGGAGTGGCTCCTGTTCCTCCTCCTGGTCGGACAGGAGTGCTTCGGACAACATTGCCAGGGCTATTTTGATGGACTGTTTCTTAGCCTTGGCTTCGTTCTCCTTGCCCTTCCCCCGCTCTGTGTCTCCCTCCTCCCCCTCCTGGGTGACTAGATCCTTGGGATTCCCAATGGCATCTGGGTCATCAGGCTGAACGGGCTCTTCCCCTTTGTCTGGGGTGTCCCAGTACTCATCCCCCTCCCCTTCGCTAGAAAATTCCAAAGTGTCCAGGATAAGCCTGGACCTAGAAATTGCCGCTCCTCCTACCTTGTCCTGCGTCTTCACCTGGGTCTCATCTTGCAGGTCGGGGTATTTATGGGAGTTCCGGGGGGGCAGGGAAGAGACCTCGGCCCCCGCGGTCCCCTGGCCCTCGTGGTGCTTTCCGTCCCTTTGCCACCACTGGATTAGGGCTCTGGGCGCGCTCAGAGAGCGGCCACTGGCCAGGGCCTTCTCTGCCGCCTGTGCTGCCCGTCGTTGAGGAACCAGGGCCGGAATGAGGGCGGCGGCAGCGCTCGTGGAGGGGAGCTCATGGTCGCCATTGTGGATGCCAGAGCGCCCTTCGGCCCCTTTTTTTCGCTGCCTCTTGGCGCCCTGTTTGGCGCTTTCTGCAGGCCCCCCGATGCCTCCCATCTCAGGGAGTCGCGTGCTGCTGCCGCTCGTCTGACTCGTGAAGCGCGCGAAGGCGCGTGCGGCGGTGGTGTGCGGGCGCCGCCGAGCGCGGCGCGATCGCGGCTGGGGGGGGGAAGCGGTCGCGGGAAGCCGCGCGGGTCGCGGGGGGGCTGAGGGCTAAAGGGGGAAAACGGCCGCGGCGGGCCGCGCGGGTCGCGGGGGGGCTGGAGGCTGAGGGGGAAAAACAGCTGCGGAGAGCCGCGCGGGAGCTGAAAGAGGCGGCCGCGAGGAGCCGCGTGGTCCGGGAGGGACCGGCTCCGCTGGGGAGGAAAAAGGTGGGGAAAGGAGGCCAAACGGGGGAAGGCACCGCCGGGCACAGAGAAAGGAACGTCGGGCTGGTTGGAGGAGGAGCGGGAGCTCGGCAGGACTCCGGGAGTGAGGGGGGGGGAGAGACCGAGCGGGGGAGGGCGCCGCTGGGGCGGAAAGTGGTTGCCGGGCGGGGGAAGGTCGTCTGAGGTGGGGGGGAGGCAGGGAAGGAAAGTGTAGGACAAGGTTTTTTTTTTTTTTTTTTTTTAAAGGCAGTAGGAGCAGTCAGAGGGGGAGGGTAGAGTGGGGGGGGAAAAGGACAAAAGTGGATAAAAGTGAGTAAAGTGGCTATACCAATCCGGAGGAGTTGGGAAAACCTGCTTCGCTGGGCTGAGCAGGAAGTAGAACTGGCCTCGTGGGAGAAGAGGACTGGGAACAAAGAACTGGAATCTCCCAAGAGGCTTTGCGCTACTTCCTGCTCGAGCTGGGCGGTCCTAGGTTCCCAATACTCACGGATTGTTCCTGCCATCTAAACCTACAGAATCTCAAACTACTGCCATGCTATCTGGGGCTTCTGAGTCCTGAAGTCCAAAACTGAAGCACTACATGTTGAAAAATACTACTCTATGCCATCCCATGAGAGTCAGCTGTATAGTAGTTTGAGCATTGGACTACAACACTGGAGACCAAAATTTGAATCCCTGCTTGGGCATGAAAACCCAGTGGTTAGCCTTGGGCAAGTCACATTCTCTCAGCTTCAGATGAAGTCAAAGGCAAACCCCCATGAATAATTATTGCCAAGAAAACCGCACGATAGATTTGCCTTACGGTCTCCCTAAGTTGAAAATGATTTGAAGGCACACAACAACAACAACAACAACAACAACGCCAGTTCCATGTCTTCTATACCTCTCTCACACACACTCACAACAATGCAGTAGAAGTGATTCTCAGCAGCTAGTAGGTACAGCAGAAGTGGATCCACAGTATCCAGAAAGCAGAATAATGCTGAAGACAGATGAGGCTTGTTCATGGTGTGTATCAGAGGTGGGATGACTGCAAACTTGCGGAATCTACCAAGTCTGTCTATTCAATAATGAGACTGATACATTAACTCATCGTTATTTATATGTATTACAATTCTAATGCTTGACCCCTTCAATATACTCTCCACACTCACACACCGATGCAGTCTTCTTTTCCACTGGTCAAAGGCATGGAGCAAATCAGTTTCTGTCAGCTGTTTCAACACATCTGCCGTTTTCTTCTTTACTGCATCAATTGACTCAAAACATATTTCTTTAAGCACTGACTTCACTTTAGGGAAAAGAAAAAAGTCACATGGTGCCAAATCTGGCAAATATGGAGGATGTTCAAGTGTAGTAATGTGTTTATCAGCCAAACATTGCTTCA
The DNA here is from genome assembly GCA_030847615.1 of Gambelia wislizenii. Taxonomy (NCBI): domain Eukaryota; kingdom Metazoa; phylum Chordata; class Lepidosauria; order Squamata; family Crotaphytidae; genus Gambelia; species Gambelia wislizenii. The sequence continues at coordinate 86,256,027 of JAUMIR010000004.1, read as the reverse complement.
CAGAAAGTGCTGTATGAGCAGGCACATTGTCTTGATGAAGAATGAAACCATTTTTTCACAGTTCTAGCTTTTTTTTTCCCTGACTCTTTCTCTCAGCTTTGTCAAAACTTCCTTATAATAATGCTAGTTCACTGTTCTGCCTTCTGGATGAGTCTGCCAAAATTACACCCTTGATGTCAAAAAACAAAACAAAACACAATGAGCATGACTTTGAATGTGGACTTGCTTTGATGTGTTTTTTTCATTCTTAGTGATAATGGTGATTTTTCCAGTGCATTGACTGTCGTTTTGTCCCAGGATCATACTTGGAGGTCCAGATTTCATCGCTAATGATGTTTTGTTTTGTTTTGGAAAAAGGTTTGGGTCCACCTCAAGCTGCTGTAGAATGTCAGCGCAAATTTACTTGCGGCACACTTTTTGCTCTGGTGTGAGAACCCTAGGGACAGACTTTTCTCATTTTGAAATCCTCATGCAAAATTTTCCACACAGTGTCTTTGTCAATGTTCACAACTTCAACGATTATTCAGATGCTGAGTCAGCAGTCTCCTTGAACAATCTGGCTGATTTCCCCCCCCCACAATTTCTTCAGTTCTTTAAGTGAAGGTTGTCCAAGGCATTCATCGTCTTCCACATTCTCATGTCCTTCCCTGAACCTTTTGTGCCATTCAAACATACGTGCAACAAGACATGCGGTCTTCCCTGTAGGCCTCAGTAAGCATTTGAAAAGATTCCATTGGTGTTTTGTTCAATTTTACTAAAAAATTCAAATTGACACATTGCTCAACTTTAAATTTAGCATTTTTCTGGCACACAACAAACAGCTGCTTTAAATGATGACTGACAATTAACTGAATGGTAAAGCGTTGATGTTTGTCATGCAGGTTCATACATTTTCAAGGTCACCACTCATGCATTCACAATCAGTTCTCCCTGATTTGTCTGAAAGGTAGAAACATAGTCTCATTGTTTAATAGACAGACCTCATACTTACTCCACCCCACCTTGCTAATCAAAGATACAAAATACTGGGGAAGGGACAGCAAGATGAGCCAGTGTGGTGTAGTGGTTTGGATGTTGGACTAGAGGCTTGTCTACATGGGTAATATACCGTACCTCATCTTGCCCCTGTCTTAGAACCCTGCAGTCCTGACAACGCAGGGCATTTGCCCCATTCTGTCCCCAGGGCAGTCATGACCTCCAGAGCAGATGGGACTAAGACAGGGTAAAGGCAGGATAGGGCCTAATAAAACAGCTTAAGGTAATACCTAGTTTAATCCATTTCCGCCGGGAAGAAATGGAGTATTTCCTGCATATCACACAGGAGTCCGTCCTGGTAGGCTGGTCCATCGCTGCAGCAGCTGGACTGCCTTGCTCTTCCAAAGCAGGAAGGAGTCCCACAAGCATGTGACCAAGGCTGGTCACATGCAAAGGCCTCGGTCACATGTTGCAGGCCAGCTTCCTACCTTCTGGGATGGTAAGGGAGACTGTGGCTGCAGTGGCTGCAGTGACAGACTGGCATGCCCATCTGGACTTCCTCCCATTCCATGGAGGGGGGGCACAACAGGCCTGATTTGTGGCCAGGATATGCCAGCGGGGAACCAGCGTATCCTGGCTCATGTAGATGAGCCCTACAAACTCTAGGAGACCAGGTTTTGACTCCCTAGTTGGCCATGGAAACCCTCAAGGTGACCTTCGGCAAGCCACACTCTATGATCCTCAGAGGAAGGCAATGATAAACCACCTCTGAACAAACCTTGCCAAGAAAACCCCACTATAGGTTCGTCTTAGGGTCACCATAACTCAGAAACAACTTGAAGGCACACAACAAAAACAGCAAGATGCACTATGTTAGTTAAGATACACAGCCGATTATATTCTACCGCTTATGAGTCATAGATTGGAATATCTTACCTGCAGTATATAAACCTGTATCTGAGTTACTACAGATCAGGGATTCTAAAAGTTCTAAAACTATCTGGAAAGGCAACGATTTTATAGGTGATTATCACTGTTTCTGGGACACAAGCTAGCCATGACCAAGAAATTCTTTGTAGATTTTGCTTGTATTTTTACTTGCTGTTCTTAAACTATAATCCAGTGATCTACAAATAGATTATGAAATACTTGCTGCCATCCATGACTTACACTGCAAAGCCTACTATTTCATGGTTTATGTATGACTTTGTAACTATTGTAATATTAGCATTTCCATATATATAATCAATTATCTTCCATACATGGACACAACAATACAGAAAGGTTATATTTTAGCTTTCAATCAAGACCTTTGATTTCTTTCTGACAATAGGCAAGAATTAGCATTACAAAGGTAAGAAGACTTTGTTAACACGAATTACTATCACTGTTCCTTCTTGTATACATCTGAATTTTGTCTAAAAATGTCAAAGACCTGATGTACATTGGTTGATTGCATAGCTTTTTGGCCCCATTGTGTACATTTTTTCCCTCAGTCAATTGAAGATAACATTTCATGTATCTGACAAAGTGTGACCTAATTGCAAAGCTTATGCCACAATAAATCTGTTAGTTAAGGCAAACGTTTTATACCTATATATTAATTCAAGACATTTTTCTCTGGGATCTGAACTGCCAGGTTTGACATGTACACAGCAACACATACACTGCAAAAACAGTCAAGAGGAGTACATAATAAATACACTCCACAGAGCAAACATATAGCCAGTCTGATGCAGTAGTTAGAGCAGGTAGTTCCCAACTTTTTTAGACTGGGGAGCACAATTGGAATTTTGAGAAAGTGTGAAAGGCTGTCAAAATGGCTGCCAAGGTGAGTTACCTGAATTAAGGATAGAGGAGGACTACTGAGACCTTTGTAGAAAAAATGGGGGGGGGGGAGAATGTATAAGCTTTCAATAAATGATAGGGTATTTTGTCTAGCTTTCTTAATAGCACCATAATAGTCTCTACTCCTCACCATCTCAGCTATGTAAGCCATTCATCTATTGTTTGGAGAAAACCAGTGCTGACCATCTGGGACTGTTTAGAAAACTGTAGAAACACTATTAAAACAACAACATCTTGATATACTAGCAGTACATTTATGGTACCTTGCACATTCCACTTCACATCTATGCATTTCCATGCAACAAGTCTGTCAATTCTCAAAATTGGTTTATAAATCGCCCACTCTTCGTGTATAAGCAGCTGCTAAGTCTTGAGTGCCAGCAGCTTCACTGAAAATTATAAAAACTCCTTGCTAAGATTAGAGGCCACTAATCGTTTCTTGATCCTAAGAACTGACCTGCACAAAAGGAACACTAAAAACAAATTGACTTTTGTTACTCACATTTATTTTCACACATCTGTGGTAAAAATACTTGAAGGATATGGTAATTTTAAAGTGGTGTAGACAACAAAAAAGCAAAATGAATCATTCAGAAAATTTAAAGCCTGTAATTAAGAGAGCTTAATTCCTCTAGTATTTTCCTATCAATTCCAAGCCAGATTATTTTCTACACAAGAGGAATGGTTTTAACAGGAGCATAAAATGCATTCACTAAATATAAGTGTTTGAATGTTCAACTTGATAATGTGTGAACACATTTGGAAAGTTTGTGACATTGTTCTCTCCTTAATATCTATCTGCCATTTTTAAGAAACCTCCCAGAAACAGAGACCTTCACAATTAAACTGACTGGAAAACGTACATTTGTGTAAACAACTGCATAAAAATAAAACTGGCCAGAAGGATAATACACACAGCCTACAGCATATATTACCCTTGTTTTCCTCAGCAATGAATAGGCAACACATGTTTAACAGAACACTTCAGAAGCCATTGCTGCTCTCGGGGACAAACAAGAGACATGCTGATAGGCAAATATGCTCTGAGCAAGAAGCTAAACTATTCATCCATAGTTCCTATTCTGGAGAGGTACTACCTGGGCTGAACAATAAGCTAACCATATAAACTTTAATTTCTGATATATTTTTTAAAATGATACTTCCACAATAAACTCAATTGGTGAAAACCAATAATCGGCTACAGAAACCAGGGAGGGCTTTCTACAAAGTATTCTCAAAATGAATTAATTATTTATTCTTCTGCAGTATGACAGGAAAGAACGATTGGTATTTGCAGTTCTTTCTGCTGACCTTTGCAACAGATGATAATTTAGGCATTTATTTAAAATATTTTATGCCACTTTTCTAGGCAAAGATATTAAAACTATAAAATGTAAGCATTTCATACAACATGAACAAAAATGGCCCTCAATTAATGTAAAAGCAGATTAAAACACCTGCCAGAAAGCTGCAGGGCCCACACGGAACCTCAGAGGTCTTCACCCATTTTGCCTTCTCTCTGCAACCACAATTGTCCAAACATCTGTTTTGTTCACACAAAATGGCTGAAAACACTTCCTGAAAACATTTCCAAAGCCTGTGGGGCACAATTTGACAATCTATCCCATTTTGGAAGAGGGCTTCACCTGTTTTGGACCCTTATAGGCCTTTTTCTTTAAAAAGGTCCATTTCCTCCTGATTGGGGTACAGATAATGAATCAGTCAAAGCCAATAGAAGACACTCATCATAATTAGTACCACCTGCATGATCTCATCCAATACCAGTCTCACACTTCTTGACAAACTGCAGATTTCTCCACCCACACTATTTCTGTCTTACCAGAAGTAAGCCTCAGCTTCGTTACCCTCATCTGTCCCCAACCTGCCTCCAAGCACCTGTTTAGTGTTTCTACAGTCTCCTAGGAACTAGAAGAAGCAACAGTGAGAGATGTGTCATCCATATGTTAATGATATGTTAGCCCTATCCTCCAGATGGCTTCTCCCAATGGTTTCATGTAGATGTCAAAAAGCATGTAAAACAAGATAGAACTTCAAGACATCTCAACAGCCAATTGCCATGGGGCAGAATAGAAGTCTCCCAGCATTACATTCTGGGTACATCTTTACAGAAAGAATGAGAGTCACTGTAACAGTGTCTTCCCCGCCACCCCAAGCTCTACCCCAGCTAGGCAACCTAGTAAGGGACCATGCTTCAAGACACCAAAGGTTGTTGAAAGGTACAGAAGAACTAACAGGGTTGGATTCTACAATCAGTCCTCCAGTTCAAATCTTTCACCATGATGTCTCAAGGCTCTTTCTAACCCAAAAAGATGGAAACCATACTAGTACAGATCTGAGTCATGTGCATCACCCAAAACCATGTAGAGCTCAGAGGAAATTACATTTTACAGTATCTTTTGGAAGAATTGTACAACAGATCCTGCAGAATAGTTTTTGAGGCTCAAGAGATCCCAATTTGTTGTTTGTTTTTTTAAAGAAGGATTTGACGGCTACCTCCTTCAGCCCACTGGTCCAGATGCTAAGCCTATTCCTGGCAATTTTAATACTTAGGAAGAGAAGAGGCCCAAAGAACAGAATGCTTGACCTCAAGGAAACGTGTACATTATCACACTGCAAACTAACACTGATACCAACAACAGGATTAGATGCACACTGGGTTAAACCAGTGCTTACACAAATCATGTACAGCCTAGTTCTCTCCATTAACAGTGCACGTATTAATGGATTTGAAGCACTCAACACAAATCTGAAGTCAAAGTTATCAGTAAAGTTGTTCTGACAGTTTATTGTGAAACCCAGGAGATACCAACAGCACTGAGAAGTCAGTACAAAGGAAAATTTCAGCTGTGTCAATGGAGTCTTCCACAATTATATACCAAAGGTTTTAGCACGTGTGTTCCATAGTGAGAACAAGCCAAGTGCAAATTTTGTATCTCCTGTGTGCCACATAAGAGGCCCTTATACTGATGCAAGTAATGTTTGCTTTTTTAAAAGCCATTAGCACACAACTTTTAAGCTAAAAACCACCCCAAAAATGCATTAATAAACTCTGTGTTCATAAAGCAATTTATTCCATCCCTGAGGATCCCAAACTGCTTTACACAAACACTACCATAATGCCTTTGGGAATCCCCCTTACACTTCCCTAAGAGACCAGCAAGAAAGAATCTGCTTTCTTCTCTCTTCCACTGCCAGAGCAGAGGAGATGGTGATAATCCCCTCCAAATGCAGTATTTAACACCTATCAGGTAGGTGACAAGTGCTGCAGTGTAAGGAGGATTAGCACAGTGCAGTCCTTTACAGTGGAGTGAAATTCTCTGTAAGCAGTGGAGTGAAGCTGCTATGGCCTGACCAGCACTAATCAATACGTTAGACACACACACAAACACACACACACACACACACACAGAGAGAGAGAGAGAGAGAGAGAGAGAGAGAGAGCGCACAACGAAGCATTCTCTTTTTTAAAAATCAAGCTGCCTACAAAAAACAAAACAAAAGCAAAAGGAAAGGAAAGGTGGCTAAGCAGGCTACACAATCTTTGTGCCAAATATTTTTTTCTAAATGAAGAAAGCAATCCATGAAACCAGAATTAACATTCTTCCTTTAAACCAGATGCAGAAATCCAAATGTTGTTGGATTACACATTCCAGCACACCTATTCAGAACAGCCAATGGTGAAGAATGTTGGGAGTCACCGTACAACAATATCTAAAGGACCACGTGATTTCTCCCCCTCTACCACCTTTGAAATTAGATGTTCTTCAAATGTGCTCTCACATTTGTTGACAGTTCTGGAAGCCTTACATTTAACCCTCAGAATTTTTGAATCCTTGCTGAATACAGCCTTATGCCCACTTCAGGAACAGAGAACTTGCACTGCTCCATCTGCCACTGCTGATGGGCTTCTGTATCTCCCTGTAAGTCAGACCACAGAAGCAGAGCAGGATAATAAGCAGCACTGGCAAGCTCTGTGGCCACAGAGGTCCAAGCCCTTTGCAGAGAGGCAGTCACTATACAGGTGGTGCCATCAATATCAAGGCACAAAATAGAAGCAATTAGCTAGACATAGCTGTGACGTTGAGGTTAAACATCACTTAGAAGCTGTTGGACCTATTACAAGCTCCTTGGGGATGTGGCTGCTTAAGAGGCCTCAGGAATCTGGGGCACTGAAATGAATCCAGTAACTAGAATGTGTTAACAGCTGCACACCAAACAGGATGGCTATGAGGGCTGCAGGGACTGACTTCTATGATCTTCATGTTTTATACCAGGGGTATGCAATTGTGGCTGACTGTATGTTTTTGTGGGCCTACAGCGCTCATCAATCCCACCAGTATAACCAAATAGCAAGAGATTGTGGGAGATGTAAGTCCAAAAACCTCTGGAGGGTCAGAGCTGCTGGCCTGTCTTAAACCATTATTCTGTACAAGTCATGAGTGTGTGCGTGAGCACATGCGTGCATGCCTTCAAGTAGCCTGTTTATCAGCCAATAGGACCTCCTATGATAGGTTTGCCTTAGGGTTGCCATAAGTTGAACTTGGAGTCAGACAACAACAAGGACCTCAGCACAAGGGAGGCAACAGAGAGGTGGGTGGGGAGTAGGCAGTGCTGTCAGCAACACCTTTCGCAACTGGGGGAGGGAAGCAGTAGCAAGGAGATCATGTTTGGCTGTTGGCAGCTACTCAATTATGCCACCAGGTTTGGAAACTAGAATGGTAGCCCTTTCCTTATTTAGCACAAATGTTGTAAAGCTGTTGCGGACACAGATATTATTATATGATATCTACATGTCTCACATCAGGGAGGCACAACCTTTTTGATCCCCAAGAAGTATGCTGGGAGCCAGAAGCCACACACACAAAAACTTTTACTAATTTGGCAGCTTCCCCAACAAAAATATATAGCTTGGTACAGTTCTATATAAAAGAAAACTTTCTTATCCCAAGAATGCAAATACAATTTGATTTTTTACAAGTTTTTTTTATTGGAATTTAAACTCTGATGACAAAGCTAAGGTAGGTGGGAAAGAAGTAAAGGAAATAAAGGGGAAGAACAGAAAGGGATACTAAGGATACAAACACAGGCTAAGCATATACAAAGTTGACACTGCATAGGGTCCTAACCAAAACAAAACAAGAAAACTACCCCTTCTACACTTGAATTTTGCCCACCTTCTTCCTCTCAAAAGGGGCTTTTACATCTGCAAATCTCACCAAATTCTGACAAAATAAAGTTATAGCTGTATGTTAATTTTCCCACTATAGTCAGTGAGGAGACATAAATAAATGGAAGCAAATCTCTATTTTGGATCCAAACTGAAGTAAGCTTACTGAATCAAAACAGTCCTCTATTTGAAGCAAGTTCCAAATCAAATTCTTTTTCTGTCGACACTGCTATCAAAATATCAACAAACCAGTATTTAGGATATTAAGATTGCACTGGTTAAAAAAAGTGCACATGTATGTGTCTTTTTCTAAAACCAGCAATCTTTTAAAATTCTGTACAGAAACACTGCCTGAAAAAAATGCAGTGAAAAAAAAACCTGATCCTGAATACAACTTCCTGTAAAACTTAAAATGAATTTTAAAATGTAACTTTCCAAACCCCTGGGGGGCACCCTTCACCAATGCCAAGTCACTGAAGCAAGTCTCAGGAGACTGGTTTCCAAGACAAACTTAACTGCTTTCTGTCACTTTAACACCTACCTAGGATAACCAACAGGTGAGTGCCAGAACTCTCATGTTTTGCTGAAACCAACATAGTAACAGGTTCTAGCAATTTTTCTGCTGTTTTCTAATGAAGAAGCAACAACATACCTATGAACTCTTTCTAAACATTTGGCTATATTGCATTGTTTCCGCTTTACCCCTTTGTCTTCTGGAATTAAGGGCACTTTACCTCTTCTACTCTGTGCCCAAACTACATTTTTCAGAACACTGCAGAGCTAAGAATGACAAATACAGTTTGTCATGTGCAGGGGGCTAGATTAAGACTGCAGTCCTACCCACTTATGTGGGAGCAAGCCTTTTCAAATGAAATCTGAATAGGCATGTCTAGGTTTGCACTGTAAATCTAGCTCCCACCTGACTTTAAACTGTGTGCTTCAATCTCAAAGAAATCCATAATGAGATATATGCCAGTGTTTGCTCAGCTGAAAATTTATGCTTCAATAAAGATTTTCACAACTACACTACATTACCCAAATAAGTTTAAGACTTCAACACCTTCACTTGTAGCTCAATTATTAAGTGAGAAATCTGGAGATAACATCAGCATCAAACCCACTTTCTACTTCCCTTCTGTGGCAGCAATTTCTCTCTACAATTGTTAATTTCAGTGAAATCATTTAATGTTCTTTTACTGTCTTATAATTTTAACTGTTATTGTACACCACCTTGGGAAGGTATACCCTAAAACACCACTTATGAAAGTTTGAATAAATTTGAATAAATACAAAAATATAATACCAGTCTACCACTTTATAGTGGGAATAAATTTAAGAAAATTAAAAACTTTTAAATGTCATTGATTTTGCAATGATCTTTAAGTATTATGCCACCCAGAGGGTAGTTAATAACCGTGTCCTCCTCTCCAAAAGCATAAGAATTCTTGTAGATCTGTCCTTCCCACAGCTCTAACACTGTTCTAACTAAACTGGCTACCAATTACAGTTAAACCACCCTGGTGTGGACGTTATTATTGTAGACTGAGGCCTTATTACAATTTTCCTTAGGTCTGTAAAGAATCAATTTAGAATGAATTGAAATAGGACACATATTAACCTGCAACAGCAGCAGATCATCACTAATACACACACCTTAAAATTGGCATTTTAAATGTAATTAAAGAAGTGGCATATGATCCCTGCTGTTCAGCAAAGATATTATTAGAAATTGAGCACAATATACTTACATCATTACATCTGATTTACTTTTGTAACATGAGCTTGCATTTACTAGTTCTTTGTTTAGTATAAAAACTACACTCTCCCCAAAACTGCTATTTGCTTCTATTGCCTTCAGCTCTCCTCTTCTTGCACACAAAACATAGCAAGGGAAACCACGTAGAAATATTGCTGCAGATCAGTTTTCCATTTTAATAATGTGGGGAAAAGGACAAAGTCCACCACCATCATAATCCCAAAATACTTTCAAGGAAAGCAAGCTAGAGAGCTTCTGCAGACATTCACAATCCAGGAGCACATTATTTTGGCACACTGCTACATGTAAACCACTAAACATCCTGCCTCCTGTGGAAGATTCCATTAGGATTTGTGAGTTAGAAAATCAGAATTTAAGAGCATTTACATTAGTGTGTGTGTGTATGTGTGTGTGAGTATAGGTGTCTTTTACTATGTGTTATATTGTGGTTTCTTACAAATTACCCACAAACAGTAGTTTAAATATTACCATAACTGTTAGAGATCACTAGCTCCATCACACCCTGTCTTGAAAAGTATAATTCACAAGGTTTCTTTGGAAGAATTGCTCTTAAACCAACCCCTGTATCTAGAATCTTCATCTAGATGTCTAATTCAAACATACTGTAAGATAAAATCTCTGTGCATGTTTCTGGGTGATAACTTGGATGCAAAATGGTTTGAAAAGGCAGAATTAATTAAATACTAAAAAGTATTTTGTACTTTCAGAAGTAACTGATGGACAAAAAATCCTTTTTTATCATTTTCTTCTCTTGTATTACGTTTTATTTATTTTGCTAGACCATTATGAAGTGGCCAAAAATCTTTAGACATAAGCACAAAAAGCACTTATAACATAACTTTGTATGGCATTTTTATATTCAAACTATTTTATACTACAGCAATGCAAAATCAAGAACCTATCTTCTTGAAGAAAGGGGGAAAGTGCTAAAAACAAATTCTGTACTTTTCTGCCAAAAGAAATTCAGCATCATTTCTTGAATTAAATTCAGCACCATTTCTTGAATAGATTAATAACTACTAAATAGTCACACACAGTTAATGTTCTCTCACATAAACCACTATATTGCAAATCATTATGAAAAGAGCACTGCATTTTAGCTTTAATTGTGCATATATGCTATTGATATTACAATAATTTATTTAAGCATTAAAGTATGCAAGTCTGTCCTCTCTCCTTCAGGAAACAAATAAGGTGCAGAATTTTGCAGAGAGAAAGATTTCTAATAAGAAGTTGATTTGCTGCTGTATAGTATCTGCAGTTATATTTAACATGCATCAAGGTTTTGATGAGATCTCTCCCTGCAAAGTTGACAGTATAAAGCTCAACTAGAGGGTGACTATGGCAACAGCAATGGAAATAAAGGGAATGATGCTGAGCTGCTTAAACAGATACTCTGGATTTTCTTTGTTTTCATTCATGAGGGAACAGATAACCATGTCGACAAAGACTGGAAATGTAGAGGGTCTTTTGCAAAAGGTTCTTTATAGAATCAACATGAGACTTACCAAGATTTTACCATGTAGATAACACAGGTATGTGCACATACAAATATGTTGCAGTCTGTAACATAACATTCAAAAGCTTCAGAGAATGATACTGCAATATATCTCATAGCTTCAGCCCTTCAGAATCAGTGTCATGGGGTGTTTTATTGTCTTCCATATTTACTTTCTATTTGTTGTCACTTGCCTTCAAGTCATTTCCAACTTATGGCAACCCAAAGGTGAACCTTTCACGGGGTTTTCTTAGAAGGATTTGTTCAGAGGGGGCCTGTCTTTGCCACCCTCTGAGGTTGAGAGAGTATGATTTTCCTAAGATCAACCAGTGGATTTCCACAGCTGAGCAGGGGTTCAAATCCTGATTTCCATCCAGGGGGTAGGGTAAATCTGGTATTTTATATCCAATATATGAAATATGTTTTCCTTTAACAAAAGGATGACACCATTATTTCTCTCTTCTTTAATACAAAATCTGCACAGAATTCCAACTCCATACCAAATTCCATAGGCATTGCTTCCTTTATTAATTTCTCTCCAAAGACAAATCCAGAAATTTGAAGTGAGAAATATTCTACTTCAAAGCATTAGAGAGCTTTCATTTGCAATGAAAAAAAGTAAACTGTGCAAAAGGCTATCTGAGTGTAAAACGTGTGTACTCTACACAGTGTCTATGCTTAGTGTAGCATCTAAAAAACCCTCAACAAAAAAGCCCCTTAGCAGACTCAATACAGTAAGTACTAATCCTTTTGGCTATCACACAGCCAGTTCTCAAGAGTTCCATACATGCGAAAGTAAGAGGATGTTTTCATCAGCATTTCTACTTTAAACAACCAAACTCTACAAAGTTCTAAGTTGGAAAATTTTATGAGAGTCTCAACACATCTTCAAAATCTTATCTCAACAGCAATAAGTAAATAATCACTTAACTAAACTACTATAAAACATAAATAAACTGCTGAACATGTACTCATAAACAATGGCCAGAAAAACTAGCACATGGGGAAACATCACCATTTTGTACTGCAGTTTTTTACTGAAATGCCTTCAATTAGATACTTTCCATTTTCAACCTATTTAGTTAACAACCAAACTGTACCATCTACTTCAGAGAGAATACAGCCATACAACCATGTATCTCTAACAAAAGTGAAAAAATACTTCGAAGTTGGTGGCCCTTACCAGAGATCCCTTTAGCATTAAAAGATCAGCTGATGTATAAAGGAGACTGTAGCATGTGTCATTAGGGGAATGTACTAATAAAACGCCACAAGATCCTACTGAGATTTGACAACTTATATTAATGATATAAGAACAGAACAAACACCTCAATTAAATGTCTCTTCCAACTCTACAATTCTATGATTCTATGAAAACAATAACACAGTGAAATAGTGGTGTAGGGCTTACCATGAGGCTCACAGAATAGACTGCTAAAGTAGGGGATTAAAATGTTATTAATCGCAGGGGAGGAGTGGGGAAAAATAACCCTAGGGCATGCACTTTTGTACACATAAATCACCCCCATGCAAAAACACTTAGGTTAACACCTCAAGTGAGAGACACTAAGGGAACTAAATCCTAGCAGAGGAAGAAATGTGGGGACCAACCTGTTGAAAAGCTTTTAAAAAATATAAAACATTTTTAAAAAACATTCTTGCAGATCCCTCAAAGCTGAAGACAAGACTACCTTTTCACATAAGAGCTGGCCTGCTGGATTAGACCAAAAGCAGACCTAGTCCAACATCCTATTTCCCCTTAGCAGTTAATCAAGGACCAGGATAATAACATTCTTCTGGTCATGTTCCCCAGCAACTGGTTTTCAAAGGCCTACTGCTTCAGATACTCCAGATAATAGATAGCCATTGTGATTAACAACCATGGCTAGCCCAATTCGCCATAAATTTGTTGAATCCCCTTTTAAAGGTGTCTAAATTGGTTGACATCACCACGTCTTGTAAAATCAAAATCTATAGTTAACTAGGTGATAAGTGAAAAGTATCCCTGCATCTCCCTGGCCTGCATTTCCCACATACTCCTGATCACCTTGCTTCTCCTATTCTGCACCTTTTCCAATTCTAGATTTTATTTTATTTTTATTATTTTTTTGGAGGAGCAACAGCTATAACTGCATTCCTGGTGTGGGGTGACTTGAGGATGCTGTCTTTTCAAGAAGGATGATGAGGATCATATTTTTTTTTCCTGCCTTCCCCCCTAGAACGGGGACTTGAGGCTGCTTACAATTTAAAAGACCAATACTGTACAGTTTAAAAAAACCCATACAATAAGTGAACATTAAAATAATTTACCTTCAGGAACATGTAGCAGATTATCTAGATATTTTCCCAGAATCTATGTGGGAGAAAAGGACTGTTTCAAAAGCTGCATCACTTACTTCAATAATGAAGTGACCACAGATGTGAAAGCATTCTTAGGTCCTAAGCTGTTTGTGTGTTATGAACAATTTCTGGCACAGTGACACTCCAAAAATGTTAAATGCTAGTTGCAAACATCACAAGCTTGGTTTCAGAGAGCATTAATTAAGTAATCGACTGACACTGTGAGTGGTGTGCGCACCCCATCCAACTATTCAAGGGTAATTTATTTCAGGAATCCACACTTGGTGGAATTTAAAGACTTGTGAAGGCTGGCAAGAGGAATTATTAAAATCCATAGCTATGAAACAAATCTGGAGAAGCCATAGCAGGTTTCTAATTAAAGTATGCCTCCGAGATAACCCCCAAAGGCCTGAAGACAGGGGCAGTAACCAATACAGATTCCAGAGAGACTTCTCAGAGAGGCAATTTATTAAATCTGCACTGAAAACACAAACTTGGAAGGAAGCTGAACAAGCAGTACACTCAAGTCAACTACCGCTTGAAGGAAAAGTATACACAAAAACTAGTGCTGCCAAGGAGGAAGAATAAAAAAGGGCCATTGCAAATGTATGAAGGGAATGTAAGACTGAAACCCCTGGGCCAGTGAAAGTAAGGGGGAGGAATAATTAAAGACAAGTACTGTAAATTAAGACACTCGACCTTTTAAAACATAAAAAAGGAAAGAACAAAATGGCTGAAAAATCAGAATGCAATTAAGACATCAAAATATGATAGCAATAGCATCACATCTAGGGAAATAATGCCAAGTACATTCTGTGAATCAACCAAAACTAGTGTGAATGGAATTCATCATCAAAAGCAAATAGATGAATCTTTACGAATGGATTCTGGTTTAAAAAAAAAAAAACAGAATGGAAAGGATATTATGGTACCAAAAGATTAGGGACTAGGAAAGGATCTATAGTCTTGTTTGCTGTTGTTTCATTATAAATTCAGCCCATCAGCCATCATGCCGTTACACCATCTTACACTTTGCACAGCTCACTACTTCTCAATCTACATTTATACAAAAATGAAAATATATACAATAACTCTATACAGTGACAGCAGCAGTGAAAAATTTGACATTTACTGTCATGCCATATACCAAAGCAACTCCCTCAAATTCATTCATTATTGACTAACTACATCACTGGAACCTTAATTCCTTCCACCATAAAATATCTTGGATAACGTGAACACATCTAAACAAAAGTAAGAGTTAATAGATGCTAAACATGTAATACACAGCATATATACTGTTGAACAGACAATATTAATCCTTGGGCATTAAAGTCAATTACAACTTACTGCATACACTTGTCTATAAATCAATAAATTTAATAAAAAAACCTAACCTTAAAAACCTGTGTCAATTTATCCATGAGTAATTGATGGTCAAGGCTGGCCTGCCCAGCTAAGGGGAGAATGAAGTCACAGCTGCCGAAAAGACCCCAGAGCCCACTTCTGCATGCCTCAAGCTGGGAGGAGTTTGCTGGGTTGCTTTTTGACGACTCAACCCCCCCCCCAGTAGCATGGGTTAACTGGCGGTCCCAGAAAATCCATCCAGAGTGATCAGACCACGGGGGGGGGGAGGAAGAAGGAAGCAGAGGCTGTCTAAAAGACCCTAGAGTGATATATTATTCATTACCCCATGAAAGAAATGTCATTATTACCACATCACCCATAAAAATACAGTCAGCGCTCTGTATCCAGGAATTCAGCCATCCACTGCTTGAAAATATTTTTTAAAAATAAAAAATAAAAAACATTCAAAAAGCAAACCTTGATTTTGCCATTTTATATAAGGGATCACATTTTACTATGGCATTACATCTAATGGGACTTGAACATCCATGGATTTTGGTATCCACAGGAGGTCCTGGAACCAAACCTCAGTGGATACCAAGGGCCCACTGTAACTTGTTGCTACTAAAAGTTAGTTACTTCTGAGCTGTGGCAGAATACTAAAGCTTCAGTCTTTAAAATCTCCAGTTAAAATAATTGAGTGGGATGACATAAGCAATTTGTTGCCCTCCTGATGTTTTGAATTACAACTCCCATAAGCTCCAAATACAGTACCATGGCCAGTAACAAGGAATAATGGAAGCTGCATCCAAAATTCTGGAATGCATAAAGTGGCTATGAAGGGAAAGACCTCTACCTAAGATCCTGAAATGCTGCTATCAGAGCAGACAATACTGGGCTAGATGCATATTAGATCATTTATGATAAGGTCTCTTATGATACAGTCGGACCCCCATATCCACAGAACCAGTAGCCATGGTTTCAGTTATCCACAGGACACAAAACAGGAACACATACCATAGAGTCACGGAGGAAAATGTCTAGAGAGGCATCCTCTCTAGGTCCTCCAACACAGTTCACGTCCTTTATTTTAATAGGGTTCACTGTTATCCACGGTTTCTGGTATGCACAGTAAGCCTGGGAACTGAACCCTCACAGATACAGGGGTCCGACTGTATTCCTAATTCCCTATTCCACCTTCTAAATGCTTGCCCACACCTTCCTCTCTATCGTTAATTCTACACATCTGGAGAACTGTTATCTGTTACGTGGGCATTTATAGGGCCTAAATACTGTTAAAGCACCAGATCCTGTCTGATCTTGGAAGCTAAGATCAGCTCTGGTTAGTACTTGGGTGAGAGACAGCCAATGAAGACCAGGTGCTGTAGGCTATATTTCAGAGGAAGGAACTAGCAAAACCACCTATGAGTATTCCTTGCCTAAGAAAACCCTATAAAATTCATGGGGTTGCCATAAGTCAACCAGTGACTTGAAGGCACATACACTTGGGCATTTGCTTTTAGGTTTTTTTTTAATTATTGTATTGGAGATTTTTAAGCTAATAACTTCAAGAATGTAGTGAAGCTAGCTTTAAAATAAACAAATAATTTTAACTGACACTAAAGTGTAAAGGCAGTAAGAGGTACGTCCTTCCTGCCACCACCATACCGAACATTCCATCTTAGAAAAGTAATACATCAGAAAACTCTCACTGATACAGGGCTTGTCTAGATAGGCTATTTATCCCGTCTTGCCCCTGTTTTAGAGCCCTGCAGTCCTAACAACACAGGACTTTTGCCCCATTGTTTCCCCTAGGCAGTCCTCATTATTTCCGGGACAAAGATGGAGGGAAGACAGGGTAAAGCCCACTAAACTGCTATATTAAAATACACAGGGGAAAATGCCTCAGTAAAAAACAACAACAAACAACATGGATTGGGCCCTGTGTGACTGCAGAAACCCATATGAGCACATTGGCCAATCGTTGCAGCTGTCATCGTGTTGCTCTCTCTAAAGCCAGGGAGGACTCCCGCAGCATGTGACCGGGGTGTGACTGAAGCTGCTGGCCAGCTTCCTGGCTTCGAAAAGAGGGATGTGGACTGGACAGCATTCTGATATGGACTCCATTCTGTTTTGTTCACGAAATGGGAGAGGAATGGGCCAGATCCACTGGCAGGGAGCTGGCATATTCTGGCCCATGTAGGTGAGCCCACAGTGTATTTGGCATTTTTCTTTCAAGACACATAATTTAAATATCAGAGCACTAATTCCTTTGGAAATATTTTATTGTAAGGATAGAGTCTAAAACAAACCCACTCGCCAACAGGCCAGGGGCAAGAAAAATTTTTATCTCAGTAAGCAAAAATGCTCAGTAAGGGATGTTGCATTAGAGCAGCCAAGTTAGACTACCAAAAAAAAAAACAAACAAACAGCAGAATAGATTTGGGGTGGGAGGCTGTTCTTTAATTCTCAACAGCATTGGCATGGTTTTCCTCTTTCCCTCTCTGTCCTTTGTGCAAACACTGCAGAATTTGGTGGATACATAGAATTTTTAACCTTTCCCATTAACAGAATGCATAACTTCAGCTATAGGAACTACCTGAAGACTTGTTTATATTTTATACATAGTAACTAAGCTAGAGGTAGCCTAACTGCTGGACACTAATTCCTGACATAGGCCACAGAAAGGATATACAGTACCCCCCCTGCATCGACGGGGAATTGGTTCTGGGGGGCCCTGCAGATGGTGAAATCTGTAGATAATAGCAAATGCCATCCCCGGGGCCATCTGGGGCAAAGGGGGGGTGAGTTCATTCCTCTGTCCGCTTCCCCCTTTGCCCATGGCTCCATGGCGGCGATGATCGCAAGGGGCTACGTCACTTCTCCGCCCCCTTTCCCTTTTGCCGATGGCCCTGCCACAGTGACGATCATGAAGGGGAAGGGACGAGGCCAGGTCGCTCTTCCCCCCTTCCCCCTTTGCCCATGGCTCCGATCGTGAGGGGGAAGGGATGAGGCCAGGTCACTCCTCCACCCTCCCTTTCGCCCCACGATTGCTCCTGCAGCAACAGGAGCCCTCCCAGGGGAAGGGACAGGGGAAGTGAGATCCCTTCCCCCTCCCTTCCCCCACCATCACCAACTGCAGATAACTGAATCAGTGGTTGGCGAATCAGCGGATGCGGGAGTGCTACTGTAGGCTAAAGGTTATAGAGAGAACTGCAAAAATGTGATATATTGATGCTAGGCAATTGTTGAGTTCTTGGTATTAAAGCCCTCCTCATGCATTCATTGATGGAAGGGAGCAGTAGTCTTGTGTGTATTCAGGCAAGGAACCTGACTGGGAAAACTATACACTCTGAGCTCAGATTTTATTTGCATTTCAAGTCTTAATGATAGTTGCGGGTATTTTGTCCAAAGAAAACAAGATGAACTAAAACAGAGAAAAACAAATGAGTGCAAGAAGGATGGACCGCTTGCCACAAATGACAGGCAGATAACAAATCATTATGTAGATTTTAACATAAGCAAGTGACAGTATCTTGTCATAAGAGTCAGAGACTGTCAGAATCATTGCTCAGGAAGTAGGTGACATCATCTTTATATTGTTCTGGTGCCACTTCTGATTCCAGAGAGAACTACACATTGTTCAAAGTGTTCTATTCCATCCTTTGGTGTGAGCACTGAACATCTGAACTACCAAAATCACTATTTTACTATCATTATTCTAAATAAGCATACTTATATTGAATTAAATATTGCGTACAACTGAATCCTGAGTAGGTAGACTGACAATTCTAACTTTATATCCTTGGGTTAACTGAGGGAGTGATGTAGGGGTTCTTCTTGCTTACAAAATTAATCAGGGTGTTGTCCCTTAAAAGTTCAAATTTCATAGAACTTTGGTTGTCTCCTAGACAGGCAGACTGACGGGGTTAGGCTGGCCCTACCATTTACAATCCCCTTCTAATGCTGCTAACTACTGTACTGTGTTTTAGTTTCTCTCTCTTTCTTGGACTAAATATTGGCCAAAATAACAAGAAGAAGAAATGAGAATGCCACATTGGTTACTTACCGTGAAGGTGCATTCTTGAGGGAGTGGGGTGATGCGGGTCCTTTACATCTGGGTTTCGTCAGTCACCGCCCAGGTGTAGCAGGAAGTTACATTAAGCCTCTTCATATTCAAATTTCTTTGTCTTCATCTCCTCCATCCTGGAGCCACGAGGCCAGTTCACTGACTAGCAAAGCCCTGTAAGGACTAAAGAAATCGTTTAAGTCAAATAACATTAAGCAGCGCTAAATAATAAGGGTACCGCCATGTAAGGAAAAACGCACGCAGTCACTGGGCGGGGAAAGGACCCGCATCACCCCACTCCCTCAAGAATGCACCTTCACGGTAAGTAACCAATGTGGCATTCTCTGAGGGAGGGGTGATGCGGTTCCTTTACATCTGGGACGTGCCCAAGCTGACTTAATAGGGCGGGAGTGACTGCGGGATTGGCGGACTCAGTCTCTGAGCACCTCCTGGAGCACCCTCCGACCGAAGTTCGCCTCGGCGGAACGGAACTTATCCACCTTATAGTGTCTAATGAAGGTGGACGGTGTGCTCCAGGTTGCTGCCCTGCAGATTTCTACCAGGGAAGCGTTAGTGGAGAAGACCGCGGATGTCGCGGCTGACCTAGTCGAATGTGCCGTGACCCCTGAAGGTCTGGGAAGCCTAGCTGAGTCATAGGCCTCGAAGATACAAGCCCTGATCCAGGAAGCAATGGTCTTCTGCGAAGCTCTGGACCCTATGGCTGTCTGAGAGAAAGAGACGAATAGGGCGTCGCAACGTCTGATGGGGGCAGTACGTCTAATGTAGATCTTCAGGGCCCTCCTGACGTCCAAGTTATGCCAGAGCTTCTCCTTCGGGTGCGAAGGGTCAGGGCAAAAGGAGGGCAGAATCAAGGGCTGCGAGACATGGAACTCGGAGACTACCTTTGGTTTGAATGACGGGTCTGGGTGTAGGGTCACTACATCCTTGGTAAAGGAACACAGGTGTTCCCTAATTGACAGAGAGGCCAACTCCGACACTCTTCGCGCTGAGGTGATGGCCACTAGGAAGGCAACCTTGATGGTGAGAATTCTAAGGGAAACTGTGCGCAACGGTTCAAACGGGTGCTTCATGAGTTGCCTGAGGACTAGGGAGAGGTTCCACGACGGAAACCTGTGCCGCACCGGGGGTGAAACTATCGAGGCACCCCTGAGGAAACGCCTGATATGGGGGTGCGATGAGAGGCGGTTTCCGTCCTGTGCTGTGAGGAAGGCCGACAGAGCGGCCACCTGTCTCTTCAGGGTATTTGGTCGTAAGCCCGCCTCGAGGCCTTTCTGTAAGAATGCCAGGATGTGTTTCACCGAAGCTTCTTCAGCGATCAATTGGCGAGGGGCACACCATCTCTTGAAGGCTCGCCATGTAGCTTCATAGATCCTCCTGGTGGACACGCGCCTAGAGGAAAGAAGGGTACTAATGACTGAATCGTCGTATCCATGTTCTCTTAGGGCTTGCCGCTCAATCTCCAGGCTGTCAGTTGTAACCAGCTTGGATCTGGGTGGAGGATCGGACCCTGATGAAGAAGGTCGGGTCTCTGAGGTAGACGCCACTGGCTCTGAACCCTCATGTCCATCAACTCGGAGAACCAGGGGCGCCTCGGCCAATGTGGCGCTATCAGGACCACTTGTGCCTTCTCCTGGCGAATCTTCCGACAGACTTTCCCTATGAGGGGAAGTGGGGGAAACAGGTATAGGAGACCGGCCGGCCAAGGGGATCGTAGGGCGTCCGTGCCTTCGGCGTTGTGGTGAAAGAACCTGGCGAAGAACCTGTCCAGCTTGGCGTTTGATCTTGTCGCGAACATGTCCACCTCCAGCTGGCCGAACCTGGCCTGGACCTGAGTGAACACGTCGTCGTTTAGCTCCCACTCTCCGGGTAGAACCGAGTATCTGCTCAGGTAGTCCGCTTGTTGATTGCGTTCCCCCTGCAGGTACTGAGCCGCAAGGGACTGCACCGTCCGTTCGGCCCAGAGGAAGATGAGATCCGCTTCCTGTTGCAGGGACCGGGATCTCGAACCTCCTTGTTTCGCTATGTACGATCGGGCTGTAGTGTTGTCCGTCATCACCATGACGTGTTGACCCCTCAGGACTGGGGTGAAGTGTTGCAGGGCCAAGCGAGCCGCTCGTAGCTCCAACCAGTTGATGCTGTGCGTCTTTTCCTGTGGGCTCCAAATCCCTTGCGTCACTTGTCCCTGACAGTGTGCTCCCCAGCCCCGTAGGCTCGCATCGGAGGTGACCAGGATCGCCTGGGGTACTGTGAACGGAGAACCCTTGCTGACTGTCTTCATCTGAGACCACCAGGCCAGCGAATCCTTCACATGCTGTGGGAGGAGAAGGAGAGGGGACTTCCTCAATGCGATCTCCTTTTGGTAAGGCATCAGGAAGTTCTGAAGGGGTCTGGAGTGGAACCTTGCCCAAGGCACAACCCCAAAGGCTGATATCATAAGGCCGAGGAGTCTGGCTAGTAGGGACAGTGGTACCTTCCTTAGTAAACGAACGGTGCGAACTTCCCGTAGGAGGACCTCCTGTCGCTCCTTGGACAGGGTGATCTTGGAACGTTGTGTGTCTATTTCCACACCCAGGTGGACGATGGTGCGGGCAGGAGACAGGCTGCTCTTTTTGAAGTTCACCAGAAAACCATGGGCCTGCAGGTAGTGAATTGTGGTCTGCAGGTCTCTCCCTGCTTTGTTCAGAGAGGACGCACGCAGTAAGATGTCGTCCAAATATGGGTACAGGTGGATTCCCTGTGCCCTCAGGTTGGCGATTAGGGTGACCAGGACCTTGGTGAAGACCCTTGGTGCTGAGGCCAGACCAAATGGAAGGGCCCTGAACTGGAAGTGTTGATCCCCGAATGCAAAGCGGAGGTATTGTCTGCTGTCCTCGTGGATCATGATGTGCATATACGCATCGGAGAGATCGAGTGAGGCTAGAAAGTCTCCTGGTTGGAGCGCCTCCCTTATGGATGTAAGCGTCTCCATCCGGAACTTTCTGTATGTGATGTGTCTGTTGGTGTATTTTAGGTCCAGGATGGACCTCTGGCTGCCATCCTTCTTTGGTACTGTGAAGAAGAAGGAGTACACGCCTAAGAAGCGCTGAGAGGGTGGTACCTCTTCTATGGCTGCTATGTGTCTTAGGTGAGATATGGCTGTCGTCAGGTCTCTCGCCTTCTTTGGGTCTTTGGGTATTGGGGCTGGGAGAAATCTGCCCCTTGGCCTTGAGTCGAACTCGATTTTGTACCCGTGGGTGATTGTTGAGACGACCCACCTGTCCGTTGTCGAGTTCGACCAAAGCTGCAGGAACAGACTGAGGCGGCCGCCCACTGGGGGCGACCCCGAGTCAGGATTGTTGTCGCGAGCCTCCACGCTGGGCGTTGGAGCCTCCCCTTCTGCTGTTGTTGGGCTGCGGTCCAGTGTTCTGTCTGATGACGTAGTTTGGCTTAACCCATGGTGGGCGAAAGGAGTTGTAGTTTCGCTGCTTCCCGAATCCCCGAAAGGAACGAAAGGGACGAGAAGTCTGAAAGGGTCGTCTGCCGCTCTTCTTGTCTGGCTTCTTGAGTGTGGAGGGCATGGCCAACTTTTTGTCCTTTGTCTCGACTAGGATACCTTTTAGGGCCTCTTCCCCAAACAGTTTAAGGCCCTTAAAGGCCGCTGAGGCCAATGCTGCCCTGGTAGGAGTATCCACCTGCCAGTGCTTTAGCCAGACTGATCTCCTGGCCAGCGTGAGGGCCCCGATCGCACGGGCGGAAAAAATCATGGCGTCCTGTGCCGCGTCGGCTATGAAGAAGAAGGTACGCAGGAATCTAAGCAGAGACTTGTGCAGCACGTTTGGATCGAGCTCCTGGATCTCCATGAGCTCTTGCAGCCACACTATCGCCGCTCTGGAAAAAAGCGATATTGCCAGCGTGGATCTGACCCCGCATGCCGCGGAGTCGTGGGCCTTCTTGATGGCTGCGTCGGTTCTTTTTTCGTCTGGGTCCCGGAGAGAGCCCTCTCCTTCCTTAGGAGCCAGACAATTGGAGACGAGGGACGCGACAGGATTGTCGACCACTGGGGGCTTTAGGAGGTCCAGAAAGCGTTGAGTGGTGTTGTAATATTTCTGAGCCACAGTGGTGCCCCGCCTTCCCATTGAGGGTTTTTCCCATTCGTCAGTTACCAGGGACCAGAAGGCCTCTGGGAAGGGAAGCTCCGGCTTCTTTGGGCGTGAGGTGCGCATTACTGCAGCGACCTTCTCGTTGGACGACGATGTCGATGGAGCTTGGTCTGTGTCTGTAGGAGTAATTTCTAGTGTTGCCATCACCCTAGTAAGGAGGGGAACATACCACTCTCCTTGGAAAAGGCGATCCGATTGGTCCTGGTCTGCAAACTCGGAATCAGAGATTTCTCCTTCTTCCTTGTCGGTTAGGATTACATCGTCGTGGGTCCCAGACGCCCTGACGACGTCGGTGAGGGCGCGCTCCTCATCCGAGGGAGGTAGGGACTCTGCAGAAGAGTGGGTGGAGGGAGGATCCTTCCTCTTCTTGGCCAGGACATCTGTGCCTCTTAATGGGTCTCTAGGGCCCTTGGACGCGGACTTAGCTTTTGCCTTGCCCGGTCCTGCTGGCTGCTGGGACTGCGCGTTGTTCGCCTGGTCCTTAGGGGGAACCCCCGAGGTTGAGGCGCTCGTGCCAGGCTCTTCTGACGAATCCTCGTCTGAGAGCAATGCCTTTGAGAGTAGCTGTAGGGCTGCCTTAATGGCGCCCTTACGCTTTCTACGACCCCCCCGCTGTGTGGGTCTAGCTCCCCTGGCCTTGGGTGGGTGAGCGGCCAACCCCTCGATGTCGGACTCTTCCCCGCTAGAGTGATCGTAAAACACTGGGATGCCATGGTGGTTTTGGCTGGTATGGCCCGTGGGTGCCTGGAGAGGCGGGGCCTGAAGGACTGGGGCCTGGTAGGGCTGTGCCTGAAAACCCACCGCCTGCATAGGCTGAGGCTGGACCACTGGTGGGAGGAAAACCTGATTTTGGTTACCCAAGCCCAGGGTCTGGTTCACCGGCCCCTGTGGCGGCAGGGCCTGGTAAACCAACGGTTGCTGCGCCTGGATAGGTACTGCCTGCTGAGGCATTGGTTGGAGCACCAAGGGCAGCTGGTGTTGCTGGGGTGGCACCTGGGCAGGCAAGATCGGGAGGAGTGGAGGTTGGGAGGCCAGGGCCTGTGGGGGGGGGGTGCTTGAGGAGTTGGGGCCTGTAAGGCCTGCTCCTCCATGCCCAGGCTTTGTGGTGGTTGGCTCGGTTGGGGTAGGGCCTGGCTGCTTCCTGGAGTGGGGTCAGACAGCGAATGGGGTTCCCCATGCGGTGTGCCCCCCTCCCCCGAGGCAGCTGCGGCGGTTGCTTGGGGCCCGGTGGATGGTGAGGGCTCCGCATGGGAGCGCGAGTCCTCGCTCTCCCCTTCCCCCTCCTGCGCTCCGTTTGGCCTCCAGGGGGGTAGAATACGTGCCGTCCCCAAAAGCAGGGAGGGCACGATGCGTGGGGGAAGGGGCAGTTCGTCCCCGCTCCCCCCAAGGGCCCCTTGTACCTTCCTAGGGGCTCCTGCCCCTGGCCAGTCCTGGCAGCAGGCACCTGGCGCGTGCCAAGCACTCCATAGGGCCGGAGGTTCCATCGCGGTCCCGCTGGAGGCATCGGAGGCCAGCTTCTTCCTGGGCTGTGCTGGCCTCTTCCGTGGCTTGGCTGCTGCTTGGCCATCGGAGGCTTTCCCAGTCACGATGGCCTGGTGTGCCTTCCGGGCCGCGTCCCTCTGAGGGACGCCCACATGGGAGCCGGCAGCGGCAGCAATGGCGACCGCGGCTCCCTCAGCAGCGCTCTCCGCGTCCTCGGAGTGGCCGCGGTCGAGAATCGCATCCCCGGCCACTCCGGAGTCCTTCCCCGCCTGCTGGGGAATCTCCTGGGCCTGCATGGCCTCGGAGAAAAGAAAACAGTAAGGAGAGAGGTGGGAGGGGGGAAGAGAGAGAGGAGGAGCAGGCTGGAGCCGACTGAGCAGCCGCGCGGAGAGAGGAGAGGATTTTTTTTTTTTAAATAGGCGGGAAATTCAAAAGGAGAAAGGCAAGGGCTGAAAAGCAGCAATGCCTGGAGAAGGAAAAAGGTAGGTAAAGGAACAAGAAAGTAAAAAGAATAAAGGTGGAGATAGAAATTCCAGACGGAGGAGATTTCTCAGCTACCTACTGGGCGAAGCAGGAAGTTAGAACTGGCCTCGTGGCTCCAGGATGGAGGAGATGAAGACAAAGAAATTTGAATATGAAGAGGCTTAATGTAACTTCCTGCTACACCTGGGCGGTGACTGACGAAACCCAGATGTAAAGGAACCGCATCACCCCTCCCTCAGAGAATCACATGTCTGCATAGCACTCAATAAAGACTCCAAATGTACTATCGTATGTACAAAAATGCTTGTTTATGGAGAATGTTTCCTAATACAGTACCTCTTCTGCATTATAGATCTGCTGGAACAGTCAACAGATGCATAGGGCTTGAGAAAAGGATGTACGCTGTAGACTGAGATCATAAGCATAAGCAGGGTGGTACATGAAAGGTCTGATGAAATGTTTCAAGTAGCTTCAAGTATAAATGTGCTGTATTTTGAGGTATAAATGTGAGTGGTTCCTAGCACTTCTAGCAACATAAAAGCTTTACTTTCTAAAAGTAAAGGCAGCATCTATTCAAGGCTTGAGAGTATGAGTGAATGCACAGTGATCTGGAAACAAAAGATTTCTGCACTTTGCACACACACATACAAACGCAAACACACACACCATGATTATCTTCCACCAACCCTACTCCCAAAATCTGGAAGTCCCCATCCGTACAAATACTATTTGTCTGCCCTGTCAACAGCCCAGTGATACCATCCCATCTTCAGTGATGCAAACTGCAATTCCCTGGTCACCCTGGGCAACAGTACAATTAGGTCTGGTGCCTGGGAGAGAGAAAAGAATGCAGCTTTCTGTCTGCCTCACTCTGGAGTGAAGGAGCAATGTGACTCAAGTCGCTAAGCTGCTGCAGTCAACTGTTCCAGTAGGTGGTGCACAGTGTGCATGGAAAGCTCCTCCCAGGTTCCCTCCCTCGGTCTTCAGCTAAGGTTCTATCTGAAATAT
The DNA here is from genome assembly GCA_030847615.1 of Gambelia wislizenii. NCBI lineage: Eukaryota > Metazoa > Chordata > Lepidosauria > Squamata > Crotaphytidae > Gambelia > Gambelia wislizenii. The sequence goes on along the minus strand of JAUMIR010000004.1, from coordinate 86,229,852 downwards.
TGTGCTACTTAAGGGTCAAATTAAACAAAACCTATTTTCTTTTCCTTTAAAAAATAAAGGTGTTCTGGAGGCCCCCAAACTGGACAAGGACCAAAACAACAGGAGTAAGGGGGTTAGGCCTTTCGCTACTGTATGAAGCTGCACTTTTCCCAAAAGGTCAAGTATCTTCAGAGCATTCAGCTGAGAAACCAGCCCAGATCGGAATGGGATTTTTAAAAAACTTCTCAATGCAGTGACCCTGATGCAATTCACAAACATAGTACTTTTTATATAAAGAGAAAGACTGGCAGATTCTAACATGAATCACACATTTATCATTTCATGTGGCCTTCTACATTCTCTTGAAATCGCTAGATCAGGGTGTGTGACTTGTGCCCATCCAGATGTTGTTGCAATGCAATTCCCACCTTTACTCATCATTGACTGTGATGGTTGATGGGACTTGCAGTCCAATAAAGTCTAGAGGGCTGCATGGCTCCCACCACTGACCCAGCAGAATGGATGATCACCACACAGGTTGAGAGTGGTTTTCCTTTCCAACTTTCAGCTTTCTACTGCACTTTATAATCCCCCTTTCCATGGCTTTCAGAGGTGTATTTCCTCCCTTCCACCAAGATTCACAATGGGAACTATTCCCAGCACCATATATGACACCTGCTCTCCAAATGAAAGAGAAGCAATGTAAAGCAGTTCTACAAAAGTTTAAACAATTTCCGCAGTGGAAAGAAAGAAAGAAAGAAAGAAAGAAAGAAAGAAAGAAAGAAAGATTGTTTTAAAGGAGATAGAAATTGGCAACTGCTGGGATTGTGGGGTGGGAGGCATGAAACTTCACAGGCTTCAGGCAGGATTTTAGCTCTTGTATCCAATTTGCAGTGGGAGATAATTCAGTCTTCTCCTGATTACTGTATATTGGTAGGTATGGAAAAAAGTAGAAACAGTCTGAGTTGTCATGTTAAATTAATGAAGGAGAAGGGGGTGGAGCAAATCCAAGTCCTCCTCAAATTGGTCTCCTGAAAACTCCAATTGTGTCTTACATTTTGCAAAGAAAAAAACTGTGGATTATGTAAAGACTACAACCAAATTTAGCTGGCAGCCCTAATTTTTGATGATATCCTCAGTTTGTATTGAGTAGCCCAGAATGGATAAAAATTATTGATTTTAACTAACTTAAACACTATTTCAATCATTTTTTTAAAAAAAATGTTGTGTACAAGAAGTTTGTCTTTTCAATTCTGCACATAAATCATGATAAAACAAATTTGTATACACATCTGAAAAGTCGAATCCTCTATACTTTCAAACATACAGCCAATCACTGAATATTAAAAAGACTTTCCACAAGTGTCTGATGCTTCAGGTCAAGTATTATAAATATAGAAGAATCCATTTTAAAAATATATATATTGTGGGTTTGTTATTGGGAACCCACTAGAGACAAGCAATGATTTTGGGATCCAGTCCCTGCTTCAAAGTAATACAATACTGTATCTTACCAGGATACAGTACAGAGTTTATCCCAACTATACTTCTTTTTAGTGTCTTCTAATAAATTTGTTCAGTTCTCAAATAGTGAAATGTATGCATCTTCCTACCAAATGATGAACATGAACATTATTTATCTTTTTGGCAGCCCCTGGTACCTGCAGACCTCTCTTCCTCTAGGGAAGATTCTAGAACAGATCATTAAACAGAGAGTCTGTGAACATTTAGAAGGCAATGCCATAATCACAAAAAGTCAGCATGGGTTTCAGAGAAACAAGTCATGCCAGACTAATCTGATCTCTTTTTTTGATAAAGTTACCAGCTTGGTAGATGAAGGGAATGCTGTGGACATTGCATACCTTGATTTCAGTAAGGCCTTTGACAAGGTTCCCCATGACATTCTTGCAAACAAGCTTGTAGAATGTGGGCTAGACAAGTTAACTGTTCAATGGATTTGTAATTGGTTGACCGGCCGAACCCAAAGGGTGCTCAGCAGTGGCTCCTCTTCGTCTTGGAAAGATGTGACCAGTGGGGTGCCACAGGGTTCTGTCCTGGGCCCAGTGCTATTCAACATCTTTATCAATGACTTAGATGAGGGAATTAGGGGCATACTTATCAAATTTGCAGATGACACCAAATTGGGAGGAGTAGCTAATACCCTAGAGGACAGGATCAAAATTCAGAATGACCTGGATAGACTGGAGAGCTGGGCCAAAGCTAACAAAATGAAATTCAATACGGAGAAATGTAAAGTACTGCATTTAGGGCGGAAAAATGAAATGCATAAATATAGGATGGGAGAGACCTGGCTGAATGAGACTACGTGCGAAAGGGATCTAGGAGTCCTAGTAGACCACAAGTTGAACATGAGCCAACAGTGTGATGCAGCAGCTAAAAAGGCCAATGCAATTTTGGGCTGCATCAATAGAAGTATAGTGTCTAGATCAAGGGAAGTAATAGTGCCACTCTATTCTGCCTTGGTCAGACCTCACTTAGAATACTGTGTCCAGTTCTGGGCACCACAATTCAGAAAGGATATTGACAAATTGGAGCGTGTCCAGAGAAGGGCAACTAAAATGGTGAAAGGTCTGGAAACAATGCCTTATGAGGAGAGACTTAGGGAGCTGGGTATGTTTAGCCTGGAAAAAAGACGGTTTAGAGGTGATATGATAGCCCTGTTTAAGTATTTGAAGGGATGTCACGCTGAGGATGGAGCAGGCTTGTTTTCTGCTGCTCCAGAGACTGGAACACGGAGCAATGGGTGCAAGCTCCAGGAACAGAGATTCCACCTCAACATGAGGAGGAACTTTTTGACAGTAAGAGCTGTTCGGCAGTGGAACACACTCCCTCGGAGCGTGGTGGGGTCTCCTTCCTTGGAGGTCTTTAAACAGAGGCTGGATGGCCATCTGTCGGGGATGCTTTGATTGTGTATTCCTGCATGGCAGGGGGGTTGGACTGGATGGCCCTCGTGGTCTCTTCCAACTCTGCAATTCTATGATTCTATGATTCTATGATTCCACCACCACATTTCAAATGAGATTTTAACCCCTTCCAGCCCTCATGAATTAAGATCAAAGCCCTCATGAACTGAGATCAAATTATTTGTATTGTTTGAGCTGGGTACTTTCTGGCCCCAGTGAAAAGTAAGATGTACCTGTACTATGGATTAGGTACAAACTGCGTTTCTTGCAACAAGGGGCATTTCCTGACCCCTATGTAATACGGGCAACCTACTGACAAGGAGAACACATCACTTCTGCTTTGCTGCATTCCAATTTGCTAAAAAGCTACAGAATATATTAGCCTGGTCCTATTCCTATTCCCAACCTAGAGTACACCACCTGAATAGTAAGCAAACACTTATGAAAATCCTGTTGATTCAATGAATTTACTCTAGTTGAGACTAGCAATTGGATTTAGAGGGGGGGGTTAATATCAGAAGGAAGTATCTCAGTGGAAAAAAATCAGCAGATTTGTTGCATCAATTTTTCTGCCTGACCTTTTTCTTTTTTAGAAGAAAAAAACCCCCTGCACAGTAGCAAATGAGAGGAATTTCAGACGCTATTTGTATCTGTTCAGATGACAATGCCACAGAATGCCCACACTGTAAGTCTAGTTCTGTCTAGATTTTACAACAAAAAAAGGACTCTGTCCCATCTTAGTTCATAAAGATTAGAGACCTGGAATAGCAGTAGGGCCAATCCACTGTCCCTGGTGTTATAGAAACATGGTAAAATCTTTCTGGCTGATATGGTAAATGCCAAAGCTCACTCTCCTTTGACATGATGGTAAAAGCAAACAATAACCCTTTAGAAGGTCTACACAGGAAAACAAAGCCAGTCTTTGATTCTAGACACTGCAGGAAATGGATGGCACAGCCTCTGCCAACCAGTAAAGGGCAAAAGAGATCTGCCCTCTCGCATGGTGGTTAAAAAAGCCATCCTCTGCTCCTTCCCCCATCTCAACTTGCTGTTAAATCTGCAAACAGTTCAGTATTTACCCTGCTATAACTTGGGCGCTTTCCTTATCTGTCCTATGGCTTGTCCTACTAATTGATGCCTAAGCTCCCACTACCTAAGCTCCAAAATGCTACATATCTAGAATGAAGCCTGATTCCTCCTTTGGAAAAAAAAAAGTCAGGGGCCTGTGCAGAAGAGCCTAGAACAGTGCTGTGAATTATTCTAATTGCACTGAAACAAGCAAGGTTTTGCTGGAAGAATTACTAAAGAGAAAGATTTGGATGCAATGCCTTGGAGACCAAGTTTGCTAAAAATATTGCTAGCTGAGCAATACATTAAGACAGACTTTGGGGAACATGTTAATTGGGTAATTCCTCTAAGATTAAATAGTACACAGATTTCTTGCTTACAAGTCAATTAACTTTTTACTTTAACAGTATTTATTTGCCAAGCAAATGAAGATAGGACCTTCTTATGCTACCTAACTCAGCACAGAGGAAATTCTGATAAAAAGCTGGATTTTCTTTTGTTTGTACAATCCCATACACAGTAGCTCACTGCATACAGAAAACTGTGTGAAAGCAAGGCACAGCATTTTTAGAATCACGGCTGCTCTTTTCAAGCCACTGGCCTCAGAAATGACAGCGCTTGTCATTTATTTGTGTGAACTAGACTTTAGATAAAATACAATACCAAGGTTCTTCTTCTGGGTGTGATAGCATTTAAATTGGGCTGGGCAACCTGTGGTTCTTGTCCTGATTGAATGGGGGTGGGAGGACTTCAAAGGGGAAAGCCAAAACAGATGCATCAATAGAGATGGAAAACACTTCTGCAAGAGATAAATTCAAAATTTTAGCATAAACAATATATCTCTCTTCCAGCAGCTTGGGAAGGGAAGAAAAAAATGGGATGGCAGATAAAGAAAGGGTGGCCCTATCCCCTTTTACCTTCAAGTCCATTTACCATCAGCATGCAGATGTACATAAGTTTACCTCCTGTTGAATATGACCTTCAACAGAAAGGGTTCCATTCTGATTTGGATCAACAAAAGGAATCTGTAGGTATGTTCACAAATTTTATCTTGACTTACTACCCACTTACTACCCAGTCATAATTTGTGCCTGGCACTAAACTCTCTTCACTCCAATTCCTCTATGCAATCCATAGATACTGGAGGAAGAAAGCTGTCATATGACACCAAACATATTATTTATTTCTATTCCACCTTTCTTCCAATATAGGACTCAATCAAGGTGGCTAACAGTGAGTTTAAAACAATGCAAATTAAAACAAACATCAAAAATATAAATATTAAATTTTAAAAATTAAACAAATCAAAGAGTTAAAAACATTAAAAATATTAAAATACATTAAAACTATACACACCTTAAAATCCAAATCACACAGCACTTAAAAGCCCAATCCCCATCAGATTATAAATGACTGATGACACAAGGATATTTTTACCTGTTGGCAAAAGGAAAGCAGAGAAGGGGCCATCCTGGTCTCTCTAGGGAGGGGGCTCCAAAGTGTAGGAGCAGCCACTGAGAAGACCTTCTCCCTTGTTCTCACCAAACAAGCCTGAGAGAGTGGTGGGACAGAGAGAAGGGCCTGTCCAGATGATCTAAGAGCTCTAATGGGCTGATAAAGGGAGATACTGTCCTTCAAATAACCTGGACCCAAGCCATATAGGGCTTTATAGGTCAAAAACAGCACTTAGGATTGTGCCAGGAAACAGACTGGCAGCCAACAGAGCTGTGGCAACAAGAGAGTTGTGAGCTCCCTTTAGCTAGCCCCAATTAACAACCTGACTGCTGTTCTTTGGGCCAACTGAAGTTGCTGGGCACTTTTCAAAGGCAACCCCATGTAGAGTGCATTACTGTACTGTAATCCAAATGGGATGTAAGCAAGGCATGTACCACTGTGACCAGATCCAACCTCTCTAGGAACGGGCACAGTTGACACACTAGCTTTAACTGTACAAAAGCACTCCTGGTCGCTGTGACACCTGGGCCTCCCAACTCAAGAGCTGAAGCCAGGAGTACTCCCAAACTGCAAACCTGCAAATACAGAAGTGTTACCCCCTTCTTACACAGGCTGAATCTCTATTCCCAGATCTGTTGTTCAAATAATGAGGAGCACCTCTGTCTTGTTTGGAGTAAATTTCAGTTTGTTTGCCCTCATCTAGTCCATTACAGCTGCCAAACACTGGTTTAGCACAGGAACAGCTTCCTTAGAATTAGGTGGAAAAGCATAACAGAACTGTGTATCAACACCTGACTCCAAAAACTATGCACAACCTTTCTCAGAGGTTTCATATAGATGTTAAATGGCATAGGGGACAAGAATGACCCTTGAGGGACTCCACAGGCCAATGGCCAAGGAGTGGAGCAGGAATCCCCCAGCACTACCCTCGAAGAGCGCCCCCAGGAAAGAGTGGCACCACTGTAGAACAGTACCTCCAAGCCCCATCCCAGAGCGGCGACTCAGAAGGATACCATAGTTGATAATATCAAAAGCTGCTGAGGGTACAGCAGAACCAATCGGGACACATTCCCCCAGTTACCTGCATAGGTCATCTATCAAGGTGACCAAAGCCGTCTCTGTCCCATAATCAGGTCTGAAATCGGTCTGAAATGAGAACCCACTACTGGACAAAAACATACACCAGATGAAACACTTCCCCTACTCCTTTTTGCAAATTGGTAGAAGAGATCTCCTATGTCATGCTGCTCAGGGGACCTCACCAGAAGGACAAGGACACTCACTTGTGACACTTGGAATTGTGGAAGTCTTCCTATTCTTCTGTCTCTCAACACAATAGTATTCAGTGTCTGAATCCAGAGTATAAAAGAAATCTCTTTTGATTCGTCAAATGAAGTAGATAAAGTGACAATGTTTACAAAAATCAGCGACAAGGAGAGAAATAACAGAGTAGCAAATTATGAATGTTTAAAAACTGATGTCTACTATTTTATAAATTATGGACTGATCTACTGCCGAGCTATTTGCCAATTCACCTATATCGATAGTTTTCCACTGCTATCCAAAAACAAAACATAAATAAATTCAAACTCTTTGAATGGTTTAAATTAATAATCATAGAAGAGAAAAATTCAGCTTATGTACTTGGCCACAACATATATTTTGCAGGTATTTGAGGAACCAATGCACAGTTTGCATCATGCTGTGACCGCCTGCTTAGTCAAATGCCATTTTGTACAGAAACGAGGCAATAAATGATCAGATTCCTTTTCTTAGTTTTCAGAAGTAGTTAAAATATAGGCTTCCAAGAATTGAAAGGTAAGGCAAGTGGGGTGGGAAAATTAAGAATGTTAAGAATCTATACAGTCACCTTATAATTTAAAAGCAATGGATTTAAATATTTGGATACAGCAGATGTAGAACCATTCCACATAAGGCACCCTGCAGAAATCCTACAAAAAGTTAATGTTGCTTAGCAAGGAAGTCATCCGTTTCCTTTCTAGGCATTCCATCTCATTCATTCTCTTTTCTTTTTTTATCAAGCCCTTCTTCCAAGAGCTTAGGTTGGTGTACATGATCATATTTCACAAAAGCCCAAGATCAGTGCATTTTATGACTAAGTGAACCTAGCTCTTTTCTTCCAAGTGCATGCCTGTTATTCTAAAACCTGTAGGCCACAATGAATTTAAAAGCAACTAGAAACCACAATTATTCCAAACTGTTTTACAAATGAGCTTTCAATCATGATTGATAAACAAGTTTCTAATCATGATTTCAGTTTCAAACCATATTTGTGGGTCAAGTCTGCATTCACTTTTTTTTAAAAGCCATTTCCCACTCAAACAGAACTGGGCCTGAGGATTCCAAAAGAGCTAAGGGGTTGTTCATAAAAGTTACAAACTACTTTCCAGAGTACAGTAGCAGCTATGCTAGTTCCTTGACATTCTGCTCAGAGAAAGACAGGTGTAATTCTTTATGACTCTGCAATTTCCTATGTTTTATTGTTTTTGTCACCAATGGCTTGTCTACACAAAGCAAAAAAACTGTCCAGACACACACCCCAAATCTGGCACAATAAGGCCACATGATATATGGCCTTCCCCTCAAATCTGATGTGATAAGGCCACATGGATACAGCCCTATCCACACCAAACTTGGGGTATTTCCACCTTAACTGGGGTTTTAAAAACTCTCTATTTGCTCTAGAGTTTGCTGAAAACTCTGGTGTTTCATCTTGGTTTCTGGGGTTGGTGGGTGGATGGGTGGGTGGGAGGGAGGGAGGGAGGGAGAGGCAGGACAGATTGCTGCCTGGATGACCGAGCCAGTTCCCGGTCCAGAATAGTGAAGAAAGTTTTTTTCCTCCTCGGCTCCACTGCCACTGGCACACAGTCACTTGGTCTGAGACAAACAAGGCACCCAGATCACATGGCTGGGCTCCTTGTTTGCCTCAGAGCAAGCACAGCAGCGACAGCACCAAGGAGGGGAAATCTTTCCATTACCCTTCTGGCTGGAAACTGGCTTGGATATCAAGAGAAATGTGGTTCCTGCTAGGCAGCAATCTGTCCTGCCTCTCCTCCCCCCCTCCACCGATTCCAGGCAGTAGACAGAGAACTAGAGTTTGTTGGAAAAGGTGTTTTGCCATGGATTTGACAGAGAAAGGCAGTGACAGCAGACCCAAGCAACCTGCACATGCAGGGACACGTATAGCAAATCTACCCAATGTCCCTGCAGAGTGACAGGTAGCGGGATGGCTGTGGGGCAGGAGTCAATTTGATTTTTGCCCCTAATGTACACAAGCCCCAAGATGATCATAGGATTGGGAAATGAAGGCCATTAATGGAAGAAAGAGGGTTGGTGATCAGGTCCTCCAGGATTTTGGCATCTGGTCACCTAGCTGTCAAATGTCTACACTGCTTTAAAATGAATGGCAATGGCATTTAAACAGTAAATCTCCATTTGAATGCAAAAGCAGCATCATACCTACTTGTAAATAAGCACTACATCATTTACATCTAGAAATAGGAAATATTCGTTCTGGTGCAATAAGGCCACATGACATATGTCCCTATCTGCACCAAACTCAGGGTACTGCCACATTAACCTAGGTTTAAAAAATTCACTGTTTGCTGGAAACTCTGGTGTTTTCATCTTGGATTCAGGGGTAGGGGTGAGGTAGGACAGATCACTGCCTGGCAGGTGTAGCTTTTCCTTGGATGTCCTGTTTTTCTCCCAATATGGGACCCAAAGCAGCTTCTCCCTCAGCTCAAATGAGAGAACAAGATGACTTCCATAGATAACTTAATCTTCCCCCATTTTTGTTTAACTTTTTGACAATCAGTGGTTGACTGTATGCAGGAATACCCTTCTTGAATTATTCAGATTCTCCACTAATTTCCTTAGGAGCTATACTCCTTCACATAAACACTGGTGACCGTTGAAAAAAAAAGATACAGTTTCAACAACACTAAGAGAAAACACCCTTAATATAAGAGTGGTAGGCCTCCTAAAGCCTGCTTGGTGCTAAGATTCTTACAAAGAATGCTGGTCTAGGGGGACATTTACCTAATCTAACACAGCACTTTTTTACATTCTTAAGCAAGAGTGAATATTCAGGATAATTTAATACAGATCAGTTATTTCTTAAGTATTAAACAGATTACTAGGAAGTGTTCTTGTGTTCTAAACTTAGAACATATTGATCAACCATAGTGATTCCAATTTTCAAGAAAAGACAGACCATGTAAGACATATTCTGCCTTGGTCAGAACTCACCTAGAATACTGTGTCAGTTCTGGGCACCACAATTCAAAAAGGATATTGACAAATTGGAGCATGTTCAGAGAAGGGCAACTAAAATGGTGAAAGGTCTGGAAACCATGCCTTATGAGGAGAGACTTAGGGAGCTGGGTATGTTTAGCCTGGAAAAAAGACGATTAAGAGGTGATATGATAGCCCTGTTTAAGTATTTGAAGGGGTGTCACATTGAGGATGGAGCAGGCTTGTTTTCTGCTGCTCCAGAGACTGGAACGCGGAGCAATGGATGGAAGCTCCAGGAACAGAGATTCCACCTCAACATTAGGAGGAACTTTTTGACAGTAAGAGCTGTTTGGCAGTGGAACACACTCTCTTGGAGCGTGGTGGGGTCTCCTTCCTTGGAGGTCTTTAAACAGAGGCTGGATGGCCATCTGTCAGGGATGCTTTGATCGTGATTTCCTGCGTGGCAGGGGGTTGGACTGAATGGCCCTCGTGGTATCTTCCAACTCTACAATTCTATAATTCTATGATTCTATAAGTCAGCCTACCCGTTATAGAAGACATGAAACTGAGGAAGTTACTATCTTGGTTACAAGGTTACAAGGAAGTTACAAATCCATAAGGTATTTGTTCATGCGTATCTCATATTTACTTCTTGCAGAGGTGAAAAAAGATGATCAATAGAAGTAGTTTTAATGCTGAAGATGTCAGTCATTACTTCATTGGTAATATATACATCAAGTTAGAAAGAATACACTAGTGGAACTCAGTTCTGATAAAAAATAAAATAAAATGGGCCAAAGCAGTATTATGCAAATAACTTAGTCCTAGATGTTGGTTGTCAAAACAGCATTTGGTATTCAAAAGACATTTCACCACTCAAATTATTCCTGTTCTAAGTAATTCAGATTTATAGTACCAGAACCTGCAAATTATGTTGATTACTAAAGTATTAAAAAAGAAACACTAACAAGAACTACTCTACTTAGAATATTTTAAAATGGTAATTTGGAGAAAAATGTGCACAAGAGTGTTGGCCAAATGAAGTATGCTGTATCAGAATTGTCTTTCTAATGAGATATTGCATGTAATGAAGAACTGTCTCTCTTTGATCTCAAAAGGTTTGAAACTAGAGAAGAGTTGAATGAAAGGGGGACAAGATCCCAAAGGAATCAGATTCCCAGCTTCTTTTTATTATTTTCTAGAGTTTGTTTCGGAAAAAAAAAAAAAAAACACCTACCAAGAGAAAAATGTAGACTGAAGCACTTCCACTCAATCCTTTCATGTATTTCCACTGCCTAGTTTCAGATCATGTGATCAATTCTGACCTTTACAAATTTTTCGTCTTTGCCTCACTATAGTGTCTTATTCAGACTATCAGATTCATTTAGTGAAACTATCCTATTCTTTCACACTTGACTCCTCTCACAGACGAGCAGTTCATTTTCATGCAGACCCACTTTCAACTTCAAAAGGTTTCTTTGTATCTCAGCCTCTTATGTCTCTTGTTTAAAACACTTTCAAATATGGGACTAGGGGGAAAAAAGGCAGCCTGTAGGAACTGCCAGACCAGTAATAAAATCCATTAATAACCATAGCAAGGCAGCAAGCATCCAGAAGACCTTGCAGTGCCTTAGTACCACACATAGCTTGTCTCTGCACAGTCAAGGTCATGGCAGCTGCTTTGAAATCTGAACCCGCCACTACCAAGCTGGGCTGGTTGCCTTGGCTTTACTTTGATGAAGATGCTAGTCTGTGTAATATTCTTCTGTGAGTTCAGTTATATCCAGGAAACTACACAGGAACTCTCTCAAAATTAGTAGCTAGTTTAGAACAAAGTGGAAGAGAATCTGCTACAAAAGTGACACATTGCCAGAAATCAAAAGGGTGTATTACTCATAGCAATTACATATTGTGACGAAAGTGAAACAACTTTCAGTTACTCAAAGCAAGAGAAACCATTTACTCCCTTATTTAAACTTCAGCATGGAGGTGGTGGCTGGGATTATTACCGCTAATTAACGCCAACAGTGTACTAAACGAGGTACAGTATAAAGACACCTTCTCTGCCCGGCAGGCATATAATAGAGTCTAGGGCAAAGGTGAAGAGAAAAATAAGTCTTGGTAAGAGAAAAGACTGGTTTTCCCCCTTCACATGGACCAGACTGATTGCTTTAGGAAAGAGTAACTGCTAACAGGAATCATAGAAAACAGAAGCTATAGCCCAAACTGTACATAGATCAGTTCTGTGCCAAGATAAGCCAAATCCTATTGGATAAACCTCTTCCTTTCTTAATCATAGGTGCCAAGTATGCAGTAATTCTATGCTAAGAAAACTTGTCAGTTTTTTCCTTTCAAATGTTTTAAGTTTCACCTTCCTTCTCCAATGCAAATGTAAATTTTTATACAAACCTAGTTATATAACTTTAATATTTTCTAGTACAAAATGTGAGAAAAGTATGGATTTCCCCCCATTTATTATAAAAACAATGAGGGAAAGATGGCAAATCCACTTTGTGGGATTTTTATGCACAATATAATGTGGTTTAATGATATGATTAACATCTTTTGCCTGATGAAGGAGCCAGTAGAGCTTTGTAAGCTTGCATTATGTGTTTTGCATTTTAGTTGGCCAAGAAAGGTATCACTTTTTTGTGGATTCATGTTTTTAATTGTTACTGTTTTTAAAACACTGGGAGTCAAACACTTTTAGCAATCTACTGTAAAGTACTCAGAGAGCTGCCAGCTGTTCCTGGTCTGCTCATCCGTCATATGGCATATTGAAGACAAAATATTTTTTGGTCCCATATTGGGAGAAAGATAGGACAGCAAGTAAATAAATAAATTTACAAAGTATGCCTAAAATATGCTAACCTCATATGCAGGGTTTTGTTTTGTTTTTCAAAGTTAGGTCACTGAAACTCTTTTCACAGTGTCTGGAAAAGCTACTCTGATGAGTTGTGTTTTTTTAAAAAAAAATCTGAAACCAATTTTAAGCATGCAACATCCTTCATTTAGGCATGTAACATCTCTTAGACCTAGAACCAGAATACTACGAGAAGAAGGAAACAAGAATGCCAGCAGACTTCAACTGAAATTCCCAGTTGTGCAAGCAGTAGTACATGCATATAGTAGCAGTCAACACTGTGCTTCTGTGCAAGACAAAGGGCCAAATTATCAATTGTTCATTTGGTGCAATTGCTCTGAGCCCCAATGTGAAAGGGCAAAAACTGTACAGTTGTCCCTCTGTATCCACGGATTTGGTATCCACAGATTTAATTCATGGCTTGAAAATATTCTTTAAAAAATAATAATCCAAAAAGCAAACCTAGAATTTGCCATCTTATATAAGGGGCACCATTTTGCTATGTCATTGTATATAATGGGACTTCAGTATTCACAGATTTTGGTATCCACAGGCAGTCCTGGAACCAAACCCCAGCGAATATGAAGGGACAACTGTAGTTTGATTCCTCTTCTTCCCTAGTAACTTCCTGTATATCCCATACCCTCCACTGCCAGAGTGACTACTAAACCTGCCTGGTGATTAAGCATATTCAGAACATTCCTTTATTCTTCCCTGGATGGTGGCTGAGTATGGTCAGAATGTGCCACCAGACCAGCAAATGAATGAGTAAAGCAGAAGGGAGGCAGGGAAGGTTGGGCATTGGGAAAGATGGCACTCCTTGCCTTCCATAAGTAGATATATTAGACTTTCCAGCAGCTGTGGGGACCCAGAACTGTGGACCTAGAATTTTACTTTGTGAAATGGCAGCAATTAAGCCTGCTTAAACTTGATGCAGCAGCTAAAAAAGCCAATGCAATTCTAGGCTGCATTAATAGGAGTATAGTTATCTAGATATCAAGGGAAGTAATAGTGCCACTCTATTCTGCTTTGGTCAGACCTCACCTGGAGTACTGTGTCCAGTTCTGGGCACCACAATTTAGGAAGGATATTGAGAAGCTGGAATGTGTCCAGAGAAGGGTGACCAGGATGGTGGGTGGTCTGCAAGCCATGTCCTATGAGGAGTGGCTTAGAGAGCTGGGCATATTTAGTCTGGAGAAGAGAAGGTTGAGAGGGGACATGATAGCCGTATTTAAATATTTGAAGGGGTGTCATATTGAGGATGGGGCGAGCTTGTTTTCTGCTGCTCCAAAGACACAAGCAATGGGTTCAAACTACAGGAAAAGAGATTCCACCTAAACATTAGGAAGAACTTCCTGACAGTAAGAGCTGTTCAGAAGTGGAATACACTGCCTGGGAGTGTGGTGGAGTCTCCTTCTTTGGAAGTTTTTAAACAGAGGCTAGATGCCTATCTGTCGGGAATTATTTGACTGTGTATTCCTGCATGGCAGGGGGTTGGACTGGATGGCCCTTGAGGTTTCTTCCAACTCTATGATTCTATGACAAAACCTTTTTTAAAGGGTTATTCATGCTTCCAGTGGAGAGCACTAGAGAAGCAACAACATGCACCATCTCTAGTGGACTAAGAAATAGAAAAGGTGGTGGAAGTTCAACCGGGTGGAGAGGCTTTGCTCTTTTGTGTTTTCTGTGTGGAGTGGGTGAGTGTGTAAAGCACTAGAGAAACAATAGCAGGAACCATTTCCAGTAGACAGAAACAGTCTGCGAAACAGGAAAAACAGTCTAAGTCAAACTAAGCAGGGAGGCTTTGCTGGAAAGTTTTCTGTGTGGAATAGGTGAGCTTGTGTTAGTTCCATGTGTATCTTCTGTGGGATCTGGGTATGGTATGTCTGCAGGAGTGTGTTGATTTCTTCCTGGAGTGAATGGATTTCTACCTCAGGAATGGCTGGATGAATGTGGGATAAATTGACTTCTGCCTAGAATGACTGGATTCCCCCACACAGACACACACACAACTAATCTACCCTCATGAGCTTAAGGTCAGTTAAAGTTTTCTTAACTGTACAATGCTGGATGCAGGTAGAATGAGAAAAACATGCCTCAAGGGAGTTATTTTGCATGGTTTTGTAGGTTATTATCATTGCAATTATTACTATGTGCTAAGGGATAGATTTGTTGATGCTCTGTGAATGGTTGTGCCGCCCCCACTTTCTCCCAAGTGACCTAGTCCTTCTTATTCTGAATTCTGAATTTTTGTGCTGTACTGCTTCTCACTTTTATTTCTGAATTGGGATCCAAACACAGTGAGCCCTTGACATCCACTGCGGTTTGGTTCCAGGACCCCCTGTGGATACCAAAATCTATGGATGCTCAAGTCCCATTATATACAATGGTGTAGTAAACTGGTGTCCCTTATATAAAATGGTGAACAGCAAGGTTTGGTTTTTGGATATTTATTTATTTATTTGTGAAATGTTTTCAAACTGTGCATGGTTGAATCCATGAATGCCGAATCCGTGGATACAGAGAGCCGACTATAAGTGATTTGGGGGATGCTTTGACTCAATTTTAGAGTTTCTTAAGAACCTGTTGTGTTTCAAAGACCACTTTTCAATGTGGTGATATAGATATAGAGGCCTAAATACCCTGAAGGCACTAGATGGACAGGTTGCTTACCTGTAACCATAGATCTTCAAGTGGTCTTCTGTGAATTCACACAGTGGGTTACTCCTGTGCCTGCACAGAGCGTTTGGAACTATCTAGAATCGCTAGGCAGAACTAAGTTTGCAACATTTTGGCAGTAACTCCGCCCACCCTAACGGTCCCTATATAGGCGCTCCCGCCTAAATCCCCTCAGTTCCGTAAAGGATGCCGCAAAGAGCAGCATCAGGAACATTAAGCATATAAGCCATAGCAGGACACAGAGGGGAGGATGGGCGGGTCTGTGTGAATTCACAGAAGACCACTCGAAGATCTATGGTTACACGTAAGCAACCTGTCCATCTTCTTCGTGGTCTCTGTGAATACACACAGTGGGTAGACTAGCAAGCTTCCTCTACAGGAGGAGGGGTGTCATGCTAGAGTTTGACGAGGACTAGCAAGTGATACTAGCCCTCAATAATAGAGAGTGCATTCCATTAATATGAAACCCAAATATGAAATTGAAACTGGGTATATTTCAAGGAGTTACCGCAAATACATGAATAAAACATTTACATTTGCAGATGAGAAGGTCAAAAAACAAGTACAGTTGCACATGAGAAGTCATACCATAACATAACATAGTCACTGAATTGAAGAAAGTAGCACAGCCCTCCCAAAGGCTGCCTCAGCGCAGGATCGAGTGTCAATTCTATAATGTGAAATAAAAGTCATTGGCGTGGACCAGGTTGCTGCCCTGCACACATCCTCCAACAGAATCCCAGAGAGGAAGGCGGTCGAGGTGGAGACCAACCTGGTGGAGTGTCCCCGAACTCGAGGAGGAGGAGTCTTCCGAGTGAGTTCATAGCATAGTGAGATCAGAGAGACAACCCATTTGGAAAGTCTCTGTGGGGAAATAGGGGTCCCCAGTCTAGAGTCAGAGTAAGAGACGAACAGCTTAGGAGATTTCCGGTGCGGAGCAGTCCGTTGAACATAAAAGCCCAGTGCTCTCCTGGCATCTAGGGTGTGCAGAGCTCTTTCAAAGTCATCCTTGGGGTCCTGCATCAGGGCAGGAAGTACGATGGATTGGTTCAAGTGAAAGCTAGAAACAACTTTGGGGAGGAAGGAGAGGTCAGGCTTGAGCACTACTTTGTGCTTATGGAACACTAGAAAAGGAGCGTCGGATCGGAGAGCACAAATCTCTCCAGCCCGACGCGCTGACGTGATCGCCACTAGAAATGCTGTCTTCCAGGACACAAGCCTGAGGTCGACGGTGGCCATAGGTTCGAAGGGTTTCTTTGTGAGTTGTGACAACACCAGTTCAAGGCTCCACGCAGGAGTAGGCTCTACTACTGGGGGGTGTAAGCTAACGTACCCTCGAAGGAACTTCTTCACCGTTGGATCTCTAAAGGGTGAAGGTTTACCTCTTGCCTGAAGTTCCACAGATATTGCTGCCAGGTAGGTACGAATGGAGGATGCTGAGAGACCGGAGTTAGAGAGGTGTAGCAGAAACCGGAGGATTACCGGTACCGAGACAGAACTCATAGAAACATTACTTTCAGCAAGGTGGGATTCAAAACGCTTCCACTTATAGGAATAGGATCGTCGAGTCGATGGTCGGAGCGCAGCATCCACTATAGCCTGTACATCTGAAGGCAGCGGAGAATTCGGGAGAATGCCTGGTGCCGGTGCCGTCTTTACGGTAGGATCCTCCACACCGTCAGTCGAAGTGTATCCAGGTCCGGGTGCCTGACCTTCCCTCCCTGCAGAGTCAGGAGGTCCAGACGGTGTGGAAGATGCAGAAAGCGACCGTTGGCCAAGCGCAGAAGGGGAGCAAACCACGCCTGTTGAGGCCACCATGGTGTGATGAGGATCGCGTTTGATTGATCCCTGCGCATCTTGGCTATAACTCAGGTGAGGAGTGAAAACGGTGGAAACAGATACAGGAGGGGCCCGGACCACCGAAACAGGAACGCATCGTCTTTCGAGTCCCTGCTCCGGCCTCGGGAACAGTACATGCGGCATTGCCTGTTGGAGGCCGTGGCAAACAGGTCGATGTCCGGTGTCCCCCACTTCCAAAACAGGATTCGAGTGACAGAGGGGTGCAGGCTCCATTCGTGTACGGAGGAAGAGGAACGGCTCAGTTCGTCTGCAATATGATTCTCCTCCCCTGGCAGGTGGATGGATTAGAGGAGGATGTTCCTCTCGATGCACCAGTCCCAAATGTCCATAGTTAGAGAAAGAAGGGGCAGCGAGTGAGTACCTCCTTGCTTGTTGAGGTAGTACATCACTGTGGTATTGTCGGTCACGACTAGGACCACTGAACCCAATACTAGGATCTCGAATGCTCTCAGAGCTTTCTTCACTGCTAGAAGCTCCATGTTGATATGAAGTTGTTTCTCGTCGAGAGACCACATCCCATGTACCGAGCAGTCGTCGAGATGGACCCCCCAGCCCGTCATTGAAACATCGGTGGTGAGAGTGACGTGAGGTTGAGGGGGCTCGAAGGGCATGCCAGAAAGCACCATCCCCGGGTCGAGCCACCAGTCCAGGGAACGTTGGACAGCCCGAGGCATCGTGAGGAGGGTTCCAGGTGGGTCTACGAGGGGATCGAAGACTCCCAGAAACCAAGACTGGAGTGGCCGCATCCTGAGTCGAGCAAACTGGGTAACAGACATTGTGGCTGACATGTGTCCCAGGAGCGTCTGTACCGCTAACACTGATACTCTCCAGGATCGACAGCAAAGGTGGATGGCAGCACAAAGAGAGGCGAAGCGGTCTGCGGGCAGACGAGCGAACGCTGACTCGGAGTCAAGACAAGCTCCGATAAACTATATCGACCGGGTGGGTTGGAGGTGGGACTTCTCCATGTTCATTATGATTCCAAGCGAGTCTAGCAGTTCCAGGACTAATTCGACATCAAAGATCATTTGCTGTCGAGTCCGGGCTGTTATCAACCAGTCGTCGATGTATGGAAACACAACGATGCCCTTCTGTCGTAGGAAGGCTGCCACCAGCGCCATACACTTGGTAAAAACTCTCGGTGCCGTGGAGAGGCCGAAGGGAAGCACCCTGAACTGGAGGGACTCTGTCCCTATGTGGAAGGCCAGGAACCACCTGTGGTCGAGATGTATCCCGACATGGAAGTACGCATCCTTGAGGTCGACCAATGCGAACCAGTCGCCCTCCTGGAGAAGAGGCATGATTGTCCCCAAGGTCACCATTCTGAACTTCTTTGGAGTTATGAAGAAGTTCACTCCCCGTAGGTCCAAAATCGGTCGCAGCCCACCCCCTCACTTCTTCACCAGAAAGTATCGGGAAAAGAAGCATAGATGGCGTTGGGACGGGGAGACCATCTCGACTGCACCCTTTTGAAGTAGTGTTTGGACCTTCTCGAGGAGGGGAAGGGATGGCGAGGTTGTCCGGATGTAGCCTGTCGGTGGGAGTTGGTCGAACTCTATCTGATAACCCTCCTGGACGATGCGCAGCACCCAGCGGTCTGATGTTATTGACAGCCAGTTGGGTAGGAACCAAGACAGGCGACAACCGAAGAGTGGAGTCTAAAAGGAAAGACAGAGAGAGTCATAAGGATCAGGGCTCAGAACTTTCTCTTTCCCAAGTCTTTGGACCTCTGCTTTGTGGATAGGCGGAAGCGAGAGGTAGAGGACTGACTCCTCACCGAGGGAGTAGCAGGGGGCTGTTGCTGGTACCGAGGCCGCCTCAAAGCCTGTTGACTATAGCTTCTCCGGGAGGAGGAAGGGTAGTATTGGTGCCATGATGGGCGTGCCTTGGATCTGTAAGTGGTGGAGGGCATACCGTACTTCCTGGCCGTCGAGCGCATTTTTTGGGTAAACTCAAGCTTCTCATCCGTAGCTGAGTTGAAAAGACCCGAGTGGTCAAAGGCCATATCCTCGATGGTGGAAGCAGCCTGAGGAACTAAGCCTGAGGAGCGAAGCCATGCGTGTCTGCAGAGCGCCACGGAACCGGTGATTATTTTAGCGGCGCAGTCTGCCGCGTGTCGGGCCGAATTCATCTGTTGACCCACCAGGGCTTGCGCTTCCTGCTGGATGGCCTCGGCCATGCGTCGACGCTCATCGGGGAGGTCCTGGATCAAGGGTCCCAGCCGTTCCCAAAGGACCTGCTGGTAGGCCCCCATGCATGCTGCGTAATTCGCAGTGCGAAAGCTCAGTCCAGCCGCAGAATAGAGCTTCTTCCCGATGATGTCGATTTTGCGGCCTTCAGAGTCAGCCGGGCTCGCCTGAGGTCGGCGCTGGCGACGGTGTTGAGAAGCTTCCACCACTACGGTGTTGGGCTGCGGGTGTTCACGGAGCCATCCAATATCATCTCCTGAGACCCTAGAGACGATCTATTCTCTTTGAGGTGGGTGGTATGGAAGACGGATTCTCCCAACTACCCTGGGTTAGTTTCAGTAGGAATGGGAGGATCGGCAGCTCGGCCATAGGAGGTGTCTTGGACTTGAGCCGGTGTTGAATCAGGTCCAAGGGGTCAGAGTCCCTCTCCGTTACTTTAGGTCCAAGGCATGGGCCATCCGCACCATCTGCTCCGAGGAGAACGCCCGTATGTCATCCGTAGGGGACGAGGAATCTTCATCAAGTAACTCCACAGGTGGAGACGGGTGTCTCGGGACATAGTGGGAAAAAGAGCTGGACGAATCAGAGGATGAGTCCACAGATGGGGATGGGATCCGGCTGGCTGGTGACACTGTCCATGGAGGATGGGAAGCTTGTGTCACATCAACAGGGGCTGGAGGAGGAAGTGGAGGTAGTGGCCTGTGCTCCTGTCGAAGTGGAGAGACTTGACTCATGGTATCGACCCTCGTGAAAGGTCATGGCACGATTGGATCCGCCTGGCTGCCCGTATCCACAAGGAGAGGTCTGCGGGGTAGGTCCCAGTCAGCACTGGATCGATCCAATAAATGAAAGGAAAGGCGGGGCGGGAATCGGAGGGAGCTCGCCTGGATGAGGTCTCCAGTACCAGAGGAAGGTCGGTGGTACCCGGGGAGGCCATGGAACGGCGTTGGAGGAGGCCGGTATTCGGAGCCAAGTGCGGCTCGGGCTGCGTCGAAAGCCCCATAGGCATAGTGCGTGCTGTATTCATGTTCCACCTCCATCCCGTGATGAACTGGAGAAGGCACGGGGGTACGGCTCGTTCCCTCTGCCGGCTGGAAGGAGGATTCCACATCGATGACTATCGTGTCCGTACAGAGGAGTTCCTCACGAGACACGATCAGTGCGGGCGAGCCAGCCCTGGCATGAGGTTGGGCTTGGTCCTCATCAGAAATTTCTCCCTCTTCCAGTTGGACCACCTGGACAGGTGTCAAACCCAAGGACTGGTGATGTTCAGTGGTTCCAGTGGCAAGAAAGGAGGCCTCTGTAGCTTGCGGTGCAGGACGCGGAGAGCGTTCGGGTACCGAGGCTGAGGGTATTGAATCCGAAGGGCGAGGCAGCTCTGTGGGGACCGAGGCGGCGGTGGCCGAGGTGGAAGATTCTGGCCTGGGCGAAGTACATTTGGCCTTCTTCTTCTTGGGTTTCCCCTTAGAGGAAAAGTCAGAGCGGTCATGTCCCGCTGCCGGTACCAAGGGTCGATCCCGACCCGAGCCCGAAGGTTTGTCAGCGTTCTTCGAAACCGATGTCGTCAAATGTTTATGGGACTTTCTGACTGCCTCGGGATCAGAGGCCACCGCTTCTCTATACTTAGGGCTAGAGGCCCGGTGACGTTTCTTTGATGGGCCAGCCTCAGGAGATCGGCCACGTTGTGGACTTGGCCTTCTGGCCGAGGGCCCAGGGGATGGTGATCTTGCCTGTCTTGGGGGGGGTCCCCGGGTGGAAGCGGTGTAGCGGGCAGGCTCAACGTCTTTTCGTAGAGGAAAGATTTTAGCCTGGAGAGACGTTGTTTACGAGCCTGTGAGCTGAAGTTGCAGCAGTGGGGGCAAGCGTCAACGTTGTGGGCCTCCCCCAGGCAGATGAGACACTTAAGAGTGTCCATCAGAGGCCGGCAACTTTGCTTGGCAAACGGAGCACCGTTTGAAGCCCGCCAACTTAGAAGCCATCGCAATCAGACCAGAAATAGCGAAGTCAAGCGTCAAGCCAAATCGAAGAGCCAAAACGTCGTCAGAAGCCAAATCGTCGTCAGAAAAAAACCATTCGTCAGAAATAGGGATACGTCAAGACAAGTCCAAAATCCAAATCCAAGTCTAAAAAACAGTCCGAGTCAAACACAAATGAGGAGAAAAAACTAGCAGTAGCGAAAGACAGTTCCTTACTAGCTGCTCACACGGCGGACGAAAGGAACTGAGGGGATTTAAGTGGGAGCGCCTATATAGGGACCGTTAGGGTGGGCGGAGTTATCGCCAAAATGTTGCAAACTTAGTTCTGCCTAGCGATTCTAGATAGTTCTGAACGATCTGCGCAGGCACAGGAGTAACCCACTGTGTGTATTCACAGAGACCACAAAGAAGATCCCATCTGATTTTGGAAATTAACCTGGGTCAGGCATGGTTACTATTAGAATAGGGACTGTCAGGGAATAACAGGTGCTAAATTCAGAGGAAGACAATGGCAAATCACCTCGGTCATTTCATGCCTAAGAAAACCCTATGAAATTCATGGGGTTGCCGTAAGTTGACAGGAGACTTCAAGGCACATATGGATATGGAGATAGATGGTATTATCCTCATCCTTATCTTCCCTCCCGCCAACAAGCTCCTACATTTTCAGCTTTGCAGTATGTTAAGAGGACATTTTTGCAATGGGTTATAATTTATTGTTTTTCTTATTATCAACATTTTTGCCAGGATCCTGTTAGTGACTTACACATGTGTAAGTGCAGCTTACATGTACAAAGTCCCTCTTTGAACAGGATATAGAGGGCTATTCTCTTGCCCTTACACTCCACCCAAAAAACTCCCACACCCAGCAGCTGGCAAGCCCCTGGAGGGGCTGCTGCTGTTCATTCTTACCAGAGGGAAGCAGAAGCAGGATGGGAGGTGATTCAGACCATTAAGAACCAGCTTTTGTGAGCTCCTGAGGGAAGGAAATGGCAGGTGCACTCCACAGGAAAGTACACCCTCATTTCTTCTGCCCTGATTGAGCTGAGACCAGCAGCTTTTTTCTATGTTCTTTTTTTTTTTTTTACTATATTTATTTTCATTTCCTGTACAACTGCCAGAAAGGAATTGCCACGGCTTTACATAAGGTATAACTTAAAATACAACATAAGGTACAACTTAAAATACATACATTTGCGCCTATTTTCCTCTCATTTTGTTACCCATACATACTCACTCCTTTCTATTACATCCTTCACCTAATTTATCTCCTTTCCACCCATTTTGACCTCCTCTGGTTTACTCATCCAAAGATTTTCCTTCAATCTTCGCTTTTCTTATTCTCTTTGCTTCCTCCTTTTATTCCTTATAACCTCCTGTTAAATTATATATCCTTGCTCCATAAACCCTTGTATTTTGTCATTTTCACCCAAAGTCACTCTTGTTACGTCTTCCACTTATTTCCTCTTATGTGAGTTTCCACCGTCTACTCAAATATTGCGTTACTGCCTCCCATTCTTTATTAAGTTCCTCTATGTTCCCTTTATTTACTATTCTGGTCAATTTGTCATTGTCTTTCATTTCTAAAAGTTTGTTTAACCATTCCTCTACCTCCGGAGCCTCTTTTCTTTTCCAGTAGGCGGCTATCTTTAATCTTGCTGATGAGATTAAATATAGTAAAACTCTCCAATATTTCCTCTCTATTTGTTTCTCTAACACCACTGTCATATTTAATAAATATAGCTTTGGGTCCATAATAAAATTTATCTGTAACATCTTCTGTATAATTCTATGTATTTTCAACCAGAATCTCTTTATTACTGTGCACCCCCACCACATGTGATACAACGACCCCACTTCCTTTTCACACCTCCAACACTTTTTACTTACATTTTTGTATACTTTATTCATTCTAACTGGTGTGAGGTACCACCTGTTAGAAATCTTCACGAAATTTTCTTTTAGATCTTGATTTGCCGTAAAGCAATTTGATTTGCTCCAAGCGTTTTCCCATTCCAACAAGCTTATCGTGTCTCCTATATCCCTTGCCCATCTTACCATTGATTCTTTAATTGTTTCTCTCTCTAGATCCCTTTCCAGAAGCAACTTATAAAATTTCGTAATTTTCCTCCTATCTTTGTCCCAAATTATATTATCAATCTCATTATATTTCCTCACAAAACCATATTTAATCCTGTCTTCTTTAAACCTGCTTTGTATCTGAGAATATGTAAACCATTGAATATTATGATCTTTTGCTTTCATTTCCTCTTTTGTGTTCAGTTGATACTCTTTTTCATCAATCCACTTTATTAACTCTTTATATCTAATCCAATCTTCCTCCTTTAACCATCTTTCCTGAAACGCTTCTACCGGAGATATCCACATAGGTATGCCCTCATAGAATTTTTGCTTTATCTTCAGCCATGTTCTCAACAGGGGTCCCCTCACCGTATGATTTATAAATTCCTTATCAATTTTAGATTTCCCGTACCATAAATAAGCGTGGAGCCCGAACTTTAGATTACAACGCTCCAAATTTATCAGTCTTGTATTTTTAAGTTTTATCCACTCACTTAACCAGCTTAAACTGCATGCGTTATAGTATAATTTAAGATCCGGGAATGCCAAACCCCCCCTGTTCTTAGCATCTATAATCGTTGTCCATGTTCTGAATTGCCCACCCCTTCCCTACATCCCTTCTCCACCTGAAGTGTGATAATATCCAAGCAAGGGGCACCTCCTAGAAATTGACAGGTGTGAGGATGTAGAACTGCTACATGCTCTTTCTCAGTCATTGTGTATTACTTGCATAACTAAGTAAAAACACATGGACCAGTCTCTTAAGTCTCACTGAAGCTGCAGGGTGAAAATGGGTTTGTATATAAAATTTGTGTGCTGTTACCTACTGTATTTTTTTTATTTCATGTGCTCTTTCTTCATTCATTCATTCATTCAATTTCTATGTCACAGCTCACATGTGCATGCAAAATGGATCTAGTTTCTGGAAGTGATCCAGGGACACAATCACCTAACTCCAGGCTTTCTAAGACAGTCTAATTAATTGTATGCATAACCCTCATTATTCATAACTGAAAAAGAATCTGTGTGTGTCTGTGTGTACACTTTTAGGGGAGCAGGGGAAGCCAATAAACTGCTTTTAAGATTTTGCAGACAAAAAGTACACTGAATTCCCTCCTTACACACAGTCTACACAGGCTTTTGCTACTACATGCACTAGTAGAATAACACTATTTCATAATTGATGTCAACCTTTACTATTAAACTGAATAAATGTGTGTTTTAAAAAGGGAGCAGAGAACCTGCTACAGATGTACCTCAGTTAACAAAGTAGCGTTCTTGGGATCACTTTTTTAACAAAACGTTTGGTACCAGCGGCAGAGAGAACATGGGAAGAACAGAGATATGTTCCCGCACTACAAAAAAAATGCGAGCAGTCCACAAGTTTCAGCAAACCTTTTATACAAAACTAACAATAATATCTACATGTGAAATGAAAAAACCAGGTCAGGTAAGGCTTGCATGAGTGAATGAAAACATTTTGAAACTTCTAGAGATGACCTGAAAGCTTCTTCCAAAACGTCTCCAGGGATGGTTTTTTAAAAACAATTCTCTACTTTTCTTACGATTTCAATTTTGATGGCCAAACATATAGATCTATGATTTTTTTTTAACATGCTGAAGTAGTGGATGAGGTAGGCATATGGGATCTCCTCTTTTCTTTCTGTTTTGCTCTTCAGGCATGTTCAGTAAAGGATTCTGGAAGCAGCTGCTGTTTATCTTGTTATAGGCAAGCACACACAGATCCAATAGGATTGGTTAGAGTAGAATCTCATTATTTGCCAGCTCAAGCTTTATTAGTTGTAGACACAGAAGAGCCAATGTGGTGTAATGGTTTTAAGTGTTGGACTAGGACACTGGGAGACTAGGCTTTGAATCCTCAATCCTACTGATGAGTTTGGGCAAGTCACACTGTCTTAGCCTCAGAGGAAGGCAAGGGCAAATCCCCTCTGAACAAATTCTGCCAAGAAAACGCAATGATAGGTTTGCTATTATTCAGAAATTACTTGAAGGCACATAAAAATCACAACTGTAGACATATGCTGCAAACCAACACTGAAAGTCTATGCTTCTCTAGCTCTGCTTTACCATCCTACCAATGCCAATGCTACTAAAAAAAACCTTCAAAATAGACAGAGGACTAGATGGGCATAAAAGTCTTTGTAAAAAGAAGCTTCTTTGTCAGAGGCTTTGTTAATGGAGGTATGCCTATATATTTAAAAAAGATCCTAACACTAAAATCTCCCTGACTACAAAATTTTAATGTTTTTATTCATTTTATAATTTAACTATAAACCCAAGTATTTATATTATTTTATTATATGTTGCCTTGATTCCCACAGGATAAATAAAATAGTAAATAGATAATATAATTCTAAGACTACAATCCTATGAAGACTCAGATGGGAGTAATGTCCACTAAAAGTGGGAATGTTTTTTTAAATAAAAACAGGCTATAGAACAATGCTTGAGTTCATACAGAATGAATTGATAAACCATGGTTTATTGTGAACAAACTGAGTGCTGGTGCACACAACCTGTTTGTTCCTTTTTCTCCCCTTCCCACCCCATTACAAATACAAACTCTAAGAAACCAGGTAAAGTTTGTTTTACATGTCATGTGAACCAGGGATCCTAGTTTATTGCTTCAGAAGAAGTCAGGGTTTGCAAAGGAAGAGAAAAAACCCTGGTTTGAGATCTAGGCTTACAGAAGGAAGAAATCAGAATGCTCAGTTCAAACAGTTTGCTAAACATATCCTTCCCAGTTTGTATAGCAGACAGACTAACAGGGAGGAGTGAAACAGGAATGAAAATAGGCTGGAGTTGCTTGCACTGGAACACAGCTTGTTTACCATACGCAAAGAACCTCTGGAATCCTGCTTTATCATTCTATGTGAACACAGCCGTTAATCACTGCTTAATAAACAGCTTTCATGTAAGCGGTCATGAATCCTGTGAATTTCTCACCATTAAGTTCTCACAAGTCACTACAGTTGTCCCTTCATATTCGCTGGAGTTTGCTTCCGGGACCCCCTGTGGATACCAAAATTTGTGAATACTCAAGTCCCATTATACGCAATGCCATAGCAAAATGGTGTCCCTTGATGGCAAAATCAAGGTTTGCTTTTTGGATTATTATTTTTTTTTAAATATTTTCAAGCCATGAATACTTAAATCCGTGGATACCAAATCCGTGGATACGGAGGGACAACTGTATTTCAAAATAGTTGCTTTGTTCTTACGTTTTAAAACTGTTAGCCCAAGCAAGGGACCCTATCATGGAAAGGAAGCAAATGTTCTTCTCATTCAATTCTGTATACTTGAGAATACAATATGACCCCCGTATCCACAAAGGATATGTTCCTGGATTTACTGTGGAAATGTGAAACTGTGGATAACAGTGAACACTATCAAAATGAAGGACTTCCGGCCCAACTTCCAGCAGAAGCATACCATAGAATAGCTCTGGAGAACCTAGAAAATGCCTACAGAGGACCTGATTTTCAGATGCAGGTAAGTGAAACCATGGATACCGGTCCCACAGATATAGGGGTTGTATTGTACCTAAAGAGCAAAAAAAGTTTGATCTGTATGAAATATAGCCTGTAGACTGAGAGAAAAATGACTTTCAGACTAGCGTATCTTTTTTCCTTCCTTTTGCTTTTACTCTGGAATTACTAGTTCCAGTTCTCAAACAGGTAACTGGCCAGCACATTCTTCTTCAGAATGATTTCCAACTTGAAAGCTCTGTCTAAACATATCTGTTCAATCATTTAAATCAGAAATTAGGGGAGGGATGTTCCCTAGAGCAAGGAAGGTCACTTGCCATAGTGTGTGAGGTAAATGCATTTGTGGATCCTCCTGTCTGTGATGTTTCTATACCTATGGCAATAGGAGAGTAAAGCTCTCTATAATTTGCTTGGGTATGTTGCCTCTCCCAGTGTGCTGATTGGCTGCTCAGGAAACACACTCAACCCACACCCAACCAATCATCACCCACATGCAAATTCCCTCTCCACCTCACAATGCACTCCTGTCACTCAATCTGTGGCCCAGATTGGGACCCAGACAGCCAACTGGCAGTGGTGATGGGCTGCCTGCGACAGCACCCAGGCAGTCAACTGGTGGTGGCAGTGGCAGGGCAACAGAGCAAGTCATCCTCAGCAATTCCAGGAAAAGTGTGGAACGCTGAGAGGGGGGAGGAGGAATTTGAACTACTGGCCTACCTTACAGGGTTGTTGTGAGGTCTACCGGGCATTTTGGGGGGGAGATTTTAAATGGCGTATGGTACGCCGAATCCAGCTAGTTCTGTAAAATCTCTCAATTCAAAGAGGGAATTGGAGGGAGCAGAGGACAATGCTTAGAGTGAATACTACCACCACAGCAATTAATAATGAGGAAAAAAATATCTATAGTATCTTGCTAGTGACATACACATTTGTAACTTAAAATAACACATGTATATGCACTTTTTATTGTGGTGGATAGAGAAATTCAGCCCCTCCTCTGCCCTGATCCCCTTCTGTAGGCTAGGTATCCCCTGCAGCCATTCGGTGGCCAGGGCAGGAAGGAGGGAGGACAAGAGGCATCTAGGCATCAGCAGGCAGTATTCCTGCACCCAGCTGCAAGAAGGAACAGACATCTTCTTGAACCTCTCAGGAGCCCTCTAAAGGTCCAGGAGGATGACATCATCTTCCTGTATTGCGCTAAAAGAACACAGCCAGCTGTTGCCAGGTGAACTCCTCCTGCCCCCATGCTTCCTCTGGCCTCCCCTGACCACTGAATGTTCATGGAGGGAACCCAGCCCAGTTAAGTAGGTCAAGTGGGAGAGAAAGAGGAAGCATACGTAGCTACACCTGGAAGCACTTTATGCTCTGGATCATATATTTTAAAAACTGGATTTCACATCATGAACACCCTATTTTTCACTCTATACTTTCTTCTTTATCATTTTTTAAACACTGTGTATAAAAGTTTTCTTTCCATCTTTCCCTACTCTTTGGGGAGAAAGGAGATCCTTTTCCAGATTATTAGCAAATACAAATATATACTTTAAGAAACCCCCAATGTCCACAGACAAGTACATTTAACATGTTAAGCAAAATGATCAATTATAGAGCCAAAACAATTTGGCACTGGACAAATGCCAACCTTTTACATTTCTAAGTGGCTGTTGTATTTTTTTTTAATGAGCACACTAGAAGAATAACAAAGATAGGGTGATCTCTAATATCCTGGTGTAATCAGACCAGTGCTATGCAGCTACTTCAGGACTGAAATACAGTTTTCCTTCAAGGAGCGCTGTAGCAGGTTGGGATGTCACATGGTGCAAATCACCTTTCAGTAAATGTGCTAGCTGTGCAATCTTCTTGGACAGAGATAATTCAGCACAATTATTTTAACTGGTAACATCCAGGGTTACTGTAAGATGGGGCAGTATTTGAATTATTCATGAGGCTTAAAATACATGGCCAAAACCATAAGTAGGAGTCAGTAGAACATATTTAACTCAGCAATCTTAAAATATCTATAATGGATTCAATTTTACTGTACATTTGTGTCCAATTCAAATTGTCTCTTCTGACTTATGTTGCTACTCAATCTTGGCAAGGGGAATTATTTGTTAAATTTGTATCCCACTTTTCCACCAAATTATGCTGATAGTGTCAGAGAGCAATAATATATGAAGTAAAACACAAAGAGACAGCATGGTATAATGGTTTGAGCAATGGACTATGACTCGGGAGACCAGGGTTCAAATCCCCACTCAGTCATGAATTCCACTGGGTGACCTTGGGCAAGTTACATTCTCTCAGCCTCAGAGGAAGGCAAAGGCAACCCCTCTCTAAACAAATCTTGTAAAGAAAACCCGTGATAACCTTAGGGTCAACTTGAAGGCATGCAACAACAACATACATAAAAGCAAGGCAGTTAAAATGCCAATAAAAACAATCACAAGCTGAACCATATTGCAGCCATAAATGAGTTTATGGAGGTCAACGTTCTGTGCACAACTAGATGGGCTTCCCTTTGCAATTGATCCCTGAACTTGCATGTATTCAGCCACTACAAGGGAGTGACCCCAGTTACACTAAAAATGCTTTAAATGTTGACAGGACAGAAAGAAGTACCTTTTTCTGAATTCCTTCCAGTTAAAGACTTTGTAGGTCATCACTAGCGCTCTGAATTATGCCCAGATATGGAACGTTAGCCAATAAAGCTATTATAAAAGGAGAGACATATGCTGCTTTTAAGAAGTTCCTGTTAATAGTCCCATCTGAATTTTCGGAATATTTTTTTTTCAAAGGCATCCCATATGATATAATTGTTGACAGGAGATGTAACTGAGGCACATATCACTGTGACTATATTTCCAGAAATGTGTGTTTTTGGCAAACGAAGCTTAGCACTAAAACCTCAGCATTCAAATTCAGGACAGAATCCAGGATGACACTCAAACTACAAACTTGCATTCCAAGAGAGCACAACCATGTCCAAGACAGGCTGAATCCTGCTTCCCTATTTTCTTGTTGGGCAAAAATACATTTCTTTTATCTGGATTAAGCTACAGTTTCTTTGCTTTCAACCAGTTCACTGCCAACATCAGATGTGAATTCAGTACGTCCTTAAATTTAACTGGAAAGGAGAGAAAGATGTCATCCACATATTGGTGACACTGAACCCTAAAACAATGATGCCAAAACAACTCAATTTAGTAATTCAGATGGATGTAAAATAGAATAGGGAACCCGAGGGGCAGACCATCAATGCATAAGGTTTCTCTTCACCCTCATCTGGAACTGCTGCTACAAGGAACAGTAGTGCCACCATTAAATGGTACCTCCAAATCCTAACACATTGAAGTAGTCCAGAAAGACACCATTACTGATGGTAATGAAAGCTGCAGAGAGGCCCAACCAAACCAAAAAGGATTTTCTCCCTCTGTCCAATCCCACCGCAGACCATCCATTAAGATTTGCTTGACTCTACTTAGCAGGAAAGGTCACTCTGGAACAATACAATCATGTGAACCACCGTACTCATTTCCTATTCCAGAGTTCAAATTCAACAGAACTGCCTCCCATGGTAACAGTAAAATCTCCAAGGAAACCATTCAGGTCTATGTGGGTCAGACCATTTTAATTTGGGAGAGGCTATATTAATTTGCCTATTCCCACAGAGGTTTAGAGTCCCACTAAGCCTAAAACTTACCAGACTGCTTACCAGACCATTCTGACTAAACAGAAAATAAGGTTTACATTTTTAGTAAGTTTTAAGGGAATACCTCCCTTCAGGACCATACTAGCTGGTGACTAATAAAGGAGATATATTTCCATATACTATGTGATAAAGGAGATATATTTCCATATACTATGTGACCAGATCTATTTGCTTTACTGACACTCTCCTTGTGGTCCTGCTCTTCAACTGTGGCACATATGGCTGGCACCTGTATTGTAAAAATGGGGGTTGAGTACAGGAATTGAATTATCCACTCTGAGTTTATGATTCAATGAGCTCAAATCTATTTTATCAAAACATGCATCCAGAAGTATTAAATGCTACAATTCATCTAAAGCAATGTAGTCTAAATTCTAAAAAGGATCCACTCAGATCTCCTGAGAAAATGGATAAACAGGTACCTTAATTTCTCAGCTAGATAGCATAGTCCAGTCCATGTTTGAATTGTCAGACTTCCAACTGTACAGTCATGGAGCTAGCAGAAAGAAAATGCTGACACAAAACCTTCATAGAATCATAGAATTGCAGAGTTGGAAGAGACCACGAGGGCCATCCATATTACTATTCACTTAGATATTCATTTATTATAATAATGGATCTTTAACTATTTTTACAATTTGTTGTTGTATGTCTTGAAGTCATTTCTGACTTATGTTGACCCTAAGGCAAACCTATCTCCGGGTTTTCTTGGCAGAATTTGTTCAGGGGAGGGTTGCCTTTGCCTTCTCCCAAGGCTGAGAGGGTGCGACTTGCCCAAGGTCATTAAGTGGGTTTCCGTGGCTGACTAGAGACACAAACCCTGGCCTCTCAGTGTCCTAGTCCAACATTCAAACCACTATACCACACTGGTTTTCAATTTTTACAAGACTTGGTATAAAGGGAGAAACTGATAGATTCTTTAACACCATTAAAAATTTTGAGGTTGTTATAATCTTTACATAATATATTTTTAGGTATTCTTAGATTTGAACATTTCAACTTTGTGTGCACCATGTGAGAGCCAGCAGGATGCAAAGGTTTGAGCACTGGACTATAGCTATGATTAGAAAGCTGGGCCAAAACTAACAAAATTAATTTCAACAAGGAGAAATATAGGATACTATACTTGGGCACTAAAAATGAAATGCACAGATATAGGATGGGTGACATCTGGCTTGATGGTAGTGCATGCAAAAGGGATCTAGGAGTCTTAGTGGACCACAAGCTGAACATGACTCAACAGTGTGATGCAGCAGCTAAAAAGGCCAATGTGATTCTAGGCTCCATTAATAGGAGTATAGTGTCTAGATCAAGGGAAGTAATAGTGCCACTCTATTCTGCTTTGGTCAGACCTCACCTGGAATACTGTGTCCAGTTCGGGACACCACAATTCAGGAAGGATATTGAGAAGCTGGAATGTGTCCAAAGGAGGACAACCAGGATGGTGGGAGGTCTGGAAGCCATGCCCTATGAGGAGTGGCTTAGGGAGCTGGGCATATTTAGTCTGGAGAAGAGAAGGTTGAGAGGGGACATGATAGCCATGTTCATTTGAAGGGATGTCATACTGAGGATGGGGAAGCTTGTTTTCTGCTGCTCCAGAGACTAGGACACGGAGCAATGGGTTCAAACTACAGCATGTTCTGCTGCTCCAGAGACTAAAACACGGAACAATGGATGCAAGCTCCAGGAACAGAGATCCTACCTCAACATTAGGAGGAACTTTTTGACAGTAAGCGCTGTTCGGCAGTGGAATGCACTCCCTCGAAGCGTGGTGGGGTTTCCTTCCTTAGAGGTCTTTAAACAGAGGCTGGATGGCCATCTGTCGGGGATGCTTTGATCGTGATTTCCTGCATGGCAGGAGGTTGGACTGGATGGCCCTTGTGGTCTCTTCCAACTCTACAATTCTGTGATTCTGTGATTCTGTGAAAAGAGATTCCACCTAAACATTAGGAAAAATGTCCTGACAGTAAGAGCTATTTGGAAGTGGAATATACTGCCTGGGAGTGTGGTGGAGTCTCCTTCTTTGGAGGTTTTTAAACAGAGGCTGGATGCCTATCTGTCAGGAATGATTTGATTGTGTATTCCTGCATGGCAGGCAGTTGGACTGTATGGTTTTCTGGTCTCTTCCAGCTCTATGATCCTATGACTCTATGACTCTGGAAACGAGGGTTTGAATCCCTGCTCGGCCACAGAACCCACTGGGTGACCTTAGACAAGTCTCATTCTCTTAGCCTCAGAGGAATGCAAAGGTAAACCCCCTCTGAACAAATCTTGCCAAGAAAATCCCCTGATAGGGTTGCCTTAGGGTTGCCGTAAGTCAGAAAAGACTTGAAGGCACACAACAATGAGTGCACCCTGTAATTCTAACCTACCACAGGAACTTCAGCTATACTCTTTTAAGTTTTGTTTACATACTACCTCAAAGCTGCAATTATAATCCAACTCTTAAAACACTGGGAGGATGGGATGTTGGTGGCAAAGTACTCAGACAATCACAAGCAACTTTTTACAAGGCATTCTTTTTTTAAAAAAAATCAATGGAAGCCAAGCATCTATAAAGTTTGCCTTGCCTTGATGAGAAGTTACAGTGAACTCTATGAACTATGTCAATTAATATTACTTGTATGCCCAAGGGCTGCAAAATCAGGTTTGACTAAGATTCTCTGCATTTGGCCTCTGGTTGTTTCTCACCATTTAAAGTTCATTTTACTGGCGGGAGGGAGGTTGCACAGCTTGTGGCTAACCGTACAATTAAGTATCTATTTAATTTTCAGAAAATTATGATTTCTACATCCTGAAATGGTATTTATATTGTCTTTAAGATCTAGGATTTACTGCACTTCTTTTGATATATTCAGGTTTTAGTATCCATGGGTTAGCAAAAACTGTAGCTATGTTTGGGTACTATTTCACTGAATATTTTCTTGAGGGGGAGGAAACTCTTTGACAGCTTCCTGGCAATAGAGCTCTCCAACCAACAGCAGCACTGGCATGGCTTCTCCCCCCCCCCTTCTCCTGAGGCTCTTTTTTTTTTTTTTTTAATTTCCCCAGATGCAATGGCTCAAACCTAGTATCATTCCTTTGCCATAGAAAATATAAGGATAATTAGCAACTGGGTTTTTTTCAGGGTGTGGTCTCTATGTGTCTAGTCTTGTTATGTGGCCTCTTGTTACTAGCGAATAGCTGCCACATAACAAGGATACAAAGGAAGGAACCAGACCCTGCAACAAATCCAGATACCAAACTCTATCTCCATATGTACTCTGGACCTAACGTCATCTAAAACATCAGGGTTTGTTCCCCTGCTCATCTGCAAGCAGTTCCCTGTGAATTATACAACAGGTAAACAGTGTGCTCTCTGAAAAATCTGGTATCAGAAATGGCAATACTGAAAAACTAACATAAGAGCACTTCAACCTCTCAGAACACTGACCTTAGAAAGTCCATTTCTAAGCAAAGAATCTTTAAAAGGAGATTAGAACTAGAGACCACTGAGTTATAATTCATCAAGCGGCTCAATTCTATCTCCTGCAGCTCTAATCAGGATAAAAGATTTTTATCACATTACATATGTTAATTGGCTTACCCAATGGAAAGTATTATCAGTAATAATTATTTTGTGAATGGCAATAGTTTACCCTCATCTGGGCAGATTAAAAAAAAATCCATTGAGTGCCTTAATCCATGCTAATTTTTTTTACTCTAATGAGAATTCCAGGGTATTACATGGTATAAAATGCACTATGTCCATAGGTGTGTTTGCGGGGAATCAAGGGTATTCCACAATACGCAATCATCCAGAGCCAAAATATA
This sequence comes from Gambelia wislizenii, assembly GCA_030847615.1. Lineage (NCBI taxonomy): Eukaryota > Metazoa > Chordata > Lepidosauria > Squamata > Crotaphytidae > Gambelia > Gambelia wislizenii. Next base: position 86,195,486 of record JAUMIR010000004.1, on the reverse strand, counting down.
CATGTAAAATTAGATAGAATGTTTGTTTTAAGTAGCTGGAAGCCGTCCTTGTTTGCAGAAGATGCATCCAGCACGAATAGATTTGTTGGGGCAACATTGTCTTAGGATGATGACAGTATGATGGTTTCTTTGTAGGTCTAGTTCTGTGGGTGAATTCTGTTGCTGAATTCTGCAAAATAAAAGTTTGACGCTGTAACAATAAAATGCCTTGTCTGTCTGGATAAGGGTTCACAATCTGATTGTCGTAGTCATACCCCCAATATGTTTTAACCTATAACGTATACCATATATTCCAGCGTATAAGACGACTGGGCGTATAAGACCCCCCCCAATTTGCAGCCGAAAATGTAGGCTTAGGCATATACTCGCCATATAAGACCACCACCACCCCAATTTGGCTGGCTGGCTGGCTGACTGGCTGGGGGAGCCTTGCCAGCTGATCCTCTTTGTTTCCCAACTCACGAGGATCTCCTCGTGAGTTGGGAAAGCGAACAGGATCAGCTGGCAGGGCTCCCCCATACAGCCAGCCACAACATTCGCCCCTCTCTTCAACCTTCCAGTCAAACTTGACTTGAAGGTGGAGGAAAGGGGCAAAAATGCCCAGTTTGCCTCAGCAGCCCCCTTCCCTCCGTCTTGGCTCTTCCGAAGGGGACCAAGGCAGAGGAAGCGGGGGTCACCGCGGCAAACCCCTAGATTCACCCCCTCTCCCCAACTTGAAGGAAGGTGGGGAGAAGGGGAGAAGATGCCCCCTTTGGCTCCGCAGCCCCGATCCCTCCTTCTGGGCTCCCTTCCAAAGGGTGCCCAGGAGGACGCGGGGCCGTGGAGCCAAACCCCGGGATTCACCCCCTCTCCCCACCTTCAAGGAAGAGGGAGCGAATCTAGGGGTTTAACTCCACAGCCCCGAGGCCTCCTTCTGGGCTCCCTTTGCAAGGGAGCCCAGAAGAAGGCATCGCGGCTGCAGGGTTAAACGGGTCCCCTTTGGCTGCACAGCCCTGATCCCAGGAGGAGGATGCGGAGGCTGTGCAGCCAAACCTGGGATTCTCCCCCTCTCCCCACCTTCAAGGAAGGTGGGGAGAAGGGGTGAACATGCTCCTTTTGGCTGCATAGCCCCGATCCCTCCTTCTGGGCTCCCTCCTCCCGCGATTCCCCAACCCATAAGGAAGCTATCCAACCCCCTCGTGGGTTGGGGAATGTGGGATGGCCAGCTGGCTGGGGGGGGGCTGGAAGGAGGGGGCTTCGGGGAGGGGGGAGGGTAGAAGGGTGGCTGGAAGGAGGGTGGAAGGGTGGCTGGGGGGAGGGGGCTTCACAGCCGCCACCCCTCCCCAAAGCCACGATGTCCAGTGGGATCCCGCCTTTGCAGAGGGGGGATGGATGGACGGAGGGTGCTGGAGGGAGGGTAGACGGGTGGCTGGGGAGAGGGGGCTTCTCAGTCACCCACCCCCTCCCCAAAGCCGCGATCTCAAGTGGGATCGCAGCTTTGGGGAGTGGGGGTTGCTGGAGGGAGGGTGGATGGGTGGCTGGGGGGAGGGGGCTTCACAACCACCCCCTCCCTGAAGCCGTGATCTCCAGTGGGATTACGGCTTTGGGGAGAGGGGTGGCTGGAGGGAGGGTAGATGGGTGGCTGGGGGCAGGGGGCTTCGCAGCCCCCCCTCCCCGAAGCCACGATCTCCAGTGGAAGCACAGCTTTGGGGAGGGGGGTGGCTGGAGGGAGCGTGGACAGGTGGCTGGGGGGAGGGGGCGAATCCCAGGGTTTGGTTCCACAGCCCCGCATCCTCCTTCTGGGCTCCCTGAAGGGAGCCCAGAAGGAGGGATCAGGGTTTCAGAGCAAAACGGGGCATTTTCGCCCTTTTCCTCCACCTTCAAGGAGGGGGGGGAGGGCGAATCTAGCAGTTTGCCGTGGCTGCTGAAGAGGTGATCAAGCGGCAAACCGCAACGTTCGCCCCCCCTCCTCTGTCTTCCATTGCTCTCCAAAGGGGGAGAAGACAGAGGAGGGGGGCGAATGAACTGCAAAACACTATTTGCGAAGAGGCAGGAGATAGGCAGGCAGGCGAAGCAAAGTATATCCGGCGTATAAGACGACTGTCGATTTTGGAGGGCACTTTTGAGTGCTCACGAGTCGTCTTATACGCCAGAATATACATGTTTAACCCACACTGTTTGTAATAAAGTGGACTGCCATCCACAAAACCTTATACGATAATAAATTTGTTTTATCTTTAAGGGTGTGAGAGGACTCTTTGCTGTTTTTACAACAGGCTATTCATCTGGAAACTGTTACCATAAAACTATATATCTGGTAAATGTATTATTACTAATGCTCTGCAGCATATAAAGCAAAAGCAAATAAATATACTTTCAGCAGAAGAGGAAAGGTGGGGACATTCTATTATGGTGGTTACTTTTTGAACTTGCTTTAAAGTATACCAAAATGTCCATAGCCAAAACACCCTGCCACTCTTGCTTGTCAGAGTAACAGCAGGAGACTTTCCAAGTACAAAACTTGCATAACTTTAGTTCAACATCAACCAAAATACAGTTCTGTTTTGATGTCTTTCTATGTCCAGTATAAAGGGTGTCACTGAATAGGTTGTTTATAAGTATTTAAAATATTTACAACTTGCCCTTCTTTGTGAAATCAGGACATCTGCTGATTTAATAGAAATGTGGGGGGAAAGGAGGCAAACCAGAGTAATGCATAATAAATCTACTACCGGTACCTAACTGAAATTGACAGCAAATATTCAGACCTTATGAAAGCACAAACTCTTGCCCATCCTCATGATTACAACTGCAATGTAAATCCAAACTTGGCCTGTCTTATTAACTTTGTACAAAAATATAGTTATCAAATTTCTGGTTAGCTTAAACTTCCAGTAGACTGGTTGTAACTGGAGAGGGGATCCTCTCTCTTTTTGGATCAGATTTGCTTCTCTTCTCTCTCAGAAAGACGGGTGACAGAATGAAGGAGTGATAGCTCCATTCTCCCTCACCCCATTACTGAGGGAGAAAAGTAGAGCAAACTATTCTGGCTTGCTGTCTTCCTATACATTGAACCCGTCATTAATTTTAGGCTATGATCTGTGTTAGATGAAATAAAAGAAAGTAGGGGAGCAAGGCAAATTTGATGGCTATTAGAATAAAGGAAATGTTGAATCTGCTCCCTCTGCCAGAAGGTTGTGAGACTTGGGGCAGGGTTGTCCCAACGACCTATTCTATTCTCCATTATTAGGCTGGTTCCATCTTAGGAAAACCTACTTGACCCCCTTTGAATTGATCTCTCAGACTCCACACTGCCTTTATATTGGTGGTAGCTGGACAACTCCAGCCTACTTCTGCATGAAGCTGATAATCTAGATTCAATCTGATTTCCAGACAGGCTTTCTGCTTTGTTTGTTTTTTTAACTTATAGATTATCTTTGTTAGTCAGAATACTATTTACTCTATTGTCTACTTCTTCTAGACCTCACTATAGTGTTCATTCTTCTGGGTCGCTTGGGGAGGGCGGGAGGCGGCCGGGAAAAGCAACCGCGAGGCATCCGGAGGCCTCTGGGTCGCTTGGGGAGGGCGGGGGGTGGCCGGGAAGAGCGACCGCTAGGCCTTCGGAGCCCTCGGGGTCGCTTGGGGAGGGCAGGTGGAAGGCTGTCATTATTTGCGGAATTTTCACATTTGCGGGGGTCTATGGAACCTAACCCCATAATGTGAAGGGACAACTGTATTTGTTTGTGTTATGTGATCAGAAATTAAAACTGAAACACAACAACTGACATTCAGAAGGAGCTGGCAATGTTCTTGCTGGTTGTGTCACTTGCTTTAAGCCAGTGGTTCCCAAACTTTTTCTGGTTACTGCCCCCTTTCCTCTTAGGTGATAACTCTAGTGCCCCCCAATGGCTATTCTTGATATTAGAACCTACTGTTCTCCTGCAAATTCAAAACATCCAATCTAGCACCATAACGTTGAACAAGTTTATGTATTTCACAAATAAAACTTATATTTTAAAAACAATTTATTTAATGTTTTTATCAATTTGAAAATGATGATATTAAGCTGAGGCCATTTAGAGAGGGGGGTGGGGAGGAAACAGGGAAGGAGGAAACTTTTTATTACTGGAAACTGCCCATGGAAAATTCCTCCTTGAAGCACTGAAAACCAGATGTTTAGTAATTTCTTATGTGGACAGTGTTGATATAGTCGTACCCTCCCCATATCCACAGGAGTTCAGTTCCTGGACTTACCGCAGATAACTGCCATGGGTAACAGAAAACCCTGTTAAAATTAAGGACTTCCGGTAAAAACATACCATAGAGTTGTATTGGAGGACTTTCATTGGAGCTGCACTGGAGGACCAGCAACTCACTTTTGTAAAAGAGAGAGAAATGCTCTCTAGGCATTTTCTAGTGCAGCTCTATGTGTTCCCTGCTTGGATTCCATGGATAACTTACACCACAGATATTGGTTCAGTGGATACAGGGTTCTGACTGTATAGAGGTGACTAAAAGAAGATTTCTGTGCTATAAATCTATATATAATTCTCTTGGGTATGTTGCTGTTTCCAGTGTGCTGACTGGCCGCTTAGGAAACTTACCAACCAATCAAAGCTCTCTGTTGGGCAGCCAATCAGCATACTGGGGATGGAAGTATGTGGAAAGCTTCAAGTCCTTTCTAAACATGGTGATGGCAGAGGGGCTCTCACGTCATGGTGCGCATGGTGTGTGTAGCATGGGGTGTGTGTAGAGTGGGGGGTGTATAGCGCGGTGTGTGTAGCATGTGGTGGTGCAGAGTGGTGTGTGGGTAGCATGGAGTGTGTGTAGCGTGGGGTGTGAGTATAGTGTGGGGGTGTGATGTAGAGAGGTGTTTAGCATGGGTTTTGTGTGTTTAGTGTGGGGTGTGTGTATGTATGATTATGCATGGGGTGCGTGTGTACATGCAGTTGCATGGCAGCGGTGGAGGGTCTCTTGCATCTTGCTGTGGGGAGTGCAGCATGGGGAGGGTGGGTGTATGTGCAATTGCATGGAGGCGGTGGAGGGGCTCTCATGTCCTGGTGTAGCATGGTGTGTGTGTACGCATGGTTGCATGGCGGCGGAGGGGAAACTCTCAGCATGAAACTAGCTGTACCGGCATAACATACGCCATTATAGTTGTTTTGAAAGGTTATATATTAATGCATCAAATGATCGTACTCTTGACATGTTTCCTAAGCGGCCAATCAGTGGAATGGGAATGGAAACATACCAAACCTTTTTATTATATAGATCATGGTGTACGTTACACTGGGTATGGCTAGTAGCTAATATTGGTGCTAGTGTCCTTAGAGAAACCAGACATTATATTTAACAAAAATCTTAGACCCTGTCTTCCCAAACCATTATGTGGAAGCAGTCTTCCATAAATTTGTCATGGGGTGCATTCCATGCCCAGCTGAGTCCCATCCCTCTTTTTTATGATGGTGCTAGCTAGAGTAGACAAAGAGCTGGAGAATTCAGAGTTGTGGCGCTTATCAGAAATGGTCCGCATGCTTCCAAAGCTCATAATGGCATCTGACAAATCCCTGTACTCCCATGAGGAAGAGCGACACATTGTGGTGATCAAAAATATTGGCTGGTTAGGAGACCAATTAAAATCACAGAATCACAGAATTGTAGAGTTGGAAGAAACCACAAGGGCCATCCAGTCCAACCCCCTGCCACGCAGGAAATCACAATCAAAGCATCCCCAACAGATGGCCATCCAGCCTCTGTTTAAAGACCTCCAAGGAAGGAGACCCCACCACGCTCCAAGGGAGTGTGTTCCACTGCCGAGCAGCTCTTGCTGTCAAAAAGTTCCTCCTAATGTTGAGGTGGAATCTCTGTTCCTGGAGCTTGCATCCATTGCTCCACGTTCCAGTCTCTGGAGCAGCAGAAAACAAGCCTGCTCCATCCTCAACATGACACCCCTTCAAATACTTAAACAGGGCTATCATACCACCCCTTAACCATCTTTTTTCCAGGCTAAACATACCCAGCTCCCTAAGTCTCTCCTCATAAGGCATCGTTTCCAGACCTTTCACCATTTTAGTCGCCCTTCTCTGGACACACTCCAATTTGTCAATATCCTTTTTTAATTGTGGTGCCCAGAACTGGACATAGTGTTCTAGGTGAGGCCTGACCAAGGCAGAATAGAGCGGCACTATCACTTCCTTTAATCTAGACACTATACTTCTATTGATGCAGCCCAAAATCGCACTGGCCTTTTTAGCTGCCGCATCACACTGTTGACTCATGTTCAACTTATGGTCTACTAGGACTCCTAGATCCCTTTCGCACGTAGTCTTGTTCAGCCAGTTCTCCCCCATCCTATATCTATGCATTTCATTTTTTCGCCCAAAGTCCAGTACCTTACATTTCTCTGTATTGAATTTCATTTTGTTAGCTTTGGCCCAGCTCCCCAGTCTATCCAGGTCATTTTGAATTTTGATCCTATCTTCTAGGGTATTAGCTACTACTCCTAATTTGGTGTCATCTGCAAATTTGATAAGTATGCCCCTAATTCCCTCATCCAAGTCATTGATAAAGCTGTTGAATAGCACTGGGCCCAGGACAGAACCCTGTGGCATCCCACTGGTCACATCTTTCCAAGACGAAGAGGAGTCACTGCTGAGCACCCTTTGGGTTCGGCCGGTCAACCAATTGCAAATCCATTTAACAATTAACTTGTCTAGCCCACATTTTACAAGCTTGTTTGCAAGAATGTCATGGGGAAACTTGTCAAAGGCGTTACTGAAATCAAGGTATGCGATATCCACACCGTTCCCTTCATCTACCAAGCTGGTCGGTTTATCAAAAAAAGAGATCAGATTAGTCTGGCATGACTTGTGTCTTTTAAACCCATGTTGACTTTTTTTATTATTATTATGGCACTGCCTTCTAAATGTTCACATACTCTAGACAGAGAGTCTGTGAACATTTAGAAGGCAATGCCATAATAAAAAAAAATGTACATAAATATCTGTTGGTGGCCAGTTGTACCAGCTGGACACCAACATTTTATGGTATGATTGGACTGGAGAAGGAAGGCTTTTTTCTGTAGCATTATTGGGGTCTATAAATGCTTGCCCTTCCAGTATTGTATTGTGATCTGTAGATCAGTGGGTTGTAATCAAAATTAATCCATGAGGATTGCTGTATTTACTATAGCTCAAAGTAGGGTGACACTTCTGGCACAGGAGGACCACCATGGACACAGTTTATATGCCTCTGCAGATATGTGTAGGGATAACAGACACATTGCTTATTACTTCATCTAATTAGACCACTCTGAGACAGAATGGAGAATAAGAGGTACTCAGTTCTCAGGTTGCTATGCCCAAGCCAGTATACTTTTTGTATACCAAACAATCCATAATATTTTGCCTTAGATGTTGGTGCTGAAGGTCACCCCCAACAGCAATCTTAAAATGCTTTCTTAGAATAGAATTTGTTACCTAGGACGGGAAATTATGTGTACAGAGTACATAAAATTACATACAGTCTTCCCTCCACATTAGTGGATTTCACTTTTGTGGATTTGCTTATTCACAGATTATTTGCCCTGCCTCTGTTGCTGCCCTACACCATTTTCACCACTTTCACAGCACTGGTGTAACTGGGAGGAAATCAAAGTGGCAGGGTGGGTGGGCCCAGCTGTACACACATCCCCAGCTGTACACACGTCCCCTTGCTAGTACACTTGCTCAGAGGAGGTGAGATGGGACAAGGGGATCACAAGGGTGGAGGGTCATTTATGCATTTGGGATGAGGGGATTGTGAGGAGGCAGCAGAGTGTGTGTGTGTGTTTGCTCACTTGAGCAGGCAGGTAGAGGATGGAATGAAAGGTTTGTGAGGAGAGAAGGTGCAGCAACATCAAGCTTCAAGTCATTACACACACACACACACACACTTTTTTTCTTCTTCTAGTACCTCTTCTCTTGGCCTATTTGACAAGGGAAAGCAGGAGCACCAGCACAGCACCAGCCTGCCAAAGCTCACAAATCTTAAGTGGGGTCCCAAATTTGAAAGCTACTTTCCCCACTGTCACATCTTTCCTGCTGCCATGTGCACTAACTCCTGCTCCAGGAAGTCAGTCTGTCCCAAAATGGTGCCACTCTGAGCTGCAGAAGTGATACTGCGCATCCAAGACTCACAAGACTTTCCTAACTGCTGCTGCCATTACTATTGAAATGTGGCTAAGGGAGTGAGCGTACACAGGCAAGCCAAGGAAGTGCCTGGTGTGAAGAGCAAGAGACACCACCACAGAAAACAATCACCATCTCCTGCCACCCCTTTTCCTCACCGCCCCCCTGGAGCTTTACACACACACACACCCAGAGGGGCAGTACTGCCCACTTTGGGAATCACTGCTTTAAACTAATGTTTCATATTGGTAAACGCTTTCTCATTCCTAAAGCTGGTAGTCAGTCAACTGACCAAGCTGTCTTTTTTCGTTTTCTTTACAACATTCCAAAGTTATGGCAGTAATATTCCCAGTAATAGCAAGGAAACTTGGGAACAGCATTTTGTATTTCAGAATATTTGTTGTTGAGACTCTTGAGCAATTGCTCTATTTGAGGGAAGTAAACATGCAATTATTTTATTTAATTATCACTGCGATTGTTGCAACGGTGACAGTAGATTTTAAGTAAGCACACAACACAACCTTTCTATCTTTAAGCAAAATTTTAGGAAAAATCAGAAGAGCCAGTTTCAGTTTCTGAAACAAAGTCATTGTGATAAATAAAACAGTATTTGCTTGACCTCTTAGAGATAGGAAATTTTTCTCCCTGCCAAGAGTACAAATAAAAATTTAGTAAGGTTGCTTCAACAGATGGAGATCACTGAAACAGTTCACAGTATAGTAAGTAACTCCCTCTGTCTTTTATTCATTGAACTTTCTAATGTTAAGTCTATTTTTACTTTTGCTATAACAGGCAGTATAAGGTTAAGATACACATTTTCAGTCTGCACTCATGACAACAAGATTGCACAAGAACAACAGAAATTGGCAGAAATTCAGAACTGGGCTGTTTAACCAAAAACAGCCTGTCTGCAATACATTCAGCTACCTGAGAAATGCAGCACCAAAACATTAGATTAGCTACCTTGTTGATAAGAGAGGTTCACTGGGTCTGGTTGTTATTTGTTATCGTCACTCTATGTCTGAATGGCAAAACTGATCCAATCGTATTTGTTAATAATCAAAGCAAAAGTGAATGTAGTATCACCTAATGCCATTAAAATGCCTCTCCAAAATATTTCTAGCAAAATTAGAACAAGCTACAAGAATGTACTACTAATGCTTAGGTTCTTATAAGTTTTCCTGTAGGTACAAAGAATTTTTCACAGAACCCATACAGGCTTACTGTTGTTAACAGAATGTTACATTGGGTACTTACTGAGAAGGTACTTTCTGTAGGATAGATGGCAGGAACAATCCGGAAGTATTGGGAACCTAGGACCGCCCAGCTCTCAAGCAGGAAGTAGACCAAAGCCTCCTGGGAGATTTTTGTCCCTTTGTTCTCCAGTCCTCTTCTCCCACGAGGCCAGTTCTCTGACTAGCATAGCCCTGAAAGAAAGGTAAGAAACTCCTCCCTGTTGAGAAATAAGCATACTTGTTAAGGATAACATCTTTGCATTCCTGACAGTGACCTTGTTGGCAGTCACCAGGTGGGACGGATTGTTCCTGCCATCTATCCTACAGAAAGTACCTTCACGGTAAGTGCCCAATGTAACATTCTGTAGGTCTAGATGGCAGGACCAATCCGGAAGTGTTGGGACGTACCCAAGCTCCCTGTTAGTAGGGCGGGGTGACTGCCCATGCATTGTCTCTACTGTTACACCACCTCGTGAAGAACTCTTCTCCTGAAGGTGGCCGCAGATGACTTGAACTTGTCTACCTTGTAGTGCCTGATGAAGGTGGAGGGAGTGCTCCACGTTGCTGCCCTGCATATCTCTTCTATAGGTGTGTTTGTTGAGAATACTGCCGAGGTGGCTGCTGACCTAGTGGAGTGCGCCATCACCCCGGAAGGCCGTGGTGTGTTCGCAGTATCGTATGCTAGGAAAATACATGACTTGATCCATGTTGCCAGTGTCTGTCTTGATACCCTAGCTCCCACTGAGGCGGGTGTGAATGACACCAACAGGGAGTCGCATCGCCTGAATGTTGCTGTGCGTTTGATGTATACCCTCAGAGCCCTCCTGACGTCCAGCTTGTCCCACAACTTTTCTGTGGGGTGTACCGGTCTGGGGCAGAAGGAGGGCAGTATAATTTGCTGCGATACGTGGAATTGGGATAGAAACTTGGGCTTGAAGGATGGGTCTGGTCTAAGGTATACTGCGTTGTCCTCAAAGGAGCATAAGTGTTCCCTTATGGACAGGGCCGTGAGTTCTGACACCCTCCTTGCTGAAATGATTGCTACCAGGAATGCCACTTTGATCGAGAGGGTCCTGAGGGGTACCTTCTTCAGTGGCTCGAATGGGCTTTTGACTAATTGGCGAAGCACCAGGGGCAGATTCCATGACGGAAATCTGTGTTGCACTGGTGGAGATATTAATGTCGCTTCCCTTAGGAACCGCCTTATGTGCAGGTGCAGTGAGATTCTATTTCCCCGTGGGTCTTGTATGAAAGCCGCCAGGGCTGCTACCTGTCTCTTCAATGTGTTTGGCCTGCGGCCTTTGTCGAAGCTTTCCTGTAGAAACTGCAGTACGTGTTTTGTCGAGGCCTTCAGGGGTTCCACCTCTGCGTTTGCGCACCACTGCAAGAAGACCTTCCAGGTGGCCTGGTATATCCTTCTTGTCGACGGCCTGCGAGAGGCCAGCAGAGTTTGTATCACCCTATCTTCGTATCCGCAGGCTTCTAGTGCTCTCCGCTCAATCTCCAAGCTGTCAGTTGCAGCCAGGCCACGTCGTTGTGTGCGACTGGCCCCTGGAGAATGAGATCCTGGCGCGGGAATAGCCTCATGGGTGGTTTGACTGACATCTCTATCAGATCCGAGAACCACGGCCGGTGGGGCCGGTGTGGGGTTATCAGGACCACTTGAGCTTTTTCTTCTCGTATCTTCCTGCATGTTTTCCCTATCAAGGGGAACGGTGGGAAGGCGTATAGTAGGCCCCTCGGCCACTGGGATCGGAGGGCGTCGGTTCCTTCCGCCCTTGGGTGGAAGAATCTGGTGAAGAAGCGGTTCAGCTTGGTGTTGAGGTGTGATGCGAACATGTCTACTGCCATTTCCCCGAAGTTCTGCTGAATGTGTATGAAGATCTCCTGGTTCAGCTCCCATTCTCCCGGGAGTACCGTGTGTCTGCTCAGGAAGTCCGCTTGTGTGTTGTTTTGTCCGTGTAGGTGTTGAGCCGACAGAGACAGGACCGTCTTCTCTACCCAGAGAAATAGGGTCACTGCCTCCTTGTTTAGTGACCTAGATCTGGACCCTCCTTGTCTTGCTATGTAGGAGCGTGTCGTTGTGTTGTCTGTGAACAGCAGGACATGCTTGTTCATCAGCTTACTGGAGAAGTGTTTCAGCGCCAGCCGTGCCGCCCTGAGTTCCAGCCAGTTGATGCTGTGTTCCTGTTCCTCCCTTGACCATAGGCCCTGGGTCGTGTCCCCTTGGCAATGAGCCCCCCACCCTCGGAGGCTGGCGTCCGAGGTGACTACTACATGGTGGCTGACCGTCAGGGGGGATCCTCTGGCTATGTTTCGTGCTAGAGTCCACCAGGTGAGTGACTCCCTTACCGTGTTCGGGATGTCCAATGTGAAGGTCTCTCTGTAGGATAACCTTTCCTGTTGAGGTAGGAGTAGCTCCTGTAGGGGTCTGGAGTGGAACCTTGCCCATGGCACAATCTGGATCGCTGATATCATGAGGCGAAAAACCCTCGCTAGTGACGTGATCTGCGCCCTCTGTTTCCGCCTTGTTGACAGTGCTTCCTTTTGAATGGTCACTTGTCTTTCTCTGGACAGGGCGACGGAGTATCTTATGGTGTCAATTTGCACCCCTAGGTGGACTATACTTTGCGAAGGAATCAGTGTGCTTTTTTTGAAGTTCACCATGAAGCCGTGTCTTTGTAGGCATTGTATTGTTACCTGCAAGTCCTGCACTGCCTTGTCCCTTGACTGCGCCCTCAGCAGGATGTCGTCCAGGTAAGGATAAAGGTGAATTCCCTTCGTCCTCCGGTGTGCTATTAGCACCACCATGATCTTGGTGAAGATCCGCGGTGCCGTTGCCAGACCAAAGGGGAGCGCCTTGAACTGGTAGTGTTCCTCCCCGAAGGCAAATCTGAGGAATCGTCTGCTGTCCGGGTGCATCTTTATGTGGAGGTATGCTTCCGACAGATCGAGAGATGCCAGGAAGTCTCCCCGGATTGACGAGAGTGTCTCCATCTTGAATCGTTTGTAGGTAATGAAAGAGTTTGTGAATTTGAGGTCTAATACCGACCTTAAACTTCCGTCCTTTTTTGGAACTGTAAAGAAGTAGGAGTACACCCCTGAGAAACGTTGAGTGTCTGGTACTTCTTCTATGGCTTCTATCTCCAGTAGGTGGTTTATTGCTGTTCTCAGGTTCTGCGCCTTTAATTGATTTGCTGGTACTGGCGCTGGTAGGAATCTGTTCCTGGGTTCTGCGTTGAATTCCACTTTGTACCCGTGGGCTATAGTCTCGTGAACCCACTTGTCGTTTGATGATGTTAGCCAAGCGCCCAGGAACTTCGACAGCCTTCCCCCCACTGGAGATTTTCCCGAGTCAGGACTGTTGGCGGGAGGAGCCTCTACGCAACTGGGCTCCCCCCCTGCGATTTTGGTTTTGATGCGGGGTAGCGAACGGGGCGTGTCGAATGATGTAGTTTGTCCGTGCCCACGCCGGTCTTGTGGATCTGTAATCCATCCTCTGACCATTTCCTCTGTAGCGACGAAAGGAACTATTAGACTGGGATGTTCGCCTGAATGTCTTCTTTTCATGTTTTCATCCTGTGGAAGGCATGGCCTGCTTCTTGTCTTTCGTCTCGACCAGTATGTCCTTGAGTACTTCTTTGCTGAACAGTCTGGACCCTTTGAACGCAGCAGTAGCTAAGCCATTTCTGGACCGTCCATCGTGTCCCATTGCTTAACCCAGAGATATCTCCTTGCCAGGTTGGCCGCCCCTGAGGCCCTGGCAGCATAGGTTAAGGAGTCCTGGGAAGCGTCCGCAATGAAGTTGAGGGCTAGGCGTATCCTGCTAAAGGCCTTGTCTAGGGCCGCGGTGTCCAGGTCCTCAGCCTCCATGACTTCTTGTAGCCATATAATGGCTGCCCGAGAAATCAAGGCCATGGCTAGGGACGATCTAATCCCCAAGGTAGAGGAGTCGAACGACTTCCTGAGTGTGTTATCAGCCCTTTTTTCGTCAGCATCCTTGAGGACTCCGTCCTCCTCTCTAGGGGCCAGCGAGTTGGAAACCATTGAGACCTCTGGTTTGTCTACAACTGGGGTCTTCAATTTGTCTAGGACCTCCTTAGGGAAGCTGTAAAACCTCTGGGCAGCTGCCGTGCCCCGCCTTCCCAGTGCTGGCTTATCCCATTCCTCCGCCACCAGGTTCCAGAAGGCCCTTGGGAATGGAAAGAGTGATCTTTTTTATTTGTTTGAGGGCATTAGGGCCGCTGCCTTCTCACTCGTGGGAGCGTGAGGGTCATCGGCGCAGTCTTGTTTGGTCGTGGGGGGAGTGATCCCCAACGCGGCCAGGGGCCTGCTTATGAGGTATGGGAATTTTTCCCCTTGGAAGATTCTGTCCGCCGTCTCAGGGTCTGATGTTTCAGACTCTGAGAGTTCGCCTTCCTCCCTGTCCAGGATGTGAGAATCGTCATTGTCTCCCACGGGATCTAAGTCTAAGTTAGAGTTTTGGAGAAGATCCGCCCCTTCTGAGTCCCCATCTTACTCCTCAGATGAGTGCCTCGAAGGTGGGTCCTTCCTTTTCTTGCCTAATTGGATTCCCTTGTTATTTCCCCCTTTGTTATCTGTTGGTTTAGGAGGATTGAGGGGCACTTTATTCTTTCTTGGGATGGGGGTCTTTCCCCTCTCTTTTCTCTTTTTCAGGAGGTTTAAGTAGCTGGAGGTTGCTTCCTGGTCCTCCTCCTGATCTGAGAGAAGGGCCTCTGAAAGCATCCTCAGGGCCAACCTGATTGATTCCTTCTTGGCCTTTCTCGTCCCTGTCTTTTCGGCCCCTTCCTCCCCTTTCTCCCTGTCCCCCATTTCCTGGTCCCCCTGTGCTTCGAGATCAATGGGTTCTCTATTGTCAGATTGATCATTACTCAAAACCTCCCCTCCTTCCATTCCCATGCGGAGATCCCCATCCTCCCCTTCACTTGAGAATTCCAGGGTGTCCAGAATGTGCCTGGACCTGGATACCGCCGCTTCTCCTACCTTATCCTGCATCTTCTTCATCAGGATATCCAGTAGGCTGATGTTGTCAGGGAAGCTCTGGGGGGCAGGGACGACACCTCGGCCCCCGCAGCTCCCAGGCCCTCTTGCCGCACTGTTTTGCTTTGCGGCTAGCGATTATTGGCTCTGGGCATGCTGTTGGGGCGGCCGTTAGCCAGGGCCCTCTCCGCATCTTTTGCGGCCTTCCTCTGTGCCACGAGGGCAGGTAGGAGGCCAGCGGAGGCACTGCTAGTGGATGGGAGGTCACTGGCACCGCTGTGGGGGCCATCACGCTCCTCTGTCTTCTGCCTGTGTAGTTTGGAGCTGCTCTGTTTGACCCCAGTTGGTTGGCCTCCTATACCACCCATTTTGTTGGGTGGTTGACTGGCAGAGGAGAGTTGAGGGCCACACCGTTCGCACTTGGGCTGTCTCGGGCTGGGGTGCAGGAATCAAGGTGCGCTCTACCGCAGGTGGCTATTGTGGGGGGGTGTCTCCAGGCGAGCGTTGCGCTCCGTGGCTAGGGGGCGCAGTGCGCTGGTCGCCACAACGTACGCTGCCTGGGGGCGCTGTTGGGGAGGAGGGAACCCAGGCCAGTTAGTTGCCGGTGGCGCCAGGTAGGCCGGGACACCGAAGCATGCGGCTAGTGGCCGGGATGGTAGGGGGGGCTGGAGCGAGCGAAGCGGCCTGCGCGGCTGCTGCTTTAAAGAAAAGTGATGCTAGTTGGGGGGGGCTCACGACGGGCGAAGCGGCCCGCACGGACCCGCGTAGCTACTGCGGTGGTGGGGTGGCTCTTTGAGGCCAAGCAGAGTGGGGGGGGCTCTGGGCGAGCGAAACGGCCTGCGCAGCTACTGCGGCGGGGGGAAAGGTGGCTCTGGAGAGGCCAGGTGGGGTGGGAGGGGAAGGCCTCTGAGAGGGCGAAGCCGGTCCGCGCGGCTGCTGCGGTGGGTAGCGGGTGGCTCCGGGGGGGGAACGTTGGTTGGGGTCCAGGGACAGCGAACCGGCCCACTCAGTTGCCGCGGTGGAGTTGGGGGATTACGGAGCCCGAGCGGCCCGTTCGGGGCCCACCCCCTGCTCGGGGACAGGCAGCTGGGTGGAAGGGGGGGTGGCACCACGTTGGAGGAGGAAGAGAAGGAAAGGGTTTTGGTTTTGTTTTTGTTTTAAGGAAGATTAGAAGGTGAATGGAGGTGAGGCCGGGGTGGGATGGAGGTCAGAGAAATTTTTAGAAGGCTAGAAAGGGTAAGACAAACCTGAGGAGTTGGGATACCTGCCTTGCTGGGCGAAGCAGGAAGTAGAACTGGCCTCGTGGGAGAAGAGGACTGGAGAACAAAGGGACAAAAATCTCCCAGGCGGCTTTGTTCTACTTCCTGCTTGAGAACTGGGCGGTCCTAGGTTCCCAACACTTCCGGATTGGTCCTGCCATCTAGACCTACAAAAATACTCATGATACATAGACTCCTTTAAACAGCACAATAAACCAAGCAAGAGGCTTACTTAAACAGAGATGTGCTTTTCTACACAGAACATAACTGTAAAAAAATGATTTAATAATATGTGTACAAACAAGAATGGTAAGCAAATCAATGAACACAGCAGGCTTCAGAATAGCACACAACTCCAGTTCCCAAGAATTTATGCACTGGGTTCCAACTTCATAACAACCAGAGTCAAGCCATAAAACCTTCAAAAATGGATTTTTAAAGAAGAACGAGGGCCCCCTTATTCCCTTACCTCTGGCAAACAAACCTCACCTACGGAAAGTGTCACTGGGGACTGGGCAGGATGAGACATTAACAGCAGAGCTGGAAAGTAACCCTTTGATACAGTAGTGCTAGCAAGCTGCTATATTAAATCAGTATTAATTCTACACAATTTATTTATAAAAATAAAGCTATAAAATTCCCTGATGTCCACCTGTCCAGGCAATGTTGCTGGGGCTTTTAAAAGCATATTTCTAAAAGCAACTGCATCCAAGGAGGAGCTTGTACTGAATGTTCAGTGAACCGGATAATGTTTTAATAGATCCCTAACAGGCTTATTTTATGTTTTTATATTGCTTAGAGACCTTGAAAAGTTTCGGCCAAGGCTTTTACCAAGGTTGTGTTTGTATATCTAAGACTCTCATGTTTTTCTCTCACACGCACACACGTGTTTTGTCTTTTTCCCTTCTCTAAAGCCCTCCTTACCTCCACTAATTCGTTAAAAGGAAGTAATTGCTTTATTTGCTCAAAATATTTTGTGAATATCAAGCTAATGCAGCCTTCGTGAAACCTGGGGGTATGGGGAGAGAATTCTGTCAGTAAATCTCACCATTAGGAAGCCAGTGAATCTTCCGTTCTGGTTTAGAATTATCCAAAGCAGTTTAGGCTAGAAAGTGGCAATAAAACCTGGTCCACTACACCTTCAAATGCTGGTTACTACACAATTTTTAAAAAAACATATCTCTCTTCCAACTCTGTGATTCAATCCTTTAAAAGGGATTCAAGGTACCTCCCAAAACGGAAAAAATGAAGAACACACAATTCAAATGCGAACAGTATGAATATTAAAACACAACTAATTAAACACACAGTCAAATAACATCAATAAAAGAAATAACACACAGCAAATTAGTCCCTCTTTCAAAATCAACAGTTTAAATGCCAGTGTTCTGCCTGGGGCGGGGGGGGGGGGGCTTTGCCTGTGAGTAGGAAAGCAGAAAGGACACCAGCTTTCCTTAGAAGTGAAGTTCACAGTTTGGAAGCAGCCACAGAGGAAGAAGGCCCCCTCTCTTGTATCCTCACCAGGGACCCCAGAACTATTTTTAAAGGAGTCAACACTGACAGTGTGTGTGTATGTGCCTTCAAGTCGCCTGTTGACTTATGGTGACCTCACGAATTTCACAGGGTTTTCATAAGTAGGGAATACTCAGAGATGGTTTTACCAGTTCCCTCCTCTGAAGTATAGTCTACCGCCCCTGGTATTTATTGGCAGTCTCCCATCCAAGTATAAACCAGGGCTGACCCTGCTTAGCTTACAACATCAGACAGGATCTGGTGCCTTTAGGGTATTTAAGCCAGTAATTTATTAATTTTGCCTACTTGCAGATATGTGAAGTAGAACGTGTATATAGAGGTACCCTCCATGTGTTCAGTGTGGCTTACTCCCAAGTAAGTGTGCATAACATAGATTGCAGGCATCCTTTATTACTCCTAGAAGGGCTCATTGACAATAGCTGTACAGGTTGAATATCCCTTATCTGGAATTCCGAAATCCAAAATACTCCAAAATCCAATTTTGGTTGCTAAGATAGTGACCCCCCTTGCTTTCTGATGGTTCATTGCACACAAACTTAGTTTCATGCACAAAATTTATTTTAAAATGTTGTGTAAAATTACTTTCAGGCTATGTGTAAAAGGTATATGTGAAACACAAGTTTAGACTTGGATCCCATCTCCAAGATATCTCATTATGTATATGCAAGTATTGCGAAATAAAAAAATAAATAAATCTAAAATACAGAACACTTATAGTCCCAAGCATTTTGGTTAAGTGAAACTCAACCTTTATTAATATTGTGAAGTCAAAGGCTTTCACGGCCTGCATCCATAGCTTTTCCGTGGGTTTTTTTTCTGGGCTGTGAGGCCATGTTCTAGAAGAGTTTATTTCTGATGTTTCGCCTGCATCTGTGGCTGGCATCTTCTGAGAATGGTTAGGTAGCAGTGTTGGGGGGTTATATACTGTGAGGCCTTGTTTGAGAGGATATGTGAATTTGTGTGTTTGAATGGCTAGTTTCTGGGTGGAGACATGTAAAGAAGATTATAATGTCTGTTTGGCTAATGGTACATTGTCTGCTGTAATCACCCTGTCCCTGGGTGGAGTTCATTTGAAAGTGCTGAATTTTGATTTTAGTGTTTTTCAAGACTGGTAGCCAGATTTTGTTTACTTTTAGGTTTCTTCTTTCCTGTTGAAGTTGTCCAGGTGTTTGTGGATTTTAATAGCTTCTCTGTGCATTCTGACATGATAGTTGTTGGCCTGGTCCAGAATTTTTGTGTTTTTAAATAACATTTTGTGTCCAGGTTGGTTTATAACATGTTCTGCTATTGCTGATTTTTTCTGGCTGGCCCAGTCTGCAATCTCTCTCATGTTCCTTGATTCGTCTTTGCACACTGCATTTAGTGGTCCCTATGTAAACTTGTCCACAGCTACATGGTATGCGGTAAACTCCTATGGCTGTGAGAGGGTCTCTTTTGTCCTTCGCTGAGCATAGCATTTCTTGGATTTTCTTGGTTGGTCTGTAGATTGTTTAGAGGTTCTGTTTCCTCATCGGTTTCCCTATTCCCTTTGATGTATGGTAAAAATACCTTCCGTTTGGGTGGCTGTTTTTCTTCACTCCTGTGGTTTTTTTCTGGGTCTGGCTGCTCTTGTGATGTCTGATCTGGAGTAACCATTAGCCTCTAGAGCCCAGTTTAGGTGCTTCAGTTTGTCCTCCAGGTAGCGGGGTTCGCAGATCCTTTTTGCAGTCTACCAATGTTTATATTGTGCTTCTTTTTTGTCCTGGGTGATGACTGGAGTTCTTGTGTAGGTATCTGTCTGTATGTGTGGGTTTTCTGTATACCTTGTGGTTTAACTGTTGGTTTGGTTTGCAGGCCAGACTGGGCCAGCCAGAAAATCAGCAGTAGCAGAACATGTTATAAACCAACCTGGACACAAAATGTTATTTAAAAACACAAAAATTCTGGACCAGGCCAACAACTATCATGTCAGAATGCACAGAAAAGCTAATGAAATCCACAAACACCTGGACAACTTCAATAGGAAAGAAGAAACCCTAAAAGTAAACAAAATCTGGCTGCCAGTCCTGAAAAACACTAAAATCAAAACTCAGCACTTTCAAATGAACTCCACCCAGGGACAGGGTGATTTACAGCAGACAATGGACCATTAGCCAAACAGACACTAATCCTCCTTGCATGTCTCCACCCAGAAACTAACCACTCAAATATACAAATTTACATATTCTCTCCAACAGGGGCTCACAGTATATAACCCCACACACACACACGCTGCTACCCAATCATTCTTGGAAGATGCCAGCCACAGATGCAGGCGAAACGTCAGAAATAGAGTTGTCCCTCCACATTCACAGATTTGGCATTCACGGTTTTAAGTATTCACAGCTTGAAAATATTCTTTAAAAAATAATAATCCAAAAAGCAAACCTTGATTTTGCCATCTTCTATAAGGGACACCATTTTGCTATGCCACTGCATATAATGGGACTTGAGTATTCATGGATTTGGGTACTCACAGGGGGGGGGGTGTCCCGGAACCAAACCTCAGCGAATCTGAAGGGACAACTGTAAACTCTTCCATAACACAGCCTCACAGCCCGGGGGGAAAAAAACCCATGTAAAACCTTTATTAATATTTCTTAACACTTGATCACTTAGTATATTTCTCACTGATAAAGCCTGAGGAAGCACAGAAGTCTTGATGGTCCAATTTTGCCAGAGCGTTTTGGATGCTTGGCTCAGCCTTGTCTTGGGGGGCTCAAACCCCTACTACCTCCCCCATTCCAGTGTCCATGGTCCCCACCAAGCATGAATGTTGGGATGGCAAGATGCTTCAGGAAAGGGCCTTCCTTAAGACCTTACACCTTGGGCTAGATAGATAGCCTGGATATTAGACATACGAGAGCTTTATAGGTCAAAGTGCTGGTCTTGACCTAGAAAGCCCTATATGGCTTAGGTCCAGACTATATGAAAGATTGTATTCCCCCCCCAACCTGCAAAGGTTTTAAGATCTTCAAGGAAAGGCTTTCTCTTGATCCCTCCACCATCACAGGCTTGCTTGGTGAGGACACGAGAGACAGCCTTCTCAGTGGCTGCTCCCACCCTCTGGAACTCCCTCCCATGGAAGGCTAAGCTGCCCCCTCCATGCTTTTGTTTCGCCAGCAGGAAAAAACAATTTTTGTTCAAGCAGGCCTTTGATATATAACTGTGCCTATGGGGCTTTTGTCGGGGTCTGTTTTTTATGTTGTTTTTATTTGATTCTATTTTTTATTTTTTATGCTTTTGATTAATTTTAGTTGGTTTTAATTGTGATTTTAATTGTTTTGTGAGGTGCCTTGGGTCCCACTTTGGGGAAAAGGCAGCATATAAATCACATAACTACTGTAAATAAATAAATAAATAAATAATACTAAGCACTTTGAAATGTGCCCAAACCCAGACTATGTACAATTTATGTATTAGGCCCAGGGGAGGAGGAAAGGAGCAGAGTGAAGGACTGTGTCATATACCCCACCAAACCCACTTAGATTTTGCGAAGTCGAAGGCTTTCACGGCCGGCATCCATAGGTTTTTTGTAGATTTTTCCAGGTCTGTAAGGCCATGTTCTGGGAGAGTTTATTCCTGACGTTTTGCCTGCATCTGTGTATCTCCCACCCTAGGAACTAGCCATTTAGGGACTTACAGTATATAAACCCCACACACCCATACACCACAATTCTCTGAAGATGCCAGCCACAGATGTATGTAAAATATCCAAAATAAATTCCCGGGGGGGGGGGATCCACAAAAAACCACTTAGACTGTTTTTTTCTCTTGAGGAGAGCAGACGAGGCTATTATACTTGGATCACCACTGTAACACTGTTTTTGTCTTGGCTTTTGTTAAATCTTATTATGTCAGCTGTTTTAAGTTTCCTTTTGAAGGGAAAATGGAGTACGAATAAATTACTGTATGTTGATAGTAGTGATGCGACGTACCCTGTGCTGGAAAAGCTACATAGATTGAGCAGAAATGGCTTTCTAACAGGAGTACTAGAAATAATATGCCTGGCAAGTAGCTAAGACTACAGTGTTGTCCTGCAACCTAGCATGTCATCAGCACCATGTGACTGTTCTCTAGCAGTGCAGGGAGGGGAGGAGAGTGTCAGGCAATTTTTTTTTTCTAATGTGCCAGGGACCAGTACCATATTTTGTTCCCACTGGCTACAATGCTTTCTTTCTTTCTAGAAAAGTCTCCAGGGGCTGGCAGTTAATGGTCCGTGGACCACTACCAATCCATTGACCACCACTTTCAATAATACTGCTCTAGGCTAAGGTATGAAGCCATAAGTACTGCAGAAGGCAATTGCCCTAGGTTGTTTCTGCATACAGAATAAAAATAATACAGACTACTTCCCATTTTGCTGCCTCTGTATTTACACATGATAAGCAGGTAGGTTTGACAGGGAGCAGTTTCAGGGTATAGTGGCTCATTGTATTGTTTGGTTGTGTCTAGTTTTTCTCACAGCCTGCTGGTTTTAGATGGATTTGTCTTTCTCAACAGCACATTCAAATGGGTTAAGATACTGACAACTGGAACTGAGGTGAAATATGTTCTTTTTTATCCTTAGTTTGTTTGATAAATTGTTTATTGTTATGTTTTTATTAACTGGTGGTCTTTAGATCTTGAATTGAAAGTTTTTATACATTTATTCTATTTTTCAATTTTTTACTACCCATTGTTATCTTTTGATATTGCATTTGACACCACTGTATTTATTTTTTATTAATTCTTATTATGTGAGCCATTTTAAGCTTCATTTTGGAAGGAAAAGTGGTGTCACCTCACTCTCCCTTTAAGATGAACAACCTTGGCTTTGGAAGACAGAGAGCAAGCTCTCAGTGGTATACAAATAAATTATGATGTCGGTGATGAGATGTACCCGTTCACTGAAAACTCACAGGGACTTAGTAGAAGTGGCTTTCTAACAGGAATAGCCAGCAATCTTCCTTCCTAAATACTGATGATTAAAGACAAACACTTGTGCCATAATACATTTATTTATTACAACACCACAAAATCCTTTGTTAGTTTTGCATTCTAATACTGTATAAAGTTTCAATTTTTTATGGAGAAGCCTCCTAAAGTCCCTCAGAACAGAGGTACAATAGATGCAAGCTTCTGTACCCCAGCACTCTGCCAAAGATGTCAATGGCATTTTAGCCTCAGAGGTACCCTGTCAAGTAGGTCAGGCTACCAGGCTGTCTAATGCATCTGAGTGAGATTGCAGTCCAGCAGGGAGCTTGAGTTTTTCAAAATTCAACATTGCAGCAGCTACCAAATGAATCAGAATGACCCTCAGCATTAGGTGACCACTAGAAAAGACCTGTTATGAGCATCAGCTTTGAATCTGGGCTTTATCAGACTCTTTTGTCAGCTCTAAAATATTTACCCTAAATGTTTAGATAACAAAATGAAAAAGAAGCAGCAGCTTTATATAGTATCAAAATCAGGCAAGCCCAACTAGATTACCAGCAATTTACACCAAACCAGGATCATTAATCCAACTGCTAATCAGCCCATACAAGTAGTTCACAGGCTAAATTCCTTTCAGAAACAACAGGAGGTTGGGAAAGGATGCCGCCCACAGATGTCTCTCAAAACACAGTCCACATGGGTGTGTGGGATGTGGGGGTGGGTGGGGGGAAATAATAGCCAGAAGAGATAAGGAAAAGAAACTAAAGAAGGAGAAATGCTTTTCTTTCAAATCTTATGCACACACAAAAAGGAAACAAAAACCCTGAACTGCAATAATTAAGAAAAAACATCTGGTATATTGCTTTGATTTGCAAGGCTAGGCATTGGACAGAAGTGAAACATTCTTCCCCCAAAGAAGCTAATAATTGAGCATTCATATCCATGTATAACCTGTCATTTATTCCCCTCATCAGCAACTGCTCGAGTCTGATAGAATTAAACACTCACGTCAGGCAGATTTTGTTAAAAGCAATAATTACATTATTACTAGAATATACAATTAAGTACGTAATGAAAACACTAGAATGACACTGTGCAGCAATATTTTATCCACTTTCAAAAATACCACCGGACTGAAAACATGCAGAATAATAGAAACAGTAATAAAAATACTTTCACTGAACTATCACAGTGCCCAATTTAAAACTTCAGCCACAGGCAAAATACTTAAATGATCAGCATTATGGTGTTTATTTTAATTACATTCTGCAATTAGAATCCAACAGGCTGTCAAATCATTTAGGATACTGAGACAACCAATAATTTTAGAGCATTGAGCACCACTTAAAAAACTTGCTCCTCATTTTCTTACTCCTCACATTATGTCAGCCAACTTCCAGCCAGTGTAACAACTACCCAACCACAGACGGTGTTCCACCCAGTAATATGTATACACAATACATACTGCTGTGGTGAATCCTGGCAACAAACAGAGAATGTTCATGAAAGCCCATTTCAGTCCTTTCCTGGTGCTACCAAAAAATTAAGTGCACAATAAACAAATAAACACAAAAAAAACAAGGCTCTAAAGCAGAAGTAACAGAAAACCCATGTAGAATTCTGATGCCTCTGAAGATGAGTAGAACTACAGTTGTCCCTTTACATTCGCTGGAGTTTGGTTCCGGGAAACCCCCTCTTCCGTGGATACCAAAATCCATGAATACTCAAGTCCCATTATATGCAATGGCATAGCAAAATGGCGTCCCTTATATAAGATGGCAAAATCAAAGTTTGCTTTTTGGATTATTATTTTTTAAAGAATATTTTCAAGCTGTGAATACTTAAATCCGTGAATGCCAAATCCGTGAATGCCACACTGGTCACTTACCGTGAAGGTGCATTCTTGAGGGGATAGCTGATACGGGTCCTTAGCGCTGGATTTCGTCAGTCACCGCCCAGGTGGAGCAGGAGATTATCAGCTCCTCCCCTCAGAGAATATGGAGGGACAACTGTATGTTCATACATTAGCTTAGGCAGGGGTACCACAGTAGGGCTTCACCTTTCTATATCCCCCAAATATAATGAGAAACACCAGATCATACACAAGAACCGTACACTGTAGCTCCTTCATGCATCAATGTCGACCCTCAGAGAAGAGGATTCATGAGCAGACATTACAATATGTTATAATTCTGGGATTCTCAAGAGCAATGCTGTTGTGGCTCTTAAACAGTTGAGGTACTATAGAAACCAGAACTCGGAGAAATTACTTATTTAAACTAAAAATCCCAGAATTCTCTTGGTTCTAGGAGTTGCGGTGCAAAATGTTACTTTTCGCAATATGAATTCAGTGTATACTTGGCTGCAGCCAATAGGATTCTTCATTTATTTTTGTTTTTATTATTAATTATTAATTCATTTATTTATTCAGGTAGCTTCCTCTAAGCGGCTACTTTCTCCAAAGTATTACAACTAATCTGAAAAGAGGAATCAAGGAAGTCTTAATTTTGGCTGTATTGCCTCATTCAAGAAAGAAGGACCTAGAAGCCCAGGCAACTCTGCCAACCTTTTCCTTCACTTAACTGCATCAGTCCTATTTCCCTCTTCTCCTCCATAAGGCAAAGCAAGTAAAATTGTTTGCTACCTTACTGCTACTTCACACCTGCCCCTATAAAACCTTCTTTGGGGAAAAATATAAATCGAGTGCGGTTTGCACATTTGCATTGTTCTGGATCATATGTGCACTATATTCTAATAGCAGAATTTGGGATTTGTAAAGCAAATGTTATTGCAGTAACATCCTGAAATCACTTGCATTTATACTCATCACTTATGAGTACATACAAATTAAACACGTTCAAGTGCCAACCATATTCTGACATTAGAACTTTTCATGATTCATCAGAACTAAGGTTCAGTCCAGAATTGGGACCACATTTGATTGTGAAAATTGAAACCACATTTGCTCTAAAAATACAACAAAGCTAGATAAGCCAACAGCAGAAGCCAACCATTCATTCACCCAACTCTGCCTACAATGAATTTAGTAAAAAGATTAAAGACATGTCGAAATATCACACAAAGGAATTCTTGGCAAACATACTCTGTGATATGAGAAAGGAACACAATGGACTAAGTCCAATTACTAGCCCCAAACACAGTAGGCCCACTGAATCAACTATTGAATAAAAACTCAATATTTATATAAGTCTAACTGATATCTGAATGGGCCTTTTCTATTTGGGACTCTCAACCAAATGTAGCCCCATGTAACCAGCAGTTAAAGTAACTGCTACTAACTTCAGGTATACAAAACAAATATTTAAGGAGATGAACAGCCATTTTAAAATCAGTGAAGAAACTTATAAAAATAGTTAAGAACAACACAAAAAAAACATTTTGTCATATGGTAGAAAATGGAAACAATTCAATTCCACACCAGGAATACATTCATCATAATGTATTTGATCAGGATAGTGAACAATATTATAAAGAACAGTTCAGTATGCTGCGGCAAAGCATGTTTCTATCTGTTTGTTAGACAGGTGTGCATCCACATGGTGTGCACTTCAACGCCACAATCTCCCAACAGCAGTTGTTGACAACTACATCAGGTTCAGGGACCAATTCCACCACCCCCAAATGGGCCACACATCCCCAGAAAGCCCAAATACCTCCATTTTCCCCTGCAGACCTTATAAAAATGGTGATAAGAAGTGAACATGTCTCTGCCTCTTGACATCGAGAATGACTTCAGAAGAAAATCAAGGTACTTCCTCTGCAGCCCTCTTCAAAATGGTAATAGGATGTGAAGGTATATATCTTGCTGCCACTTTTTGAGAGGTACTACTGGAGAAAAAGGAGGTATTTGGAGGTAGTATAGGATTCTGAGGTGCTTCTGGGAGTGGGGGACGGCTATTTTTGCATGTTTTCATGGGTTTTCTGGTAATTTCTGTGTTTTCTGATAAATTTTAGGCCAAAAATTCCTGAAAATCAAGCTATTTCCTTTTTTTTTTAATGGTGGGATTGGGAGGCTTTGGGGGATTGGTGGGATGCTTCAAGGGCCAGAAAAATGGGGTCCAGGGGTTGCAAGTAACCAGGAGGTACACGTCACTCTTAGAATCCTAGGATTTGTAGTTTAATGAAGTATTTAGCATTCACTGCCAGAAACCTCTAATCCGGTAATTCAGGGGAATGGGAAAACTCTAAGTATCCCAACAAACTACAAATCCCAGGACTCCATATGATGGAACCATGGCAATGAAAATGGTACCAAGGTGCTATAAATGTGCGTTATGGATGTACCCTGAATTTCAAGTCCCTAGTCATAAAAGAAAAAGACTAGATGCTTTGGATAAGTAAGTGGCTCTTAGCTTCACTTCTTCAAGCATAAATAAGTATTGTACATCAAAGAATACTCTTGGGAACAAGAGCTCATATTCAAATGCTTACTGTCAACTAGAGCAGATAGACTGAATCAAGAGAAATTTGGTAAATCATCACTTATCTAAATCCCACTGATTCTATGGTTCTACTCTAGTTGGGACTAACAGCTGGATTTAGGCCAAGAAGTTTAAAAAATGATCTAGTCAGTAAGATCAAATACAGTACCTCCATTTTTCAAAGACATTCATTCTCTCAATTCATTCCTTTTCTATATTCATTGATTCAGTGATACTTCTTGCCCTTCCCTCACCAATTTTTGCTAGCTCCTCCCAACTTCTTTATGGCAGCTCTTCAGATTTCTTCAAGCTGTTTCTTTATTTCTATGTCACACATTCCAAAGCCATTCTCGTTGCAGCTTTCTTCTATCATTTCCAATTACAGCATGCAATGGCACAGCTAATTGTTTTTAAAAATCCACATAATCATAGAAGAAGGAAACCCTACATAAGCTGCTTTAGGAAGAGCAGTTAACATATCAATTTGGGGGGCACACTAAAGGAAAAAATTGAGAATGCAGTGATAAAAAAAATAAAGCTGTAAGAATGCTTAAATATCTGCACAAAATACAGCTATATAGAACCACTTGTTAAGAACAAAAGCCAGTAACTTCTACATCTCTCAATGCATCTTCACTGAATCTACAGTTGTCCCTTCACATTCGCTGGGGTTTGGTTCCAGGACCCCCATGAATACCCAAATCCGTGAATACTCAAGTCCCATTATACGCAGTGGCATAGCAAACTGGTGTCCCTTATATAAGATGGCAAAATCAAGGTTTGCGTTTTGGATTATTATTTTTTTAAGAATATTTTCAAGCCGTGAATACTTAAATCCGTGATTGCCAAATCCGTGAATGTGGAGGGACAACTATAATTTTATTGTTCTCAATCCAACACTACTAGCCTTCTACAGTTTTCTGTCCCTCACAGGTTTGTATTTTCTAAGAGCTGATGGCCAAGGCTGAAATCCAAGGAAAGGACTTGTACAAGCTCTGTGTGCTTGCGCAAACACCTTCTCCACTTACTACTTTTAAAAGGTGTTCCCCTAGGGATTTCCACCCACCTATCCTGCTAAATATCCCTATTGGGTACAGAGAGTGGAAAAGAGAATTTCCCTTTTGATCTCCTCTCAGAGATAACACCACAGATCCCACCCCCCCTTGGGTATTCCCCCTGGCATTTGACATATGAGACAACATTCACTTTTACCTCCACTTAGGGATAATACCAAGGTCCCCATTTGGCATGAATTTTTATAGAAAAGGTTGTTGCATTTATTAGAAAAATTAAGGTAAAATATGGGTACGCCTGTAAGATATAGTATAGGGTTACTATACATCCTCCTTTTCCCAGACAGGTCGGCTTTTTCAGAGCTAAAATTTTGGTCTGGGCAGATTTGTTAAAATGTGGGTGATAGGTAGTAGAGCTCTGAGGAGGAGGAAGAGGGACACCAGGTTAAAGCAGGGTGAGGGAAACCCTAAAGTAACCAGCCTCAGGAGGGGGGAGGGTAACCAAGGGGTTGTTTAGCCAATGAAAAAAATCCTCAAAGAATGCAGGCAGAATACCTTTTGTCCAGATGAGCTCCTGTCAGGATTCATCATATTGGGAAGGATTATTATTATTATTATTATAATATAAGGAGGCCTCTCCATTGACACCCCCTTGTCCTGGGAGAGAGGCTTGCGTACCCTAATGATGTTTTGAGCTATGCTGGCGGTGGCACAATAGCCACCGGTAGGGTCTCCCATGCCAGACAGGTCAAAACCGAAGGGTCTGACAAAGAGCGCCAAAGGGCAGGATGGGCTCTCTAGCCTTATGGCAACCGTCCTAGGAGAAGGAAAACTCTAATCCCAAACCCGGGCAGATGGTGCTTGTCCAACCCTGTAATGTCAACCATCTAAGAGAAGGAAACTCTAATCAAACCTACGACCCGAGGACCTCGCTGCTACTCTCCATGCTTGCAAGGCCAGCAGATGAACCTCTGGTTTAAAGGGTGAGGCCAGTTCTGTGCACGCTGCGCTCCACCAGAAAAAATCCATTGCACTGGTTCGAAGGACAAATCCAATTCTTTAAAAAAAAAAAAAGCCCTGTAGCGATAGGCGAGGGACGAAACAGCAGGTGTTAAGATGCACTGGAAGCTGCAGAGCCAATTCTGCATGCAGGCGGTTCAGGACTTTGGTCACTCAAGGCTGACCCGGGAGATGACAGTCTTGTTCGGCAGCATCTTGAACGACCAAGCAGCCTTTTTAAAGGAGAGCACTGCTTGCTCCAAATGGAGAGGGGCCTAGAAAAGGTGGCCTAACAAAAGCTCATCCCCAACTACCTGGTTGGCTAGCCACAGCCAACGGGAATCTTCTGATGCGGTCAAACCAAGGCAAAGAAACAAAGGCACACACCGGCCTCCAAAGGTGTAAATCAACTGACGCTTGCATGCTGGAACATCACAACCATGCGAAACTCTAAAAATAGTGGACGGCCTGAGCGTCGTTCTGCTCTAATAGCCCATGAACTATCACGGCTTAATATTGACATCGCTACTCTTAGTGGAGTTCGTCTCCATGAGGAAGGCAGCCTTAAAGAACACAGCGCCGGCTACACACTTTACTGGTCTGGCAAACCCAAAACTGAAAAAAAATCTTTCAGGGGTAGGCTTCATGATTAAAAACTCCATTGCCTCCAAACTCGAAACCTTGCCAACAGAACACTCTGATCGCATTATTTCCTTACGCCTCCCATATGCTGTTCTCTTTAGTATATATGCCCCAACTATGCAAGCCGACCCTGTAGAGAAAGACAAATTCTACACAGACCTACGCCACCTCATACAAAAAGTCCCTGTAGAAGACAAAATTATTATCCTTCGTGACTTCAATGCCAGAGTCGGAAAGAACTCCGAAGCCTGGAAAGGTGTCTCAGGCAAGCATGGTGTTGGAAATTGCAATGATAACGGACGCCTCTTGCTAGAGTTCTGTGCAGAACAACAGCTGACTATTACAAACACTATCTTTCAGCAGAAAGACAGCTTGAAGACAACCTGGATGCATCCCCGATCCAAACATTGGCACCTCATTGACTATGTTCTAGTCCGCCAGAGAAACATTCGCGATGTCCGTCATACTCGAGTGATGCCCAGTGCAGAATGCCAGACAGAGCATCGCCTCGTAAGATGTAAATTAAATCTTCATCTTAAGTTCAAACCTAAGAGGAGTGGCATCTTAAAAAGACTCCAAGTCAACAATCTTCAACAAGCTACCATGAGAGACAACTTCCAGGCAAACCTGCAAACAAAACTTGAAGACCATCCTATAGATCCTTCTCCTACAGTGCTTTGGCAACATATCAAAAACAGTATCCTTCAGTCTGCGGAAGAATCCCTCGGGTTCTCTCACAAGAAA
The DNA here is from genome assembly GCA_030847615.1 of Gambelia wislizenii. NCBI lineage: Eukaryota > Metazoa > Chordata > Lepidosauria > Squamata > Crotaphytidae > Gambelia > Gambelia wislizenii. Next base: position 86,165,536 of record JAUMIR010000004.1, on the reverse strand, counting down.
AATCAAGACTGGTTTGATGAAAACAACTAAGAGATCGAGGAGCTGTTGGCAAAGAAGAGAACTGCTCACCAAGCATACCTCGCCCAGCCAACTTGCCACGTAAGAAAAGCAGCTTTCCATCTCACATCTAGTAAACTTCAACAAAAACTCCGAGACATGCAGAAGAAGTGGTGGATCAATATAGCAGAAAAGACACAACGCTGTGCAGATCTGGGGGATTCTAGAGGATTCTATGAAACTCTTAAGGCAGTGTTTGGACCTACTTATCAAGTCCAAAGCTCCTTATACAGTACAGATGGTCAAACATTAATTACTGATAAAGCCTCCATCCTGAATCGATGGGCTGAACACTTTCAAAGTCTCTTTAGTGCCAACCAAGTAGTTCAAGGCTCAGCTATCCAACATATCATACAAAAACCGATGAAAAATGAATTGGACATAGCTCCCACTTTGGAAGAGACCCTTAAGGCCATACAGCAGATGACAAATGGCAAGGCAGCTGGGATTGATGGAATCCCACCTGAAGTTTGGAAACACGGAGGTCATGCACTCCACGAAAAATTCCACAAATTCCTTGTGAATTGCTGGGAAAAAGGGGAACTGCCATCAGACCTCCGAGATGCAGTCATCATCACCCTGTACAAGAAAAAAGGAGCAAAATCCGACTGCTCAAACTATCGAGGCATAACACTGCTCTCTATTGCTGGAAAAATCCTTGCAAGGATACTCCTGAACAGATTAGTTCCTGCCATTGCAGAAGAACTTCTTCCTGAAAGCCAATGTGGCTTCAGAGCCAATAGGAGTACTACAGATATGGTATTTGCCCTTAGACAACTGCAAGAGAAATGTAGAGAGCAAAACAAGGGTCTCTATGTAACATTTGTTGACCTCACCAAAGCCTTCGACACCGTGAGTAGGAAAGGTCTGTGGCAGATCCTGGAAAGACTAGTATGTCCCCCAAAATTCCTTAAAATGGTTATCTTGCTACACGAGGGCCAGCGCAGTCAAGTCAGATATGGCGATGCTCTTTCAGAGCCCTTTCTAATAACTAATGGAGTGAAGCAAGGTTGTGTTCTTGCGCCAACTTTATTTACAATCTTCTTCAGCATGATGCTCCAAAGGGCTATGGAAGAGCTTGAAGAAGACGGCGGCATCTATATACGTTACCGTACTGATGGTAGCTTGTTTAACTTAAGCCGTCTTAGGGCTCGCACTAAGACTCTAAACTATCTAGTCCGTGAGCTGCTCTTCACTGATGATGCTGCCCTTGCTGCCCGCACAGAAGCAGCTCTGCAGCACCTAACATCCTGCTTCGCAACAGCTGCAGAACTGTTTGGGCTGGAAGTCAACCTGAAGAAAACAGAAGTCCTTTACCAGCCTGCACCACAGGACGAACACCACCATCCCCACACTGCCGTCGGCTATTCTGTGCTTAAGTCCGTTCAGCAGTTCACCTACCTGGGAAGCATCATCTCTTCAGATGCCAAGATTGACAAAGAGATCGATCACAGATTAGCAAAGGCACATAGCGCATTTGGAAGACTTTACAAAAGATTCTGGAGTAATAAACACCTGAGGTGAAACACAAAAATCAGTGTGTATAGCGCCATTGTACTGTCTATTCTCCTTTATGGGTCTGAAACATGGGTCACCTATTGCCACCACTTACGACTCCTCGAACGCTTCCATCAGCGCTGTTTACGCACAATCCTAAATATACACTGGAATGACTATGCGACGAATGTTGCTGTCCTTGAGCAAGCAGGGATCACCAGCATTGAAGCCATGATATTGAGAATACAGCTGCGCTGGGCATGGCACGTTTCTAGGATGGAGGACCATCGCCTCCCAAAAATAGTACTCTAGGGTGAACTTGCCATGGGTCAGCGTAAGAGGGGTGCTCCAAAAAAGCGATACAAGGACTCTCTGAAACAACATCTCAGGCTCGGCCAAATTGATCACCAACAATGGTCTGCCCTTGCCTCACATCGGGAGGCATGGAGATACACTATCCACAATGCTGCAGCCTTATTTGAGAACTCACGCCGAACAAGTCTTGAAGAGAAACAACAACGCAGAAAGAATCACAACCCGGAAACATCACCCAAGGAGACCTTCTGCTGTGCCTTCTGCAACCGGACTTGTTTATCTCGGATTGGCCTTTTTAGTCATCAGCGCGCTTGCAGAAAATGCAGGATGAGTCCTTCCTGAATCTTCGTTTGCAAAGAAAAGCCAGAGAGAGAGAGATAAGGAGAGGGGCTGAAAACTCCAAGTAGTTCATGATAACAGTTTTCGCTGTTTCCTGCGATCTTTTTCAAAAAATATGCAAAAATGTGCATAACCACCCATCTGAACAATCAATTCAAATTGGGGCACATCCAGGAAGTCAAACATGATTGGTCAGATGTGTGCAGGGATGAGCTTGCTGGCAATGAAGTGGCTGGAGCCGCCATTGTTGTTTTTTTTCCAGGGGAACAAACCAGTGCTTTTTTCGAGTGGCAAAAGAAGAAAAAAAAATGTTTTTAAGCAGACTATCGCTCTTCTGCAGCTCTCATTTAGCAAAGCAAGGGAAGGGAATGGAGGGAGCTTTCGGTTGAATAATAAGGCAGGCAATTCACTCACAGACTCCATCTTTTCTCGCAGGCATGCTCCATGTGAACTTCAACCTCAGATAGCTTTCCATGCCAGTGATCTTGCGAGTGGATCCTGGACAAAAATTAACACTGCTGCGATAGTGAAGTAATGCACTATTTTCCACAATTAATTCTCCCTCTGACTGAGCCCCAAGTGACTCAGTGGCTTCCAGCTGAGGCAGCTGTTGTAAGAAGCAGGGAAGGGAAGGCTTCTTAGCTCTAGCCAAGCCTACACATGGGTATCTCAGTGTATTGATGGTACTTCACTCCAGTTCCCTAGATGATCTAACTTAGTAGCTTCATGTACATGTTAAAAAGCATAAACTATTAAATAGAACCCCTCTGCATGAAGACCATATACGCAAGTAGTCCTTTAGCATTACCTTCTGGAATTGAACATTCAAGTTGAACCAGACCCACTCAAAAAGTAGTGCCCTTGATTTCCAATAAAGAAATCCTATTTAAAAGTCCATCCATGGTCAATGGTACTGAAAGCTACTAAGAGGTCCACAAGAATAAGTGTGTCCTTCTCCCAGCTCTGGTCATCTTTCTCCCAACTCAAGATAGCCATCGGGCAACCAACACAGTTTTCAATGACAAAACTAGGTCTAAAAGTCCATTTGAAATACATCTAGATAGCTTCATCCAAGAAATCATGGAATTGCAAGCTACTACCCATTTGAGTCCAAAAAGAGAATATAAACAGCAGATGGCTGTAACAGCCTTCCTACAGAAATGAGCAGCATATAGGCACTGGTGTGCAAAGATTCTGTGTACCTGCCATTTTCAGTACATCAAATTCATTGTGTCCCTCATACAAACATGCCAAAGTACTTCACTAATTTCTGGAATGTTTACATATTGGTACTTAGAAAATATAGACCTGGTTGAAAATGTGGGTCTCTCTCTCTCTCTCTCTCTGGTATTAGGGAAGATGTTGTGATTACACATGCAATTATTAGCCTCCTTTCTATGAGCCTTTAAAGACAAGCAACTATATCTGCCTCTGATGAAGTAAAGTCTACGAAACCTTATGCTATCAACTTCTTTCTCTCAGTTAGTCTCAAAGGTGCTTCAAGATCCCTTTGCATACTGATCCAGACTAATATGGCTATGTCTTTGAATTCAACTATAGGTTGGCCCCCGTATCCACAGATTTGGTATCCAGTTTCACCTATCCACGTCCAAAAAAATATGTTCTCTTTAGGGATTTCTAGGTCCACCAATGAGATTCTATGGTCAACTTTTGGAATTTGTCTCATTGAAAATAATAGTTTCAGGTATCCACGGTGTATGTGTGTATCTTGGAACGTATCTCCTGCAGATACTGGGGTTGACGTGTACATCCTACAAGATCAGGATGAACTGTAGGTATGTATGGCGAGTATTGTGGATTAAGGATTAAAGGATTAAATAGAAAGTGTTAGGACAAAAAGGATAGTTTCATATTTACATTGTGAGGATAATTTGATAGAATATCAGTCAACTTTTTAACTTTCACTAACAGACCATATTAAATATTCCTGCATTAAAAGTATAGCTGATTTATTAAACCCAACTGCTAAATTCAAAATATGTATTTATTAAACCCAACTGCTAAATTCAAAATAAATTCAAAATTTATTTTTTTCTCTGGTGGCAACAGTAGGATCTAGTAAAGTCAGAAAGAAACATAGACGTATTAGATAAACATTTCAGTCTCTTTAGCCTCTTATGTCACCAGGAAAAAAAATGAAGCTTTTCCACCATACGTTTATGCTCATCATTTTCACAGGAGGTACAGAAAATAAAATCAAGAGCCTTTCAGTTTAATGAAACACTTGTTTCCATGCATTCAATTTTCCTTGTACCTAACACTACAATAATTGAAAGTTGCCCTGGAGTAAGATCAGAACAAAGAAACAAAATTTAGCAAATAAATAATCCACAGAAGCAAAGAAAAACATTAAAACAAAAAAAGCCTTTAAAGATGGTTCAGATGTTTTAATCTGTTTAAATACCTTTTAATACTATTTAGCTTGTGTTTTTAACCTGTGTTTTAAAATCAAAGTTGGTTTAATTGTATTTTAACTTTTATATTGAGAGTTTTTTAATTGTGCTTTGTAAAGTGTGTACCCGGCCTTGGGCCCCATATTGAGAGAAAGGTGGGATATAAATAAAATAAATATTTGGGTCTAAAACCTAGTATTTACTGCAGTCCAGTCCAAAAACAAACCAATATCCAAAATGAAATAAAACATGACATTTTTTAAAGTACCATTTATCAAAAATGTATTATTATAGATGAAACCCCAAGGGTGAATGCACAAATACATGCACATAGAGGTGATGTGAATAAACTAATCATATGAGCAAATTATGTAGAAAGAAACTACTTTTTGTTTCCAGGTGAAAACAGAATAGCAGTTAATGCTAATAAACACAGCTGCTATTAGACATCACTTTAAATGCTGTGGCTGTTAAACTGAAAAGATTTTACACTTGAGGAGGATTATTCAACTACATGAATTTATTTACAAGTTCATGTGTTTACAGTTCTAGGGCTCTACATTTCACAGATCACTCTGTTTGAACTGCTTGCATTTCACTCTGCTTGGTCAATAAAGAAGTCAAGTACAGTATTTCTTGTTATTTGTTTAGCTGTAGATCAACTCAGTTCCCAATTATTCCCCCTCCTCTCAGCTGGAAGAACAACACTACTACTCTAACATGTGTATGTGCTATGAGTAGTTTCTAAAGCTCATATTGCACCCCCCAATAAAAATACCCACATAATACCATTTTTCAACCTCAAGGGCTGGCTGTTTCCAGAAGCGGGGGCTGCTTCTTTGCCCTGCAGCAATTACAGCAGACCTCCATAACTGTTCCATATGCTGCCTAATAGCTAACATGAAACTGCTGAGTTACCATATACAGTATACTTGTGTATAAGTTGAAAAAAAAATGACAAAAAACAACACACACACCCCAAAAAAAAGCCTGGGTCCACTTATCTACAGAGCAATGCTGGAAACAACTGATGCCAACACCAGCTGGATAAGCTTTGTGCATCCCATCATTTTGGGTGCTTGAGCTGAAGCAGGGTGGCAGCAGTCATTTTTAATAGGGGCTTACTGTATAAGCCTCACGAAGCTTGGCAGTCTCTCTGCAAGCCTTGCAAGGTGAGGTTTACTAAAAATGGCCACCACAAAGGTGAGAATTATACAGTAAGCCCTTATTAAAAACGGTCACTGCCACTTTGCACCACCTCAAACACCAAAAATGGCAGGCATGCTGCATTATTTGGGCTCCCCCAAGTTGATGCTAAATGCCATTTGGGCCAAAAAAGAAGGTGGGGAAGGAGAGAAGGCCTCCTTTCTTTCTGTGATTTGGGCAAGGGAGGGGTAATGGGGTGGGAGCACTGATTTTATGCCCCACCATTCCAACAGGGGCTTCTTGCCTCTGCTTCTTGTCACTGCCTTCATGCAGGATCCCAAATAAAACCAGGTTACTTTCCTTGCTCTTCTCCCCCTCTTTTTTTTCCTGGCCCCATTATTATTCTTTTTCCTCATTTATGTTCCTTTCCTTATCTGTATTTGTATAGATGTAGACATTTTCAGATCAGCAATGCAATTTACACCCTCTAATTGTAACCCCAAATAAACAGATCCTCTCCTTCTCTTTAGTTCTTCCTAAGCATGTTTCCTCTATGTATTTTTAAAAGGAGAAGAGAAGATTTGTTGGTCACATGCCCCTAGGTTTTACTCTCAACTTGTCCACGGGTCATATCAAAATCCATAATTTTGGCCCCAAAACCTGCCCTCGACTTATGCATGATGTTAACTTCTACACGAGTATATACGGTAGGTGTCATCAATGAGCAGATGACACACAACTATACTTTTTCAGGGTTGATGTCAGGAACAGATAAAGAGCAAAAGGAAGAGCTAAAGTTTAGTACAGTAAATTAAAGTTCAATACAGTACAATACATAAATATTGGTGGAAGATTCATCTGCTCTCCATGGTGGTGTTTTAGATAGAGCTGCACTCTAAGCCAGATTAGCACCCTAGAGGTACCACTAGATGCAGCCTTTACATGATCAAGGGATTCTGTGCCACGAAGCCCCAGATACTAGCTGTTACACTAATTGCAGGCCCTCCTGGTGTGGTGTCTCAGGCACCATGTCCTCCTATAAGAGGCTGCTTGTGCATTAAGACCCGCCATGGAAACTTCGCTTGAGCCCCACCTTCAAGTGAAGCTACACCACCACTTTGCAAATATCTTCCCAGAGAAGTTCAACTATCACCTATTTTGTTCTTTTCTTAGTGCCAGGTTAACACCTTTTATCTTCCCAGCTCTTTTAGATCTATTACTTTAATTCAGATTTTATCTAGTTATACTATTGTAGTATTTCATAGAATTCTTGTCATTTGTTTTGATGTACAGTGAGCCCACCATATCTATGGATTCATGATCCGCAGATTCAATCCACTGTGGATTCAAATGTACACAATAATTTGAATCCATGGTGGCGAGCAGGCCAGCCTCTGCTGCCTTGCACCATCTTTAATAGGGAGTTCTAAGCCTCACCTTGCATTCATGGTCTTTCTGCAAGCCTCGCCTGTGTCTCTCTGCAAGCTTTGGGCTCCCCACCCCAGGCGAGCCCACCAGCTGCCCATTTCCACCTTCAAGTAGCTTCTGCAGGGACATGGCTATTGGCAGTGGTAAATGAGCATGCTTGGTATTGTGCCTGGCAGCCGGGACTTTCCACCACCTCCCCTACTGCCCTACACCATTTTTAATAGGGACTTAAGCATACACATTTTTTGGTATCTGCAGGAGTCCTGGAACCAATCCTCTACAGATACCAAAGGCCCACTGTAATTGCTATTTTTTAATTTGTTTTGTTTTAATTGCTGTTTTTATCTTTCTTTTGTGATCTACTCTGGGAACTTTTTTATAGTTGTTCTTTCATGTTTGCTGGGGTTTGGTTCCAGGACTCCTCGTGGATACCAAAATCCATGAATACTCAAGTCCCATTATATGCAATAGCATAGCAAAATGGTGTCCCTTATATAAGATGGCAAAATCAAGGTTTGCTTTTTGGATTTTTTTAAAAATATTTTCAAGCCATGAATACTTAAATCCGTGGATATGGAGGGACAACTGTACTGGCAAACAGGATATTAAATACCTTCATAAACAAACAAACAAACAAATGTGTCTGGTTAATACCTACATGGATTGTAAAATGTGGGCTAGACAAGTTAACTGTTCAATGGATTTGCAATTGGTTGACCGGCCGAACCCAAAGAGCAGTGGCTCCTCTTCCTCTTGGAAAGATGTGACCAGTGGGGTGCCACAGGGTTCTGTCCTGGGCCCAGTGCTATTCAACATCTTTATCAATGACTTGGATGAGGGAATTAGGGGCATACTTATCAAATTTGCAGATGACACCAAATTAGGAGGAGTTGCTAATACCCTAGAAGACAGGATCAAAATTCAAAATGACTTGAATACACTAGAAAGCTGGGCCAAAGCTAACAAAATGAAATTCAATACAAAGAAATGTAAGGTACTGCACTTAGGGCGGAAAAATGAAATGCATAGATATAGGATGGGGGAGACCTGTCTGAACGAGACTACGTGCGAAAGGGATCTAGGAGTCCTAGTAGACCATAAGTTGAACATGAGTCAACAGTGTGATGCGGCAGCTAAAAAGGCCAGTGTGATTTTGGGCTGCATCAATAGAAGTATAGTGTCTAGATTAAGGGAAGTGATAGTGCCGCTCTATTCTGCCTTGCTCAGGCCTCGCCTAGAACACTGTGTCCAATTCTGGGCACCACAATTAAAAAAGGATATTGACAAATTGGAGTGTGTCCAGAGAAGGGGGACTAAAATGGTGAAAGGTCTGGAAACCATGCCTTATGAGGAGAGACTTAGGGAGCTGGGTATGTTTAGCCTGGAAAAAAGACGGTTAAGAGGCGATATGATAGCCCTGTTTAAGTATTTGAAGGGGTGTCACATTGAGGATGGAGCAGGCTTGCTTTCTGCTGCTCCAGAGACTGGAACACAGAGGAATGGATGCAAGCTCCAGGAACAGAGATTCCACCTCAACATTAGGAGGAACTTTTTGCCAGTAAGAGCTGTTCGGCAGTGGAACACACTCCCTCGGAGTGTGGTGAGGTCTCCTTCCTTGGAGGTCTTTAAACAGAGGCTGGATGGCCATCTGTCGGGGATGGTTTGATCGTGATTTCCTGCGTGGCAGGGGGTTGGACTGGATGGCCCTCATGGTCTCTTTCAACTCTATAGTTCTATGATTCTATGGATGGTGACTGGGGAACCTGATACCTGACCTAGAATATCCACTTAAATTTGCTACCTAAGCACCAAGTTAGGGCTGTGAGAAATACACAGAGAGGCACTCTCATATTTGTTAACTACCAAATGCTCTTCACTGGGAGACTACATGAAACACTTGAGCATTTCCCAAAAATAGTGCAAGTTTGGTGTACTAATGTCCTTCTTCTCCTGATAATGGATAAAATGGTAAATGGGTTGTATTCATTTTTTAAATTTTTTTTGGGGGGTAGAGATTGAATGAAGACAGAGACTCTCCATAATCCTTCTAAATGGGTTGGGTTATTAAACAATTCTTGTTTTTGTTGTGTGCCTTCAAGTCATTTTTTTTTTTTTACTTATGATAACCGTAAGGTGGCCTATGGTGACCCTTTCATGGGGTTTTCTTGGCAGAATTTGTTCAGAGGTGGTTGCTTTTACCTTCCTCTAAGGCTGAAAGAGTGTGACTTGCCCAAGGTCACCCAGTAGGTTTCCATGGCTGAGTGGGGGATTCGATCCCTGGTCCTCCCGTGTTCTAGTCCAACACTCAAACCACTACATCATGCTGGCTTGGTTTCATCATTCCCATTGCTAATTTCCCAAACCCCTCTAAAATAATTCATATCATTCTCACCTACATACATCTGAGTTGTTAAGCTTTGTGTCAGAGTAAACCCAAAGACTGAGTAAACACAAAGTAAACAACGTAAACCAATGATGGCAAACCTATGACACACGTGTCAAAACTGACACGCATAGCCATTTGTGCTGACACGCGGCCGTAGGACTCCTCCTCCCCGCCCCCGCCCGCCACCTCACCACCCTCCTGAAAGTGGCGATCCAGGCTTCAAAGCCTCACTTTAGGGAGGGGGGAGGAAAGTGACAGGCGGGGCTACGGAGCCCCAATTGCCACTTTAGGGAGGGGGAGAAAGGAAGAAAGTGGCGGGCGGGGCTACAAAGCCCTGGTCGCCACTTTAGGGAGGTGGGGGGGTGGAGCCTCCCCCTCCACCTGGCCACCACCATCCCTGAGGCCTGCTGTGTTTCCCCAGAGCTGCCTCGGAAAGGCCGGGGAAGGTGGTGGGTGACTGGAAGGATGGCTGCCCAGACTGTCCTTGGCCTTCCCGAGGGGGCTCTGTGGCTTTGAAGCCATGGAGCCACCTCGGGGAGGTCAGGGAAGGCGGCGGGCGAGTGGGAGGATGACCGCCCAGCCTCTCCCTGGCCTTCCTGAGGTGGCTCCAAAGCCTCGGAGCTGCCTTGGAAAGGCCGGTGATGATGGCAGGCGAGCGGGAGGGTGGCCGCCCGGTCTCTCCCAGGCCTTCCAGAGGTGGCTCCGAAGCCTCAGAGCCGCCTCGGAAGGCCAGGGAAGATGGTGGCCGAGTGGGAGGGTGGCCGCCCGGCCTCTCCCTGGCTTTCCCGAGGGGCCCCCATGGCTTTGAAGCCACGGAACTGCCTCGGGGAGGCCGGGGGAGGCAGCAGGCGAGTGGGAGGGTGGCCGCCCAGCCTTCTGGAGGGGGCTCCGTGGCTTTGAAGACACAGAGCCCCCTTGGGGAGGCTGCGGAAGGCGGCGGATGGGAGGGAGGGACTCTGCCCGGCCTCTCCCCGGCCTTACTGAGGTGGCTCCAAGGCTTCAAAGCCTTGGAGCTGCCTTGGAAATGCCGGGGAAGGCAGTGGGTGGGAGGTAGGGACTCTGCCTGGCCTCTCCCCGGCCTTACCGAGGCGCCTCCTCGGAAAGGCCGGGAAAGGCAGCGGGTAGGTGGGCCCAGGGCACCACGCACGGAAGGCGGCGGGTCTTGTTTGAGCCCAGGGCACCACGCGCAGCTTCTCCAATGGAGCCCTCCTAAATAGCTCTGCACAGGGGAGCTGCCAAAAGAGGGAGGGGGAGAATGTGCATGTGTGTGTGCATGCGCATGGCGTTGTGGGGAGGGGGAATAAGTGCTGTGAAGGGAAGAAGCTGAGGGTTTGGGAGCCGAGGAGCTGCCCGTGTAATCGCTCCTAGGCTAGCCGGCAACACATGCTCTGCTCCATGGCTAACTCAGGCTGCCTCCTCATCTCCAACTCCGCCTTGCTCCCACACTTGCTACCATGCCCCCCAGCCTTCCTCTACCTCCAGCAGATAAGTCCACCTGTTTGATATCTTTCCCTGCTTCACTCGTGGGTGAGGTATCCCTCCTCCCCAAATAAACCCATGGGTCAGAGGGAGGCCGGGAGAAGTGGGGGGAAAGTAGTGACGGGGTCTCCAAAGGCCCTGTCGCCACTTTCGGTAGGCTGGGGTGGGGGTGGGGGAGAAAGTAGTGATGGGGCCTTGGAGGCCCCGTCGCCACTTTCAGGAGGCCAGTAGGGTGGGAGGGGAGTAGCGGTGGGGCCTCCGGAGGCCCCATCGCCACTTTCGGGAGGCCAGGGGAGGTGGGGGGAAAGTAGCAACGGGGCCACCAAAGGCCCCGTCGCCACTTTCAGGAGGCCAGGGGGGCTGTTATTATTTGCAGATTTTTCACATTCGTGGGGGTCTTCGGAACCTAACCCGCACGAATGTGAAGGGACGACTGTACTTTTTGATTACTCAGTTGTCACATGAGTTATGACAACTCATTAATTATTAATAGTATTGTTGATTAAACAATAAATATTGTGAAATAATGTTTTTTCCTCAAAGTGACACACCACCTGAGTTATACTCAGTTTTTTGGTGACATCTGACACACCAAGCTCAAAAGGTTGCCCATCACTGGCGTAAACACAAAGGCAGACAATGAAAGGAGTGGATTACTGAATAAATGAAAACAAGCTTAATGCCTCTGACCTAAATTGGCCCTATGAAGTGGAGAATTCTGGAAAGTGGGTAGATGAGAAGGATAAGGAGGTTCCCTGCCACCCAAATACTTTTTATGCAGCTCTAGTGCAAGGAAGGCTTATGCTAAAATTTTACACATTGTCAGCCTGTTAAGAAAAGTGCTGAAGAAGGGTGTTTTCCTCTGTTCTCTGTAATCAGATGAAAGGAAGGGACTCCCCTCCAACAGAGTTCCAAACAGTCAGCAAACTGGAAGGGCTCTGCAAACTGTCATTCCTTTAACCCTGCTTTATAAGAGGTTAGCAAGTACTGTACAAGACCTAATGCCACCCTTCAGACACGTTGATCTGTATCTCTCATCATCCCCAGCCAACACAAGCTGCCATGCCATCTGGAGATGATGGGAGATGCATTCCAATACATCTGGAGGGCATCTGATTGGGAAAAGCAGCCACACATCAATCTGAATTAGCAGCCACACCTTCCTTTTAAAGCATGAGCTGTCATGCACTATCTTAGATGCATCAGTGGACCTCAGAAAGTAAACTGTCATCCACAAAAGGTCATGCTAAAATAAATCTGATAGTTTTAAAGGTGCCACAAGACCCTTCTTCCCCCTTTTTTATTTTTATTTTTAAAGCAACAGTTTCTCATCTATTTTGGTAGAAAAGACTTTTGCCTATTCAAGGAAGATCAACCACTGCCAAAGTCATGCTCCTGCTCTTATCTCCTTCTCTGGAGTACACTGTGAGGAGATAATAAGCCAGTCATAAAGCTTCTACCTGCCAATAGTTCTGATCTCTCCTGGAAGAGAAAGACACTTCCTTTTCTCAGTTCCCCACCATGGCAAGAAAATTAATCCCCATTCATTTATCCCCTCACAAAGCAGTAATTTGAAAACCAAGCCTAAATTATTTCTTTTGTGAAGACTTCCTGTCAATAGCAAAATCCTACCTTAAAATGATGGTGTCGTCCCCCCCCCCCATTTCAGAGCAACAAATGGTCTCAGGCATTTACCAATTCAAGGATTTCACTGAAAAAAACCAATATTTTAGGATGGGCAAGGGTTCTGCTTTATGTCTCCTTTCAATAATATATATCTTTATACTGTACAGAATAGTAGATTAACTCATTTTTCCAATATTGGCTAGAAGCAAAGTCACAGAAAATATCTGACCTCTCAAAAAAATTTCAAAAGACTGTGAAAAGACTAGTCAATCACATCACCTAGATTGCAACAGATGTCTGTTTTCTCCTCTGGTCTGTTCTGGTTATGTACTGGAGATATTTCCTGTGCTTCTCTCTGCAGAACCAACATGAGCCCTTTCACCTAATTCATATCTCACTCATGTGTAAGAATTAAAACGGACACATAGACAATCACGTACAACAATACTACATGCTTTTGTTGTTGTTGTTGCTTGTGAAGATGCTTCCTTCAAACCAGGCTGGACCGAAGAGGCACAACACCTTGTCATCTATGCTATCTCGGTCAAACTTCAGAACAAAAGTGGGACCACTCTTCATTCTCTAAATCTAGGAAGCACACCTACTAACAAATCACAACACAAATAAATATCTTCTTGCACAACAAGGAGAGGGCTGCACCTCTATGGTTTCCAGCAACTGCAGAGAGAAGAGGGGAAAGCTTCTTTCATGCTGTTTTTACAACCTTGGGGCTGGTTACAGGGAACAGCTCATAGCTCCCTTGTTGCAACAGCTTCATTGTCTACCAGTTCATTTCTAGACAGAATTCAAAGTGCTGGTTATGAGCTATAAAGCCCTACACAGTTTTATCCAGGCTATCTGAAAGACTGTATTTCCCTATGTGAGCCCGCCAGAATCAGAGGAAGTATAGAGTTTGGACTTTGCCACAAGGCAGGTGAGTTAGACTTTTTGCTAGCATCATGACCAAACCTTAATAACTGTCCAGTGGCATAGAAAGGTTTGTTTTATATTTAGTAGCTTTGCTGTATACTCTTCTTTAGCTTGGTAGGTGAAGGCTGGGAATAAGCAGGGGAGTAAACCTTCTTTTTACTAACCTCCTTGCACAGTTTTCATAGCTTTAGGATGGGAGATGGGCCATGCCTGTGCACTTTTCTTTGTTTGCTTCTGCACTGTATAAAAATTGGGAATTCATCTTCCATCAACCTAACTCTGGAGAAGGTTGCACCACAGCCAAGGGGAACCTTTTAGCAACAGAGAACTGGATTGCCAGCCACGATATAATGTGGGTACAATTAGTTGTTTAGGTTCCCAATGCTATCATTGGCTTTGAGAGGATGCTGGAATGTTTCCTTGCTGTATATCATCTGCTGCATCACTTACCACCATTACATCTTATAACAGTAATGAGTGTCACTGTTCAGTACCAAACAAAGTCCTGTAGATGCTTGGAACTGCTATTAGTTCCAGCTTAGTATAGGAAGGCCTTCTCTTAGCCTATCACCATCACATTCCTGTTTGGCAAGGAGATCAGAGAAAGTGTTCTCAGTCACTGCTCCCAGGATGGGGAATGGCCTCCCATGGGACGCTACGTTGACACCCCTCTCTGTTCCTTTCCCACCAACAGGCAAAGAAGTGTACATTTAGAAAAGCTTTTGGTTTTTAAGTGGTTATTGCATAAGGGTATTTTCATGAGAGGTGTTGTACTTTGATTCTTATTATGTTTAAAATGTGTTCAATTATTGATGTTAGCTTATTATTTATTTTAAAAAAACATTTTAGAATTTTTAGCTGTATTTTGTTTTTATCTATGCTGTGAGCCTCCTTGGGCCCCATATTGGAAGAAAAGCAAGATATAAATTTAATAAATAAACCCATAGAGCAGCACATGAGAGACCCAGAACCCCCGCCCCCAGTCCCACTGCACATACAAAGGGCATAGCATAGGAGTCTTGTTTTATATTGGCTTACAGAAGGAATAACAAATAGCACAAATCCTTCTTATAGTCTCTCCCTCTGTCCAAGTATCTGTGGAGGAATAAGTAAGAAAGACATGGGTGATGCTACTGAATGTGCTCATTTTTTTCTATACAGTAATTTGGGATAAGGCTCTTCTTCCATATGTATCCTCTTGTGTTTTTCCCTCACCATGATGCATCTAATCTCCTGCTTTAAAACTCAGCCTTTCTACTAATTTCCATTCCCACACCCCTCTCACTTATTCCTTACAATGAGTGTCAGCCCATCCTCCGCTGGTCCCTTTTCAGATTTGAGGATATTGTGGTGTCTACAAGAATTTTGTTTGCTGCTCCTCTCCTGCCATGGGGCTCATAGCAAGGGCTGTGACTTGTTTGAAAGGGAGGTGGTTAAAGCCCTTTCTGAGATGTACCTGCAGTACAAAGATACTAACACAGAGCTGGCCTGTAAGTGAAAGCCTCTAAGCCTCTACCACCACCACCAATCCTTTAAGGAAAAGACCAAAGGAACTACAAACTTTACTGCAACCACACAGTAAGAATTAAATAAATCCAAGCCTTGAACTAAAATGATCTCTCTATTTCTGTGCTTGCTGAAGCCTTACATGCACTAAAACAAGATCTCTCTTAGAAGAGGAACTGTGTCCCATTTCACCAGGGGAGGAAAGCGGCTACTAGCAACCAGAAATAATGGCTGTCTAATGTCCACACCAAAATGTGTGGAGTCCTGAATGAGGATTTAACTGCACTGATGCAGGCAGTTAATTTACTACTGGGCAATTGTAATTATGACTAAATAACCCCTGTGGTGTTCAATTACACAGGTGTTACTTTATGATTCTAAAAATGCCTACACTAAGCAAGACCACTCAAAGAAATAATCCATGTAACAAGCCAGACTAAACAAGATACCTCAGAAAAAGCATTCTCCACAAATCCCCTAAACTTTATACAGGATCAGTATTACGATTTCTATTTATGGTGAAATGCCATCACCATACCTCTCCCATTAGCTCTACAGAAAGCTCACCTATCAATCCTGCCTATTCTTAATATTTTATTTTGAAAATCAGTATACTGTGACAGATAATGCTGCACTTTGACCACAGAGACCTAGATTCAACCCCCAAAACTTACCAATAGAGCTTGGGCTAATAACAGTCTCTTAACCTAACCTATTTTACTTGATTGTGTTAAGGACTTTTTTTAGAGTCACATGCCATCCTGTGCTCCTTGGAGAATAGCTGGTAAAACAGCTCCCTAGCTCCCACTGATAAAAATACATAATAAAACCAACACAAACAAACTCATACCATTTTGCCTAGCATACTATGTTGAAAATCATCACCGTTTCGAAATATATCACACCTGCTAGATATTTGCTAGGCATTTTACACAGGCTGCCTAATCAGACTGGTTACTCAGCCTGCTGAAACTAAGTAAGTGAAAACTGTGATAGATTACCATAATTCCCTCTATTTCCAATAATCATAACAGTCCTGTAACCCCTTCAACCTATGAACATTAGAAATCTATTTCCAATAGTCAGACTGCAAACAGCAAGGTTTATGACAATCAAGCAGCACCATTCATGCAGAAGGAAGAGAAATAAGCAGGTTTGAGGAAACCTCAAAAAACAACCCTGTGAAGACTGAGCATGCTGAGTGACCACGGAATTCTGACCATTGAGGGAACGAAAAACTAAGTGCTAGTACAATGGACAAATATATACAGTAGATGGATGGGTAGAACACTGAAAAAGGGCCAATCTTTGGTGTAACATTTTGTTGCTGATCTTACTGGTACAGGTTGAGTATCCTTATCTGAAATGCTTGGGACCAGAAGTGTTTTGGATTTCAGATTTTGTGGGGGGGATTTTGAAATATTTCTATATACATACATAATTAGATATTTTGGAGATGGGACTCAAGTCTAAACATGAAATTCATTTATGTTTAATATACAATGGGCCCTTGCTATCCGCTGGGGTTTGGTTCCAGGACCTACCGTGTATACCAAAATCCATTGATGCTCAAGTCCCATTATATATAATGGCATACATAATAAAATGATGTCTCTTATGTACAATGGCAAAATCAAGATTTGCTTTTTCATTTTTTAAAATGTTTTTAAAATGTGGATGGTAGAATCCGTGGATGGATTTGGAGGCCTGGCTGTACACCTTATACATATAGTCTGAAGGTAATTTTATACGTACTAGCTGGACCTGGAGTACCATACGCCATTAAAAAACTCCTCCCAAAATGCCCAGGAGACCTCCTGACAACGCTTTGAGGTAGGCTGGTGGGTTTAACTCACCCACCTGCCGCTCGTTCTGCCCCCTGCTGCCCCCACTGCTTGTTCTGCCCCTTGGCACCCCCCCACTGCTCATTCTGCCCCATGCTGCCCCCCACCACTCATTCTGCCCCTCCCACCACTAGTTCTGCACCCACCACTAATTCTGCCCCCCTCATCCTGCCCCTCCCCCCACTCATTCTGTCCACCACCACTCGTTCTGCCCCTCCCATCCCACCTCCTACACTCCAGCACACACCACATCCACGCCAAGTTACTCACTCTCCGGCTCTAGTTGCCATGTTTGAGATCTACATGGTCCTGCCCCCAGTGTGCTGATTGGCTGCCCAACAGATCTGTGATTGGTTGGTCAGTTCCCTAAGCAGCCAATCAGCACACTGGAAATGGCAACATACCCGAGAGAATTATATATAGAGATTTTAAAAATAATTTTGTGCAAGAAACAAAGTTTGTATACACTGAACCACCAGAAAGCAAAGGTGTCACTCCCTATCTCAGCCACCCAGGCGGACAGTTTTGAATTTTGGAGCATTTCAGATTTCCAGATAAGGCATATTCAACCTGTGACACATATTAATAAACACACAGATCTACAACTAAAATTCAACAAAAACAAAACAAAACCCGTATCTTTTCTGTAAACTGCAATTACCCTCCTGTCCCACTGTAGCCTGGCCAGTTGTTCAATTAATACAAGGTCAGATTTGTGTCCACAAATTATACAGAGAATAAATAGTAATAATATCCTAAACAGAAGTAATCAAGGATTCTTAACTTTCTTTTAAAAATAATAACAATAAAAATGATGTTTTGGTAGAAATGAAAATATTTTTAAAAGAAAAGATTTGCATGAAGACATGTGAATTCAAATAATAAAGCTTTTCCAAAGCAAGACAGAAATAATTACTATGGACTCCAATAATGAGCTCTGCTACAGAGCTCTAGCCACACCCCTAAATTACAAGTCTGATACCCAGAGAATGTGACTACACTATAAACGTAAGCTGATTGAATCCTCAGTCCTTCCTTCTCTTCTAAAGATGCCTCATGAACTGTAGTTCAGGGGAGGGTACTACTGCCCTCTGGCAGAGAATTCCAAATATCTCATTAAACTACATGTTTCAAGATTCCTCAGGAGGAAGCCATGATAATTTAAGTGCGATTATACTGATGTAAGTGTATGGTGTAGACACTCTAAATTAAAAATTTACCCTTAAAGCATCAAGTCCAGAAACAGATTAGGTACCAATCAAATAGTTGCTATTCAACTTGAAGTATTTCATCCCTTTCGACAATATATGGTTTGAGGAGGGAGCTGCCAGTTGATTCTGAACAGCCACATGAATGGGAGTCCTCTGAACAGACTCCATGCATGTCCAACCATTTCACTGCAATGGGCTCCACAAACTCAAAATCATATTCATCAATTTCCTGATGATGGGAGCATCCCAATAATCTTTAATCTGCAGAGATACTACAACACTGTATCTAGACGTTTTGGGTAATTGATTTAAAATTATTAGCAAGTACCTGTGAATTCACATAATGAGTGAGCAATCCTGGTTTCTGTGGTAAATTACAAAGATATAACAATATGCAAATATAATAGATAATTTCACTTCAGCAATTATCCTCATGCTAATCCTATCAATATTGAATGTGTACTGCAAACATGAACTAGAGGGGTGGTGTATATAGAGAGTGTATATTCTATATGTGTAAACATGACCATTAAGTATTCCTCTCAGTTCAGATTACCAACATCCCAGGTATTCAGTTAAAACAATGGCATGCATGAGAACTATGAGAGGTTGCTTTAAAAGATATAGGGTCTCTATTATCTTTGCCTTCTGAACATTTTAAAATATCCTAATTATCTATAGCCACAGGAACTAGAACATTTAAAAAGAAAACTTATTATTGTGTGTATGCTCAAGGTTTATGTCTGTGGAACCTATAAGAGTATTATGTCTTCTGAAATTTCTGCATGCACTGTGCAACTATGCAATTTAGATACATACAATTTCAAGTTCAACTGTCAAACTATTCTTTTATTTCAGTATGATCCTCTTACCCTACATTGTAAAAGAACACTTAATATTTCTGTGTTGGATTAGCATTACGCATCAGCATTTTGCCCTGATATCTTAGATACAGCTGTTGCTGCTGCTTATTCTTCTTATTCTTATTTCTGTTTGCATAATGGGAACTAAGTAGTTTTAGCCTCTTCTGTAAAGCACTTTAGAAATTACTGCAAAATTGGAATGCAAAAAGGGTTGCCCTTCATAATGTACTAACAAGTCCAAAAAATGCTGCCTTGTAGTATTTAGCTGATCCAACAAATACTTGATGGGTTTATAAGTTTACAATCCTATTACCATATAAAATACACAACTCAACCTTTTTATAATCATGCAAGCCACATTATACAAAAGTGTCAATTACAAACTGTGCAGCTACAAACATGTTAATCACACTCTGCTGGAACAGTTTACTAAGCTCTCCTGTTATTCCTATAACTTTTAAGACCATCTGAGGAATGAATTTCAGTTTGAGGGAATACCTGAATACATTACCCCCACTGAAAAGTTACATCACACTCATGCAAGGGCACAAAACATAAAGTACCATACTGAAAAGATTCATTGCAAGCCATACCGTCAGCAATATTATATATCTTAAGGAAGCTGCTGCATGTCTTTTAAAAAGCATTTGCAGGCAGAACTACCGGTAATACTAATATTGAAACACAAAACAGAGTTGTTGACTGCTAAAAAGACAAATTAATGGGTCTTAGAGCAAAACAAGTCTGAACTTTCACCAGGATCAAAAATGACTAAACTTGAAGCTGTTGTACTTTGGGCATGATTCACTGGAAAAGTCAATAATGCCTGGTAAAGTGGAAGGCAGTAGGAAAAGAGGTAGAACATACTACAAGTGGATTGATTCAACCAAGGAAGCTATGGTCCTGAATATGCAAGACCTGAGCAGGGCAGGCTCTTGGAGGTTTCTAATTCATAGGGGCACAACAGCAGCAACATAAATACAATACTGTGCTTCCTTGACAGTACAGCATTAGCAAACTCCATCACTTTCATTTGCAGGTTTAAGTACAATAGGATCCCCGTATCCATGGAACCAATATCCGCAGTTTCAGTAATCCACGGGACACAAAACAGAACACATACCATAGAGTCTTCCTAGAAAATGCATAGAGAGATATCATAGAATCATAGAATCATATCCTTTTCTAGATCTCCATGGCAGCTCTATAGTATTTTAAGGCAGCTCTATGGAAATCCCATTATTTTCAATGGCATTCACTGTTTAGCCATGGGTTCTGGTATCTGCGGTAAGTCCGGGAACTGAACCCCCACAGCTACTGTATACAGATTCCAGAGAAAAGGCATGAAGCTATATTACAAGTGGATTTATAGAAGGCCATGAACTCAGCAATAATAATCTCCCATTACTCATGTCTTCTGTCACCTCAGCATTATAAGGATATTAAGGCAAAAGTTTTTCTCCCATAAACAATCTAGGATCTTTCTCCTCTCTAGGACAGATGTCACTGTCAAAAAGTACAAAATTTTTCAGGCCTTCTCATGAACATCATCACAAGCAAGCTAGTATCAAAATAAGCCAAACACTCTTCCAGCCAGTGTGAACCAAAGGCATCAATCCAGAAATATTCTTACTTTGTTTTCCAAATATTTGGACATTTTCAGCAAAAGCACAGAAGAAAAACTTTTATAGTTTCTGCCAAAAAGCCAACATACAATCTTAGGCAAGCAACACATAAAAAGCAAAAAGGGCAGATGGCAATATTTATAACCAAGCTGAATTATAGAAAAAATATTTTATTCTAAAAGGCTGCATTAGCTTTTTAGAAATAAACTATTTTAACTCTTCACTAAAAATGCCTTCTCCAGAAATTAAATGAATGCCCCAAAACATCAACCTGAAATTATTAGACAACTCACTACAAGCAGAATTATACAAGATGAACCAATTTATTATAGCTCGAGTTTTCATGAACTCAAATATAATGACATTGCTTTACAACCTACTTGGATCACAAGGTTGGCTGTTGTAATGACAGGCTACATTTATTTCTTATTTACAAAGCTGAGTTTGTAGATCAAACTCTTGAATTAGCATTCTTAAAGCCAATGCTAAAACAATGACACCATGGCAAAGTAATAAACCAAGGATTAAAGTACACTGACATCAATGTAAAACTGGCCACTGTTGAGTCAAGTATCAAGATAATGAGTACTATGTGATTTTTAACTGCAGTTTTTAAAATGAAGGTAGTCACCCCAGGTCATCCAGTGACACAGAGAAGCGGCCTACAGTGCTGGCAATCTCAAACTGTCATGTAACATTTCCTTTTGAAAGCTGAACAGAGGCAAATAAAAATATATTAACCACTGTTCCTGCCAAAGTCTTACAGAAATTAAATCCAATTGCATTAGAAAAACACCTATGCTCCGGTATTTTGTGTTGCTGCTCAGTGAGACTTCAGCAGGAAACATTCCTGTTGGATTATGCTCTATTGTTCATTTTTCCATGCTGGAGTTAATTCAGATTTGTAATTCGACCACTATTTTTCCGCTGGTGATGAGTAAAAATCACTTCTATGAAACTAGAAAAGCTTTTTACACTTACATAGAAAAGAAATACTCCAGGGGCAAAGCCACCAAAATCCAGCCATTATTACATCAGAGCTACTGCTATGGAGTATGTGAACACAGTTGTTTATTTCTCCTTGAGATGTAGGGAGCAGCCACAGTCAGCGCGCACTGCATGGAAACAACCTGGACTAATACCAGATCCTTGTCCTAGTTCCCTCTCCCTGTTTTCCAGAAGCATGATAGAACAGGATGAGGCTGGTGAAAGAGTGGAAAAAGCAGATATGATCACATTAATGGACATGGGGTTAGCAGCTATCCCTTGAACTTTTTAACTACAAGGTTGAGCTAATTGTTTTCAGAGATTTCAAAACCCTGCAAACATTAAGATAGCTAATGTCTTAACACTGATTACATGGCTATCCCTATAATAACCATTCTATAGAATTCAGTTTTGTACTTGACAAGTGGCCATTTCAATAGTTATCACAACTACAATGGATAACATCTATGACAGCTAAGATAAGTATGGTTCTTCAATATGCCTTGAAGCAATTTTTAAAAAAAAACCTTTATATATATATATACACAACTTATTTACATTAATTCATGTTTCCCAAGGTGGAAATTCTTTTCAAGGTTTAAATTCAGGGTGAAATGTGAGGCTGCATTTCTAAAATTTCAAACTTTGTTGTTGTTGTATGTCTTCAAATAAGTTTCCATTTATGGCAACCCTAAGATGAACCTATCATGGGGTTTTCTTGGCAAGATTTATTCAAAGGGGGCTTGCTTTGGCCTTCCTCTGAGGCTGAGAGAGTGTGACTTGCCCAAGGCCACCCAGTGAGTTTCCATGGCTGAGCAGGAATTCACACCTTGGTCTCCAGAGTCAATCCAACGCTCAAACCACTAAAACTGTTTTATGAAAACAATAAATACTGAAAATAACCATGTGTTTCACACATTCATTTTCTTCTATTAATATTTCAGCCAGCTACATTGCCTTGCACAAAAGTGTACTCAGACTTATGGATGTGATTCCATAGTTCAGTTCTTGCTTGCACTGCCTTGTAATACCAGTAAGATATTTTTTCCAAAAAAAAAAACACCCAAGGAAAGTGTAAGATTGAAAATGCTATTCTCAGTCCTGATATTCAGAAGTAGTATTGGGATTTTATACAATCTGCCAGTCATTGCTTCAGTTAAAAGGAACCAACAGGTTGAGTGGGAGCTGGTTGACAAAGTGCCTACACTATTTGCATTTTAAAAGGGCCCTTTTCTTCTCATCTAAAGTACTCCTGCCAGTCCAACAGGGGGCAAAAGTTTAAATCTTGCTCACAAGCATATTAGAGCAAAAAAAAAAAAAAAAAAAGAATTTACAGTGGCAGGATTGTTCTCTCACTATGCACCAAGGAGGAACCTTCTACTATTTTCATTCTTTTCATTCTATACAATAGCTCTAAAAAACACGAAGGCTGTTTTGTTCCCAACACCTGACACACTAACAACATGGGGGGGGGAGACTTTATTCAGTAATTAACACTCATTGCCAAGGACTATTTAACATGGCTGCCTTTTTTTCCCCCCACAAACGTTTTTTCTTCCGGGAATGGAAACCTTAATCAGAGCAAAAAAATATGCAAACACTAAGAACTCGCAAAGCTCTCCATAATTATTTTTTTTTGTGGAATTTTTATTCTTTGAAGAAAACAAAGTGACAAATGCAAATATCAACTGTCAGAACAAAAAATGTGTTTCTGGTGGTTTTCTAATTACCCCCACATTTTTAGCTTCCAGCACTAAGAAGAGACTTTGAAGAAAGAAGGCACCTTTTCTAAACCTGTCTGTGAGTGCAAAACCGCAAAGCAGTTCAACCAAAGCCAAGAAACTCATTGTTTTTCTCTCATTCCTTTCCATCAATCTGCAGTCAAAAGGAACAAAGCAAATGGGGGGGGGGAAGAGAGATTAAAAGCCCAACAGTCTTGGTTGCTGTTTGAAAGGGGGAAGCTGGCATTCAGGGAGCATCTGGTTTCAGGGCTGTTACTGGAGTGGTGTCACTGCTTCTCTTTTCCAGACTGTACGGTAGACCTGGGAGAAATCCAAAGATTTTGTTTCTAAACATTTGTCTCAGGGTGGAGAAGCAGGCAAGGCAACATTCCTGACTGTGAAAGTCTCCCATTGTAGGCACCACAGGTAAACTCAGGCAGACCTGATCGTGTCTAAAAATAAATGGTGAGTGATTTTCTTACAGGCAGTACCACTGACTCTTATGTACATTACGTCTTCCAGTGGGAAAGGTCACCAGGCCACTTTTCATTAATACGGAAAATGTCACCTACCTTTCCAAGCTACCAGAAAAATTTGGAAACTTGACGCTTTCCTTCTTACTCCTCCTTCAGGTATTAAGGAAAGCCTTGCTTGATTATAAACTCTACCATCTTTAAATTGCATTTTTAATGAGTATCTGCAACCAACGCCATCATCTGATTATTATTAAAAAAAAATAGGAGGAAGTTGGGATGTTAATGTCTGCCATAAACAAATCTTAGGGGTGTGTGTGTGTGTGTATATATATATATATATCTCGAAGGGCGGGAGGAGAGGGAAAAGCACACATGCCCGATCATCATGCAACAGTTTCCAAAACAGGTACAACCTAAGTCCTCAAGTAACCACACCAACTAAAAAAGACAAGAGAGAGCCCACCAGGGAGAGAATGCAGTGGCTGCAGGTGGGGAGGGAAAGGAAGAGAAACGACCCTCGGTTGGATTCCAGAATAAAAGGGAAAGAAATCGCGGGAGAATGGCGGCGGCAGGTAAGAAACGGGCACGAAAGCCACCCTCCCCCTCTTCTCTCTCGCTCTCTCCCGCGGGCACAACTCTGCCCAGCCCGAGGGGGTCGGGTCCGGAAGGCGCCCTCGCCCTAAAGAGGAGGAGGAGGCGGAGGAGGCGGAGGAAGGCTCCGCGCTGGGGGAGAGAGGCAGCCCTCCTTCCCCCGGGGACGGCGGGTCGAGGCGGCTGATCCCACGGCGAGCGGCGGCGCTTGCAGAACAACTCGCCCTGAAGGAAGACGCTCTGGTGGGATCTGGTGGTCAACTTGTTGGGGGATTTTGTATTATTTCAGCCAAGGTAAAAAGGCAAGCCACACTCAACAGGCGAGTGGCCGGCAAGACCGCGAGCCACCAAAGAAACTACTCACCACACGCGCCCGGGGCGCCGCCACCCGCATGCTGCTGCTGCTGCTGCCGCCTTACTGCTCCGACCCGCCAACCAGCCGCTGGCGCCGGGCTCCGACACCCTTGCTCGCTCGCTCGCTCGCTCTCTTTTTGCCCGTGCACACGCACGCACGCACGCACCGGCAGCTCCCGGAGCCCCTCCGCTCCCTTAGCCAGTCTCTCTCAGAAAGAAACGCGCCCGCTCCCGCGCGTGATCTCGCTCCCTCTCTCTGCCGGTGGCTCGGCACGCGGGGCCCCGCAATCCCTCCCTCTCTCCCTTCCCCCCCCCCCGCGTGCGCGCGCGCTTACCCGAAGTCAAGCCGCCAGCGCAGCCTGAGCTAAGCCGCCTCAGCAGGGCCGCGCCGCGCGCTCGCTCGCTCCTACAGCCAACCAACCAACCAGCCCGCCCGCAGCGCCCGGGAGTGTCTCGCGCCCAACGGCCGACCCCTCCTCCTCCTCTTCCCCCCACCCCATCCGCGCGCCGCTGCCCCCTTTTCCCCCCCTCCCTGCTGCCCTGGGCTGGTGGGCGGCTTTCTCTCCCTCCCTCCCCCGTCACCTTTTTCGTTCCTCAGAGCGATCCTCGCGCGCCCCATCAAGACCCCCCCCCCAATAGCCTTTCTTCAAATGCCCACCACAGCTAATTGCCGCTCGGCCAAAGAGTTCTTCTGTTCCTCAGGATGCGGTTCTCGTCCGTCCGTCCCCCACCTCTCTCTCTTCACCACAACCACCACCTCACACGCACGCGCGCATGCATATACACACACACACACAGACGGTGTCGCGACAAAATCCCCGAGCCCCTCACCTTTCAGGGTCGTGGCCCTAAAGGATATCCCTCCCTCACGCGG
The DNA here is from genome assembly GCA_030847615.1 of Gambelia wislizenii. Lineage (NCBI taxonomy): Eukaryota > Metazoa > Chordata > Lepidosauria > Squamata > Crotaphytidae > Gambelia > Gambelia wislizenii. The sequence continues at coordinate 86,139,867 of JAUMIR010000004.1, read as the reverse complement.
CCATCCTTAGCACCCTTTTTTACTTGAGAGAAAATCCCATTTCAAAGACGAGAGCAGGGTTTATGAGGAAACCTGCCTCTCAGCATAGTATCAGGATTCGGGCTCCAGTGTGCTGAAGCCGAGGCACAGATAGACACACTTTTCCACCGTCCCTCCCCTTCTACCCTCCCATCACCCGGGTTCCTCCCTCGGAACCTGCTTCGCCCTCTTCCAGCCTCTTCCAGAGAATCGCCACCATGAAAGCGGACATCAACTCGTCTTTCCAGCCAATATTTCCCTCTCAGCTCCGCTTCTCTCTGTCCCCAGTGCACCCCCCAACCACCCCTTTCTCACTTCACACAATTCTTCCTGTTGCAGCTCCCACCCTAGCTCGTATCTCACCCTCTACTCCATTTCAGCTTTCCTCTTGTATATCGTATGTTATTATACCCGCGGCCTCTTCTCTCCCGGGGAAACCCCTCCGTGGCCCCCTTCCCCAGTCTCTGGATGTTAGGGGGAACCTGTATATTATACACACTCCGGGGGCGGTAGGGACATATCGTGGCCAGAAGATTGTTTAGGCAGGTAAACTGGCCTCTCCTTCCCTCGCGGTCTTCGCCCTCTTTCCTGTGGGTCACTCCCCCTCCCAACCGCCTCCCTTGAGTCATGCCATTTTCGTCAGAAATAGGTGTGAACTGCTTTGGGGCCTCGGGGCTAAAGGTTAGCAAATCTGTATGTAAGAGGAACCCAGCCCGACACATCCAGCGCCACCTTTTCTTGAGCCGTAGCTCAGCCACTCCTCCTTGGCAAGGGAAAAGCTGGGAGGTAGTAGGGCTGCTTTTTCACTGGTTGCTGCCTGAACTCTCCGGGCTCCGCCTGCGGAACCCTCCTCTCCTGCAAAGACAGGTAACAAAGTCGGTAAGGCAACCCTCTTTGTTGAGGTTTCTGGAAACAGAAGGGAGGGTGTTCCTTTGGAAATGTTCTTACATATGTGTTGGCTTCCTTTCAGTGCATCTCTCTCATTCACACACACCACATCATGTTATGCTGTACAAATAAATAATTAAAACACCCATTACTAATCAAAATTGCATTGATGTACGTTTTTAACCAAGTCTTTAAAATCCAAGCTTCTTTCAACTGTGTTATACACACTTTCTGCTTGTTGGGGCATGTCTAGCCTTGGGGCTGAAAGATACTGGCAAGCATGTACTTAGAGATCCACATCTTAACTGCCTTTAAAATGAAAGAACTGGAGACTACAAGAAAGGTGAGGGGGCTGAATGGAGACAGGCAAAGAGTAGCAGAATGTGAGGAATTTATGAAAACTTTTTTGAGGCCAACGCTAAGTATATCCTAATAGGCTGATGGGCTGCTTATGCAGCCACAATGTCAGCAAAGTTTTTACGCCTCTGTATAGCCTGTATTTTAAACCAGTGTTGTGTAGTGGTTTGGTGTTGGACTGGGGCTGTGGGACACCTTTGGCAATTCATATTCTCTCAGCCTAAGAGGAATGCAATGGTAAACCTCTGAATAAAGTCTTGCCAAGAAAACCCTATGATAGGGTTGCCATAAGTCAGAGCTGACTTCAGGGCACATAACGACACAATCTTGTATTTGCCCAGTGAAAGTGCAGGAAAAGAAACATCACTACAGAAAGGACAGAACAGAGCAAAGATGACTGCTATGCCCCAACATCAGTGGTACCATCGACAGTGCTTATACATTGCAAGCAGATACAGCAGCAACATCTGTCTTTCCTGTAGCCAGCAAAATGGCATGTAGGGGGGTCAGTGCATCTTCTGGGGACATACCCTGTAATGTTTCATTGTAAACAGAGACTGAGGAGCTGTCTAAATGGCAAAAATATACCTCACAGAATGCGAGGAGAATATGACCAGTCTTAATGGGATTCTACATCAGTCTGCTGTATACGGAAGAAGGGGGGCCAAAAATGCCAAAAAGTACATGGGAAAAGCCCATTCCTGCTTGTTGGGACAGGTGACCAAATTGATTCACTTTCCCAACACAAGCAGATGATTAGTCAGACACGTTCGGGGGGGGGGTAGAGCCGCCATGTTGGATTTTTGCCTTCGCGAATGAGCAGTAAGGTGATAAAATGGCTTTTTTAATAAAGCGAAAAGTCACTCTTTCGCACCATGGATATGGTTTTAAAAAATACTGTCTGGCGGCAGCAAATTGAGGTAATAAAAACATAAGTAATTCACTTGTGGCCCCCATCTTGATTTGCAGGCATGCCCATTTGCACAGCAAAGACAGATAGCTTCACGTGTCTGCTATCTGCCAAAAAAAACCCTGTTAAGACAAATAGCAACTGCTGTGAATTGCCATTATTGCGGATAATATACTATACCTCATATAGACAAGCCCTCAGAATCACAGTGCCCTCAAATGTGACAGACTCTGTAAAAACCAATTCATGCACAGGCCCCTCCTTGTTCATCCCATTAAATTCCCAATGGGGCAAAACAATATTTTTAAAATTTATCCAGAAAGATGGCAAACAGAAAACAAGTAGCAGAAAACCAAACCAGACAACACACACAGTGGGACTCCAACTAGGAAATGGCACACATGCCAACTGAGAGATCCTTTTGACAATTAGGAAAATGGAGAAGGAATAGGGAAGTACCAGCAGAAACAAACATGATTGGTCGGTCAGCAATTGTGCTGGTGGGAGTAGAGTGCTTGTGACCACTCTGGTGTGGATGTGGGGAGGAGTGCTGTTGCACTTATGTCCTGCTTGTAATCTTTTCATAGGTATCATTTTTGTTTCTTTTGATCCCACAAGCTTTGGGGTGCTTCCCTGACCTTTTTAACCGTATTTATACTTACACAGTATAGGAAACACAGTTGTGAGGGAAACTGTTTTGTCAGAGGAGGTTGATCAAGATATTGTTGACACATTTAGCAAGGAGACACATTTGGCAAGGAGACTGCAGTCTTCTAGATATTATTGGACTTCATTTTCCATCAGCCTTAGCCAGCGCAGCCAAATTTAAGGGGTTATTGGATTCACAATCCTACAACATATGGAAATCTCTGCTTCGTAACATAGATTGTCCCTTCTTTGGCTCACCTGAATGGGAGTCTTTGTCCTTGTATCCCCATTATAAATGTAGATTGCACAATGCTGTTGAGTGTCTGTTTCCTGAGGCAAGTAAGTGTTAGCAATGTGCTTTTCGTGAGGGCAATCTGTTTGTGCAAAATTATTCCCACTGTATAAGCCGAAAACACTTTCTCCATAATTTACTATCTCCTCATGAATCCCCACCATCAGCATGCATGACAAGGGGTCATGCTGTCATCTCAGTTCTCATCCTGTCATATCAGTTCAGATCTTCCTCTGAGGGGGTTACTTTCTACCAAGATTGGTTGTTGGGTTAGTGTGGATCTAATCTTTCTTTGTGGCAGAGGAGAAGGGATAGACTACTCTCCCTTTGGTTCAATTGTTTTGGGTTTTTAAAAATACTTTATTGAGTTGTCACTATGCTGAATCAGGACTCAGGGTCTCTAGGATGTTGGATTTATAAGACTGTTCTTCCTCATCATTTCTTCACCATGCTCTTGTCTCTGCCCCAGTTTGGTCTTTCTGCTAGCAAAGCTGTGCTGAAAGAACTAAAAAGAGGTATTTGGTATAGTAAGGCTTTCTCCCATAACCTCACTCCCCACACACACATACACACACAAACAAACAACAACACATGTGTAGTAACAAGACTGCACCAGTCCTAACTGCACTTGCCTGGGCATAGATCCCAATAAAATCAGTAGAACTCATTTCTAAGGAGATGTGTGTAAGACTGTTGTAATTTTATTTATTTTTTCCCTGGATTGTGTGTCCCAATGTCTCAACTGAGTCTTTTCTACCCTCTCACCTATCTCTGTTTTGACTATCTCTAGACTTTGAGCATTTGTTTTGGAATCTTAAATCATCTCTTTTCTGGTTTCCCTAAATCATTGCTCAGGAGATGATCAAAGGTCTAGAATGTTGCAGCCTTGATAAACAGAGCTGGGTTTGATATATGTATGAGTGGGAGAGACAGTATAGGAGCCCATGGAATCCCTCACAGTAATGACATTTCCAAGCAGCTGCAATCTGTCCAATGTTGTTGTTGTTTAAACATGGTGCTGCAAGTGATTTATTCACGTTTGCACTTACCTCAATTTGCCAATGGCAACCTTGTGGGTTTTTTTAAGGATGCCTAAGATGCCCTAAGATGCAATTGAACAACTTTTCATTTGAACACAAAAGCAAAACAAAAACAAAACAAAAAAACCCTAACACCCCATTTTCTCGCCTTGGCGTTTGGCTGCTGAGGCAAAAATCCAACTTGGTGGCAGCGGGTGCTTGCCTTGTTAGCAAGCCCTGCCCCCTGCTCTTGTCCAGCCAATCAGATCTGTGCTTCTCGTTTGGGCAAGCAAATCAAATTGATTAACTTGTCCTAACAAGTAGGGATGTGCACCCCCCTCTCTGTTTTTAAAAAGATACGGGAAAAGCCATAAAGGCTTTCTGGTGAGGTTTTTGGCCTCCCCCCCCCCTTCACAATATGGCGAAATCACACAGAATGCCATTAGAACAGGTAGGATTCTCCTCGCAATCCGTGAGGAGTTTTTTCACCATGTGTATACTGATTTGAGTTCTGTGGCAGTCTAATAGTGGCTTATAAATTTAATAGAATAAGTCTCGGGAAAAATCTGTTCAATTCTTTCGTCATGAATTAAATATAGAATGTTTATGTTGTTGAAATGGTTTACTGTGTTTGCCAATTTGATAGCTCTTTATTTTTGTACATCCTTTTATTGTTTGTCAGTATGATTTCTGTATTGAAACAGTGCTGCTTTTCTTTTCATTCTTTCTACACACACATTGATGATTTTTGTTCTTCCTCAGAAGTCTTTTATTAAAGGCTAGAGACTTCTGAACCTTCCAGACTCATCTCCTTCTATAGAATTTGTGTTATACCCAAACATCAAAATGTTGACTTTGTGATGTGCATTTTCCAGTTACTCCAAACCTTATAATCAAAGAAATGATCTGAAGAGTGTTCAGATTATGGATACGTCATCAATTTTTATAATGAAATTGCAATATTAGTATAGACTATATAAAAATGTAAGTAGCATTGTGGTCTCTTCCAGCTCTGTGATTCTATGAGACTCCCAAATGTGTTATATAGTAAATCTTCTGCCAGAACATCATCAACTCTCATCTGACCTGCTACACATAAAGCTAAGACTATATACAGCAGGCCATCCGTAACTGCTGGGGGTTGGTTCCAGGATGCCCCCCACCCCCGTGGATACCAAAATCCATAGATGCTCAAGTCCCGTTATATAAAATGGTGTAGTAAAATGGCACCCCTTATATAAAATGGTGAACAATTTAAAGGTTTGCTTTTTGGATTTTTTTTTTTAAATTTTCTCGATCCATGATTGGTTGAATCCATTGATGCAGAATCTATGGATGCAGAGGGCCAACTGTATATTGTAACTGAGTGGCTTAAAAAGTAATTCTTCTTCACAGGAAAGTACCAGGACAGAGCCTGATATCAAGAACTGAATATTCTTGGGATGACATTAACAGTTGAGGATCAAGAGGCCAGGATATTGACAGTGAGGATGCAACTCGTTGAATAACTACCTTGGCATGCCACTTTAAATATATAGAAGGTCACAGCTTCAGTCCCAAGAGCTTTTATTTTCACTTGATTGGACAGCCCAGGGTGAAGCAGTAGCAGCTTGCAGAACACCCATATTGGAAAGTCTTTATTTCTCCAAGTGACCTATATGCTCTTCAAGCAACAACAGTAGCACCTCCTCACAGTGTTCCACCAGGAGCAGATGATGGTAGGAAGGTAAGATCTCTTTGACAATCTCAAGTCCCTCTCCCTTTCTGCTACCAGCCTGAAGGACCAAGTTGTAAAACAGGTCAATCTATGGCACTTTTTTATCTACCAGCTAGCTGTTTCATGCAAGATTGCAGATCGATTGATCTGCAATCAATCAGTTGGCCTGGCCACTCAGTTAATTGGCTTGGCCACCCCATCTCATATTTTAGAACAAGGGTGGGAATCATGTGGCCCTCCATATTTTGTTGGATTGCAACTCCCAGCATTTCTTACAGCTGGCCAGGACTGCTGGCACTTGCAGTCTGGCAACATATGAAGACCCACATGCTGCCCACCCCTACTTTAAAATCTGGAGTTTTAAACATCTCTCACTTGTTCTGTAGGTGTAACATAACTGTGCCCGTTGCTGTCTACATTTTCCTATTGTCTTCATCCATCTCTTCCAGTTAAAGCATTTGCATGACAGCCAGGTGACAGTAATGATTCACAAATGCTTGACATAGGAAACATGGCAAATGTGAAGGGAAGATGTATCCTGTTTCAGCTTGGTCCATCCCAGGTCTCCAGCCCAAAAGCAGTGGGAAAGCTAAGTTGGAGTCCCCACAAGATAGGGTTTCACAAGCTGCCTTGTGTGGAAGGAACAACCTGAAATGTAGAATTCCAAACCCAGAGGCTGAAATGAAACCTTCCATAGCCAGTCCAAAGGAGACCATGATCCAAAAGGAAGGTTATTGTGCAATGTCAAGGTCAGAGACAGTAGAGAAAGCAAAGGGATAGTTCTTAGGAATAAAGTAAAGTAAGTAATTAGGAATCAGATGTATGTGAGATTTATCAGGCAACTGGGTAACAGAGCTTAGGATTTGTGTGGTTCTAGCAATAGGTAGGTCAGAACTGTAGCCTGATCTTCCAGAATTTTACCAAAACCCAACAGTAAAATAACCAAATTTTCCAGACTTCCTTCATTTAAAAAGTCCTCTAATTTTGAAGAGCCATTGCTTCTGATGAATCCTCATATTCCTAAGGAAACCAGGATTTTTGTCCCCTGGACTGTTAAGTTGTGAGGTTAATTGCAAAATGACTTCCTGTCCCTTCTCTTGCTTAGCCTCCACCTCCACTGGTGCTATGGGTGAGGTAGCAGTCATAGTTATGTCAGGAGTCCCAGCTGTGAGTCTGTTAAGTTGTTGAAGACAACAACCTCTGTGGCAGGGAGGGAAACCTTTGCAATGCAGGCTGAATCTGGTCAATGAAGGTTTTGAAATCAATATGCCTTTAACCCCCTTGTTCCCACTTTGGGAGAAAGGTGGCATATAAATTAATTAAATAAATAAATAAAATACACTCCAAAAATAGCTTAACAATAAAATTAATTTAAAAGGCACAATTTTAAAAGATTAAAACTGCTTGATTAAAATAAACAACTTTCAAAGCAATTAAGAACCTGCCTGGATTAAAAGCTCCCTTTTATAGCGAGTCCCAGATGGTCCTCCATCTGGCCCACACAACCTCCTAAACATCCTCTTGCTGAAGTGGTTCCTTGGAAACTGCTAAGGAGAGAGTTCCCTATGCACCATGCAATGCTGCATAGCATGCAAGCCACAAGAGAACCCTACCTGTTATCCTCAATCAGAAATCCTCTTTCTGCCTCACTTTGTCCTCCCATTTGGTGTGTGAAGCTTACTGGCCAATCAGCTGCTGCCTGCAGGAGCTGGCCAAGGACACTCAACCCTTTCTCTCCCTTCCCTGTGCTGGGAAAGAGGAGGAGAACCAAAGCCAGGAACCTGCTGACTTCCAAGGTCAGGATTCAGACATCTCTTGTAAGTACCTGCTGAGATCACTTCATTCCTCCTCCCCACTCTGTGGGAAACAGAGAAGGAAATCAAAGCCAGTTATATATTCAGTTGATCCTTCTCTTTGTGTGTGTAGGGGATGGGGATCCAGAGCAGAAAGCTCAGCTGAAGCATTAAGTGAAGAACTTCCCTCCAGCAATGCAGCCAGGAGATAATGATGTTTGGTGTGGCCATGCCCCCTGACTTCTTGTGGTTCACAGAGGGCAGATGGGGGAAAATGTAATTATGGTTCCCAACCCCTGCATGAGGAAATGTGGGAGAACCTGTGAATATGCTAGAGCCAGCAGGCCTCTTGGGCTTCAGTGTCTTCCTCTGAACAGGAGACCTGCTGGTCGGAGTTTGGCAAAGCAGACTTTGCAAGAAATGTATAATGGCCCACTTCCCCCTTATACAGTACGTCCTTACCTATTAAGGATTTATAATTCCCTTTCACACTTTATAATGTCAGCTCTGGCACATGCTGTTGGAAGAGAAATTCACCTGCTGTGTAAAATAGCTTTGAGATGCAGCTGTTAATATTTGATACCAATTATGTCTACTCTATATTTTCTACTTTTTAATCAACTGCTGATACTATTTTATTATATCTATGTCTGTCTGTCTGTCTATGCTTTTGGTAAGATATCTTGTCAATGGTACTTTGAAATCCAAGTATATCCAGTATCAGTGGGATCACCTTTTATCTATAAACAAATGAATTTTATTTGTTCACAATCAATAGTCATCACAATTTCAGGTAATTCCTTTATCGTTCTCATCTCCTAATGTTCCTTCCTTAACTTCCTTTCCTTTAACTTAAGTGAATTTTGTCCGAATTTGTCAATCTCTTGCTTCTCCCTAACCACATTTCCTTTGGAGTCTACTGTTCCCATTGATGTTCTTGAACTTCATCCCTTATATCAGCCTAGTCCTTATTATTATCCTCCCATAATTCCATCCGTATTTATTATATGTATTTAGATCTCAAGTAATTTTCCCTATATTCCACCTTCTTTTTTAAGTAGTGGATTTACGGGGGGAGTAAATAATGTAAATATATAAATTTACAGGGGAAGTAAATAATGTAAATATATAAAGAAAAAGAAAATGTGTATGAAAATAAGGACGGTTCATTGACAAGTGTGATTGGGAAACACTAATGAAATAAATAAATATTGTAATATTAACGATATAGATAGTTAGACACAGAGAAAAATTAAGAAGACTTTTATTTTATTACATGTTTCTTTTGGAACAAGCATACTTTATGTACGTTTTGTGTTTGTGTTTGTTTAATAAAAATATTATTAAAAAAAATAGTCATCACAATTTGTTGTTGTGTGCCTTCAAGTCATTTCCTATGTATGGCAATCCTAAGGCAACCGTATTGTGGAGTTTTCTTGGCAAGATTTGTTCAGAGGGGGGTTGCCTTTGCCTTATACTGTGGCTGAGAGAGTGTGACTTGTCAAAGGTCAGTGGGTTTCCATGGCCAAGCGGGGATTTAAATCCTGTTCTTTTAGAGTCCTAGTCCAATGCTCAAACCATTACACCACACTGATTTTCATCACAATACTTAGGCAAATGTTTAATTTTATCCTTTAAAAAATCAAACTCTAATGGAGAGGTATAAATTCTCTTACATCTTATCCAGACCACACTTTCAGCAATCTTTGACTTAGTGGCAACATGGTCACTTAAGAGCAACATGTCATACAGTACAGTGGGCCCACTGTATCTTCCTCAGATCCATGGATTTAACCAACGACAGATTCAAAATATTTGATTTTTTTTTTAAGTATAGGGACATGGTGATTGGTGGTGGCAGCACTCCTACTTATTCAGTGAACAGGAGTGCTGCCGCCACCACCACCACAAATCATCATGTCCCTGTGGAAGCTGCTCTAAGGTGGAAGTGGATGGCCAGCAGGCTCCCCATAGATGGGGGAACCTGAAGAATGTGCATCTGGTAGCTGGGGCTTGCCTCTGCTTCCACTGCTGCCCTACACCATTTTATAAATAAGGTAATTCAATATCTGCATTTTTTTGATATCTGTGCAGAGTCCTGGAACCAATCCCCTACAGATACTGAGGACCCGCTGTATACCATTGTACCACTTTGCTACCACTTTAACTGCCATGGGTACATCCTATGGCATCCTGTTGTTTTGTGGTTTTTTTAGTTTGGCGATGAACTAGAGAGTTTTTTGGCAGAGGATTCTAAATACTGCATGAAACTACAGATCCCAGGATTCCATAGGATGGTTTTTATTTCTGCCTTTGCTTGGATTTCTGCATTTCAGGTTGGTCTTTCCTCTCGAGGCAGCTTGTAAATCCCATTGAAAGATGGTGGCCTCTAATGGAAAGACACTGTGCTTTCTATTGTCTGCTGAGCTCTCTGATTGTGTGTAAAGGATGTGAGTACTGGGTGGAATCATGATGTTGTGGAATTGTTATTCTGATTGGTGCTTTCTCTTCATAGACAGTGTAGGGCAGCAGCATTGAACCTTGTAATTTATGAATCTCATTAGAGTTTCTAAGAGTACTATGTGAATATCTACCAGTGTTGTTATTGTACTTATTTCTGTGACCATCATGGCTCTCAATTCATTGCTGGGCATGCATAGGATCATAACTATGTTACAATGGCATTATCCCTGATGCAGCCACCAACATAATGGAACCATACAATCATTCTGACCATCAAACTAATGTTTTCCTACATAGATATTGTCTTTGTGTAGAAGATAGTAATAGCAAAGTGGTCCTTAACTAACAGCTGTTGATATTCTATTCTCCATTAATTACTCTGGTCCCTACATTTGCAAAAGTAGTTGGTCACAGCAGCAAATAGAAAATGGAATAGTGCCATCTGGATTCTGTCTACTCATTAAAAATGAAGAGGAAAAATATCTGAGAATCTGCTGTTTTAGTGGTGATGGAAGCATTTCATCGTAATGTCACACACATAATTAATAAAATTAAAGAGGTAAGGAGTATAATGAAATGATTCTGTTTAGACTATGGCAAACCAGATGAGAGGTATGTCCAAGAAGTTGCACTAACATAAAACAAAGATGACAGAGGCATCATCACTTGGGATGGGATGGAGTGGTGTAATAAAGAAGGCATGCAGGCAACAGGTCTGTGATTCCAGAAAAGTAAATAAGCTGAACATCATGGAAAATGTTTCATTTATCTCCAACATCCTGAGGAGTTGGGAGGGCAACAGTTCATTCTATATTCTCATGTGTAGAAACTTTGTCCCTCGTCCTGAAGCTGCAGACAAGATGTGACACAAGTGGTGGCATTAGATGTTGATGTGCATTCCCGTTTGGATCAAAATAGGCTTCTACCCTGTTCAGACTGTATTGAGATATGTGTTACCACTGTGCTATCCTTCCATGTTGACAACATACATTTTATTTTCAGGATTGGAGTGTTTGCCTTTTGCTCTGATCAAGTCATATTTAAGGGGAGGCTGAAAAATTTCATGTTCAAGGTGTGTTCCCCCTCCAGGTGGAAGCTTCTGTCCATTTCTAAGATAAGAAACTGTCTACCTGGAAATAGCATCTTCTGTACTGGTCTGGCAGTCCTCAGTCCACCAAATAGTTTGAGAATTGTAAGGTTTGCAGCATTGAGAGAAATACAGTCAATTAACTTTATAATACTAATAGCTGAGTTTCTTAATATGGGCCAATGTCATCTCTGAATACAGCTATCAGTCCCTGCTAAGGATCTTACCGTATACATAAAAGGCATCAGACAGAGATGACAGACAAGAAAACAATGTTTTAATCCTAATGGGCAAACAGCAGGCTGGCTCAGCATATCAGTGCCCTGACTGTGGTCAGCTTTTTAAAGCAATGCTACTGTTCTTACTCTGTATGAGATAAGGGTAAGAAAGGAAATGCTTTTATGTTAATTAATGCCTGAACAGACTTTAATTTGGCTTTGAGAAAGTAGCACACTTTATCATGTATATCCTATTTATTTTGTCATAGATCCATAGCATGGAGTTACCACAATTTAATCCAAATAAATGAACAGCAAGAAGGATCTTCTTCATGGTCTCTGTGAATCACACAGTTGGGTTTATTCCTGTGCCTGCGCAGTGCATACGGAACCTTCTATTATCGCTAGGTAGAATGTGCATAGATACATTTTTGGCGGTAACTCCGCCCACATTAACAGTCCCTTAAAAGGCTCTCCTGCCTAAATCCCCTCAGTTCCTTTTTTTCCGCCGCGCTAGCAGCTTGAAAGGATCCTTCATCGCTTGCGACTTTCGTTTTCGATTCTGACTCAGACTGATTTTTGACTTTGTCTCTTTCTCTACCCTTTGACTTTTGTTGATATTGCTGACTTGACTCGGATTCTCCTGACTACAATTTTCGCGCTCCTTTGGCTGTGGTAACGCTCTCTGATTTCTGGTTTGACCTGGACTGCCCTGATTTCTTCTTCGATTATCCCTCATGGCTTCTAAATTAGGCTTTAAAAGATGTGTGGTGTGCCAGGCAAAATTGCCCAGCTCAGATGGCCACTCTCGTTGCCTTATTTGCCTGGGCGAGTCCCACAATGTGGATGTCTGTGTGCATTGTTGGGCCTTCACCCCTCAGGCGAAGAAGCATCGCTCCTCTCGCCTGAAGTCGTTTCTCTATGAAAAGGCCCTTATTCCATCTGTGGCTTCTACTCCAGTTGTGGGACAGGGGAGACCCCTTCAACAACAGGAGAGTTCCTTCTCCCAAGTCTCATTCTCCACCTGCCAAGCGTCACCGCTTTCATAGTCCTTCGCGCCATCGTTCTGTGGCATCCGACTCTGAGACTGTGCTGCATTCACACAAGCATGCCGCCAGGTCGACCCCAGCTGGGGACCGACCTTCATCGGATTCGGCGACCGTCAGTTCCAAGGATCTCCCTTGGGATTGAGCGGGCTCTAAGGATCGTGTTAGGGACCGAGAGCCATCAACAACTTCTAAGGGCAAAGTCCCTAAGAAAAAGAAGGCGAAACACGCCCACGGTGAGGAGAAGCCGAAGGAACCACCCTGGGCTCGAGAGTCCTCTACATCAACTCTGCAGGCCCCTATTGCTTCTCCACACCAACCTACACCACGACTTTTGGCGTCGCCTCGGGATCGGGTTGTCGAAACCGAGCAACTTCACTCCAGAGCTCCTACCCTAACTCCTTCGTTGGAAATAGTTGAGGTCGAAATTGGCTCAGTGGAAGAAGCAGAGGGTTCCCCATGGGATCGTAGCCCCTCTCTCGCACTGTTGGTCTCGAGGTCAGAGTTGCTCCGTGATTCGGCTGCTGCCAAGGAACCACAGGATGAACCCCGGCCCTCCACCTCCAGGATTCAGGAGGATGAACCGGCCTATGGTGTGTACGACATGGCTAGGTCTGTTTTCACAGCCCCCTTGGCGGTACACTCGAGAGCTGATGTGACTGGTGAGAGTGTCTTCCATTTGACCACTGAGGCTGCAACATGCCAAACCCTGCTTCTGTCTCCACTGCGCATTTCCTTCCATGTGATGGAAAAGGATGCCCTCTCATTCAGGGAGCCGTCAAGACCGGTGCTTAAGGACGCCTCCTGCCATGCCTCTACGTCTCCGTCTCGACCTCGACCTCCGTTGCCTCCAGTACCACGACCACCCACTCCACCACCACGTACGGATCTCTCCATCGGGGTCACCGCTCTCCATTGCCGTCATCCGACTCCTCTTCCTCCTCTGAGTCTTCTGTGGAATATCTGCCCTTCATTCCATCTCCTTAACCTGACCTGCTCGACAAGGACTCCTCCTCACCCACAGATGACGTTTGGTCCTTCGCCGAACAGATAGTCCGTATGTCACATGTACTGGACTTAAAGGTGACAGAGAAGGAGTCGGAACTGGTTGACCCCATATCACAGCGCCTCAGGTCTCGGGCTCCACTAGCGGCTCATATACCAGTGCTGCCGTCCCTCCTGAAGTTGACCCAGAATTCATGGGAGAATCCATCATCCATCCCGTCAACTTCAAAGAGAATTGACAAGCTTTACAAGGTGGCTGGGGAGGGCATCGACTGGCTACAGGAGCACCCAAAGCCCAACTCAGTTGTGGTGGAGGTAGCCCAACCTCAGAGGCAACGTCGGGCACAGTCCACTCCTTCAGACCCCGAAGGAAGGAAGCTAGACATCATGGGTAAGAAGCTATATTCAGCTGCTGGGCTCAGATTCCGAATCGCTAATTACTCAGCCTGCATGGGCACTTACCAGCCGGTGTTGTAGAAGCGGATGCTACCACTGATCCAGGACTTGCCCGACGAGCGCCGGAGACTTGCTGAGGCCATCCAGACCGAGGCCCAACTGTTGGCGGGGCAACAGATGAATTCAACGCGGCACGTCGCCGATTGCACTGCCAAAACAGTGGCGGATTCCATCACCCTACGAAGACATACCTGGCTGAGATCTTCGGGGCTCTCGACGCAAGCAGCTGCCATGATCGAGGACATGCCTTTCGATAGCTCTGGCCTCTTCAATGCGGCAACGGATGAGAAGCTGGAGTTTATGCAGAAGATGAGAACCACCGCACAGAAGTACGGTATGCCATCAACCTCATCTTCTGCCTATCGCCTCAGGTACCGTTCGAGTTGGCATGCCTCTTCTTACAGCCAATCTTACAGAAGGAGTGGCACCCCGCAATCGACCAGACGATCCCAGTTCCAACAACTGGTGTCTTCCGCCTCATCCGTGAGAAGTCAGGGACCCACCTCCCGGTATCATCTGCCGCCCAAGCAGCAGTCTAAGGAACAAGGCAGAAGGAGGTTTTGAGTTTTCTGTTCTTATGTTGATGTCTACCTTCTCTTTGAGACCCCCCTGTTTGGAGACCATCTGTCGTCGTTCCAGGACGCCTGGTCCTCGATAACATTGGACCGCTGGGTACTACAGATCGTACACCAGGGCTACTGGATCGAATTTGACGAACTGCCTCCAACAGGTCGGATCCGTATCATGCCGTCCTCCCCTCCCCTCATCAAGGAGGTTCAAACTCTACTTCAGAAAGGAGCCATCGAACCTGTGAGTGCTGAACAACATCACTGCTGCTTCTTTTCGAAGTACTTCCTGGTACTGAAGAAGGACGGTGGCCTGCGTCCTATCCTCGACCTCAGGGGGATGAACTGGTACATCATGCCGAAGAAATTAAGGATGACCACCCTAGCTGCTTCTTCAACGAGGAGATTGGTTTGCGTCCATAGATCTTAAGGATGCCTATTTCCACATCAGGATCCACCCTTCACACAGGAGATTCCTAGCATTTCAGATTGGGGACGACGCGTACCAGTTCTGTGTTCTCCCGTTTGGACTCTCCACGGCACCGAGGGTCTTCACGAAGTGCATGGCGGCAGTGGCAGCCTTTCTTCGACAACACGGGATCATTGTCTTCCCTTATATAGACGATTGGTTGGTTGTGGCGAGTTTGAAGACCCAGCTCAAGAAGGACATTGTTTTCACCCTAGATACGGTACATGCCCTGGGACTTGTTGTCAATATTGAGAAATCTCAGCTGAACCCTGCTCAGTCCATCCAGTTCATCGGAGCTCGGCTGGACTCTGTCTCCACGGCAGCGTACCTGCCCGACGATCGGTTCAACACCCTTCCATCCTTGATTCACCACTGCCGACGGTCACGCCGGGTTCGAGCACACGATGTCCAAGTCCTTCTCGGGCACATGGCAGCAACCACTGCGGTTACTCGTCTGTCCAGACTGTGGTTCCGATCGCTCCAGCATTGGTTTCTGAGCATCTTTGACCACCTACAGGATTCTCCTGGGAAACTCCTTACGATGCCCCGCTCTGTTAAATGCTCTCTCAACTGGTGGCTCGTACCACAGAATGTCCTCTCCGGTCTTCCCTTCGACCCCCCCTCAACCGAACGTCTCCCTCACGACAGATGTGTCTCTACTCGGATGGGGGGCCCACCTGGGCTATCACAGGATCCAGAGTTTGTGGAGCAGTGAATAAGGAAAGTTGCACATCAACGTTCTGGAGCTACTGGCCATCCAAAAAGCCCTTTGAGCCTTCGAGGTGCTGGTCCAGAACAGAACTGTCCTTCTCATCACCGACAACACCTCTGTGATGTACTACCTAAACAAGCAAGGTGGTACCAGGTCTTCTCAGCTGCTCCAACTCACTCTGCAGATCTGGGACTGGTGTGTGGAAATGAACATCTTCCTGCAGTCCTTCCATCCCCCAGGGGAGGAGAATATTCTGGCAGACGGACTGAGCCGTTCCAATTCCAACATCCACAAGTGGATGCTCCGTCGACAAGTGGTGGTAGAAGATCTCTTCTGTTGTTGGGGGGCTCCTCTGATAGATGTCTTCGCGACCGCCCAGAACAGACAGTGCGACCAATTCTGCTCCAGTGTATGGCACAAGGACTCGAAGGGGGACACGTTGCTGTTCCAATGGAACGGGCCATTTCTGTACCTCTTCCCTCCGATGCCGTTGCTGACAAGGGTAGTCGCCAAACTTCATTGGGATCGGGCGAACGCGATCCTCATCACACCGTGGTGGCCCCGACAACCATGGTTCGCTCCACTGCCGCTCCTGTCTGAGAGGAGCTTTCTCCACCTCCCAGGCCAACTAGACCTGCTCACCATTCAGCAAGGCAGGGTCAGTAATCACACCCCGACCTCGACTCACTCCGCCTGACGGCTTGGAGGATCTGGCCGTGAACCCACGACCACCTCATGCTGCCCCTCCTTCTGCTTTGCCTCGAGAGGTTCAGGCAATTGTTCATGCTGCTAGGAAGCCCTCCACTCGGAAAGCCTACCTGTACAAGTGGAACTGGTTTGAGAAGTTCTTAGCAGACAAGGGATCAGACCTCGAGTCCTGTTCGGTACCGACGATCTTTCAATTTCTTCTTGACCTATCGAGAGCAGGGCTCTCGGCTTCGTCTCTCCGGGGCTACCTAGCAGCTATCCCTGTCGAATTCCAGGCTCGGAATCGACCTTCTCTCTTGCAGGATCTGATTGTGAAGAGATTCTTGAAGGGTTATGTTAATCTCCATCCTCCTGTACTCGATCCCGTACCGACCTGGAGCCTTGTACTTGTCCTCTCTCAATTAGTGAGACGACCCTTCGAACCCATGGCTTTGACTGACCTCCGGCTACTAACTTGGAAGACTGCCTTCCTGGTTGCCATCACATCAGCTCGTCGGGCGGGAGAACTCTGTGCCCTTCGGTTGGACCCTCCATATACCTGCTTCCACAAGCACAAAGTAGTCTTCAGACCGGACATTTCCTTTCTTCCTAAAGTGGTCTCCAGTTTCCACCTTAACCAGCCCATCGTCCTACCGGCCTTGATGCAGGACCCGAAGGATGAATTCGAGCATACCCTACACTCCATGGATGTGCAGAAGGTGCTCGCTTTCTACATACAACGGACTGCTTCGTTCCAACAATCACCCCAGCTTTTCATCTCCTATGCTGACTCTTAAGCGCGGTGCACCGATCTCTTCGCAGCGTCTCTCGAAGTGGGTGACGTCGACCATCGCTTTCTGCTATGAACTGGCTAAGAAGCCGCTGCCTCCTCGAATTCGTGGACATTCTACGAGAGCTGTCTCCACTTCGACTGCGTTCCTCTTCGGGGTGCCCCTTGAGGAAGTCTGCCGTGCTGCAACATGGTCTTCACCATTGACATTTATCTCACACTACAGACTGGACTCTCGTTCCAGGAATGAGGCTGCATTTGGGAGGGCAGTGCTTTTGTCCTCCATTCAATAAGTGAGTGCATCCCATGTGAACTTTTCCCATTTTGAAATGTTATTCCATTGTATATTGACCATTGTATATTGACCTAAATAGTATTTGCGGAATGTGCAAAAAAAAAAAGAGAGATAGAGAGAAGAGAGGGAAAGGTAGAGAAATCCCTTTCAGGACTGATGTGAGGGGTCCTTGTCTAATACTGTACAGGACAAACCCTCCTCCAGTGGGGAAGTTTGCTAGTCTACCCAACTGTGTGATTCACAGAGACCATGAAGAAGATGGACAGGTTGCTTACCTGTAACCATAGATCTTTGAGTGGTCTTCTGTGAATTCACACAGACCTGCCCATCCTCCCCTCTATGTCCTACTGATGCATATGTGCTTAATGTTCCTGATGCTGCTGATTGTGGCGTCATTCAAGGAACTGAGGGGATTTAGGTGGGAGAGCCTTTTAAGGGACCATTAATGTGGGTGGAGTTACCACCAAAAATGTATCTATGCACATTCTGCCTAGCGAAACTAGAAGGTTCCGTATGCATTGCGCGGGTGCAGGAATAAACCCAACTGTGTGAATTCACAGAAGACCACTCGGAGATCTATGGTTACAGGTAAGCAACCTGTCCTTTTCATGCGCTCAGGATTCACCTCCTAACTATTAATAAAAAAAAGGTGTGAAAATTGAATAAGAAAAGTAGATGGCTTTGAGGAGCTGGGAATAGTATGGAGGCTGTTGGTTTGGCCTTGTCTCAGGTCAGCAGTAACCAAAAGCTATTGCTCTCTGATGAGTAGGTTACACATCTATAATAAATGAGCTTGTGAGTTCATCCAAATTCTTAATGAGGAAATATTCACATACTGCACTCTGGGAACAACTCTGGGCATCTAAAATGGAAGATGGATGACAGCTTGGTCCAGGGAGACTGATGTCCACAGGTTTAGACGTTGTCCTTTTAGAATTAAGTTGAATTTCATGTATGTTCTCATTTTAAAGTGCACTGCTCTTGTGTCTGCCTCTAAAATTATATTGGCCTTTCACTCATTAGTGCTGTTTGACATTTTGGCTTCTCCAATTTTGTTTTTACCTGTACAGGTGAAGAATTCTGCATGCAAAAGCAGCTTTACAAGTGCTGAGGACTGTTGTGCATTATGTGCATCATTATACCTTTCAAGTAATTATCTAATGCCTGCTATCTTCATCTTGATTAGTATCTACATGTAAGATTCTGTCTACATGGAAAAACTGGGAATTCCTTTGCTTGATGTATGGATTTTTTTCATTTCCTTTTGAATAGATAATATGTATCTTTTGCCCAGGTATTTCTCTGGTGTTTATTGCAGCAGGGCAGTTTCAAGTGAACTTTTTTTATTCATTTATCCATCCATTCCTCATGGTCATTCCTAGTCCAGGTGGACTATCAGAATTAATGTGTGGGTGGCACAGCGACTACCTAATATGGCCTTAGGACTTTATCAGATTGGTAGCTAAAAATGCTGTAATTCCATGAATGAGGAAAGTGGAAACATAGTGGCATTATTACACTTATTATCACACATTGCTGTAATCATGCAAAAGAACCACCACAGAATTATCGCATGACCACCACTAGTGCTTTAAGAATGGGATTTTACTTCTGAGATGTAGCATGGGCAAGATTTCTGTGGTTCTTGCAAGAAGACACAAGCACACTTAAAAACAAACACACAAAAAAAACTTAATTTGCAAAGTAAACGAACACACAAACAACCTAAAAACATGTGAACAAACTGGGACAGCTCATAAAAAGAGCATACTATGGATAGTTTTCACGTTCTCACCTGGACGGTTTCTCACAGGGAATGAGGAGGGGGAAAGAGGAATGCCAATTCATGCTGTCTCTGGCTTTTCTTCGCAAACGAAGATTCAGGAAGGACTCATCCCGTGCTTTCTGCAAGCGCGCTGATGACTAAAAAGGCCAATCTGAGATAAACAAGTCTGGTTGCAGAAAGCACAGCAGAAGGTCTCCTTGGGTAATGTTTCCGGGTTGTGATTCTTTCTGCGTTGTTGTTTCTCTTCAAGGGTTGTTTGGCGTGAGTTCTCAAATAAGGCTGCAGCATTGTGGATAGTGCGTCTCCATGCCTCCCGATGTGAGGCCAGGGCGGACCATTGTTGGTGATCAATTTGGCCAAGCCTGAGATGTTGTTTCAGGGAGTCCTTGTATCACTTTTTTGGAGCGGCCCTCTTACGCTGACCCTTGTGAGTTCACTGTAGAGTACTATTTTTGGGAGGCGATGGTCCTCCATCCTAGAAACGTGCCCTGCCCAGCGCAGCTGTGTTCTCAATATCATGGCCTCAATGCTGGTGATCCCTGCTTGCTCAAGGACAGCAACATTCAGCAGGATGTATTTTCGCATGCTCTTCAGTACTGCGAAAAGAGCAATATTGAGGGCTATTGATGGCTTGTCCCATCAATTAAAAGCAACGCCTTATTCGCAGGTAGAGCAGAGATTGACCACCGAACATGACCATGTCATGCAACAGCAGAAACCATTCACGCTACCATCATCATTGTGCAATTTTTGCCATGTCTGATAGTCCTAAGATGTTTTGCAATAGAGGAAGACACACACTCCACAGACAGAAACCAACACAACTGGCAGCTGATGTGATGCAATATGGCTCATCACACTTGAAGTGAGCAGGCTAGCTTAAGAGGCAAAGGTATGGTGCTGTTCTCCAAACACAGTGCCGTTCTCCAAACTCTTTTACCCAGCATCTGCTTGCCTCCCGTTCAAATAAATACTGCAATAGAACAAGTGGGGCATCACTATGTATCATGAAAGCAGAGCACCTCGTTCTGGGTGAATCCTGTGTGAAAACTGCTTGAACGTGTGGTCTGGGTGGACAGCACTCTCTGCATAGTCATTTGGTTAAGGGCCTTTCCTAACAGCACTGTCTGTGGTACATTGGGAGAAGGCAATTAGACAACATTCCTAGACAACCAAAACCAGCAATAATACTGCCTACCATGCCCCTGCTGTCCAAGGCATCTACCTCACTCTTTCTTATTGGTAGGGACAGCCTTGTCCCATTGTATTGCCAGCAACTGTGCCGAAACAATGTGCCAGTGGCACCAACTTTCTGTCCTAGTTAGTACAACCTTTTTAGAACCACTTTCCCATTCTCTTTCAGTCTGGTGTTAGAAGTGACAGCTGGAAGCGGCCTGAATGTTTTAATCTAAAAATGGATATTTTTGCATCACCTGCTTCCTTAGTTCTTCAACTGTCAAGTTTTCACATCCAAGTTTTGTTTTCAGCAATGTTTCCTCTATAAGGAGATGTGATTGCTTAGTTTTATTTCCTGTCTTTTTCTTCTACATTTATTGAAAGATCTGTTCATAAAGAAAAAGTAATTAGCAGTAGCGGGCAGGAAGGGAAGAGAGAGCAAAGCTCAATTTGTCTTGCAGGTTGAGACCGCAGCAGAAGTGACATTGCTATTTGAGTCTGATATTTCACAATGTGTATGAGACACATGGTTTCTGTGAGTGAGTCTGATTAGTAGGGTAATGCAAAAGGACTGTAATTTGGGGGAGGGAGTCTGGCTCTAATTATCCAGATTACTGATGGGAATGTACAGTAGGCCCTTGGTATCCACTGGTGTTTGGTTCCAAGACCCCCTGTGGACACCAAAATCCGTGGATGCTCAAGTCCCATTATATACAGTGACATGGTAAAATGGTGTCCCTTATATAAAATGGCAAAGAGCAATGTTTGCTTTTTGGATTTTTTCCCCCTGAATATTTTCAAGCCATGGATGGTTGAATCTGTGGATACAGAGGGCTGACTGTATAGACCAAGAATATAGACTTAGCAAATGTATAGACAAAAGCATATGTGTCATGCACATGCACAAATTAAGACGCATGGGACAGACTAGTACGTTACCAAGAGGAGGACTAAGTCTACTGTTAGGCAGAATGGGTTACCTATTAGGCAGAGGTAGTATCATGGAAAAGCTGCAAAATATTATTTAATTAGTAAACATTAAATTATCACTGTCATGAAGAGGGAGGAATGGTAATGGAATTTTTCTGACTTAGGCACCAAAATAACATAGCTGTTCTTTAGTACCATGCACCTTTACTGGGGAGTTCCAGTATTTACTACTCTCCCTCAGGTAGCAGTTGTCTTGGGCTGGCCCCCACCAAGAGGCAACTAGGAGAGAAACAGTAGCAGCAGAATAAGTAGCTCTGTCAATGATTCAGGTGTGTTCACAAAGTGATACAGTATATCACCTCTTTCCATAACCTAACTTTATATAATTTGGGGGGGGGGGGTTGGGAAGAGAAATCTGAATAATTAAAGAGATTCAAAAGAAAGAGACATCTTCCCAACACCCCCTCCCACATCTGGATAACTATCGCCAAACATGCTAATCTTAGAGAAGACTTCTATGCAGTAGAAATTCCTGTTCATCTTCTTCTTTAAAAAACAACAACAAACACACTGTTCAGACTGTCTTCCCAAGATAAATGCCTTTTTAGTAATTTGTTTTTGAATTATAGGGCCATCTGTAATGTGTAAATCTGAGAGAATAACAGTGCAAATAATCAAGAGTCTTCTGGTATCTTAAATACTTTCTTCTTTGGGAATAAAGCAAATTTATTCTATTGGAGAAAAGCTTAAACCATAATAAATGGGTTAGTGTTTAAGGTACCACAAGATTCTTAGTTATTTGTGCTGCAATACACCAACATGGCTACTTCTTTGAAAATATGTGTTTGTATCTGAACTGCAAAATGCCTTGATTGGGAAGCCCAAGTGCCTCTTCCCCAAAAGAATTATTTGCTAGAATAATGTCATATTTCAAAATGTTTGATTGCAGAATTACCCAGGTGATGGGTGAGAATCATGAAGACATACTCAGAACAGACACATTGGGCTTTTAAATACAGCAATAGACAAAGAATAAAATGAGGTGTTCCCCCCTCCCAGTTTTTTATCAACTGGCAGAAACAACCTTATTTATTAATATGTTTTCACAAACAGTACATTATTTGGGCAAAATTACACTATTTATTCAAATACACAATTTGCTCTGGGATGTTAAACCTATAATCCTTTAATTTAGGCTGCAGACCTAAGCACATTTGACTGACCTGGAAGTAAGTTCTATTTAAATTATTAGAATTGACTTCTGCATAAAACTGTGGATTCACTGGATACCCTTAGGCAAAATACTATCTGTCAGCCTCAGCCTACATTTACAATAAATTAAAAGAAGACTGACCTACCTTAATGCATTATTGTGAGGACCACAAAGGTAATGCGTGTATAGCACTTTAAACCATTTGGAACTGCTATATAGATCCATTCTATCATTGGATATATTTAGGATCACAGTATGACATTGAGTACTACATAAGAAACAAGAATTTCTGTGTGCTGGGAATCTTTCTCCACACTATTTTTTTCCCTAGTAGATGAGAATTTTTGTTATAGACAGTTTCAGTTTTTCACTTGCTTTTAGGATGGTTGGAACAGTTTTCTGGATTGTGTCATAAGTTTCTGATCCAATGTTTGAATTCATTCATGCTGATGCATGAGAATGTTTCCATCTGTAGCCTCACTTTGCAGTACATCTTGAGGACCATATGCTGTGTTTGGTATTTCTCAGCACCTTTTCAGTGTTTTCTGCAACTCTCCCATCTCCTGCTGTAGAACAGTGTTTAGGAAATCTCTTTGCTTCTCCTGGATATTATTAAAAGGCCTTGTGTAGTTAAATTTTGATCCTCTATGGTCAGATGATTTGTAGGTTTGCAAAATTAACCCTAAATATGAAAATCCAGGCTATATTAACCAGAAGCAATGATTCATCTGTGATTTCTCTTCCTGGACTTGCCTCTAGAAAAGCAATCTTGATTATGATTAAGACTGTAAAATGGTGTTTCAATTCATATTTCCATTCCTTTTTGATGAATTATTTGGATAAACGATTATGGTACATGTTTATAACATTTGCTGATGAGATAAAATTGGGAAAGTGCACATAGTTGGAAGGATAGTGTTGCAATTAAAATCATCATGATAAATTGGAAACTTGAGTTGAAGACAATAAAATGTAACTCAGGGGAAATTATTGTTACACATAACCAAATAACATGAATTCAAACTGAATGGATAAAATCAGAAGCAGATGATAATGATCTGAGGCCAACTTACAATGAGTCACAGGAAGAACATGTTACTGTAAATTACAACTGCAGAAATAAAAGGTATGAATATTAGAAGAAATGTACCCAAGACATTGGGAAGAGTAATACTACTTTAAGGGTCACTGGTTTTACTTCTGAAGAACTCTACCTATTTGCAGTCCTATAGTGGGATTTAAAAATTGGACAAATCATCACGGATTCAGTGGAGAGTAAAGGAAGGTGACGGTGATACATCATTCCTTAAAAGATGTATATGAATGATAAAATTATTAAAAGGCCATGGTTACTGTACATCAAGAGGCAATGGATTTAAGATGAAAGAATATAAATTCAAGATGAACCTTAATCTTCCCCACAGACAGAATAGATGGGCAATAATAGATGTTGAGTAGGAACAGATGTTGAGTAGGGATGCTGTAGAATTTCCTTTGAAGGCTTAAATAAAGACCCTGGTTAAGCAACCTTTGGAGGTGGCTTTGTTACACAGAATGCTGCAAGAGCTGTGAGAAAATAAGTCCTGAGATACCTTCCAACCTTATGTATGATTCTACAATTACTAATGCAGGAGCAGACTTCTTCCTGAGATTGTTCTCCATGAGCCTCCTGAGGCAATGGCAGCTAGAATTAGATTTAGTTTGTAGTACGACTTCTGTGAAGGAGTTATGGGAGTTTGTGTGACTTGTACCAACCTGCACTGGAACTTGGAGAGTGGAGCATGACATGCCAGAAGGCAATATTTGAAGGACACACCAGACATTTTTATTTTATTTATTTATTTATGCCCCGCTCTTCAGCCACAAGACTATCAGAGCGACTTACAAATTGTTTTAAGCAATAGCAATTTACACATCTACACTGCATTAAGCAGTTTCCAATGTGTGATAGCTAATTGCCCCCACGAGCTGGGTCCTCATTTTACCGACCTATGAAAGGATGGAAGGCTGAGTGAACCTTGGAGCCCGCTGGAATCGAACTTGCAACGTGGTGACTTGCAGGACTGGAATTTAACCACTGCGCCACCAGGGTGTGTGCTGTAATGGAGAAATAGATCATAGTTCAGCAGATCTGTAAATATTTCTACATGGCGTTAAATGGTTAAGCAACAATCAACTTCACAACACAAAGGGGTAGGACTTTATTGGATGGCTTTCAGCCTTGTAACAGGAATACAAAATGAGGAGGGAAATACATTGCTAGATCAACACAGCATCAAAGGATGACAACTCTCAGGCAATTATAGGACATACATTTACCTTTCACCTTAGCATTAATGTACATAACTAACTGTACCCAGTGTAACATACACTGTTATAGTGGATTTGAAAGGTTCACACAGGTCAGCTACATGCTATTATTGTGGGGAAAAATACCACCAAAATCCATGCAACCACTGAGCAACCGCCTAGCTGTTTGGCTTTCCTGATCTGGACTTGTAGGCCTTTGTGGCATGGAGGCTTCTCCTCTTACACTCCCACAGCAAGTATATGGTAGAGTTGGGTGTGGGTCTGTTTAGGCTCCTGGAGTCCTTACCATGGCAGGCGTGTAGATGCAGGGGCCCTTGTGAGGCTGAAGGTGTAGATGCAGATTGAGTGTCAGGAGTGGATTGTGAGATGGTGAGGGAATTTGCATGTAGGTGGTGATTGGTTGGGTGTGTTTCCTGAGCAGTGAATCAGCACACTGGGAAAGGCAACATACCCAAGAATTTTATAGACAGACAGACAGACAGATAGATACATACATACATACATAATTTGACACAGCATAGATGTAATTATGTCAAGACATCACAGTTTCCCTGTGATGTGATACATACCAGTATGTCATATTAACCATAAGGACATTGTTAAGTAATGGTCCTTCTTGAACTAATCACTACAGACACTTGTTTCCATGCAATCATCTGCCTTTGATTAATTTTATTTTACCCACCAGCCTTAGATACATACTTTTATTGGAAAAATCCAGCATTTTCTCTCCACCACCCCCCTTGCCATTAGGGCAAGTGGGTCCTAGGTAAGACAGAATACCCTGCATGTTAAAAATCCTTCTCTTTCTCTCATTCAGAACTTGCTAGGCATGATCACATTACACTGATATTAAAATCACCCCACTGGCTGCTAATTAGTTTCTGGGCAAGGTAAAAGTCTTGGTTGTTACCTTTATAGTCCTACATGGTTAGGGTCCTGATTACCTATGGGATCGCCTTCTCCCATATAATCCACCCTGTACACTCAGGTCATTTACATCAGGGGGACATTTACATCAATCAGCCAGGATGAGGTTTCAACTGTCACCAAGAGAACTTTTTCTTCAGCCGCCCCTAGACCATGGAACATCCCGCCAGAAGAGATTCAACAGCTGAATTCACTGTCTGAATTTAAAATAGCATTAAATACCAGTCTCTTCTGGCAGGTCTATCCAGATGATTTTTAAATTGTGAATTTTGAACTCTTTTAATATGTATTGGGTTTATTTGTTCTTTTAAATTGATATTATGTGTTTTAATGGGTTTATGTATTTTAACCGATACATATTTTAATTGATATTAGTTGCTTTGTATAAATCTGCCCAACCCATGGGGAGAGCCAGGTAATAATAACCAAGTAACAAGACCAGGTGACCGAGGACACTTCCTTTGGTCTTGGTCATATAAAGATATATCCCTTTCGGCTCCCACTCTTCTTTGCAAGCACATCACCTTTGTGATGCCACTTTGACTTCTTTCTTTTCTTCCTCAGCTACCATGCCTCCCAGCTCATCTAAGATGGTGAGTTACATGAAGCAACTACCTCTTACCCAAACCTATTTATTAGTTAGGATGTATTTTTAAAGTTTTTAATTTGAAACTGCCTGCCTCTTGTTCTGAGTCAGTTTGAGATCAGGGCAAAGTAATGTACAATTGTGTCACACTTTTTAAACTGCCACTCTGCTACAAGAAAATGAACTTTTAACAGTTTTAACTTAGTAGAGTTTCCCAAAAAGGGCTAACACCCTGGGACGCTCTGATTCCCTACAACTTTGGCCTATGCTGCAAAACTGTGTGCCAGGACTGGGTGTACAATGGAATCTGTGGCTTTCTGATGGTAAGAGCTATTTGTCATTGTAAGGTAACAACCACAGAACATAGTGGACTTTCCTTTGCTGGAGTTTTTTTTTGGCCATAGGTTAGATGGCCACCAATCACAGATGCTTTAGCTGTGGATTCCCACACTGGCAGTGGGTTGGACTCAGTGACCCTTGGAATCCCTTCCAACTCTTCTGAATATATGAGAGTATATTTCAAAAAGTGAAACCATTTTCCTGCCTCTATCATCTTTCTGCTTGCCTGTTCTATGTCATTTAAATTTCTTCTGTGAAGATGTAATTTGACTTGATATTTCAAGTGCAAAATTGTCTGTGGTCATAACTGACCCAAGCCTCCTGCCAGCCTTAAATTCCTGATTCCTTCCTACAGCATCCTGTACTGAAATGTAATGTAGCTACGGTAGTCTTTCAAATGTGAGTAAAGGAGATCCAGCCAACTTGTTTTACAGGTTTGTTGCAGACATTACAACAACAACAAAAAAACAACTTGTATTCAACTTTGGGAGGAAAAAATCATTGTAAATTAGCTCCCGCAAGATGATGACACTAAATGTCTATGTGGGATTTTTATCAACTTTCTGAACCTTCAGTATGTACAGTATATTGGCTTTTCAGATCATTTCCCCTGCTTTGGAGAACTAAAGGCTGGTATTATTGGGTTTTTAACAAGAGCAAGGAGTTGCATGCAATTATTTTTTAGGACTGCATGTCCACCACCCTATGAGAGATTTGCATTTGGCCATTCATATAATATTGAAGACTCAAATGAATACAGTAGTCCTTCCGTATCCATGGATTTGGTATCCACCGATTTAAGTATTCACGGCTTGAAAATATAGGGGGTTGGACTGGATGGCCCTCGTGGTCTCTAACAACTCTACAATTCTATGAAAATGTTATTTAAAAAATAATAATCCAAAAAGCAAACCTTGATTTGCCATCTTATATAAGGGACACCATTTTACTATGTTATTGCATATAATGGGACTTGAGTGTTCACGGATTTTGGTATCCATGGGGGGTCCTGGAACCAAACCCCAGCAAATATGAAGGGACAACTGTAGTGATAATGCAAAAGCAAATGTTATATAGAGCAGTCACCTAAGTAAATATATTGAAGGCTTATATATCAGAACAATTATACAAAGGAATTAGATACAGTGACAATGGTAAATGTTATGTTCCTGCAGCAGACCATCTGTTAGTATTTTCTGGTGCCAGCTGCAGGGGTTGCCCAAAATAGTTTGCTGCCTAAGGCAAAGTAACCTATGCCCCGTCCCCCACATCCAACCCATGATGTATAGCACTCAAGGTCAGCCAGGTTATTTTTGCATTTGTGATTGAAAAATCCCACAAATATTTCTCCTCCTCTCTGGTATCGGTGCTTGCAATCAAGTTAGCTTCAACCCATGGACACCCTATGAATGAGAGACACACCCACCCACCCTCTGATCACCAACAGCCCTGCTCAGGTCTTGTAAACTCAGGTGTATACATAATAATAAATTAAATTCCTTATCAACGTTCTGCATTTTAATGACACTCCAAATGGACTGTTTGAGGTGGCTGCATTCCTCTGGCTAATGGCAATATTGGCCCTTCAGTGGGCCAATAGAACAGTAATACAAGAGCTCTGCAAAAATACAACTGCTCTGTTGAAATGAGACTTACAGTAACCTGAGCAGAATTTGGAAAGAAACAGATAAGTTTCAGGGAGGGGACATCTGGAGAGCATACCAGCTGAGATCCTACGTGCACTGTGTGGGAAAATGAAGTCGAAGCAGAATAGCTCTGTAAATACTTTTTTCTGAGTAAAGGACCAGTTAATTGTTAAGCCATGGTTAGAGACCTCTAATTATTAATCAGTGCACACACTGCATGAAACATTCCTGCCACTAGAGTAGAAATTCCATCCCAGTTATCTTTAGAGAAGCAGGATTGAGATGAATAATTACCCCTTTCTCAGTGCCTATGAACTCTCCTGCCTATGAACAAGTGAAGGAACAGGAAACCCTAGAACTGTTGATCCATCATCTTTCACCCACCTCAAATTAATGAGAAAAGTAATCCAAGCTTCAGAAAGGCTAAGCTCAAATCATGAGTTGAGGAAGCTATTGAGCAAACCCTAAGAGGGGCATATCCCTGGCTGTGTGCAACCTTTTCATAATGAATGAGAACAGCCAACTGTGATTAAAGGAAGTAGGCAGGTACTGCAAACACTTCAAAAGATGCAAAGAACAGTACACAGGAGAACCACAAAGAATATTACATTGAGCACAAAATACTTCGGAATGCAATGGAGGAGCGTTGGTGTGGACATTGCTGTACTGTTAAAATAGGTATATGGTATGGCACCTTTACCCTAAGTGGGCACCCAAGCCAGACTGACCAAGATCTGCCCTCATAACAGAATGGCATAGCTACCTTAGGCAGCAGAGTTGCCCCAAGACATTTTGCAGCTTGAGATTAAAGATGAAATGGTACCTCATGTACAGACTTCTAGCTGCTTCTTTCTTTGATCCTGGTGGAAGGCAAATTACTTCCGCTGTACTTGAGGGCAGCAGGCTAACTTAGAAGATGCATGGCAGGATATGTGGTGTCAGCCTCCCTCTGCCAAGTACTGTTGCCCCTCTTAGCCAATCCCATTCTGCATCACTCATTCAGGGGCAAAGGAGCAGACAGAATGGTCTCTGCCACATGGCAGAGGCCCCTCTGTGCCCCCTAATTTAGGCTTCTGACATCATATGCAGTGGAGGATGTTGTACCCATCATTACCAATGTTAAAGTAAGATTCAGTTGCCAGTCCAGTTGGCTTCCATATATGAAACAAGGTAGTACCATCTTCACCTCAGACAGCAAATGTTTTAGACTAGCCCTGCTTCTACAGTAGAAAAATCTCTTCAGTGAGTTAGTGTATGTATGGCAAATGCAGCATTGCAGCATTCTTTATTAAAGGAAGAGAAACTAACTTCACTCTTCTGAAACATTAATTTGATGAAATCATATCTACTACTCATGCAAACTCTCCTGTGACCTGCCTGTGTCCAAGTCACCCTGCTAACTTTTGTAACAAGATTCACATGCTTCTCACTCAGGAATACAAACTGCTATTTTTCCTCAATGCATCAATATGCAGGCTAAGGCAACTTTGGCTGATTACTATAAACTGAGTAAATATGACTCTGAAATTTTAGAGACATTGCATACATAAAGAGCACACAATGTAATGTATTTACAAAGTTCTCTCTTCAGAACAGAAATGCACTTTGAGCTTCTCTGCTGATATTTTAATTGCAGAAAGGTAAGAGAACCCAAGTTACTGTTCCCACAGCAACCGTATCCCAGATCTCTTACATGCAGACATCTTTTCTGGAATTCCATGGTGGCTATAGCTACTTGCCATGGGGCTAGAAGGTCACTGAAGCCCCAGACAAATGTGCCTCGTTGTGGTGCACGAGAACTCAACACTATCCTGATGAATAGGGAGGTTGTTGTGTGGAGAGATGACCAGTCTAGAAAGTGTTGGGGGCTTTTCCCATATGGAATGTTTGGCACATTTAAAAATGCCGAAAGGAAATAGCCCCCATCCACTCCAGAAATATATTGGAAATCTACTTTGTGGTCTCTGTGAATACACAGTGGGTAACTCCTGCGCCTGTGCAAAGCGCTCAAAACACTCTAGAATTGCTAGGGAGAACATGTTTTACAACATTTTGGCAGTAACTCCTCCCATCCTAACGGTCCCTTTAAAGGCACTCCTGCCTAAATCCCCTCAGTTCCTTTTCATCCGCCGCGTGAGCAGCACGTAGGAATTTCTATCCTACTCTTTCACTTTCGGTTTACTTCTTTCAGATTGACTCGGACTGTTCTGGACTTTGATTTTGGATATTCTACTGGCTTTGTTGTGATTTTCTGGCTTTTGACCTTCTGAGTGTTTCATCTCTCTGGTCTCTTTCAACCCTTTGACTTGTTTTCTGTCAGATTTGGCAAGACCTGGACTGGCTTGACTCTTCTTCTGCTTATTGATTATGGCGTCTAAATATGCTGCCTTCAAACGGTGCTCAGTTTGCCAGGTGAAACTTCCAAGCTTGGATGGGCACTCGAAGTGTCTCATTTGCCTAGGTGAGGCCCACAATGTGGATGCTTGCATTCACTGTTGGGCCTTCACCCCTCAAGCTCATAAGCAACATTCTTCTTGCCTCAAGTCATTTCTATACAAGAAGACGTTGTTTCCAGGAATCTCTTCTGCATCTACCTCAGCTGCCCAAGTTTCAGCTGCCCAGCCTCAAAAGAGGGGTCACTCCCCATCAGTAAGCCCAACCACCAAGTGCCAGCATCAATCCTTGGGTCTTCCCAATGTCAATCGGTGGCTTCAGACCCGGAGGCCATGCCACAATCTCACAAGCATTCGACTGCATCGGGACCGTGATCTAAGGCCCTCCACATCTGCTCGGGACTGAGAATCGTCGAAGCCATCGGACTCCAGTAGGGAGCGGAACTCCTCGGCCTCATCCAAACAGGACAAGCTGAAGAAGAAGGAGAAGCACACTTCTTCTCACCCAGCTGAGCACCCAAGGTCCACTGCGGTGGCTGCCGTGGCGTCCGAGCCTGTGACACAGCCGCAACCTGCAGAGATCATTGCAGTACCGGCAGAGCCCGTTCCTACACCTATACCAGCCCAGGTGATAGAGACGGAGGCTCGTGCTCGAAGCAGTTCCCACTCTCTAGAGATGTCACCGACTCCCTCCTTGGGGATTGTGCAGGTGCAGGTGGGCAACATCTCTGAAGAAGAACTCCAGATTTGCCCAACTACTCAGGCTCAGTCCCCAGTGCTTATAGTCTCATGGGACGAAGTCGGTAAGGAGACGATATATGTCGATGTCAAAACCACGTTGCAGGAGGTAACTGGAAGGGCTTCAACTCCCATCTCCTTGCTTCTCATACTCCGAGCATTCCTATGGTGCCTATGATGTGGCCCATTCAGCCTTTGAACTCCCACTGATGTCTCTGCTGAGATCCCAGGGTCTTACGTTCACCCATCAATCTCAATTTGGTTCAGGTTCAGACTCTAGTCACACTCACTACCATTCACTGCCACACATTTCCTTCCATGGGCTGGAGAAAACGTCTTCCGAGGGCTTTCGACCTGTCAAGCCTCTCATGAAAGATACAGGGAGTCAAGTGTCCCCGGTGCGGCCCAAGCCTCATCCTTTGCCTCCCGTACCACCAACGCCTCCGATAAGGACTACTTTGCTGCAGTATCGACCTCGCAGCCCTTTGCCATCATTGTCCTCCTCTGTTTTGTTGGCCTCCTCCATCTCATATGTACCGCACGTTCCTTCTCCACCACCTGACCTGTTAGACAAAGATTCATCATTGCCCACTGATGATGTTCGTACCTTTGCTGAACAAGTTGTGAGAATGCCCCACACCCTGGATTTGAAGATTCCAGAGAAGGAGTCCAATCTGGTGGATCCTATCTACGGATCAAATCCAAGGCCCCTCCTGTGGCCAACCTTCCGGTGCTTTCTTCACTGTTAAAGCTTATGCAGGGCTCATGGGAGAACCCATCCTTGGTCCCGTCGAAGTCGAAGCGTATCGACTGTTTATACCTTATCTCTGGAGATGACATTGACTGGCTGCGGGAGCACCCTCACCCAAATTTGGTCATGGTGGAGGCATCTCAACATAGATGACAAAGTCGGACACAGACGACCCCTGCAGATCCTGAGGGCAGAAAGTTGGATATCATTGGGAAGAAGGTCTACTCAGCTGCAGGACTGAACTTTCAGATTGCAAATTACTCTACGTGTATGGGAGTCTACCAACAAGTCCTGTAGGAGCAAATGGGCCCTCTCATTCAGGATTTGCCCAATGAGAGACGACAGATGGCCCAGGCTATTCAAACGGAGGCCCAGTTGCTGGCAAGTCAGCAAATGAATTCTGTGAGACATGTAGCCGATTATGCTGCGAAAACTGGTTCCGTGGCTCTTAGATGTCACGCCTGGCTTCGTTCATCCAGACTTGCCCCACAAGCCTCTGCTGTCATTGAAGACATGCCCTTTGACCACTCCGGCCTCTTCAATGCTGCCACTGATGAGAAGTTGGAGTTCACACAGAAGATGAGGACCACCGCACAGAAGTACGGTATGCCATTAGCCTCATCTTCTGCATATTGTTCAAGGGGCCACTCTGGTTGGCAGTCTTCCTCCTACTCGCAATCCTTCTGTAGGGGGTATACACCTCAACCATCCAGGCGTACTCGATACCAGCAGCTGGCTTCATCGGCATCCTCAGTGAGGAGCCAAGTCTCTACCTCCCGGTACCATCTACTGATCAAGCATAGAGTGAAAGACCAATGACGGAGGCAATTTTGAGTCTCTACTCATCTTGTTTTCTTCCTCCCTTAGAATCCAATGTTTGGAAACCGCCTGTCAATGTTCCTGGACACCTGGTCAATGATAACATCAGACTGCTGGGTGCTTTGCATTGTCTGGGAAAGTTACTTGATCGAGTTCGAGATGCTTCCACCGACAGGCCGGATCCGAACAACACCGTTCTCCCCTCCCCTTCTCGAGGAGGTGCAGACGCTGCTACAGAAAGGAGCCATCAAACCTGTGGATCCGGAACATCGTCACTTCTGCTTCTTCTCGAGGTACTTCCTCGTCACCAAGAAGGATGGCGGCCTTTGTCCAAACCTCAACCTCCGAGTGGTGAACGAGTTTGTTATCCCAAAGAGGTTCTGTATGGTCACTCTGGCTTCGATCCTACCCCTCCTCCAGAAGGGAGATTGGTTTGCCTCCATCGATCTCAAGGATGTGTATTTTCATGTGGGGATCCACCAGGCTCACAGGAGTTTCCTCGCCTTCCAAATTGACACTGAGGCCTTTCAGTTCCGTGTTTTACCATTTGGGTTTGCCACAGCCCCGAGGATCTTCACGAAGTGCGTGGCGCCGGTACTGGTCTTCTTGCATCAACGAGGAGTGGTCGTCTTCCCCTACATCGACGACTGGCTTCTGGTTGTGGAATCTTGCCCTCAGCTTCTCATGGACATCAACACAACGTTACATTTGTTGGATGGCCTTAGACTGGTTGTCAATCTAGAAAAATCCCATCTCGAACCAGAGCGGTCCCTCAGTTCATAGGAGCCCGCCTGGATTCGAGGCATGCAAGGGCGTACCTACCAGAGGCATGCTTCAATAACCTAAGAGGTTTAATCCATCACTGCTGTCGATCTCAGAGGATCTCCTCACATTCTGTTTAGGTTCTTCTCGGGCACATGGCAGCCACAATGTCGGTCACCAGGTTTGCAAGACTTCGGTTCCAGCCACTCCAGTCTTGGATCTTCTTTGTGGTCTCTGTGAATCACACAGTTGGGTTTATTCCTGCGCTTGCGCAGTGCATACGGAATCTTCTAGTATCGCTAGGCAGAATGTGCATAGATACATTTTTGGCAGTATCTCCGCCCACACCAACAGTCCCTTAAAAGGTTCTCCCGCCTAAATCCCCTCAGTTCCTTTTTTTCCGCCGCGCTAGCAGCTTGAAAGGAACCTTCATCGCTTGCGACTTTCGTTTTCGATTCTGACTCAGACTGATTTTTGACTTCATCTCTTTCTCTACCCTTTGGCTGTTGTTTGATATTACTGGCTTGACTCAGATTCTCCTGACTACGATCTTCGCGCTCCTTTGGCTGTGGTAACGCTCTCTGATTTCTGGCTTGACCTGGACTGTTCTGACTTCGTTTTCGCTTATCCCTCATGGCTTCTAAATTAGGCTTTAAGAGATGTGTGGTTTGCCAGGCAAAATTGCCCAGCTCAGATGGCCATTCTCATTGCCTCATTTGCCTAGGCCAGTCCCACAATGTGGATGCCTGTGTGCATTGTCGGGCCTTCACCCCTCAGGCGAGGAAGCACAGCTCCTCTCACCTGAAGTCATTTCTATATGAAAAGGCTCTTATTCCATCTGTGGCTTCAACCCCAGCTGCGGGACAGGGGACACCCCTTCAACACCGGGAAAGTTCCCCCTCGTCCAGGTCTGCAGAATCTCCACCTGCCAAGCGTCACCGCTCTCGTAGCCCCTCTCGTCGTCGGTCCGTGGCATCTGATCCTGAAGCTGTGCTGCATTCACACAAGCATGCTGCCAGGTCGACCCCGGCTGGGGACCGACCCTCATCGGATTCGGCGGCTGTCGAATCCAAAGACCGCCCTTGGGATCGAGCAGCCTCTAAAGATCATGGTCGGGATCGAGAGCCGTCAACATCTTCTAAGGGCAAGGCCCCTAAGAAGAAAAAGGCTAAACGTATGAACACCGAGGAGAGGCAACATGAATCATCTCGGGCCCGAGAGTCGTTTACATTGACTCCTCAGGCCCCTGCTGCTTCTACACGCCAGGCTACAACACAGCCTTTGGCATAGCCTCGGGATAGAGGTGTTGAGACCGAGCAGCTTCGATCCAAATCTCCCACTCCAACTCCTTCATTGGAAATCGTAGAAGTCGAAGTGGGCTCAGCAGAAGAAACGGAGGGTTCCCCATGGACTCATGGCCCCTCGCCCATGCTGCTGGTCTTGAGATTGGAGTTGCTCCGCGATTCAGCTGCTGCCAAGGAACCAGAGGATGAGCCCCGGCCTTCTACCTCCAGAATTCAGGAGGATGAGCTGGCCTATGGTGTGTACGACCTGGCTAGGTCTGTTTTCACGGCCCCCTTGGCGGTACACTTGAGAGCCAATGTGACTGCTGAGAGTGTCTTCCATTTGACCACTGAGGCTGCAACACGCCAAACCCTGCTTCTGTCTCCACCACACATTTCCTTCCACGTGATGGAAAAGGATGCCCTCTCATTCAGAGAGCCATCAAGACCGGTGCTTAAGGACGTCTCCTGCCAGGCCTCTCCATCCCCATCCTGACCTCTACCTCCGTTGCCTCCAGCACCATGACCACCCACTCCACCACCACGTATGGCATCTCTCCATCGGGGTCACTGCTCTCCATCGCCGTCATCCGACACCTCTGCCTCCTCCGAGTCTTCTGTGGAGTACCTGCCCTTCATTCCATCTCCTCAACCCGACCTGCCGGACAAGGACTCCTCCTCACCCACGGACGACGTTCGGTCCTTTGCCGAACAGATAGTCCATATGTCACATGCGCTGGACTTAAAAGTGACGGAGTAGGAGTCAGAACCAGTCGACCCCATATCACAGCGCCTCAAGTCTAGGGCTCCGCCAGCGGCTCATATACCAGTGCTGCCGTCCCTCTTGAAGTTGACCCAGAATTCATGGGAGAATCCATCATCCATCCCAAAGAGAATTGACAGGCTTTACAAGGTGGCTGGAGAGGGCATCGATTGGTTACAAGAGTACCCAAAGCCCAACTCAGTTGTGATGGAGGCAGCCCAACCTCAAAGGCTACGTCAGGCACAGTCTACTCTTTCAGACCCCGAAGGAAGGAAGCTAAACATTTTGGGTAAGAAGCTATATTTGGCTGCTGGGCTCAGCTTCCGAATCGGTAATAACTCAGCCTGCATGGGCACTTACCAGCAGGTGTTGTAGAAGCAGATGCTACCGCTGGTACAGGACTTGCCAGACGAGTGCCGGAGACATGCTGAGGCCATCCAGACCGAGGCCCAACTGTTAGTGGGGCAACAGATGAATTTGGCGCGGCACGTTGCCGACTGCGCTGCCAAAACAGTGGCGGGTTCCATCACCCTACGAAGACATGCCTGGCTGAGATCTTTGGGGCTCTCAATGCAAGCGGCTGCCACGATCGAGGACATGCCTTTCAGTAGCTCTGGCCTCTTCAATGCGGCAACAGGTGAGAAGCTGGAATTTACGCAGAAGGTGAGGACCACAGCACGGAAGTACGGTATGCCATCAACCTCATCTTCTGCCTATTGCCCCAAGTACCGTTCGAGCTGGCATGCCTCTTCTTACAGCCAATCTTACAGAAGGAGTGGCACCTCGCAATCGACCAGACGATCCCAGTTCCAACAACCAATGTCTTCCACCTCAACGGTGAGGAGTCAGGGATCCACCTCCAGGTACTGTCTGCCATCCAAACAGCGATCTAAGGAACAAGGCAGAAGGGGGTTTTGAGTTTCCCATTCTTATGTTGATGCTTATCTTCTCTTTTAGACCCCCCTGTTTGGAGACCATTTGTCGTCGTTCCAGGACGCCTGGTCCTCGATAACATCGGACTGCTGGGTACTACAGATAGTACAACAAGGCTCCTGGATCGAATTTGATGAACTGCCTCCAACAGGTCGGATCCGTATCACACCGCCCTCCCCTCCCCTCATCAAGGACATTCAAACTCTACTTCAGAAAGGGGCTATCGAACCTGTGAGTGCCAAACATCATCACCGCTGCTTCTTTTCGAAGTACTTCCTGGTACCGAAGAAGGACGGTGGCCTGTGTCCTATCCTTGACCTCAGGGAGGTGAACTGGTACATCATCCCGAAGAAATTCAGGACGACCACTCTCGCTGTTATCCTACCTCTTCTTCAACAAGGAGATTGGTTTGCATCCATAGATCTCAAGGATGCCTATTTCCACATTGGGATCCACCCTTCACACAGGAGGTTCCTGGCATTTCAGATCGGGGACGACATGTACCAGTTCCGTGTTCTTCCGTTCGGACTCTCCACGGCACCAAGGGTCTTCACGAAGTGCATGGCAGCAGTGGCAGCCTTTCTTCGACAACACAGGATCATTGTCTTCCCTTACATAGACGATTGGCTGGTTGTGGAGAATTCGAAGGCCCAGCTCGAGAAGGACATTAACTTTACCCTAGATGTGTTACATGCCCTGGGACTTGTTGTCAATATCGAGAAATCTCAGCTGAACCCTGCTCAGTCCATCCAGTTCATCGGAGCTTGGCTGGACTCTGTCTCCGCGGCAGCGTACCTGCCCGACGATCGGTTTGACACCCTTCGATCCTTGATTCACCACTGCCGACGGTCACGCCGGGTTCGAGCGCACGATGTCTAAGTCCTCCTCAGGCACATGGCAGGAACCACTGCGGTTACTCGTCTGTCCAGACTGTGGTTCTGATCGCTCCAGCATTGGTTTCTGAGCATCTTTGACCACCTACAGGATTCTCCCGGGAAACTCCTTACGATGCCCCGCTCTGTTCAATGCTCTCTCGACTGGTGGCTTGTACCACAGAATGTCCCCTCCTGTCTTCCCTTCGATCCCCCTCAACCGAACGTCTCCCTCATGATGGATGCGTCAATACTCAGTTGGGAGGCCCACCTGGGCTGTCACAAGATCCAGAGTTTGTGGAGCAGCGAATAAGGAAAGTTACACATCAACATTCTGGAGCTCCTGGCCGTCCAAAAAGCCCTTTGAGCCTTCAAGTTGCTGGTCTGGAACATAACTGTCCTCCTCATCACCGACAACACCTCTGTGATGTACTACCTAAACAAGCAAGGTGGTACCAGGTCTCCTCAGCTGCTCCAACTCACTCTGCAGATCTGGGACTGGTGTGTGGAAACGAACATCTTCCTGCAGTCCATCCATCTCACGGTGGAGGAGAATATTCTTGCAGACAGACTGAGACGTTCCAATTCCAACGTCCATGAGTGGATGCTCCATCCACAAGTGGTAGTAGATCTCTTCTGTCATTGGGGGACCCCTCTGATAGATGTCTTTGCGACTGCCCAGAACAGACAGTGCGACCAATTCTGCTCCAGGGTATGGCACAAGGACTCGAAGGGGGACGCGTTCCTGTTCCAATGGAACAGACCATTTCTGTACCACTTTCCTCCGATCCCGTTGCTGACAAGGGTAGTCGCCAAACTTCATTGGGATTGGGTGAACACGATCCTCATCACATTGTGGTGGCCCCGACAACTGTGGTTCGCTCCAATGCTGCTCCTGTCCGAGAGGAGCTTTCTCCACCTCCAAGGCCAACCAGACCTGCTCACCATTCAGCAAGGCAGGGTCAGACACCCCGACCTCGACTCACTCCGCCTGATGGCTTGGAGGATCCGGCTGTGAACCCACAACTACTTCATGCTGCCCCTCCTTCTGCTTTGCCTCGAGAGGTTCAGGCGATTGTTGATGCTGCTAGGAAGCCCTCCACTCGGAAAGCCTACCTGTACAAGGGATCAGACCTCGAGTCCTGCTCGGTACCGACGATCCTTCAATTTCTTCTTGACCTGTTGTGAGCAGGGCTCTCAGCTTCGTCTCTCCGGGGCTACCTAGCAGCTATCTCTGTTGAATTCCAGGCTCGGAATCGACCTTCTCCCTTCCAGGATCCGATAGTGAAGAAATTCTTGAAAGGTTATGTTAATCTCCATCCTCCTTTACTCGATCCTATACCAACCTGGAGCCTTGAACTCGTCCTCTCTCAATTAGTGAGACGACCCTTCGAACCCATGGCTTCGACCGACCTCCAGCTACTGACGTGGAGGACTGCCTTCCTGGTTGCCATCACCTCTGCTCGTCGGGTGGGAGAACTTTGTGCCCTTCGGTCGGACCCTCCATACACCTGCTTCCACAAGCACAAGGTAGTTTTGAGACTGGACATTTCCTTTCTTCCTAAAGTGGTCTCCAGTTTCCACCTTAACCAGCCCATCGTCCTACCGGCCTTGATGCAGGACCTGAAGGACGAATTCGAGCGTACCCTCCACTCCATGGATGTGCAGAGGGTGCTCGCTTTCTACATACAACAGACTGCTCCGTTCCGACAATCACCCCAGCTTTTCCTCTCCTATGCTGACTCTAAACGCGGTGCACCAATCTCTTTGCAGCGTCTCTCAAAGTGGGGGACATTGACCATCATTCTCTGCTATGAACTGGCTAAGAAGCAGCTGCCTCCTCGAATTCATGGACATTCTATGAGAGCTGTCTCCACTTTGACTGCGTTCCTCTCCGGGGTGTCCCCAGAGGAAGTCTGCCGTGCTGCGACATGGTCTTCACCATTGACATTTATCTCACACTACAGACTGGACTCTTGTTCCAGGAACGAGGCTGCATTTGGGAGGGCAGTGCTTTTGTCCTCCATTCAATAAGTGAGTGCATTCCATGTTGAACTTTTCCTATGTTGAAATGTTATTCTATTGTATATTGACCTGACTAGTATTTGCGGAATGTGCAAAAAAAAAAAAGAGAGAGAGAGAGAGAGAAGAGAGGGAAAGGTAGAGAAATTCCTTTCAAGGCTAATGTGAGGGGTCCTCGTCTAATGCTGTACAGGACATACCCTCCTCCAGTGGGGAAGCTTGCTAGTCTACCCAACTGTGTGATTCACAGAGATCACGAAAAGATGGACAGGTTGCTTACCTATAACCATAGATCTTCGAGTGGTCTTCTGTGAATTCACACAGACCTGCCCATCCTCCCCTCTATGTCCTACTGATGCATATGTGTTTAATGTTCCTGATGCTGCTGATTGTGGCGTCACTCAAGGAACTGAGGGGATTTAGGCGGGAGAACCTTTTAAGGGACCGTTGGTGTGGGTGGAGTTACCACCAAAAATGTATCTATGCACATTCTGCCTAGTGATACTAGAAGGTTCCGTATGCACTGCACAGGTGCAGGAATAAACCCAACTGTGTGAATTCACAGAAGACTACTCGAAGATCTATGGTTACAGGTAAGCACCCTGTTCTTTCTGAGCATCTTCAACCTGTTGAGGGACCCTCCTCACAAACTCCTTACGATGCCTTGTCTAATCCAACGCTCCCTAGACTGGTCGTTAATACCAGACAATGTTCTATCGGGCCTACCCTTTGACCCTCTGCAGTCGCAAGTCTCCATCACTACAGATGCATCTTTGCTCAGGTAGGCAGCCCACCTCATCAAGTATGCGGTTCGAGGCATCTGGACTACCAAGGAACGGAAGCTCCACATCAATGTCCTCAAGCTTATGGTGCTATAGAAGGCACTTCGAGCTTTCAAGAGACTGGTGACCAGCAAGACGGTCCTGTTGGTGACAGACAACAACACATCTGTCATGTACTATATTAACAAGCATGCAGTAACAAGATCCCATTCCCTGCTGTCAATGACCCTCAAGATCTGGGACTAGTGCATTCTTAGGTGTATTCTCCTCCACTCCATTCATCTTCCTGGAGAGGAGAATACTCTTGCCGACAGACTGAGCCATTCGAACTCGTCCATTCATGAGTGGATGTTGCATCAGTCGGTGGCTCGGGACGTGTTTTGATGATGGGGAACTCTGGAAATCAACCTCTTTGCAACTCCCACCAACACACAGTGTCATCAGTTCTGCACCAGGTCCCGCTTTCGTGGATCAAGGGAAACACTTTCCTCTTTCAATGGAATGGACCGCTGTTGTACCTCTTCCCCCCATTCCCACTGCTGATCAGAGTAGTAGCCAAGCTTCATCGGGACCAATCGGATGCGATCCTGCTTGCTCCGTGGTGGCCTCAACAACCTTGATTTACACCTCTTCTTTGTCTGGCCCACTGCCGATTCATTAACCTTCTGTACCATCCCATCCTATTGACTATTCAGGACGGGAATGTCAGGCACCCGGACGTACAGACCCTCAGACTGATGGCTTGGAGGGTTCAGCCTTGAATCGGTCATCGGGTTCATGCCGTCCTGTCTCATCAACTAAAATACAGGGGAGGTTTCACTGTGAACAGTGCAAAATGGTTACAGAGGAAATATTACTGTATTATCTTCGAACTCAATAATAAAGAATTAATTTTCTATGAATCTCCAGTGTATATTAGTTTTAGTGCATATATTATACCAAAGTGTCACATGCAATTAATAAATAAGTACATATAAATTTTTACAC
The DNA here is from genome assembly GCA_030847615.1 of Gambelia wislizenii. NCBI lineage: Eukaryota > Metazoa > Chordata > Lepidosauria > Squamata > Crotaphytidae > Gambelia > Gambelia wislizenii. The sequence goes on along the minus strand of JAUMIR010000004.1, from coordinate 86,098,410 downwards.
ACACATAATCAAGTCCTTATGTACATGAACATGTGGGATGCAAATTCCAAAGTGTCCACAATGTCCATAAATACTTATTTGCAGGGTTTGGGAATACATTCCCTTGTATGCAGTCATTTTCCTTTCATCATTCCAATTAGACAGGAGAAGTATCTTCTTTCAAACAAGATGTCCAAATATGAGATAGTACAGTGATGGATGGGGTAAGTCACGTGCTCCAATTACTCTCCAGAGTGCATTGCAGACGCCAACCTCCAGAGATTAGTTCTAGTTGACGTTTCGTTTCCTTTTTCAATGCAATGCTAGGAGTCTATAATTAATTTACACAAAAACATTTAGTGCCAACATGCCCCATTATCTCTTTTAAACTTTGAAGATTAAAGAGTACAAAGCCCATAGTTGCTTACCTCAACTGTACGTTTAACAATCACAATGATAATTTCCTTCCACTCCCTGTTTGTGCTGAACTAAATTCCCCCAAGTATTTAAACCCAATCCACAAAAGCCTGCAAGTTAACACATTATTGGAGATGTTAAGTATTCAATTAACCTTTGCTCTACTTCCTCAATAGTAGGGAAACCCCGGTATGCATGGCTACAATCACATCATTCACAAAACCTAGTTCATTCATAAAAAACCAGTAAAATCAATTAGTTAATTAAGTCCTGCTGGGTTCTTAGAATTTAACTTAAAGATCCACCATGCTTCTCTTTGTTGCAATTTGTTTTCAGCTAGTGAGATGAAATTAGAACTAGCAGTAACTTTCTCTATCACAAAAAATCTTAAAGACTCTGGGGGGTGTTTCATCTCTAAAAAATGCTCTACCAGAGGACATCCCAATGTCTGATTTCTTATTCGAGATTTGTGTTCAATAACACTGGTCTTAACTTCTCTTTTGGACATTCCTGTGTACAGAAGATTGCATGGGCACATGATTACATATATCACATTTTTTGAAGCACAATTTGTAAAACCTCTTAGTACAAACTTTTGCTTTGTCTGAAGGTGTATAAAGTGCTTCATGTTTAGTGATTGATTGCAACAAGAGCAATTCCCACATTTATAATGACCAGTCACTGAAATGGGTTGTTTGTCAGGTGTTACTATATCTGAGTGTACCAAGAAATCTTTTCGCTTTCTTGTTCTCCTGAAACCAATTATAGGAGGCAGAGCACACCCTGGAATATCTTGCACCAAATGCCAGTGTTTGAAAATAATATTTCTTATTTTTTGAGATAGCTGATTAAACTCCAAGATTGTAGTAATCCTACTAGTAGTTTTTTTATCCTGACTCTTAAAAAGGGAATGTCTGTCCTTGTTCATGGCCCTAATTTTGGCAGCTGAAATCACTTTTTGTGGATAAAACCTATCTAATAGTTCTTGTTCATAAACATTTGCGGCAGACAGGAAAGAGTCCTGATGTGTTGAATTCCTTTTTAAGCGAAGAAATTGTGAAAAGGGTAGATTGTTTTTTAAATGTCTAGGATGACAACTCTGATAGTGAAGGAGAGTGTTCCTATCCGTAGGTTTTTTAAAATTTGATACAGCAATTTTGGAATCTTTCACACAAACATTTTCATCTAAAAAAGATAATTTCTCCAAGTCATGATGGCATGTAAATTTAATATGCTAATTGAAAGAATTTGCCCATTCAAAAAAAGAATGTACTTGTGTCTGATCTGTAAATATAATAAAAATATCATCAATGAACCTGGTATAGATTTTAAAGTATTTTACAAATGCATTTTGCATTGGATTGAGAATATAAGATTTTTCCAGATCCGCCATGAATAAATTGGCTAAGGAGGGGGCTAGAGGAGAGCCCATGGCCATGCCTTTGATCTGTAAATAATAATTGGTGTCATATCTAAAATAATTCTTATCAAGGACTACATCCAATATGTCCAAAAGGAAGTTGGGGGGGGGAGGCTCTGTAATGTTCCGTTCAAAAAAGATTTTTTCAGCCACTGCCCTGGCTTCAATGAGTGGTATGGATGTGTAAAGGGAATTAACATCCATAGTAACCAAACATGTATTACTTGTTATATGAATGCCCTCTACTTTCTGAATGAAATGTCCTGTGTCTTTGATATATGAGTCAGTTGATGCCACAGCTGGTGATAAAAAAGAATCAATATATTTTGCTAAAGGTTCCAATAGATTCTGACACAATCGGTTTGCCCTTGGGAGGGTGTCCTGGTTTGTGGATTTTTGGGAGGGCATAAAAAATAGGTACTCTTGGATTCTCAACAAGTAAATAATCCCCAATTGACTGATCAATATAACCTAGTATCACACCCTCCTGAACCATGACTTTAATGATATTCCTGATGGAGTCAGTGGGGTCTCTTGGTAATGGTCGGTAACTTTTCTTGTCATTTAGTTGTCTGTATATTTCTAATTCATAATCTTTCTTGTTTTGGATAACAATCGCACCCCCCTTGTCTGCAGGTTTTATGACAAGCTCCTTTTGGGAAGCCAGCTTATTAAGAGTTTCATACTCACTAGAATTCAAATTGAACCAAGGACGAGTACTTGATGCATCTCTTCACCCTTCTACGCATCGCTCCTACTCCTACAAGTGGAACCGTTTCAAGTCCTTTTTGTCAGACCATGGTCTCACCGTCGAATCCTCCTCCATGACCACAGTTCTCCAGTTCCTTCTCCACCTGTCGGACTCAGGTCTATCTCTTTTGTCTCTGAGGTGCTACCTGGTAGCCATCTCCACCAAGCTGCAGGCACAGGGTCGACATTCTCCGTTTTGTGACGCACTGGTCAAGACATTCCTGAAGGGCTACGCCAACCTCCATCCTCCTGTGATGGAGCCCACACCGGCTTGGAGCCTGGAACTTGTCCTTTTTCAGCTGTCGAAGCACCCCTTCAAGCCCTTGGCTACTACGGACCTGAGACTTTTGTCTTGGAAAACAGCCTTTCTCATAGCCATCACTTCTGCTCATCGGGCTGATGAACTTTGTGCACTCTGTGCCGATCCTCGGTATCTGACCTTCCACAGGCACAAAGTTATTCTGAAACCGGACATCTCTTTCCTCCCCAAAGTGGTTTCTAGCTTTCACTTGAACCAATCCATTGTCCTTCCTGCCCTCACACAGTACCCGAAAGATGACTTTGAACAGTCTCTCCATTCCTTGGATGCTTGGAGAGCCCTTGCTTTCTATGTAGAGCAGACAGCTCCGTTTCGAAAGTCTCCAAAACTGTTTGTCTCCTATGCAGACTCTAAATTGGGTGTTCCTATTTCTCCACAGCATCTGTCCAAATGGGTGGTTTTGACCATCTCTCTTTGTTACAAACTGGCCCGGATGTCCTTGCCTTCTCGGGTTTGAGGACACTCCACCAGGGCTGTTTCCACTTCAGCTGCCTTCCTCTCTGGGATCCCGTTGGAGGATGTCTGCCAAGCAGCTACATGGCCCACACCATTGACATTCATATCACATTACAGATTGGACACTCGGTCTTGTAATGAGGCCGCATTTGGGAGGGCAGTGTTGTTATCCTCTATTCAATGAGTGAGTTTTATTATAGTCAGCTTTGGTATTGTATGGTTACTGGTTACTCTGATATTAGTACATGAAAGTGCTTCTGTTCACAGTACTTAGTGTTCATTACTATGACTCAGAAATATCACTTGTCCAACACTGTTCTCGTCTTACCTGTTAGCATGACATACCCTCCTCCTAGAGTGGAAGCTTGCTAATGTACCCACTGTGTGTATTCATAGAGACCATGAAGAAGATGGACAGGCTGCTTACCTGTAACCATAGATCTTCAAGTGGTCTTCTGTGAATTCACACAGACCCGCCCATCCTCCCCTCTATGTCCTGCTATGACATATGTATGCTTAATGTTCCTGATGCTGCTACTTACAGCGTCCTTAAAGGAACGGGAGTGCCTTTAAAGGGACTGTTAGGGTGGGCAGAGTTACCGCCAAAATGTTGCAAAACATGTTCTGCCTAGCGATTCTAGAGCATTCTGAGTGCTTTGTGCAGGCGCAGGAGTTACCCACTGTGTGAATTCACAGAAGACCACTCAAAGCTCTATGGTTACAGGTAAGCAACCTGTCCATCTTTGGTATTCATGGGTACCAGCTGCAATGATAACTTACAATTAAAAGGGTTGACAACAACCTCTGAAAAACCTAAATAATGTTTCAATCCAGGTGATCCATACATTTCCACTGCCCACCCCCACCCCCATGATGGTAAGAGAGGAACTGGTTATGTACATCTTCTCCAGGACTGGCACAGCTCAAGGCCCACCTGGGAGGCAATGGCACAGCTATGCTTCTAGCAGGTCTAAAGCCAGATTGTTGCCAACCTCACACCATCAATGGACTGCCCCATTCTGGGCTAATCTCCCCACCTGGAAAAATGGGGGCACTGCTTGTATCCACCAGTGGAGGGGCACCAATGCCGAAAAACCACTCCAGCCCTCAATATTCAACAGTTACAACTGTACTTTTAACTTTAAAAACTGACATTGGTTCTCACACTCTTGTTCACCTATCTCATGTGGGGACAGGCAAAATTCCTTATGGTTTGAATTTTGACACATTTCTTTCAGTATGCTCTAAATACACCATGAAGTAAGGATATCTAATGTTAATTCTGGCTCTGGTGGCAAGCATAGTTTACAAGTGTCAATTGTCTTATAATTTTAAACTACTTTATTATACACACACACACTTGTGGTGCAGTGTATGCACGCAGCAGACAGTAACTAATTGCAGTTTTCAGCAATGGCACTACCAGGTTTCACATGTCATTGATTCTCATGTTTTATGATATTTGTTGGAAGTGTACATTGTTTTGACAATCAAGGATTCTGAGTGATAGTTGAGGAGTCAAATAAATAGATATTTAGAGTGGCATTTATGAAGAAAAATTTCTCTCCTCATTTTGGAGATCAGCAATATTGAAATAATAGGTAAGGCTATATTTCAGAGGAAGACAAAGGCAAATTCAAAGTGTTGGTTATGACCTATAAAACCCTATATGACTTAGTCCCGGCTATCTGACAGACCATATCTCCCAATATAAGACTGCCTGACTTCTGAGATCCACAGGCCCTGCTGTTAGTTCAACCACCTTCACGGGTATGGCTGTTGGGGATGCAAAAAAGGGCTTTATGCCCCTACACGTTGGAATAAACTCCCTAGGAAGGTTAGAATGGCCTTCTAGGCCTTCCTTATTGTCCTTCCAATGGCAGGTGAAGACATTTTTATTCAGACAGGCTTTTAACAAAGGGCTGTAAGTGCTGTATTGGTTTAAATTACAGTTGTCCCTTCATATTTGTTGGGGTTTAGTTCCAGGACCCCTCGTGGATACCCAAATCCATGAATACTCAAGTCTCATTATATGCAATGGCATAGCAAAATGGTGTCCCTTATATATGATGGCAAAATCAAGGTTTGCTTTTTGGATTATTATTTTTAAAGAATATTTTCAAGTTGTGAATACTTAAATCCGTGGATACCAAATCTGTGGATATGGAGGAGCAACTGTATATTGCATAACTTTTAAAATCTTTTTAGAATATATGCTTTTAATATGAATATAGCTTAATTCTGGTTTTAATATTGACTTGGGCTACCACTCTGGAGACCAGGGTTCAAATTTCTGCTCAGCCGTGGAAACCCACTGAGTGTTTCCATGTCTCTCTCAGCCTCAGAGGAAGGCAAATACACCCCCTCTGAACAAATATACACACAGAAGCAGAGCCATGAAAGTGTTTCAATTTCCAGAAGTATTTCTTTGCAAGTCTGTTCTAAAGTATCAATGAATATAAAGTTGGGTCCTTTCACCAATTAGTTTAGAGGCTGACAAACTAAACCACCCCAAGTACTTTTATGGTCTGCCCTATTAATTTCTACCCAAAATTGGTTCACAGAAAGAACAAACACATGAACAACATAACAGTGAATACTCAAATTCACTGTTATTAACAAATTGAAATGATAAAATAAGAAGAGTTAAAACAAAGTACCAGCCGTGAAACTCAGGGCTTGTCTACACCAGGGACAAAACTCTGAATGGACTTCCCGAATGTTTTGCTCTGGAGCCACTCCTCTACCTGCCTCTCCGCAAGGATATTGGGCAGATTGTCTGCACATGTCCCCATATCCGCAAGTTGCTCATGTCTGCAGTCTGACACAGCCAGGACAGATTGCTGCCTGACAGATGCCACAATTTCCCTGGAAGTCTGAGCCAGTTCCTGGCCCAGAACAGTGATGGAAAGGTTTTTTCCCTCTGCAGCAGCACCACCACCACTGGCATGCAGTCGCTTGCTCTGAGGCAAATGGGGCACCTAGATCATATGGCTGGGCACCTCATTTGCCTCAGAGCAAGCTACTCTGTGCCAGCATCATCTTCCCTGAGGAGGGGAAAACTTTCCCATCACTGTTCTGGGCCGGGAACTGGCTCAGACTTCCAGGGAAATAGCTATGCTTACCAGGCAACAATCTGTCCTGCCCCCATGCCCCCCCCAATCCAGGAGAAATCCATTGTCCAGCCTACAGGAAGCACTGGAGTTTCCAGCAAAATCTGGAGCAAACTATACTTTTTTAAAACCTGGGTTAAGGTAGTAATACCCTCAGTTTGGTGTGGATAGGGCTGTATGTCATGTGGCCTTATCACACCAGATTTGGGTGTGTGTGTGTACATTTTTTTCCTCTTGTGTAGACAAGCCCTCAGTTTAAATAAATAAATCAATAAAATTGTTATTAACTTAGGGGTGGAGACTGTGTGGCTCTCCAAAAGTTGTCATGGGGTTACATCCAGTATTTATTTATTTATTTATTTATTTATTGCCATTGGCTGTGCTAGCTAGCACTGGTGAAAGAAAAGAGAGACAAGCCACTTTTAGGAATGAATTCCATAACTTTTATGTTGCCCAGAATTTGTACTGACCACGTACCCCCTTTGACTGGATGACTTCACCCACTACTGGTTTTATGTTGATATTGAACAAAACAGGAGACAAGGTGGAACCTTGTGGCACCCTGCATGCCTAATCCTTAGGCAGAACAACAGTTTGTTTAAACCATCTTCTGATGGTGTTTCACAGCACCATCTTAGCAAGGCAACCCTGAAGGGATGGGACTCAACACACTTACCAATATAGGGTAGGACATTCAAAATCAAACCCTTTATTAGTACCTAGTAAACCATGGTGATACCCTAAACAGTAGGAAAAGATATCTAGAAGAATCATATAACCCCCTGCCACGGATAACTCCATTACATTTTCCCAGGGCTTTGCTAGCCTTATCAGGAGGAAATTTCCTAGGCCCTTTTTACATTAAATAATTATGGCACTAAAGTTCTACTTTAGTTGCCATAGCAACTTTCTGTGGAATCATGGGAGCTGTAGTTTAGGGAGGGATGTTTAGAATTTTCAACCAGAGTGCTAGTGCCACACCAGACTACAAATCCCAGGATTCCAGAGGATGCAGCCATGGCAGTTAAAGTGGAATCATAGTGCTATGATGGTGGGGTGTGAAAGGGCCTTTAGAGTAATCAGGAATCCATCAAGATCTATCAATTTTCAGGGCTGAATTATTATAATTGGTTTCCACGCTGGCAAAGATTATAGGTCACAGTAACGCTAAGCATCATATATGTATGCCCCAAGTTTTAGTTGGGGGGGAGCTGTAGTCAATAAAATAATCTTAGCCAATTAGCTGTTTAGCAAACCAATTAAAAATCTGAATGCATCTGAATGCATGTGACATTTAGAAGGTATTTAATGTAAATAGCTTTCCCTTGACTCAGTAGAAGTTGATAATCTTCTTACAGCCAGATCCTATAGATTAGTTTTAGCTGATTTGATGCAAACAATAGTTTGCATTGCTAAAGTTAAAGCCACTTTCCTTTAAATGGATGGAAAGATACACTCTACATTGATTCCCTTGCTCTAAAGTTTCAATTTGGTTGCACCATTGTTCTTGACTCAGGAGCTAATTAACAGACTCTGTGCCTTCTTCCATCTACCTTTGTAAGTCCCTTAAGTCCTGCTGGGTACCATACATCCTTGGAATCAGAGCAGAGAGCACAGGGGTAATAGAAAAACACTGGTGCACAACTGAAGCAAGTTGTCATGTGAGGCTTGCAGTGGGCTTTGTTTTAGTAGGTGCTGAAAAGTCTTTAGCTAATGCCTTGGGGCAGTATGCTCACTTTAATCAGTTCCTTAGCCAACAGGTAAACAGTTAATTTTAATGCCACCAGCATAAAACTCCTGTTTCTCAGGAGATGTTGTTGTTGTGTGCCTTTGAGTTGTTTCTGACTCATGATGACCTTATCATGGGATTTTCCTGGCAAAATTTGTTCAGAATAGGTTTGCCTTTGCCTTTCTATGAGGCTGAGAGTGTGTGATCTGCCCAAGGTCACCCAGTGGTTTTTCATGAGCCAGCGGGGATTCAAACCCTGGTCTCCAGAGTCCTCGTCCAACCTCAAACCACTATACCACGCTGGCTCATTTCTCGGGGATAGACTGTTCTATATTCTATACAAATCTCACTCAGGAGGTAATTGGACCCATCCTAACAATACTTCTCCTAATTTCTTATGGCATTGTGTGGCCACCCCATCTTCTGGTGTCTCTCAGTGATAAATGACATTCCCCTGATTTATAAACTGTTGTCCCAGAGAGATGCCTATGGGACAGATGAGCGCTCATCCCACCCACTCTGCTTGGTCCATGGGCTTCCAATGCATGCGGTGGAAATTTAACCTCTTAATACTGGTAAGAAACCATTGAAATATGAGGGAGGGAGTGTTTGAGCTACACAGTAGACAGGTTAGAGTATTTATTGGCAGGCATTGCCAACAAGAGTGGTTGTCAGCAAATATTCTGGGCATCGCATTTTTGTTGTTGATATCAGTCAGCTTGAGATGGCTTTCCTCCAAAACTGAAATACTTGGCATGGTCAATAAAGGAAATTATAGGATAGTGGATGACTCCCTATTTCTTAGTTCCTTCTCCTGAAAAGAGAGTGGGGAGGGGGTGTTTTCTGCTTTGGTTCCCAAACTGTTCCTTAAGTACTGTTTCTATTTAAATACACTCTCTACCTTTCCCACCAACTTTACTTCCCTTTCAGTTGTGACCTTTGAAGCTGCATATTTTCCATCTCCTGAATTCTTTAAGTACTGAAGTCATAATTTGCACTCTCAGTCATGTATCTCCAGGTTGCTTATAACTAATTTTTCAAATAACATAATTCTTGAAAGCCCATAGACATTTATTACTTCTGCTTCTTCTTGTATTGCTTTTCTTATAGGCTTCTCTTTCTTGGGACCAATTTAAGAACATGTCCATAAGGCAGCTGTCAGGCTTAAGGGCTGGTATAACATAGCACAGCCTTCCTCAACCTAGCCCCATCCAGACTGCTGAAACATTGCAGAAATAATCCACTGCTTTAACTTCCATGGCTCAATGTTGTGGAATGTTGGGATCTGTAGTTTTGTGAGATATTCTCTGTTAGAGCTCTGGTGTCATGGCAAACTACAAATCCCAGGATTCCATAGGATGTAGCCATGATAGTTAAAGTGGTGGCAAACTGCATTATTTCTGAAGTGTGTCATCAGCCCTAGATACATTGGACTAAAACTTCCATTGCCCTCTACCAGCATAGCCATTGGGTAGGAATAATGGGATTTATAACCAAGTACAGCTGGAAGACACCAGATTGGGAAAGGATTACATAGTGGTTACATATAAGGGCTGAAAATCTTACTTTTTGTGGTGCAGATCCTTATGAATTCATAAAGAGACTTAGGACCAAATTGTGCATTATGTGGGAGACTCACCATATGGAGCAAGCACTGCTCTCCTTAAAAAAGACTGCTTGGTCATTCAGGATGCTGCCGAACAAGACTGTCATCTCCCGGGTCAGCCTCAAGTGACCAAAGTCCTGAGCCGCCTGCATGCAGGGTTGGGTCTGCAGCTTCCAGTGCATCTTTACACCTGCCGTTTCGTCCCTCGCCTATATGGAGAGGGGCCTAGAAAAGGTGGCCTAACAAAAGCTCATCCTCATCTACCTGGTTGGCTAGCCGCGGCCAACAGGGATCTTCTGATGTGGTCGAATAGAGCTCATGCCAAACAAGTCTTGAAGAGAAACGACAACGCAGAAAGAATCACAACTCGGAAACATCACCTAAGGAGACCTTCTGCTGTACTTTCTGCAACCGGACATGTTTATCTTGGATTGGCCTTTTCAGTCATCAGCGCGCTTGCAGAATCTTGAATCTTTGTTTGTGAAGAAAAGCCAGAGAGAGGTAGGCTCACACAACCTTTTGGACTACAAAACTCAGAATCCCCCAGATAGCATGGCTACTAAAGCAGCAGGCGATGGGCTGAAATATGGACACTGGAGAAGATGTTTAACCAGTGGAACACACTGCTTCAGAATGTGGTGGAGTCTCCTTCTTTGGAGGTTTTTAAACAGAGGCTGGATGGCCATCTGTCAAGTGTGCTTTGATTGTGTATTCCTGCAGGGCAGGGGGTTGGACTGGATGGCACCTGTGGTCTCTTCCAACTCCATGATTGTATGATTCAGTTCCATTGTGACATTTTCCTGATCTAAATTCTATTTCCCAAAGTTGCTGTTTGACATATCTATATTTCCCTTGTAGATCTAACAGCAGCGGGGTGGGTGGGTGAGTAAGGGGAGATTTCATTTCGGAAATGGCACAGGGGTAGGAAGTTAAACCATTAAATTTTAATGGCTATGTAGAAGAGGGAACTTCAACAGGTGTTGCTTGTTACTTGGTTGCATGACAAGCACTGCCTGCTGAAATTCCTTTTTCCACATGACCATTAAAAGTATAGGAGCTGTCTTCACTTTTCAGTCTGGCAACCCTATGAACACAGAAGCAGGCTCCCTCCTATCTACATCTCACATGAAGTATGCTTCAGAGCAAGAAGCCTGGGCATTTTGCTCCTTAAGTTGATTTGAGTAGGCAATTAGTTTTTGACAGTTGCCTACCACACCTGGCAATACGGTTGATCTTCTGCGACTGCTGTATGGACAGATGCAATGTGTTCACTCTGAAGAATCTTACAAGAGTCCAGTGGAAAAAGGAGACTAAACCGCTCAACAATGTGTGTTTCTGGGTAATTATGCTACACCTCCCACCTCCATCACAAAGCTGGCTGAGTTTCTATTTTATGTATCATTTTGTTTCACAGTTAATGCAGCCCTGTTCTTGCTACCTCTTTAACACTGATGAATGCATCCTTATCATACCCCTGCACTGAAATTAGTATTCAGGATGAAAACTAGTCTGTCCTACATTTTCTATTTGTTTTTCTTCCTGCATTTTTAATTACATGAGATATATGCATGAAGACAGCATCTGGGCCTTTTCTTCATTTCCACTGTATGTTTTAATTACAATAGGAGCTCTACGATTAAAAAAAGTTATTGAATGGAAACAATGCAATTATCAGATACAACACTAGTTTGAAACATCTACATGTTGCCCCTTCCATCAATCCTCAGCAGAAAAGGAACATTAAAGTTCTACAGAGGGAGATAAGTGAAAATATTAAATAAAAACTGGAGGAAAACCAAAAGAAATAACTCTCCAGTTAATCAGTTAACTACGAGAGGTGAGAAACTAACACTTATCTATATTTCACAAATTGTTTTTTTAAAAAAATACTGATTTGAATGAGCTCCACTGATTACATAAAATTTCTGTGCCTCATTGAGGCCTCAAAACCATCTTTTTTAAAAAAGTAAACTTTATATAATCTACTGGATACCACCATGACTATGCATTTCAAAGATGACCATATGAAATCCATGCAGAATTAATAGTAGTTGCTCGGAAGTACAGCTTCACAGTTTGCACCCAGTTAGAAGGAATCCTGTTCGGGATCAAAGTGCCCTTAACACCTTTTTAAAAAGTACAGTAGTCTAAGTGCTCCTTATGTAGTTCCATCACTGATATTGAGCAGTTTATGCCTGACCAGCACCTAGATGGGAATGTGCTTGCCAGGGATATCTGCTTATGCTGCACTGAGCTCTATGGGTGGAAGGCAAAGTAGACATGTAAGGAATAATGAAGTAAATAAATATTTGCATTCTATGCCTGGGTAGGAGGTTTCTGAGAGTGGCAGCCTTCTATCACTACCACTGACTCTGAACAACACTTAACACATTGTTGGGATTCAATAAATATTAACAAGTAAGTAGCAGAAATAAGGAAACATTCAAGGTGAGTCAAAGCTTTAATGCAGTAACTAGTAAGCTCCTGAAATGAGGTGAGAAATGCTTCCAGGGCAGAGGATGAGTCCAGTGATAAAGAAGCAGCTAATCAGCTGGCCCAGTGGCCCATTTAACTGGCTAGAATTTTGAGTTTCCAGAAGAGAAAAACATCCCAGGTGCTTAATCTTTGCCTTTGCAGAAGTAAAAGGACTGAGATCTTATTGTGAGTTTGTGTAGCATAAATCCCCATATATGGGACTTGATGGTGCTATGTGGCCCTTACGTTGAATGGCAAAGCTGCACAACCTGAACATGGAACTGCATGCACGTAGATTCAAATTACACGTGCTGCATTTGGTTGCACATTGTATACCCGTTTGCTTATGCATTGCATAAATATGTAGATGTGTATCACATTGCATTGAGTTGTACATGCAACACACATGCATGCTCATCTGCATGCACAATAGCACCATGTGTGCAACTTCATTTCCTCATCCTTTAACTGAATGCGGATGCTCCACATCAGAAAAAAAATGCCCAATCACTTCTTTAGGGAAATTTATACATGCATAAAATGCATTTTAATATTTTTAATGTTTGAATACTGCTTAATTTTTTTTACTTATAATTGTTTAATTCTTTTTAAAAAATTTATACCATCATTTTTACTTTTCTATCATTTTTAACTTGCATTGTTTTAAAGATGTTGTTAGCTACCTTGAGTACCATTGGTGAGAGAAAGGTGGGATATAAATGAATAACATAATAATAAAACAGGTTACAGTAGGACCCTGTATCTGCTGGGGATTGGTTCTGTGAGGGCATGGATACTGAAAACGGTGGATAATAGTGAATGCCATTGAAAATAATGGGACTTCTGGTTTAAAATACCATAGAGTTGAAAAATTCCAAAAGTTTGAGTTTAATTACAATAGTTGAGAAATAAAAATCCAGGAAGATTGTAATGTTGCAGTGGACAAGGAGGTGGCATGGGAAAATCAACAAGGAGGCATCAAGGGCATATTCCAAAATCTGTGTGACCCACCACTGTTAACTCCCCCACCTGCAACATGCACACAAAATGCAATGGCAGTTCTTGACCTCCATCTTAATGAAAGGCCACATGCCTCATGCTTTCATCATAATGAAAGTCCTCATGGGCCTTATGTTGGTAACAAGATGGTTGAAGTTCTCCATCTCTTTGAATTAAATAATTTGAGGTAGGACTTAATGGTGCGATGGCCAACCACCTTCTTAGAGGGCAATGTGTATTACTTCACTTACTTCAGATTTTGGTAAATACAGTCATCCCTTCACATTCGCAGGGGTTAGTTTCTACAGACCCCCATGAATGTGAAAATTCTGCAAATAATGACTGCCCTCCCCCTCCCCCTCCCCCGCCAAAGCGACCACGGGGCCTCCGGAGGCCCCATAGTCGCTTCCCCCACCCCCTGCCTTCCAAGGCTTTCATGGGGCCTCCGGAGACCCTCCCAAGGCCCCGTGGAGGCCTCCCCGGCCCTCCTCCCTCCCCCCAAGGCCTTCGCGGGGCCTCCGGAGGCCCCCTGTCGCTGCTTTTGGGAGGGCCCTCCCAAAACCGCAAATATGCAAAACAGCAAATGCTAAGTTTGTGAATGTGGAGGGGCAACTTTAAGTTGCTGCTTTGGCTGAATGGGACTACACCTTTGCCCAAATTCCTACTGTGGCGATTTTCACACAGGCTTTTTGTTCTGTTGCAGGAATCGAACAGGGTCGCTGAAAGATTTTCCTTTCAGATGATGTCCACCTTGTTCCATTCCTACATCGTGCCTGTTCTGTTTTCTCCCCGTGATATATTATTCACAGGGAGAAGTCGTTATTAGGCACCCAGTTCCGTTTCTGAAACAGAATGTGGGTGTGCGAATAGGACCCCCGTCCCTGTTCTGGAATGACAGGGACAACAGAGGAGCTCCATGGCAGGCACTTCCTGCCATGATCTGGACAGCCAAGTTAGTGCCACCCTTCTCCCCCCCACTTCTGGTTTCCTTGTATTTTTTTATTTTTTCCCCTTTTTATTACTTTATTTGGCAGCTGTGGGGTATTTTAAATTTCTCTCCTGCTCGTTCTCTCGCAAGAACGAGCAGGATCTCTCCCGGCCGGTCGTAAAAGCTGTCTTACAACGCCTGCATTTACGGCCATCCGGGCCAGGAGGGAGGAGGCCCGTTCCTGGAGCGGAATGGGGGTAAGTGTGTGAACATTTACCTCCATTCTGTTGCAGGAATGGGACAGGAGGTGGTGGGACAGAACCAGGACTTTTGGCCCTGGTGTGAAAATCTCCTGTGACAACACCACTGATCACCTCTGCAGTTCTGTGAACCTTAATAACGGTAAGGGTCGAGGTTCCACAAGGATGTAAACACTCAGTCTAGAGGTGCTGGTTACTTGTACCCAGTATTGTCCAATGAGGCTAAAATGAGAAATCTTAACATGTGAAATCTTCCCACTCAGAATAAGTTTAACATTTTGAACATGATGTGAAGAGTAAAGCATAACAGCAGTCTGAACCATGTTTGCTCTTGGCTTTGTGGACTTCTCTGGAAACAGCTGTTCCTAAACATCTGTATCCATGTCATGAATTTGTTAGCTGATTGTGTCACAAGAGATGCTAAACTGGCTGTAGCAAATCCCACCATAACATTAACAATCTTTGAGATTTGGGGTGCAATCTGTGTTTCCCCAATTATAGGACACAGGGGAGCTTTTGCTGTTCATTGGGATGCCAAATGTGGTGTTCAGAGTGCTGTTGTGTTTATAGTGCTGCCACTAATAAAAGTCTTTGGATTTTGTTAACTCATAAGCTTTTTATTTGTTTGGAATGTTGCTGCAGTGCTGGCAGAAAGCTTGGAAACCAATCCAAGGAAAGTTGATACATTTTATTGAATCAGTGTACATGAATGAGACTGTGTGCAGACTTTTGCATCAGCCTCTCCTTTAGGCAACTTGCATCCTCTTATGCCAACAGCTATTGTCTAAGAAGATGTCAGGGCTTTTCTATTCGAGTCCCCCCCAAAACTGGAGTGCCCAGCAGTAATGGCATTTCGCAGCAGCTGCAACTTGTCTTAACAATGTTTTTGCCCCCAAAAGCTTTGCATCCAAGATGGTGGCTGCGAGTGATTTACTTGCATTTGTACTTATGTACCGTACCTCAATTTAACTGCTGAACTTTTTTTTTAAAAAAAATGATGTCCAAGGTATGATAGAGTGATTTTCCAATTTAACAGGAAAGCAAAGAAGCCCAAACACCCCCATTTTATTGCTTTAGCAATTGCTCGCCAAGGCGAAATTCCAACATGGTGGCAGCCGGCACTTGCCTTGTTAGGAAGCCCTGCTCCCCATGCTTGCCCAGCCAATCAGTCTGGTGCTTCCCCTCCTATGGGAAAGTGATTCATATTGAATCGCTTGTCCCAAAGAGGGGGAATGTGCATTCCCCATGCTGTACTTAAAAATCTTCATGGAAATCTGCAAAGTCTCCTAGCACACAGTATAGGGCAGTTTTTGCCCCCCTCCTTCTGAATATGGAAAATTGCTGCGGGTTGCCATTAAGACAACATGTGTTCCCATTGAATTCTGTGAGGATTATTTTCACCATTTAGACAACCCCTTAGTCAACTGATAAAAACACTGACAAATATCTAATAAACAACCCAGGAGTTTTGTTTATGGGAGGTAATACAGACATAAGGCCATATTGGCACATACCATAATAGTTCAGTCTATAGTTTTAGAACCTAGAGTCTCTGTGACAGACAAATATGCAAGCAGTGGTCAAAGTAATATATATTGTAATATACAGTAATATGTATTGTTATGGGATTGGGAGCTGGGCTTAATGATCTCCTGGAAGAGCTTCAAATTTTGTGGTTTTTGATTCTAAGACAGGGAAATCTGCCAGGCAGGCTTGGACCCAGAGGTATAATCTGGGTGATAAATTGTCCAGCACACTCTTATTGTTAACATTATTAGTTTTAACAAAAGTTGAGAAAACAGGCAGGGATTCCTTCCAGAAAGGGGCAAATCTTTCTTCCTCTCCAATTGTATCCATGTGTCACTGGGTGCAGTGGTTTCCCAAACTGGGCCTCCAGATGGTGTTGGACAAGCCCTGGAATCCTCAGCCAGCATGGCCAATGGGCAGAAATTCTGGGAGCTGAAGTCCAGCATGTGGGGAACCAAAGTTGGAAACCCACTGCAAGACAAACAGTCCAAGCACCAACAAGTTAAAGGCACTGTGCAGGTATTCTTTATTTAACAATGTTGTGTGCATGTGTTAAGAAAGAAAAGATGGAAAAAGCAGAGGGGAAACACAGGAGGACTCGAAATGGAAGAGATGTAAAATTTCATGCTCAGAGTAGGGCAACATACACAATAAAATCTTGTCCAAGGAACCCTGTATAAAAGCAATCAACATATAATTTGACACACATAGGCTGAAGATCAGAAATTTGTTACTTGGAGTTGTAGAAGATTTGTGGGTATCTGTTACAGTTTTAAGCTATGAACCTCCACATATGCTACACTTGTACTTTTGTATGCAAAAACACATATTACAGCATGCCAATGATCCTCCATTGACCTTATCCATCAGAAAACCAAATGCAAGTAAGCAGTGAAACCCAGAAATTTCTAAATACTTGGAGACCTCAGATGTGTATTTGTATACCAATATAATATGCATATTTCAATTTATGGTGGCAGCACACAGCTAGGTGTGGCAAATGGTGATCCCAGTCCACGCTTCTCCAGATGTCCCCTTCAATGAGCTTCACAAATTGTGATCTCCACAAATATTGCCTATCTGTAGGACTCAGTTGTGGCCAAAAATGCCATTCGGCATGGCACCACACAAAGCTTTTGCATGTGTGCCTATGTACGTTTACGTAACAGATGGGGTAAAGAGGTCAAATGCACTTAGTAGTTTACATCTTGTAGTGCTGCCCTTGTTCTGGAACTTGTATCTTCACATTTTGCATTTCTGTTATTTTTAAATCGTCCTTCTCTATTTGTGATTATTTGTGTTCCCCTTCTCATCACTTCTTTGTGAAAGTATAGATCTTTCTGATCATGAAAAGGTAGGTGGGAGCAGTCATTTCTGGCTTTTTCTTTCCTGGGGAGACAATAGTTACTGCCTGAACCGTTCAAATTTTCTGATATTTTACCATTGGACACTTTGAAGTATTGCAGCATTTTTTCCCATTAACTAAATTAATCTTAGCTAACTTTCTAAAATGTGGAGCTATGGATACAGAAGTATGAAACTTCCCAGGCTGGTAGATGTTTCCTATGGTAAATTGCCAGTATAAACAAACCTCTTCAGGTTCAGATCTGACTAATATACAGCTTGGATAATTCAGTGTTTGGAGGAGGTTGAGTGTGAATGGACAGAGAAAAACTACAGAAACAAAATGCTGCAGTGAAAAATAGCTACAATGCTATCATTTACCCCTTTAGGGGCTTGGCATGATACTTGCAATAAATTCAGACCTCAGGTGACAACTGACACCAAGGAATAGATGTAGGTGGGCACCAGGCAGTGATTCCTCTGTCACTGGATGAGAATGGGAATCCACACTTTTCTGACTAGAAAAAAATCTACAATAGATAGGAGCTTGACAGCCTATCTCATCACAGACCTCCAGCATCTGGAATTTTTCTCCATCCTCGCACTGGAACAAAGAAGAGTTATCATTTTCTCCTTTCTTTTCCCTGCTTGGCCTATTCTATAAATCTTTCCAAGATGTCTCCTCTTCCCAAATGTCTCCCTCAAACCTTATTTGTCTCTGC
This sequence comes from Gambelia wislizenii, assembly GCA_030847615.1. Lineage (NCBI taxonomy): Eukaryota > Metazoa > Chordata > Lepidosauria > Squamata > Crotaphytidae > Gambelia > Gambelia wislizenii. The sequence continues at coordinate 86,080,366 of JAUMIR010000004.1, read as the reverse complement.
CTGTCTTCTTCATGATGAATTATCTCTCATATATTTTGGGACACTTCTATATGAAGAATGTGCTGTAATGCAGCACTGCAGGTTGTTGTAGTGCTATACAATTCCTACTTCATGCTTTCTCTGATGATATTAAGCATTACCATTTATGACATTGTAGATTTCTTTCTGTCACATTAGAATGATCTACCTCAGTGTATTTCACTTGTTACCGTGTGTGCTTATTACAAGGGTATCTTCTACTGGCCGAAACCCAATAAGCTTTTGGAGAGGATGCCGTGTAGCTTTATTCTATCAAAGATTTTAACTGTGATGATAGTAGCATGCTCTTCCTGGTAGCTAGTCTCTAGCTACCTATATTTATTTCCCAGGAAAAACACTTTCTCTTAGATGAGGCTGGATCATGGGCTGTACCAATTTTCCTCTGTTAAGCTCATAGGAGAATCCTGCTGAAACTACAGTATATTTTATTATGAGAAATCAGTTGTAAATAATTAGTTATTTGCAATTAATTATTTTTAGTAAGTCATAGCTAAGTTACATTAAGACTGTAGTGTAAGGAGGGATAACTTCCTCCTCCTTTTGTGATGTAACTGTATCTGTTTTTGAAAGCAGCCAACAATTAACTATTTTAATTTGTTATTATGTGCCTTCAACTCATTTCTGACCTATGACTACAGTAAGACAAATCTATTACAGGATTTCCTTGACAGAATTTGTTTAGAGGGTTTCCTCTGAGGTTGAGCGAGTGTAACTTGGCCCAAGATCACCCAGTGGGTTTCCATGGCCAAGCGGGGATTCAAATCTTGGTCTCCCACTGTCCTAGTCCAACACTCAAACCACTACACCAGGCTGGCTCTAATATTTTAATAGGATGTGAAAATAAAGGAAATAACTGATTACTTTTTAAATCTCATAACTTCAGTAGTAACTAACTAGTTTTGAGACCTTGAAATTGTAAAACAACTTTTAAAAAGTAACTTAAAAAGTAATTAAAAAAGTAAAAGGCTCTCCCTCCATCCCAATTGCCATTGCCTTGGCCTGGCCTGGTCTGGGAGGAAGAGAAAAAATGAGCAGTATCTGCTGCACTTAATCCCCTCCCACACTGCCATTCCTTTTTCCATTTGTGTCATGTCTTAATTAGATTGTAAGCCTGAGGGGAGGGAACTGTTTTGTAGTTCTTTTACTTGTAAAAGTGCCATGTACAGTGATGGCACTATATATATATAAATCAATAAATGATGATGACGATAACAGTGATGATGATGATGATGATGACGACAACGATGACGACACCAACACCAAAACTTTCTAAGCTCAGCTGTGGAAGCAAACTGCAGCGGAATAGAGAGGGTGAACTGAACAGATGTAAAGGAAATCAGGGCTGCTCTGTAGCATCTCTTAGAAGAGTGCATTTGGATTTGGGCAACTAGCTTTACTGAAACCTTGTCTAGCTGGGCTATTTACCCCATCTTGGCCCCATCTTTGAGTCCTGCAGTCCTAATGATGCAGGGCTTTTGCCCCATTTTGCCACTGGGCAGTCCTTATGATGCCTGGGGCCAAGACAGGATAAAGCCCAATAAACAGTTCTATTAAAATACCTGGAAAAAAACTGTTTATCTTTGGAAGAAACAATTCAGGCCTCGCTGGACCACAAGAGGCCCTACCGCCATGCTGGTCCATCACTGCAGCTGCCGTCCGCATCACACTCTTTGGATTGAGAAAGCGGGTCTGCAGCATGTGAACAGGCTGGTCACATGCAGGGGATGTTGCTCACATACGGGCCTCCTGCCTGGATCCAGAAAGTGGGACATGGGCAGGATGGTGTTGGCTGCAGGTACAGGCTGGACTCCATTCTGTTGTGGACTCCACCCTGTTTTGTGCCAGTAACGGGAGGGATGGGCCAGATCATAGAATCATAGAGTTGGAAGAGACCACAAGGGCCATCTAGTCCAACCCCCTGCAGGAATACACAATCAAAGCATTTGCAACAGATGGCCATCCAGCCTCTGTTTAAAAATTTGCATCCAGAATATGCCAGCAGGGAGCCCTAAGCTGTGTAGATGAGCTGTGTCTGACATTTTAAAATACCCAAAGTGACTGTTGGGATGGTGGATATGCTGGGTGCCCAATATCAACATTTAGACAAAAGAGAGAATGAGCTGGTACTTTAGTCAGTCCAAGAATAAATATATGTTTGGTATGAAACAAAATATTAAAAAGGTAAACTTCTGTAGGATTGTTTCTTCTTCTTCTGCTATCTATCTATTTGTGAAAGAACAAGCAAAAATTGCTTGATGATCTTGATTTTATAATCTGGACAGTGGGGAAAAAAAGAACAAAGAGAGCAAAGAGATAAATAGGCTTGGCTTATTGGAAGAAGAAGAAATGTTTTTGCAGCTTACGTTCAATTCTAGATGTGGCACATGCAGTAAACCTGCATTGCAGCCAGAGCACAAGAGCCACCTGTTTACAATAGAGTATTGACTGGCTGTGCATAAGCAGAAACCTAGCAGACAATAGAGCTTGGTAATGAGTAAATAACTCATTATGCAACTTTAAAAAAAAGACATGATATTTATACAGCAGCCAGAACCAGCTTCAATCATGTGCATAATCAATTTATTTGCAAACATGCTAATTATGTGTTTACCTGATAGCAGGAGCCTTTAGAGTCACCTTGGCATGCAGACGTGTTTTGCAAATTTGCCTGCTCTTGTGTTTACCCAAGGGACTAGAACCAGCAGCAAATTGCATAACCATTAAAAAAAATGATCCATAAAAGATGTTTAAAAATCACAACTAGAAAGGATATTATCCAGGGATTTTAAGTAATTCTGAAGCTAGATTCATATCCCACAGCTCTCTGCTATGCTATATAGCTAACATTTAATATAAAATGTGAATTGATTTACCAGTTGAATTAATTGCATACAACTGAGTTGCTCCACTGAGTGCAACTGGATTACTTATCATATGGATTTACACCAGAAAATGTTGAAATTTGACCATGTGGGTGACTTCATAAGCAGAAAGTCTTGAATTTATTATAGATCACCCAAGACATTTTGCTGCCTGAAGTGAAGAACAAGATCCCCTCCCCTTCCATGTACAGAAGCCAAGTGGATAGATGTTGAATCTTACTTCAGTCCTTCCAGCTGACAAAGTTTTCTGTTGGACCCAAAGGCAGCAACCCAGAAGGTGCAGGGCAGGCCACAGGGAGCACACAGCTCAGTCCTCTAGCACGTCACTGCTGCTCCATATCTCTCGCATCTGCTGCCTGGGGCATCCACCTTACCCAGCCTAATGCTGTGTAAGGAGCAGCAAGTGTGTTGTGCTTTTTACATATGGTAAAATTATTCCACAGCTTTTCAGTGCTTTGGAGCCAGGTTTGATATTAAAGCTGTTCCAGAAAGCAAATATGTTTTCACCAGCAAGTGAGTATAAAGTCTGGCTTATTTTTTGCAGTTCCTCAGATGGTATCGTCATGGGGATTTTTCCATGCAACAACACCTGGGTTTTTGGGGTTTTCTTTTTGCAATTTTTAATCTGGATTTTTCCTTCTGTTGTATTTTGGCAGCATCTATGCCATAGTGGAGAACCCTTTTTAGCCCAACTTCCAATCTGGCCAAAGCCTCAAAGACTGTCTTCTAGTGGTGGGTGGGACACAACATGGTGGAGCTACATCTAAATTTTACCAGGGTCCAGTACTGTACCACAGTTGTCAAGCATACAAAGCTTTGCCAGTCTGCAAATGGGAGCTCTTGTGCTATGCAAAACCTCAGTACTCTCAAAATGAGAACACCTATGTCATGCAGAACCCTTCCAGACATAAAATAGTTCCTTTTCTCTGATTTCCCAGAGAAATCAGGAGAAAGGGGTAGAAGATATTTGCATGAGGATTCTCAAAAGACTGAATTAAGCCCAGAGGCCAGAAGTTCCCCTCTCTTGTCTAGTACATTTATATGTAATATGAGATCAAGGGGTTGTCTAAATGGCAAAAATACCCTCCTAGAATCTGAGGAGAATACAATTTGTCTAAATGCCATCCCGCATCAATCCACAGTATTCAGAAGGGGGGGGCAAATCCACCAAAAACTCCAAAGGGAAAGCCTTTGCGGCTTTTACTGAAGTTTTTTAAAAGCTCCACAGGGAGTGCGTATTCCTGCTCATTGGAACAATCTGATTTGCATTCATTCTCATTCACGATATGAGCAGAAGTGGAAAGCTGATTGGTTGGATGTGGGCAGGGGGCAAAACTTCCTAACAAGGCAAGCACCTGGAACTGTAATGTTGGATTTTTGCCTTAGCGATCATGTGCTGAGGTGATGAAACAGCCTTCCCCCACATTTTAAAATTTATTTAGGTGAAATATCCCACTTTTGTACCTTAACTTTGTTCAGCAGCGGCAACTGGGGAAAATAAAAATGCGAGTAATTCACTTGCACCTGCCATCTTGATTTGCAGGTATGCCCATTAGAACAACAAAAGTGGATAGCTTTGCATGCCTGTGATTTTGCCAAAAAACCATTAAGACAAATTGAGGCTGCTTTGAATTGGGGTTAGTGCACATCAATCCACATCCTCCCCCCCCCCATATAGACAACACCCATGTGTAGTATGAGATTAAGTGTAATAATGGGCTAGATTTGAACTGCCAAGACCCAAGTTCAAATTTTTGCTTAGATCTCATCAGGATGCTCATTGGCTGATCCTATCTCACTCAATTTTTCATAGCCTAAGCTGCCTCATGAAGTTGTGAGTTCAAGGATTGGAGTACACCCCTTTAGAGCATCCTGACTGCCTTGGAGTTGGGGTGGAATACAAATGTGACAAAATTAACTATCCCATGTAACATTTCAATCCATTTCCTACAAAAGGTCTGGCACCCTCTGATATGTGTTGGCTGCCTAAGAGTACATTCCTTAGGTAAGGCACTGACAATTTGAAGGACACTGCGGTTTAGATGTGCAGACTGACTGGTTGTTGGAGGACTGCCCAAAATCTGCTGATGCTACAGACACTGACATATGTGTTGTTGGTTTTAAGGAAAACAACAACATCAAACCCAAACACTGGGATGTGTAGCAAGAAAGAATCCAAGAAGAGCTCACAACCTGTCATGCAGTAGTCTGGCAAAATGTGGCAAACCTTGTGACCTTGGCACTGCCTTTTAAAATCACATTGGCTACATAATATGCTGACAGAAGTATGAAGAAAGAGAACTGAGCTGACTCCAGTTTTAACCTACAGGGTACTATCCTGTGATTGATGCGTGCTTTCAAGACCTCAGGGTTTACCCATGTGATGATTTGTTTAAACTGATGGAGAAAACAGAAGATATGCCACCCCTTTTCTGATGTTCTGATGGGGACATGAGCAAAAGAAGTTCAACAGGTGTGGCGCTTCAAAAATTTGAAAGCTAAACTACTTGAATTTTCATCTCTGTCCTGCTTCAGTTAGAGGCACAGAATCTTGGGCAGAGAAAAGGTAGCCTGCCTGGAGCAGATGCCGGTGTTCTTTTTTTTTAGAGGGGGTGATCTTACATTTTACATTTAAAATGATGGTTTTGTTTCCTTATCTGGATTTTGCCAGCCATTAATAACTATAACAGAAGATGTCCATTAAGTTGGGTCTCCCTTGTTAAACAGTGATTGGTTGGCTTGTGGACTTGAAGTCCTCTCTTTTCAGGCTGAGGATTGGCCACCCCATTTATCACTCCCTAGCAGAATCTCCAAGTTCAAGTACATACCTTAAGGGAACCTGCTTACACAGTGGGATGAGTACTAATTGCAGCATCTTGAGAAGCATGAATGTCAAGTCATATTTAGCACACCACTTCTATGCCAAAAGCTACAATTAATACAACCATAAAGCTGCTGGTCTGGGTGTTATGGAGGCAAAGTTATATATATTAAAAACAATCCCTCTTACAATCTATTGCATTTCTGTGCAGGAGAGAAAGGCAGGTGTTTAGATTCACAGTGTTCAGCTGTGCTATAGACCCCAATGGTAGTTTGAAGGAAAAGTAATACGTCAAATATATATGATGATCATCACTACCTCCCAAAATTTTAGTTTGCATGGTATGCACAAAATATATAAGTTGCAAGTCATAGCACTTTAAAACACACACACAACTCAGCTTTCTTCTCAGCTGTGAAACTTTGGGAAATCTATGATCCTTCAGCCTAACCTTTATGTAAGAAGTTAAAATGCTTTGAAGATTGGGATACATATAAGTTTATCTTGAGTGCAAAATTCTGATCCTAGAGTTATTGAGTGATTAGAAAAATGTGGCCTACACCTATATATTTAACAAAGCTGAATGCGTACAAATTAGCAAGTGACACTTTCCACAGAATGGCTGACATTATTTGTTGTTGCTACTGTGTGTGCCTTCAAGTAGTTTCCAACTTATGGTGACCCTATGGCAAACCTATCACAGGGTTTTCTGAGGGCTGAGAATGTATGACTTGCCCAAGGTCACCCATTGGGTTTTCATGGTTGAACGGGGATTCAAACTCTGGTCTCCAGGGTCGTAGTTCAAAAGTCAAAACCACTAAGCTATGCTGGCTCCTATCATCTGCTAATATATCTGCACATCTAGTTTCTGTTACAGATACAGAGTCATTACTCATAAAAGATTGGGACCTTGATACTTGAAGGAGTGCCTGTCCCTAAACACACCTATCTGAGAATTGAGATCTGATAAGAGGGTCCCTCCACTCTGTCCAGCCAGTGTGTACAGTACACTGTGGGAGAATGTGAGAGAGGGCCTTCTCTGAAATGGCACCCCTGTTGTGGAATATCTTCCTGTTGGAGACCTCACTGGTGCTGATGTTGGTTCAATTCTGGTGCCAAATTAAAAAACGACCTTTTATTAAAGACTTTGAGGTATCATGATTTTATCCAAATCTATACATGTACATGGTTTTAAACTATTTAAAATTCTTTTAAATTGGTTAATATAGTTTTTTAATTTAATTAATTCAATTAGGTATTTATACCCTGCCCTTCAGCCACAATGGCTATCAGAGCGGCTTACAAATTGTTTTTAAGCAATAGCAATTTACACATCTACACTGCATTAAACAATTTCCAATGTGTATTAGCTAATTTTAGGTTATTTGATTTATTTTTATTGGTTTAAAACTAAATTATGTGTTTATTGCACACTTCCTTGAGCTCTAATTGTATTGGGTGGGATAGATATAGAATAAAAATAAATAAAAGATTGGGCCAGCCTTCTGAAGCAAGAACACCACTAATTTGCTTCCATTTTACACTGATACCACCCAACTTTTTTACTATGCAGTCTTGCCTGACTCAGAAATATGGAGCAAATGATGGGACCAATGTTGTCCACAAACAGAATTGAGACTAAGAAATTTTTCAGTCGTCAATTTACCGTGGAAGAAGGCTCGTAACACTTGTGAGCCTGCTGCGCGGCAGGGCCCCTGTTTTGTACGACACTGTCCCCCTGCCGCGAGAGATCGGAGGCAGCCGCGCCATATTTGGCCATTTTTTACTCACGGAAGTTGCCCGTGAATAAAAAATGGCCAAATATGGTGCGGCTGCCTCCGATCTCTCTTGGAACGGAAACAGTTGATTTTGGCAGGGGAATGGCGTCATACGTAACAGGCCCCCTGCCATGCAGCAGCCTTGCGAGTGTTACGAGCCTTCTTCCGTGGTAAATCGACATCTGAAAAAGTCCTAATTTCTTACTCTGGTACTACTTTGTACACACTCAACCAGAATGTTAACTTAGGACTTTATCAGACCATCCTCTGTAAAAGTTCTTTTGCTAGCATATTTTGAAGCGTTTTTATGCTGGCAAAAGACCCACCACTACGAGACCTACCTTAAGCAGTGTGAAAAGGCATCCCAAGCAGTAATGGAGCACAAATGGAGCTCCGTTTACTTCCGGGGTTGAGATTTCGCTGATTCTCATGAGAAGACACGAGCATGGGAAATTTAAAAACTAAAGCAAAATAAACACACAAAACGTAGACACCAGCACAGATACACACATTAAAATCTCAAGTACATGGGGGGTGTCATAAAAAGAGCGTCCCCTACCTAGCTGTCACGATCTCAGCCAGAAGTGTTTGCCCATTGATGCTGTATTCACATGAGCACAATGGTGCGAGGATTCAAATGCCAGCAATGCTGGCAACAAAGTTCCATGGCAGATCTATTGACGGCTTGGGCCATCAATAAAATAGAACAGCTTTTAGACTTTGCATCATTGTGAAAGGACGTCATTGTCTGGTATGTGCACCCTTTCGCAATCATTAGGCATCTTTATGATGCCATATTTGCTGCATCTGATAAAGCCCTTAGAACTACATGGAACTGTGTATAGTTCTACACATGATATGAAGGGTGGATAAACCTGCTGTGGATTTGGATTTGCTCATTTTTTGTAGGACATGCAGTTTTCCCCAGAGTGCTGAATACAAGCTCAACCAGTTTTTCCTGTAAAAGTGGGCTGCAAAACTTTTCCCACTTTTTGCAGAAGTCAGCAGTACAGAATGCTGATTGGGTGGCTTTTCTGATAGCTCCAAAGCCACCACTACACCAATCCAGTTTTAAAGGATGCTGAATAACTGTTTACCTAATAAATACATCAAAGTCAGGTAGGATTTCCCCAAAAGAAAAATTATAACTAAAAGCCAGCCAAAAGCAATGGAGCCTCTGAGTAAAGATAGAGAGGTGCAAAGTTGGCCCTGCAGCAGGAAAAACAAAACACCATTCTTTTTACTAAGCATGACTCCAAAAGAAAGCCACCACAGAACCAAACACATTTCATAGCTATGTATACGTATCAGTGCTGTATAAATAACAGCCACACTCACATGTCACACCTTACTGCACTCATATCACTGCCATATCATGTCCAGCCACTAGCAAAAGTAACTGAAGTACCCTTAATATACCAGGTCTTGTCTGATTTTTGAAGCTAAGCATAATTGAGTCCTGCTTAGTAGTTGGATAGTAGACAGACTTATATCACACTCCACTGTTCTAGTGATATTATTCCACTTTAACTGCTATGGCTGCCTCCTGTGGATTTCTGGAGTTTGTAGTTTAGTGAGGCCTAAGAGCAATCTTGCTGAGAATTATAAATGTCCCTCCCTAAACTGCAAATCCCAGGATTCCATGGGAGGCACCCATAGCAGTTAAAGTGGGATAATAGCACTATAACAGTGTAGTGTGATAAGCAATTAATTGATTTCCCATCTCTCTCCCAGTATGGGGCCCAAGGCAGTTTACAGTATAAGATTAAAACAAAGTACAGTTAAAACAATGTATGGAACAAAGGTTAAAGAGACTATTATTTTATTATTATTTTTTATATAATTTAAAACACAGTTTAAAATACATGTAAGCGTGATATTTAATTGTTTGTAATTTTTATTGATATTATGTTTTTAATCTTGGTTGTGCTTTTAATTGTTACATTTTAACAACAGTAATAATTTAATTCTTTTAAAACTTTTATTTTAGTTGTATTTTTAAAATTATTGTAAACTGCCTTGAATCCCATCTTGGGAGAAAGGTGGGATATAAATCTGATAGAGATCTCTGTTAAAACATGGTTTAAAATGCATCTCTGGAGACCACCAGAGATGTCTAGATAGGGCTAGGAAAGATTCCTGCATGAGACACGGGAGAGCTGCTGCCAGCCATTTGGCTAGAAGGACCAAAGGTTTGGCTCAATGTAAAGAAACCTTTTGTTTTCCCAAGATGCTATAGATACAAATAAGACCCATATTTCTCCAGGTTCTTTCAAGGTTTTATTATTTAATTTAGTCTTCTTAGAAAAAGTTCACAAGGACCAAAAAAAGCCTCCTAAAAACAGAATTGTAGGGATTTATCTTTTTAAAAGCCTACAATTATCCTCTCCAAAGTAATACCAGCCTTGAACAGCTGCTGAGAATAGGCTTTTAGAGAGTCTAAGTAGCACGTAGTACACACACACACACACACACACCTCCCCCAAATGCTGGATACAGTGGGTGTCCAGCATTATCTGCCACACAACACAAGAATACAGTATTTCCTCAAAAACAGTGTGATTATTTCCTCTAGGCTCCAGTGACTCATAGAGGGTTACCCAGCTGAAGTCATCACCAGATATTTCTTATCTTGGTGGCAAGTGAGCAGGATGTGAACATGGCCAGGAATTGTATCATGCATTCTTCCCACTGCAGATTCACTACCAGGCCTGTGTCTACCTCCGCTTGCCTGTGCAGCTTCTGAGGAAGAGAGGTTGTGGGATCTGCCAAGAGAACACCTCTCAGTAGCAATAAATAAAACAAATAACACTGTCACGGGAAGTGAAGCCTGACTCTGTCTACATTATGAATTCGTGGTTAGTAAAAAAATATTTCCCCCCACTGCTTCTGTTTCCCAGCAATCTGTACTGTTTGCTAAACCTGCTGCAGCTTGCTCAGGCTGCAGCCTTGAATCTAGTATTAGGCAAGCTTGTGTTTTACCCTTGGGGGTGTTATTTGAACTAGTGCTAGGAAAATGATCAGGTGCACACGATGACAAGGCTCCTATACCTTTAAAAGTCACATAGAAATGGGACTTTCAGCTGGTGCAACTTTTGTAACTTCTGCACCTGCTGAAATTCCTGATCTTAGATTATTAGTAAGGGCACAGAAGGAATACCTTTGGAATATGTGGAATAATAAAAGAATAGAGCTCCTTTGAGCCCGTCCTTTTGCTTTGCACTGTTCTTGGACTTTATCAGACTAGCATGTAAAAACGCTGTAATTCTGAGTGAGGATAGTGGAAATGTAGTGGCATTATTACACTTATTATCACATGTACCTGTAATCATGCGAAAGAACCACCACAGAATTATCGCATGACAATGACTAGTGCTTTAAGAGCGGGAGTTTACTTCTGTGATTTAGCTGGGTGAGATTTTGGTGGTTCTCATGAGAAGACATAAGCGTGCTTAAAACTGCAAAACCCCCTTCATTAACAAAGTAAATGCACACACAAGCACTGAAACAGACCTAAAAACATTCAAACTAAATGGGACAGTTCACAGAAGAGCATCCTGTCCTTCATTTTTGCGTTCTCATCTGGATGTTTTCTCACTGAGGACCACCCATTCACATTGTGTTCTCGTGATTACAATGGGACATGTTTTTGCACGCCCTCAATACTGTGAAAAAGCGATATTGACAATCTATTGACAGCTTATCCCATCAATTACAAGTAACACCTTATTTGTGACTGTGGTACAGGGTAATCACAAGATGAAGATGACGTTGTATGATAGCCTTGCCAATTCATGCTACCCAGACATTGTAATCCTGTGATTTTTGCCGTGTCTGATAAGGTCCCTCAAGTCAGTTCTCAAGTCAGAATGGATTTGAGCCCAAAGAGAAGAGACAGGTAACCTGGGATGTTCTAGATATTTTACAGCCCTCAGAATCCCTAACCAATATCCACATTGGCTGGGGCTTGTGGCAGCTGTAGTCCAAATAATTTGGAGGGCACCAGGTTGCCCACTTTTTCTGACCTGCGGTTGGAGCTCTGCAGCAGTGTCACTTTCCTCATCACCTCTTGAGAATCTACACATTTGTCTCCAACTGTTCTTTCTGGCAACTAATTTTCTAACACTTATCCTAAACGCCAGATGATTACTCTTTGTCCTGACACCTCCTAAGACTGTGAATTAATCCCCTTCCTTCATTTATACAGTTACCTTGAAGGTATTTATAGACAGAGAGGCTGTCCCCCCTGACTTTTCTCTTAGCTAAATTATAGAGCTACATCCTTCAAGTCTCTCTTTACATATCTTCTGCTGTACTCCCTCAATGCCATTCATTCTTTTCCTCCCATGACTGCTTTTCTTTGTTATTTTCAGCATCTTTCAGAATAAGAACTTCATCCAAGCATTCCAAATTAGGTCACTTTAGTCAGAGAAAGAGATACACAAAGTCCCATTACACTCTCCAAAAATAAAGTGAAGAGATGAACTTTGGATGTTGGCACCACTACATCAAGCAGCAGAATCGCGCACTGGCTGGCAGTCTCTGCTGGCTGCAGTCTCTTGAGCAGGCCCAATTCTGGTAGAATACTGCACATGTACATTTCCCTCCCTTTCCACTCTCCCTTATATATATATATATTTGGGTGGGGGTTGGGTGCAGGAATCTTGAAATTTGCGAGCTGAAAAAATGAATATCAATTTCTGGATTAATCTGATAAATGATTAATTACCAGCTATTGGGTACACAGGCGAATCTCCTGAGTTGCTTGACTCATTGAAGTGATGTGGGACTGTGTGTATCCCAATTTCAAATTTGTCTCAGGATTCAATTGTTATATAAATTGGCTAATTTTCAGTTTTTATTTGCAGCAGTGAAGGGGAATTTGGAGGAGGGAGCTTTCAAAATAGTAACATCCCAGGATTTTCCCTGGTTGGCAATGATACTACAGTAATTGCACCATCTGTAGGGCACCATGTTGAAGAAGGCATTGCAGGCCCTATCTAATACCAATCTAATACCAATGTCATCCAGTGCCTCAGAAGTGACAGAATCTTTTATACCTGTGTTACTGCAACAGCAGAAGTGTTTACTCCCACACATTTTGCTGCTTAAATCCAGTTGCCTTACTTTCCTCCTGCTGTTTCAAATCCAGTTGCCTTACATTCCTCCTCACCTGCTGTTTCAAGCAAGTTTCCAGGTGAGGGAAGGGGTGACTCAGAAGATTAAGAAAGGAACGGGAACAGCTGCAGCTCTTCTTGCACTGCATCAGGAGATTTAAAAGTCTGTGATTCTTGAGGGACTGGGAGATAACCCAAAGTGAGAGACTGAAATAACTTTAGCTTGACAGTCTATGAATGTTTGTTCTTGCTGCTGCTTTCTTTTTTAAATTGGTGAAATTTGTGTTTCAACACTGTGGTTGCACAGAAGTGGAGGAACATCACTATCAAAGAACTAGGTAAAAAGCAAAGGGTTCTCACAATGGAAGAGGAGGGGGATAATCTCAGTGGCATTTATCAATTAATTAAAACAAACCTACAAAAGCATTCCTGCTGTTGACTGGAATAGTGCTCAACCTCTGTAGCATACAAGAAAGAAACTAAAAAGCATTTAAAAACCTCTAATGATTAGGTTGGCTGGGGGAGATTGTAATACATAGGTATTACTAGGACTTTATCAGACAAGCCTCTACAAACGTTCTTTTGCCACCATATTTTGCACTGTTTTTCTGCTGGCAAAAGAACTCTTTTTATCAGACCTACCTGTAATAGCATTAAAAGGCAGCCCCAGAATTACTGGAGCATGAACACTAGCACTGTTAACTTCTGTGTTTGTGATCTCAGCGGTTCTTGTGAGGAGATGAGTGCGGTTTAATTTAAAAATACAGCAAAAGAAACACAAAAAAAGTACACATAAGCACAGAAACACACTCACAAAGTCCCAAGTAAACCAGGGAGGGTCATAAAAAGAGCATCCCACTCCTGGCTTTCTCGGTCTCAACTGCAAGTGTTCTGCCCATTGGCAATGTAATCATAAGAGGAAAATGGTGTGCGGTTTCAGATGCAGGCAATACAGGCACAAAAATGCCATGGCAGATCTATTGGCAGCTTGGCCTGTCAATAAAAAAGAATGCTATGGATGGGAGTATGTCTCAGGGCACATTGGCAGTTGGACTGGATGTCCCGTGTGGTCTCTTCCAACTCTTTGATTCTGTTCTGTTCTACACATAAGTGCTAAAGCATGACGTTGTCTGCTATGTGTGCCCTTTCGCATTCATTAGGCATTGTTATGATGCCATATTTGCCACGTCTGATAAAGCCCCTAGTCACAAAAGACATACCCTCCAACTGTCCTAGTTTGGCAGGGACAGTCCTAATTAATCCTCAGTTGTCTCATTTTTCCAGCTGCTTTTAAAATGTCCCAGTTTCTCTCCCCCCCACACACACCTTCCCTGCTTGTTCTCAGCTTACTTCAATTGCTGCAAACTAAGTAAAAAGTGCAAAAGTAGTTTGTATCCCATTAGGAGGAAGATGGGAGGAAGATGGGAGGAGGCGATGGAATCTTGCTCTTCCCTGTAAATCCAGGCAAAAGCAAACTGCTGCAGCCTCTCCTAGCTTGTGTGTTCTTAGAATCATAGAGTTGGAAGAGATCACAAGGGCCATGTAGTCCAAACCCCCCTGCCCTGCAGGAATACATAATGAAAGCATTCCCGACAGATGGCCATCCAGCCTCTGTTTAAAAACCTCTAAAGAAGGAGACTCCACCACACTCTGAGGCAGTGTATTCCACTTCTGAACAGCTTTTACTGTCAGGAAGTTTTTCCTAATGTTTAGGTGGAATCTTTTTTCCTGTAGTTTGAACCCATTGCTCTGTATCCTAGTCTCTGGAGCAGCAGAAAACAGGCTTGCTCCATCCTCAGTATGACATCCCTTCAAACATTTAAACATGGCTATAATGTCCCCTCTCAACCTTCTCTTCTCCAGGGTAAACATATCCAGCTCCCTAATCTGCTTCTCATAGAGCATGGCTTCCAGACCTCCCACCATTTTGGTTGCCCTCCTCTGGACACGCTTCCTCATTAATAACTTTTGCCATCTTGACCACACACTCTGATGTTGCTTGGCCACATGTGTCCTGGGTTTCATCTGTGAAATTTTGGATGGCATATAGGGAAGTTGCAAGCACTATCCAGTTAGGTGTCTGTCAGCCCTGCATAGTTCAGGGGCATTTACTTCCAGTGGGTGTCACTGGGGTTGCAGTCTGTGCTATTCAGATAACCATTATTTCATGCAGCCTAAACCAGCAGAATTGACACCATCTTGGGGTGGAGGAAAAAGAGGTCCTATTTTAGAATACACCATTTTGTGCAGGGAAAATGCAATATATCCACAACAGAAACACCACCTAGAGAAAAAGGGAAGCCTTAGTTGGCTTCATAGGTGTTGCTATGGGGGGAAATAGGTTTCAGTAGTTTTCAGAAAGTTAGTGTCTTCTCAGCACCAATATTTCTATCATAAACACTGTTTTATCCCATCTAAACATTTTGCTCTTCGCCTGACTCTCACTGCTGCTGCTGTGCTTTTGAAGCTGCCTCCTGCCAGCATTACCTCTTGTGTGCTTTTGAGGAAAGTATGACTTTCATTGAGATATGTGGTGTGCCAGGTTTGTTCACATGTACAGGACTAGCACCATGGCATTCTGTTTATTTATAAAGCAATACTGGGCACATTCAAGAGTGTATCCCTCCTTCTCCACCCCAAATAAATCTCTCTTTCCATGAATCTTGGATTAGAGGGAGAGATGTGCAGGCAGATGGTGGGGTCAGCTTGTAACTTGGCACCTTTCACTGTCAGAAATGATGTACTGTGTACCTCAGCCTGGGGCAATTATTTGTATGCTTGTGTTCACTGCATCTAAATGGCTGCAGAGGCAGTTTTGGCACTGGGTCATCCTGCACTACACTACATACTTCTTGTGCATGTGGTCTCACAGCCATTTCTGCTTCTGATCACATCAGAATAGTAGAGAGGAAAGGTGCAGAGGCAGCCACAAACATTCTGCTTTTCTGATAGTAAAAGAAGTATTTATTTGTTTCCATTCATTTTATGGATTTTACCATTATCAGCACAGAGTACCATCCTGCTGTGTGGATTCTTTGCTACTTTCTACTGAGTGCCTGTGTAGAAGCGAGTGGATAGTACATATTCTATCACCTTATGAAAATTTAAATCTTCCTCAGTATTCAGTAGCTTTGCTGGAATGCTTCCCTCTTTGGGGGAGTTTTGAAGCTAATGGTTTGGCTTCTTCTTTATATTCTTAAATTGTCAGCATAACTAAGACAATGTGTGATAATGGAGATACTGGTACTTAAGTTTTTATTATCCTACCTTACAAAAGCATTTGCCCCCAGGAAACGCACTTAAACAAGTTGTTGTTCAGTCAACTGCCTAACAGGCAATCTTCTAATATTGATAATAACACAGAGACAGTATTAACCTGTTGAAATTCTGCCTGAAGTGCACCTATTAGAGATGCAGGGGCCTTGACAGAAAAAGACCTGTTAGCTACTCATGGCAGGGACAGGGCTGATTACTATTAGAATAGCAAAGGTCATATTATAGTATTCATTTGTTAAAGCGCATATTGTATTTTAATCATCTATTTCTAAAGCACTAGCAGTTTGTAGTGTACCAGTATAAAAACACTGGCCACAATCCAGCAGAATTAGACATAACTGTGAGCTGGATAGTAGCCATGAAGTTTAAAACACACTCTGCCCAAATGGATTTAACAATGTTAATTAGACAAGGGATGGAATAGGCAAAAGTTAGGAAGGATAGAGAGAAATGGGGGTTAACAACACAAAACATTTTATTATGAGAACATAATGTTTTTGGAACAATGTTCTCAGAGCTATCAGTTGATTTTAATACTTAATGTTAAGAACTTAAGGAAAAATTGTTGTTTTTCAGACTTCAGACTGCAAATCAACAGAAGGCTCAGGGAGGCTTCAAGAGGTGCTAATGGAAAAAGTCTAAGCAATGTTGGAACACTTCTAAAATGTAGAGTTGACAGGCCTGGTTCAAGTGTGCACACAGGATAAAGAACATTATTTTGAAGAGCGTGAAGGCATGGCTTAATATGTGAAGTTGAAGGCTTTCATGGCTGACATCCATAGATTTTCCTTGGTTTTTTTCCGGGCCGTGAGGCCATGTTTTGGAAGAGTTTCTTTCTGACATTTCGCCTGCATCTGTGGCTGGGATCTTCAGAGAATGGTTGGGTAGGTGTGTGTGTGTGGTTTATATACTGTGAAGCCCTATTGGGGAGGATATGTAAATTTGTGTTGAATGGCTAGTTTCTGGGTGGAGATATGCAAGGAGGATTAGTGTCTGTTTGGCTAATGGTTGGTTAATGGTCCATTATCTCCTGGATGTCCTAGTCATCTGCAAACCAACAGTTAGGCCACAAGGTATACAGAAAACCTACACACATGGACAGATGCCTACACAAGAACTCCAATCATCACCCAGGACAAGAAAGAAGCACAATAAAAACATTGGTAGACCACACAAAAAGGATCTGCGAACCCCACTACCTGGAGGACGAACTGAAGCACCTAAACTGGGCTCTACAGGCTAATGGTTACTCCAGATCAGACATCACAAGAGCAGCCAGACCCAGAAAAAAACCACAGGAATGAAGAAAAGCAGCCACCCAAAGGGAACATATTTTTATCATACATCAAAGGAGTCATAGGAGATTTTCAGATGCGATTTTCGGGTCCATATATTCCAAAACAGCTCCATTGCTGTCGCATGGCAGGGGAGCAGTTTTGGACGATGGCATTCCTCTGACAAACCCCTCCGTGTCACTTCCGTGACAGAATGGAGGAAGCCGCGTCATATTTCACTCACAATTGTTGCCCGTGAGTGAAATATGACACGGTTTCCTCCATTCTGTCACAGAAGTGACACGGAGGGGTTCGCCAGAGGAACGCCATCATCCAAAACTGCTCCCCTGCTGCGCGGCAGCAACAGAGCTGTTTTGGAATATATGGACCCGAAAATCACGTCTGAAAATCTCCATAGACAGAATAGGGAAACTGATGAGGAAACACAATCTCCAAACATTCTACAGACCAACCAAGAAAATCCAAGAAATGCTATGCTCAGCGAAGGACAGAAGACACCCTCTCACAGCTGCAGGAGTTTACCATGTACCATGTAGCTGTGGACAAGTTTACATGGGGACCACTAAATTCAGTATGCAAAAAAGAATCAAGGAACATGAAAGACAGTGCACATTGGGCCAGCCAGAAAAATCAGCAGTAGCAGAACATGTTATAAACCAATCTGGACACAAAATGCTATTTGAAAACACCGAAATTCTGGACCAGGCCAACAACTACCATGTCAGAATGCACAGAAAAGCTATTGAAATCCACAAACACCTGGACAACTTCAACAGGAAAGAAGAAATGCTAAAAGTAAACAAAACCTGGCTGCCAGTCCTGAAGAACACTAAAATCAGAACTCAACACTTGCAAATGAACTTCACCCAGGGACAGGGGGATTCCAGCAGATAATGGACCATTAACCAACCATTAGCCAAACAGACACTAACGAGCCTTGCATTTCTGTACCCAGAAACTAACCATTCATTTACACAAATTTACATATCCTCCCCAAGGGCTCACAGTATATAAAACCCCCCCACACTATTACCCAACCATTCTCTGAGGATGCCAGCCACAGATGCAGGCAAAACGTCAGAAAGATACCCTTCCAGAACACAGCCTCACAGCCCGGAAAAAACCCCACAGAGAATCCATGGCTGAATAGTTTGTGTGACTGGCTTTTGCAGTTTCTCAGCAACCTCTTCCTTTCCTTTTAAACAGAGGGCACCATGCCTAGTTCCCCTGCACAGGTGCTTTTGCAGCTCTTGGGCCTTCTGCCCCAGAGCCTCTACCTTGACAAGGGGGTGGGTTAGTTTTGACAGATGTTCCTTTATCATCCTTCTCTTCACCCCATTGCTTTTGGCCTCTCCAGCTGTTGCCTAATAAATTCTTGGCTCCTGGCACTAGTTTCCCTCTTGTTCTTGTTATTCGAGAGCAGTGAGCAACAATGGTTTGCTAAACTCAATTTCATGTTGGCAAACTGGCAGGCTCTCTTCTTCCCCCTTCTGTGCACTTGTCCTTTTCTCTGTCATCTCTTCCTCTGCTTTCATTGAAATGTTATTCCAATAAACAAATACAACTGCAAAGGAGTCAGAGCTCAGTTGTGCAGATGAAGAGTCAGAGTGGGTGGAGGGAAGCCCAAAACCAGAGAGTTGGGAGCTGATGATTATATCTCAGCTATCCAGAGTCCCATTGTCACCTGCTGATCTCTGGTGGTCCTCTACTGCATTGTTCTTGACATATTAATAAATGGGTCACAGCAATCTTTGTGTTTCCAATCTCTTTGAATTTCCTGCATCTCCCCTTCCTTGTTTTTTTTTTTTAAATAGCATTTTGCTTTCCCCCTTCTCCTTGGTTTCCTTTGTCAGCCCCACTAACTGAGAAGATCAGAGAGTAACACTGCCAGATGAACAGCACCCCCTGACAGATCCATTACTTTAGAACAGCAAGGGGACAGCTGCCTTATTCCCCTTTCCTCCCTGCAGCAATAATATTTTCTAGGTGTATTAGGTTTAGAAGGAGATAAAGAACTTTAAAAAGGAAAGGAAACAGAGTCCTCTAATTATTGGGAATAGTCCCTGAGCTGTGATGTAATACAAAGGGTCATTAGCTGAAAGGTCAGTCTTACTAAGCATAGCTGAAACCCTATGCACACTTACCAGAAATGATGGCCCATTTCTTTTTGCAGAGCCTCCTTCTGAGTGATCATGCACAGGGCTGGGCTTTGTGATTGATAAAGGAGATTATCAGATGTGGCAAAAAAACACACACAAGAGGAGCACACAGGGACGACATTACTGTCCTGCGAACGGGTCCTGGAACATCCCCATCAATGAAAAGCAATGCCTTACTCACGGCTGCAGCATGGAGTCAGCACATGAGGACGATGACAATGTCTGAAACCGGGACCCATTTGCAGGACAGTAACGTCATCCTCGCATGCTCCTCTTGTGTTTTTTTGGACGCGTCTGATAATCTCCTTAGTCTTGTGCATCCACCTGTTGCAGGGTTAGGTGGAACTCATAGGCTTGCCAGAGTGAAAACTGGAGAGGGCTCCTGTACCTTTAATGGTAGTGTAGAAGAGGGAATTTCAGCTGGTGTTGCTTGTTACCTGTTTATGTGACAAGCAAGACCTGCTGAAATTCCCTCTTCTACACAACCATGAAAGGTACAGGCACCCTCTCCAGTTTTCATTCGGTCAAACCTAATTATAAAGCTTAATCCTCCCAAAACAACAATTGTTTTAATGACTTTATTAATTTTATTTTTCAGGGTGCTTTAAGGGGGTATGTGTTTCTTTGTGCAGCTTTCGTGGTAGACAACAGGGTGCTTATAATTGCACAAATATACTGTATATAAATAAACATGCATATACTAAAGAAACATTTGAAACATGCCGTGTGTATGTGTGTGTGTGTGAAATCTGGAGTGGTGGAATATCTATATAATCTTGAACATTGTATATATAATCTTGAAAATTTTGCCCACTTACAGACACTTGTATTGATGATACAAAAGAGAAATGTGGGGTAGGGGGAGAAGACAAAGCTGCATGAACTGGCTGGCACTTGTTTGCATGCAGAGCCATGTGGCAGCATAGAATGGAATGCACATGAGACAGCACAAATCTATGGCTCAGGCCCTTCATTAGTTGTTTGCTGTTGTGTAGCCATGTGGCGGCCCGTGGCTGGCCAGCCATGGCTTTACTACCTGCAAATATTTCTGTAGCAGAGCCTAGACTGTAAAGTGCTGTCCTAAGGCCAAGGGGGTACTTTGGCAGTGCTGGCTCATTAGTACCTTGTTGGGCTCATTAGCACCTTGCCCCCCTCACCTTGCAGAGCTGTGGCTCATGAAAGCCATTGCTGTCAAGTAATTGCAGTCTGTTGATTGGCAGCAGGTGTGGAGTCATTTGCTCTGATGCAACCCTAAATTGGTTGGCGGTGGCTGTGGCAGCTGGGATGGTAAGACCCATTCCCTCTTCTGAAGCAATTGGGAAACAGAGAAGCAGTGAGCAAGGAACTTTGCCCAGGGCAGGCAAGTGGTAGAAGAGAAGGATGTTTTTGTTAGCCTTTGCTCTTTGATTACCCTTACAGAGGAAATGGATAACAGTCACTCTGACTGTCTGTGGTTTATTAACTATACAAAGACAGGCAGCCAAAGACTTAAGAACACTCTGGCATTGTGACAAGATTCTGCCAGAAAGAAAGAAAGAAAGAAAGAAAGAAAGAAAGAAAAGCCAATGTTGACCTCTGGGGGTAACAGCTAGGTTGTCTTCTGCCCAGTGGGTTTTGCTAGAGGTCATGTGAAAGCTGCATATTTTGCTGACTCCTCAAACCAGTAATCTCCAGTTGGGGACTAATTTTAATTTGAGACCTCAGATGGTTTAAACCATCTAGTGAAAAATGTTTTTACTTTCACCACTGCTTCCAATTTTATTTTTTTAACTATATAGTCTAATGAAGAGTTTGGAAGAATTTGAAAGGCTGCCCAATTTGCAACTGTATCATTGATAATAATAAAAGTATTGCCTATGTGTGGATATTCAACTTTGCTTCTACTGTAACCTAAGGCCCCTTATGGCTATTTCAGCCCTCCTACTCCTCAATATAAGAATATCCTAAAGGCCTATGTTGTATTATCATCTCAATTGCCATTAAAGCTACCTGTCTAAAAGCACTGCCAGCTTCATGTTGCAGAGGCTCACCTTGGGTTTGTATATACTGGTGGGAAATGCTGTACCTACCTCGTAGCTGTGGTGAATTTCTTTGATCTGTAGCAGCCCCGCAAACGCCACATGCACTGGGCTTGTCTGATTGTAGTTCAGAGTATCTCGCCACACTGTAATCCATGTCAGTAGTAAAAATGTGGTGCTACTCTGATCACAGGTCCTGCATGTCATACTATGATTCTACTTCTGGCAACACAGCCAAGGCTGCTCAAGGATTTTTTCCTATTCGCTTGTGCGTATGAATAAGTGAATGTATGTGGTCCCAGACTACTATATTACTGGACGAGCGGAGATATGCTTATCCAGATATGCACACAATTGAAAAATTAATATATAAATGAAAGCAGGACCGGTTTAAGGAATTTTGGACCCCCCAGCAATGCTTTATTTTGGGGGGCCCATATGTTTATCTCAGGTCAGCGTACCCTAACTCAACCTAAGCTATTCACAGTACAGGATATTCAGATTATTACTAATAATGTTTTTGCAGGAGGGGGTTAATATGGGGGCCCCCACAATGACAGGGCCCCCTGCGGATGCTGATGCAGCCAGTGCCTTAAACCGGCCCTGAATGAAAGTTCCAGAATGAAGTCCTGACCACTGGAAGTCTTGCCCTGGCTTTGCTATGAAGCCAATCCTTGGCTGCCATGGCCAAAAAAACTGGGTTTTCCCCCTCAAATGTGGAGCAAACCACAAAACCTCCAGATGCAGTGTTTCCTGCAAAAACCCCAGTGAAGATGTGAATAATCAAAAATGTTGTGTGTCAATTGTGCCACGAATATGGGGTGAGTATAGGGTTTTTGCCTGTGTAGACAAGTCCATTGATACTGGGGTACTTGAATTCTAAGAGTTATTAGCTATAGCCAGAGATA
Source organism: Gambelia wislizenii (assembly GCA_030847615.1). NCBI lineage: Eukaryota > Metazoa > Chordata > Lepidosauria > Squamata > Crotaphytidae > Gambelia > Gambelia wislizenii. The sequence continues at coordinate 86,058,073 of JAUMIR010000004.1, read as the reverse complement.
ATTAAATTAGTGGGAAAATGCCATTACATTTCATGCTCCAAAAAATCCTTTAAAATATTACATTAATTGCATTTTGTTGAAATTTATGTGGAAATTATGGTGTTTTCTTTAATTCTAACCTAAATTTATGCTACACTACTGCACTAAAAACACTACCCAAATGTAGGCAAAAAATCCCACCCATGATTTCATTCCCTGCAGTCCCTCTTTTGAGCTTGAGAGAGAAGACACAGCTGAAGAAAATAGTTTCTTTGAAAACCCCATTTCTCACCCATTCACTGAAAGGGAGTGAAATGACTGAAAAAGAAATACACATACATAGTAGTGAAGCCTAAACAAAAAACTTTATGCATTTAACCATACCCAACCCAACTCTCACTTCACATCAGCAATACTCCGATCCAAACCCCCATCAATAAGCCAAGAGTATGTGATTTTTAAAGCCAGAAGTGGATGGTTGTGGATCAATATGCCCTTCTACTTTCTTTCTATGTTTTTAATAGCACGGATGCCAATAGTAGCTGTAGCAGTTGTTCCTGTAAGAAGATAGAAAACATTTGCCTTCTGTCCAGATTATAGTGTGATACCCCCCTCAAAAAACACACACACTGATAGTTCTCTTAATTACTAATTTTCTTAATTGCTTATTTTCTTATAGGTAGTATGGTTTAGCTGTTACTTTCCCCACAATCTGTATGCAAAAAAAAAGACAAGGTCACAGGAAACTGGTGTGAAATAGGGAATTTTTTGTTTCTGTTTTTGTTGATTGTCTCCACACAACCATGCCATTGTCAATTAGAAAATCTTGTGCTTAAAAGATTATCAGATGCAGGCTGAAAGCCTGCAAGGATGATGTCACCATACCATGCGGTTTTTCATGTGTCGCCATCCTCGCAGACTCTGTGCTGCAGTGGAGAATAAACAGTCGCTTTTCATTGGTGGGAACTTCCATTCCATTATTCTCCACAGCAGCACAGAGTCTGCACAGAGGCAGCACGCGAGGATGACAACACATGCAAAACTGCATGGTACAGTGATGTCATCCTCGCAGGTTTTTTGTGGGATTTTTGAAGCATCTGATAATCTCCTATGATTTAATGCCATTTAGCTTGTTATCTGAAATCTAAATTGTTGTTGCTTACTATAGATTATTTAAAAGAAGCCAGCTTCATAACTCATGATTTAAAGTCATGAGCAATGGATTCAAACTACAGGAAAAGAGATTCCACCTAAACATTAGGAAGAACCTCCTGATGGTAAGGGCTGTTTGACAGTGGAACGCACTCCCTCGGAGTGTGGTGGAGTCTCCATCTTTGGAGCTTTTTAAACAGAAGCCGGATGGACATTTGTCGGGTGTGCTTTGATTGTGTGTTCCTGCATGGCAGCCAGCAGGGGGTTGAACTGGATGGCCCTTGTGGTCTCTTCCAACTCTATGATTCTAGGAAAGTTGGCTTATTTTGAATAGACTGTAGTTAAGATTAACCATGGTCTGGGGATGTAAGGGTGAAATTGCAAACTAAGTCTAGTGAGAAATGGAAGCAAAAGTTTCAGATGTTCCTAGAACAGCATGGTTAGGATCTATTACTAAAATACATCATCTCTTTTCCTTATCTGTAATAGTATCACTTAGTGATTTTAATGCAAAAATTTCCAGCAGATTTAAGCCTTCAATTGAATGTACTTTGGACTGTATTTTTCATCAGGTTTAAGCTTTCAATCGACTGTACCTTGAATTGTTCCATTTCTAACATGAAGTGCTATCTTCCTTTTATCTGAAATGTGCCTTAGCTTTAGCATTTTCAGATACAGATGATTCCTCAGGTGTGATTGCTTTGTAGCTATTGACCTTACTGAAAAAAAATAGGCCTTAAATTTGCTAGACTGGACACTTGTTTAGCTTTGGCCATAGAGCAGTGCTTCATAACCTGGGGTCTGTGAACCTGGATGAGGAAAAAAGTTACATGTTTATTTTCAATAACCTCCCAGCCCCAGGCTGCACTGTTTTGTGGGAAAATAATAATTATTGTACATCATATCAAGACATTTTAATGTGTTATCTTCTAATTCCAGCTAACCACCCTGATTCTCAACATCACATTTTTCATTTCTCAGACTACTGATTGTACAAGCTGCACACATTTCAGATCTTGTCATAATGGCTGCTGACATACTGCAGAAATAATGCAGTTTGACACTACTTTAACTGCCATGGCCCAATGTTATTGAATTCCGGGATTTGTAGTTTGGTGAGATATTTAGCCTTCTTTGTCAGAGAGCTCTGGTGCCACAGCAAATGACAAATCCTAGGATTCCATAGGATGGAGCCATGATAGTTAAAGCGGTGTCAAACTGCATTATTTCTGCACTATGTCAACATCCATGGATAAAGTAGTCAAATACAGCCTGTCTACTCTTTACACAGGCTGTCTCAGTTTCCTTGAGGTCTACCATAGTGGTTGACTGGCTTTCCCTGGCCCACATAGAGTATCCTGAGAGATCTACCTGTAAGGTTCCCCAGGATGCCTTATCTGTTGTTAGGAAAACCTTGGGGTTGTTTAGACGACAAAAAATATCCACAAAGAATGCAGGCAGAATACCTTTTGTTCAGATGAGCTCCTGCTGGGATTCGCCATATTGGGAATAGGGGGGCTGAAAACTCCAAATAGTTCACGATAACAGCATTTGCTGTTTCTTGTGATATTTTTTTAAAAGTATGTGAAAATGTGTTTGACTGCACATCTGAACAACCATTTTGGATAGGGGCACATCAAAGAAGTCAAACGTGATTGGTCGGACTTCGGTGGGGGTGGGCTTCCAAGGGACAAAGCGGCTGGAGCCGCCATTTTTATTCTGGGTGATCGTTCAAGCAACAGAGCAAAAAAAAGTTTTTAAAGCAGAAAATCACTCTTCTGCATCTGTCATTTCAGTTAGGAAAAAAAGTGGTGGGAATGGAGGAAGGTTTTCAGCAGGCAATTCACTTGCGGCCACCATCTTTTCGCGGGGGTATGCTCCGTGTGAACTGCAAACTTGGCTAATGGCAACAATCTTGCGAATGAGTTGTGGGCATAAATAAACACTGCAGTGATAGAGAGGTAAGGTGCTATTTTTTGCTATTAATTCTCCCGTCTAGCTGAGCCCCTTGGCTCACCTGACTGAAAATCTCATCTTCTAAACCCAGCACTTTGCTTTGATGATCTTGCTAGTTATCTGTTTGGGTTATGCTTCCCAGCCAGACACACTGGGGACTTTATCAGACGTGGCAAAAATTGCATGATTATGACATTACGGTAGCACAAATGGTTCTTGCTATCGTATGACATTGTCATGTTTGTGTGGTCAATCTGTGCTCCAGCCATGAATAAGGCATTGCTTTTTACTGATGGGAAAAGCTGATCCTATCCCTCAGCATTGCTCTTTTCGCAGTTTTGAAGAGTGTGCGAAAACACGTCCCGCTGCAATCACGAGATTACAGCATGAATGAGTGGTCCTCTTTCCCCCCTCCCCATTCCCGGTGAGAAAACATCCAGGTGAAAACATGAAAACTATCCACAGGATGCTCTTTTCATGAACTGTCCTGGTTTGCATGTTTTTAAGTTTGTTTTAGGACTTTATCAGACGATCCCCTTTACGCGTTCTTTTGCTGGCATAAAAAAATCCATTTTTATGCCGGCAATAGAACATCCCCCACTGCATTTACCCCTAATCCCAGCAGAAGGCTTCTCCAGCAATGAAGAGGAAGTGAACAAAGCCCTATTCACTTCGTCCTTTGAAATCCCTTCATCGCGCGAGAAATTCAAAAATAAAATAAAAAATCATAGAATCATAGAATTGTAGAGTTGGAAGAGACCACGAGGGCCATCCAGTCCAACTCCCTGCCACGCAGGAAATCACGATCAAAGCATCCCCAACAGATGGCCATCCAGCCTCTGTTTAAAGACCTCCAAGGAAGGAGACCCCACCACGCTCCGAGGGAGCGTGTTCCACTGCTGAACAGCTCTTACTGTCAGAAAGTTCCTCCTAATGTTGAGGTGGAATCTCTGTTCCTGGAGCTTGCATCCATTGCTCCGTGTTCCAGTCTCTGGTGCAGCAGAAAACAAGCCTGCTCCATCCTGAACGTGACACCCCTTCAAATACTTAAACAGGGCTATCATATCGCCTCTTAACCGTCTTTTTTCCAGGTTTTTTTCCAGGCTAAAAAATAAAACACAAAAACTTACAAAAAGCACATACACACACTTTAAAACTTCCAAGTAAACCAGGGAAGGTTTTAAAAAGTGTGTCACTTACCTAGATGTTGCAATCTCACCCAGAAGTGTTCACACCAGACCAGCCATTGACACTGCATTCACATGAGTTAAATGGCCTGAGGTTTCACATGGTGGCAATGCCATCACCAAAACAGGGTGGACAATCTATTCATGGCTCAGCCCATCAATGAAAAGAAACACCAGAATAATGACAGTGGAACACAAAAGGATGATGTCATGTGTTCCGCTGTCATTATTCTGGCACTATAGTCGTCCCTTCACATTTGCGGGGATTAGGGCCGCCAGACCCCCGCGAATGTAAAAAAACTGCGAATAACAATCAGCCCTCTCCTGGGCCTTCGCTTCCCCCGCAAAGGGAGCAAAGGCCCAGCAGAGGGGCGATTTAAGAAGCTTTGCCTCACCCCCTGTGCTTGCCTGGGTCTTCGCTCCCTTTCCAAGGGAAACAAAGACCCAGGCAAGGGCGGGGGTGAGGGAAAACCTCTGAAACAGGCGCCTGCTGGGCTTTTGCTCTCCCCACAAAGGGAGCGAAAGTCCAGCAGAGGGGTGATTTAAGAGGCTGTCTGGGTCTTCACTCCAAGGGAAGCGAAGACCCAGGGAAGAGCGGGGAGGGGGGGTGAGGGACAACCTCTCAAACCGGCTGTCTGCTGGGCTTTTACTCTCCCCACAAAGGGAGAGAAGGCCCAGCAGAGGGGTGATTTAAGAGGCTTTGCCTCACCCCTCGCACTTGCCTGGGTCTTCGCTCCCTTTCCAAGGGAAGTGAAGACCCAGGCAAGCACAGTGGGGGGGGGGGTAACCTCTCAAACTGCGAATAATCAAAACCATGAATATCAAAGCTGCAAATGTGAAGGGACAACTGTACATTAGTCACATCTCATAATCTCCTATGTGTTTGTGTGTTCATTTACTTTGCCAATTAAGGGTTTTTTGGTGTTTTTAAGTGCACTTGTGTCTTTTCAAGAGAACTGCAGAAATCTCACCCATGCTAAATCATGGAAGTAAAGTCCCATTCTTGAAGCATTAGTGGAGGTCGTGCAATAACTCCATGGCGCTTCTTTGGCATGATTATAGCGACATGTGATAAGTATAATAATGCCACTGAATGCTCCTAGAATAAAGTTAGCAAGGGGGAAGGGGAGGCCTTTCATGGCAGGAAGAAATTCAACAGATGCATGACACACTAAGCTGTAGGAGCATTTCTCTCAAAATTTAAAACAATTGATTGTGGTAGGTAGGGCTGCTCATTCCTAACAAGTACAAAGCAGGCCGAAACTTCACAAGTATGGATTATTTTATCACTCAGTCCTCATTCCACAGAAAACTTGCACTTGTTGAAATTATGCATGCCATGCAAGTATCAAAGACCGGAAGCTGATGGCAAGGGACAGGATGACTCTAACAAGGCAGCATTGCCTAGCAGGCAGCCCACTGGTAGCCTCTTGGCCTTGCTGCTTCATGCCATTGCTGGCTATTTACTTCTGAGTTTGTAATCTGTGACAGGACTGAAGTGGAATAGCATCCTCAGCTTGCCTTCTCTCCATGTTGCTGCTCTCCAGGCTTCTCAAAGCCAGATTGGTGGATGGTAAAACAACTGCCATCCAAGACTTGATCTTGAATGGACATGGCAACTTTGTTTGTATTTACAGAGACCTGGTTGGATGAGATGGAGTATCCCCACCAGAATAGTCTGTGTGCAGCAAGTAAACCTTAGGTGATTGAAAGGTAGAGTTGCAGTAGATTCAGAGAACTGGAAGAGACCACAAGGGCCATCCGGCCCAACACCCTGCCATGCAAGAATACACAATTGAAACAAATCTGACAGATGGCTACCCAGCCTCTGTTTAAAAACCTCCAAAGAAGAAGACTCCACCACACTTTGAGGCAATGTATTCCATTGAACAGCTCTAAGCTGTTCCTAATGTTGACAGTCATGGGCTGAATAAACACAAAACAAGCAGAAGCTTAATCCAGACAAGACAGAAGTGCTCCTGGTCACTATAAGGCAGATCAGGGAATAGGAATTGATCCTATGCTGGATGGGGTACACTCTGTCAAAAAACAGGACTTTGCAGTTTACAGTAGTTTTACTCCTGGACTCAACATTGAACATAGATGCTCAAGTTTCACCAGTGGCTAGGAGTGCATATGCACAATTAAAATTAGTGCACAAATGCATCCTTTCTTTGGGGCATCTAACTTGGCCATAGTGACACATGCCTTAATTACATCCTGTTTGGATTACTGTAATCCCCTGTATATGAGACTGCCTTTGTAGAATGTCCAGAAACTTTACCTGGTTCAAAGAGCTAAAACCAGTTGGCTAACTGAGGCTGGTTATACAGATCATACAACTCTCTTGTTACAACAGGCCCACTGGCTGCCTCTCTGTTTATGATGCTAATCCAAAGTGATGGTTGTGATCTATGAGGCCCTAGACAGCTTGGGTCTAAGCTGTATGAGGCTGCCCAGGTTCTCAGATCATTGGGAGAGGCACTTCTTTAGATCCCAGAGCCTTCATAGGCACATTGGGTGGGAATTTGGGAGAGGGCCTTCTCTGTGGCAGCTCCCAGACACTGGAACTCCCTTCCTATGAAAGCTAGGCTAGTTCTTTGCTGTATTTCTATCAGGAGATGAAGACCTTCCTGTTCCCACAGGCATTTGAGAATGGATTGTTTTATGTTTTAAGACTTTATCAGACGTGGCAAAAATTGCAGCGTTAGGATGGGACAATAGCACAAATGGCTGAAATTATCAGACAACGTTGTTGCTTACCTGTTCCCGCTGAATTGCACTGGCGTGAATGAGGTGTGACTTTTTATTGATGGCTTAGCCCATCGATAAAGTGACACCTCATTTGTGCACGTGCGATGCAGCAGGAATGGGTAAGCGACGAGAACATCTGATAATTTCCCCTCTTCTGCTTTTGTCATGTCCTAAACGACATGGGTTTTTAAAGCGATATTGGCCTCGTCTGATAAAGTCCTTAGTGTGCTGTGCTACTTTTACTCTATGTTTTAAATAGTTTTAATTTTATGGATAGTTTAATACTATTTTATCCTTGATTTGTGTATGTTTTCAGCTGCATGTGATTTTATTTGTATTTCTTTTAATCTGTAAGATGTCCTGAGGTTGATTATTGGGGGGAAAGTGGGTTATTAATAAAGTGTTTGATTGATTGGTGTGTGGCTGTGCAGATTGGGCCCAGAGGGAGAGAACAAGCAAAAAGGTAGCCGTTTAGAGAGGGTCACTGGGAGTTTTGTGTACAAGCTCCCTGAAACCCCTCGAAGTTGGTGCTATATAGCTGATATGGTACAATGGCAGAAATGTAGACTATGGGGCTGGGTAATCTGGGCTTCAAATCTCCAATCAGATATGAAAAGCACTGGGTAGTCCTGGTTAGTCTACCTTGTAGTGTTGTTGGGAGACAAAACAACACTCCAAGCTTGTTAGAAAAAGGAACAGCTTCAAATGTTACAAAATATTTTATGAAGAATGGGCAAAATTCTATGCTTGCACACATATGAGACTCTTCTGCAACTAAGTGGTCAAAATAACCTCTGGTACTCTGCACAGCCCCTAATTGCCCATGCTCCTTGATTGCATGCATTTTCCCAGCCCCACATTTGTTGTTGTTGTTGGTTGTTGTGTGCCTTCAAGTTGTTTCCAACTTATGGCAAACTTAACGGGAACCTATCATGGGGGTTTCTTGGCAAGATTTTTTTCAGACGGGGGTTTGCCATTACCTTCCTTTGAGGCTTAGAGTGTGTGAGTTGCCCAGTGGGTTTCCATGGCCAAGAGGGGATTCGAACCCTGGTCGCCAGAGTCCTAGTTCACTGCTTAAACCACTGCACTATGCTGATATTAGAAACTCGAAGATATTACAAACCCAAAACTATTTAGAGTTTTGCCCCACTCATTGCCAATCCTTCTTTTCCTTTGGTAACTGCAAGCCTGGCTCTTTTTTCCACCTGCTGCCAACATGGTGTTTCCCAAACTTTGGTCCTTCAGATGTTTTGGACTTCATCTCTCAGAATTCCTGACTGTTGGCCAAAGTAGCTAGGGCTTCTGGGAGATGAAGTCCAAAACACTAGGAGGACCAAAGTTTGGGAATTACTGTTTTAACACCTTCATTTTCCATGCCAGCAGTGCCATTATATTTTCCCTTCCCCATCACTAACCTCCTTACTGTTTGGCTTGTGGTGTCCCAAGCAACATCACATACACTGTTACCTACCTTGACAGCCCCCACCTTTCAATAGCACATAATTGGCCATATTTAATAATTTGTCTGGCTGTGGTCCACCATCTGTTTGGCAAGTAAACCAGGGACTTCCCAAATACCAAGGCTGGAGTCACGCACAACCTAGGGAGGGCTCTTCTAAATCCTTAAACAGGTCATACCCAGGTCAGAGTTCTTCCTGGAAACACCTGGAGGTGAATCATCCACTAATCCCATCAAGGACAGCCAAGCACTCAGTGAATGCAAAACAGGTTTTTCCTCTTTCCCCCTTGTCCACAATAGAAGGTTGCCTGTGCCCATTCAGTCCCAAATGTCTCATTCATGAATGATCATTAAGACATCCGGAGAATCCTTTGTCCAATCCTGGGAATCTCCGGGAGATGTATTCCACTCTAAATCCCATCCCTTCAAGGGAAATTTTGAATATAAATATCACCCTAAAACACCACCAAGATGCATATAGATCCCCTTCCTCCCGACACTCTGTTAGTCTGTGTCACCAGGTGTACAGATCCTCTCTCTCTTATTTCCACAATAGTTTGTGTAGCCAGGTTGCTGCTTCCACATGAATCTCTGCTCCTTGGATTGGTATAGTATAATCCACAATCCTCTCACTCTATTCCTCTATCCAAGTACTTCCTACTTTCTTCAGTAGCCTTGTATGATTGCTTGAAGCTTGAGTGTTGATGTGAATTCTGTTAAGATTAAATTCCAATAAAGGCCATTTTATTGTATGTTCTGGCTTGAGTCCATTCAGTGAATACTGGTATACACTGGTCAAAAGATCCTCGCAGTTGCCTGACCTCTTGCATGCCAATTTGAGCTAACTAAATCCCGCAAACTAAGATTTGGACATGCATGGAATTTCCACAGACCTCAACAATTTGGGTAACAACACAACCCCTACTATTGTCTCCTGCATTTCTGCTTTTTGAAATGAAGTTATGTTTCAAAATAATATTTCCCACTGTTTCCCTGCATTGCTTCAAAACTTTGACGTACTGTAGTATGAGAATAGGGGACAACTCTGCCTTCTAAATCCCTCAGCCTGGCCCCATAGTATCCCTATACCATACCCTTCCACAGTTCACAGATGAAAACTGGGATGTGCAGCCAAACACATAAGCTAACAAAGGCTGCAGCAGTTTGCTTTTGTCTGAGCCTAATGGAAAGGATACAATTCCACTTCCTCCTCTCTTCTTCCCAGGTGAGTTAATGGAGTTACCTGACTACTTTTGCACTTTGAACTCAGTTTACATCAATTGAAGTAAGCTGACAAAGGTGTGGGGAGAGGAACTGGGACACTTTAGGGGCAGCTAAAAAAGTGAGATGACAGAGGACTAATTGGGACTGTCCCTGCCAAATTGGGACAAGTGGAAGATATGCTATGTCTATGGACCATGTCTCAGCAGCTGATGCCACATTCTTTTATAGTGCCAAACCCAATTGCCTCTCATATCGGTAAATGGCTGTAGCCACTCTAATATTTCTGCACTCTCAACTACAGTGGTGTATCTAGGTCTTAGGAAGTATTTCCTCTCTTTGGAGAGATTTCCTTTGTCACAGGAGAGTGGGAAAGAAAGGAGAAGATTGCAGAAGGAGAGTGAGAGAGCAAACGGTGAAGGGGATACATGGGTGAGACAGCATGACATTGTTGCTTGGATGGGGGCAGGGAGGAAAAGAACCCCTGACAGGGAAAGGCATCTGTGAACCCCCTGGAGGGGCCCAACAAGAGTGACTGTGAGCCATGTACTGAATACTGATGCCCTAATCTCATTTTGCCTGTTGTACAACACTGGGAAGAGGCTGTTGAGAGCCTATTCAAATATTTACCAAAGGCATGTAAAGTAAAGTCCTCATGGGGGATTGAAGCAAGCCTGAATACATCCTCCCACCCCCATTAAACTCTCTCTGCACATGCCAAAATAGCAAACCAGGGAGAAAGGTTCCAGACAGACAGCCCTAAACATGTTCAGGGACATTTTGACTTGAGCATGCCTTCAAACGTGCAATGCCTCCATACGCTTAATGAAGTGACAGAGTCTGGAATAGGTGATTCCACTGAGGTTTTGCATTTGACTAGCATAGTCACTCAGAACACCAGGGTGCTGCTGTTTAGTTAGCATTTTTCTTTGTGCCTTGTTCAAATTAGGCCAAAGCCTGGGACGTTTTTGTTTTTTTTAAAGGAACATGTTTGTATTAGTCATTTATGGAGGTAGTAAGTTGCTTCTAGTTATGTTAAGAGTAACACACTTTTAGCCTTAAAACTTATTATTATTAGTTACAATAATCTACTTAGAAATAGCATACCCTCTAACTGTCCTGATTTGACACAGTTCTAATTAATCCTCTGCCAGCCCACTTCTTCATCTGCTTTTAAAATGTCCTTGTTTCTTTGCCTCCCACATTCCCTACATTAGTCCTCAACTTACTTTCATTGGTGCAAACTGAGTTCAAAATGCAAAAGTAGTTTGCACTCAATAACTCAAAGCAGGGAGAGGATGGGGTGGCATCTAGCCCTTCCCAGTAGGCTCAGCCAAAAACAACACTGCAGCCTCTCCAAACTTGTGTGTTCTTCCTCTTTAATAACTTTTGCCATCTTGACCATATTCTGAAGTGGCTTGGCTAGGCGCATCCCTGTTTTAATCTATGAAATATTGGAGAGTGTTGTGACCAAAAAAAAATGGCCAAAAATCTCCCCAAATAACCCATCCCAAAACAAAATTTTAGAAGTAACAACTAAACATGATATATTGTATTAAAAAGTAATGATGTTATAGTTTGCCGTGTTACCTTGCAAAATAACATAGTCATGCCCTTGTTACCTGAAAAGTAGCATGTTACAGGTATTTCTGTGTTTATGTGCCTTCAAGCCTCTGTCTACTTATGGCGACCCCATGAACTTTTCATAGGGTTTTCTTAAGCAAGGAATACCCAGAGGTAGTTTTGCCAGTTTTGTCCATTGTTATTTTTAATATGTTACTTCCAAGCTCTGAATGGAGTGCAATTATTTTCTAGGCCTTATCTTACAACTCTTTCAGTACCTAATACTTATATTTGTGACTCAAGCTGTGCTTGCTTTAGGTTTATATATGATGAGGCAGATATGATGAGAATGCCAACGGAATACATAGATTAGTTTCTGCTAGCTCACTTCACTTCCCTTAATGTTCATCTTGCAATATCATGCCAGAAATTTGATTCATGCCAAATTTACACATGGTGTCAGCATTCACACAAATGACTCAGTTCATGAACGCATAGCAAAGGCTAGCATGGATTAACTAAAAACTATGTGCTCAGTGGGTCATGAGAACAGGCCTTGAGTCATGTCCCACCTAGAATAATGAAAATAATGACTTGACCCTGTGGCCATGATACAGAAGCTGGCAGGACAAATCAATTACCATATAAATAGCTCTGGGGCTCTGCCACACAGGCAGTGTGGGGAGCAAAAGGAGGCTGTTTACTGAAATTGAAAGTGAGAGAAATCTGCAATTATTAGGGAAGGTACCTGGAGAAAAATGGAGTTTTGAGTGAGGTATGTCCAAGAAAACATTTCTAAACTGTGTCAGGCTCTTCAGGTGAACCTCTCTTGTCTGTTCATTTCAGGATTTAGGCAACACAGCTGTAGCTGTATGTTAGACTCTTTCTAAGCCATACCCCTCCCCCACCTACCCACCCATTCCACCACACATCATCAATCAGCAAGTCTTACATTTGTCTGGAAGTCATACCTCTTGACTTGGTAGGCCTTTGCCCTAATCCCAGATTTACTTAGTTATTTCATATTGACATTCTGCCCTATTTTTCTCAGTGGCTCAAAGTATCTTACAAGATTTAAAGACAATCAGCCATAAAATCTCAATCAAATGCTCAATAAATAAAATATGTCACATCAAACACATGAAAACTAAGCTCATTGAATTTATGTGAGCAGTCTGCTGTAGTTATTTATTGGGGAAGGAAAGACACTCTACATGTGTCCACAAGCTCTGTCTTGATTATGACTTCACATGGTTCAGGGGTCAAGCCCTAGGTATTCATGAGCAGGGAGGGGACAGACCTGGTGGGACCTGTCAAGAAGAAACTGACTCACCTTTCCTTATTTTGAAAAGAATAGATCAAAATACTCCTAGCAGACTGAGATGAGACAGGCTTGATGTATCTGCCTTCATACCTAATTGTACACCACCCTTTTCAGAACACAGTTCTTTCCTCAGTTATTCTTACAAAATCCTGTGAGAAAGGAATAGACTGAGAGAGACAGAGCCTCTTGTCCAAGGCTACTTATTAAACTTTATAACTCAACAGGAATTTTTAAAGTGTGGGGGTCAGACAGTTCATGTTTTTTAGCTCTTCCATGGCTGAACTTTGTCTGTCTTAACTGGCACCTAGACAGATACCTGAGCCCAAATAGCACAGATACACAGTTCTGTGGTCAACCCAATCATTCACTCCAAATAAGTTGTCGAAAATGTCTAAGAATGTATCAAATCAGTCTTGGGGGTGTCAAGAGAAAGGAGGGTTCTTTTTTTCACATGTGGTGGATTTGTAAGAAAGTGAAAAACTATTGGTTCAGGATATACAGTAGCACCCCCGTATTCGCTGATTCGCCATCCGCTGATTCAATTATCTGCAGATGGCAATGTGGGGGATGGACAGGAGAGGGAAAGGAAGAAGAGAGATCTTGCCTCCCTTCTCCCTTCACCCCCAGGTCCACCCCTCGGGATTTCTCCCATGGCGGGAATGGCCACGGGGGGGGGGGGCAAATGGAGGGGAGGATGAGATCTCACCTCCCATCTCCCTTTGCCCCTGGGATTGCCCCCGTGGCAGGAATGGTGATGGGGGGGGCGTTGGCTATTATCCACGGATTTCATTATCCATGCGGCCCCCTGGAATCAATCCCCCACAGATATGGGGTCCCTGCTGATACAGGGGTGTGTATATGTTAGTTCAAAAAATTCTAAAGGTGGATTTGGCAACGTTACCAGAGATGTTTTTGTTGGGTATTATAGATAAAGAAGTAGATAACAAATATGGGCTACTTCTTTGATACATGGTGACAACAACAAGAATATTGTTTGCTTAGACCTGGAAGCAGACTGAAGCACCGATGATGGAAGAATGGATTATAACGTTGCTGAATTTGCCCAAGTTGCCAAGCTAACATGGATCTTAAAGGAAAAACCAATTGAAAATTTTCTGAAAGAGTGGAAGCTGTTACAGACATTCTGATCAAGAAGAATAGTAACAATGCAATAATTTGTGGTTATGAATGCTAACAATCCTAGTAGGATTCTTTAGTTAGATCTGTACTGGTAAAATTATATTTTTGGGATGGATTCTTAATAATTCATTACAGTTTAAATTGTGGGGGGGGTTAGAGCCCCATGGTGAGTTAATTAATTAGTAGTATTAGTATTCAGTGTTTAGTCTCGGATGGTATATTAGTCTCAGTGTCAGGTTAAGTAAGTTTTATTGTTGTGTGTGTGTGTGTGTGTAAAATTGTATATATTTTGGGGTTTTTTTTTTCTTTCTCTCTCTCCTAGATAATTTTCTTTTCCCATTTTTTCTTTATTTTTTTCTTGAACATTTAGTATTTTTTTGATAAATTGTTTTTATCATTTTAAATAAAATTACCAGCTTGGTAGATGAAGGGAACACTGTGGATATCGCATACCTTGATTTCAGTAAGGCCTTTGACAAGGTTCCCCATGACATTCTTGCAAACAAGCTTGTAAAATGTGTGCTAGACAAGTTAACTGTTAAATGGATTTGTAATTGGTTGACCGGCTGAACCCAAAGGGTGCTCAGCAGTGGCTCCTCTTCATCTTGGAAAGATGTGACCGGTGGGATGCCACAGGGTTCTGTCCTTGGCACAGTGCTATTCAACATCTTTATCAATGACTTGGATGACAGAATTAGTGGCTTACTTATCAAATTTGCAGATGACACCAAATTAGGAGTAGTAGCTAATACCCTAGAGGACAGGATCAAAATTCAAAATGACCTGAATAGACTAGAAAGCTGGGCCAAAGCTAACAGAATGGAATTCAATACAGAGAAATGTAAGGTACTGCACTTAGGGCAGAAAAGGTAATGCATAGATATAGGATGGGGGAGACCTGGCTGAACGAGACTACGTGTGAAAGGGATCTAGGAGTCCTAGTAGACCACAAGTTGAACATGAGTCAACAGTGTGATGCGGCAGCTAAAAAGGCCAATGTGATTTTGAGCTGCATCAATAGAAGTATAGTGTCTAGATCAAGGGAAGTCATTGTGCCACTCTATTCTGCCTTGGTCAGGCTGCACCTAGAATAGTGTGTCCAGTTATGGGGAACAAAATTCAAAAGGGATATTGACAAATTGGAGCGTGTCCAGAGAAGGGTGATTAAAATGGTGAAAGGTTTGGAAACCATGTCTTATTAGGAAAGACTTAGGGAGCTGGGTATGTTTAGCCTGGAAAAAAGACGGTTAAGGGGCGACATGATAGCCCCATTTAAGTATTTGACTTAGGGAGCTGGGTATGTTTAGCCTGGAAAAAAGACGGTTAAGGGGCGACATGATAGCCCCATTTAAGTATTTGAAGGGGTGTCACATTGAAGATGGAGCAAGCTTCTTTTCGGCTGCTCCAGAGACTAGAACATGGAATAATGGATGCAAGCTCCAGGAACAGAGATTCCATCTCAACATTAGGAGGAACTTTTTGACAGTAAGAGCTGTTCAGCAGTGGAACATACTCCCTTGGAGCGTGGTGGGGTCTCCTTCCTTGGAGGTCTTTAAACAGAGGCTGGATGGCCATCTGTCAGGGATGCTTTGATCGTGATTCCTTTGTGGCGGGGGATGGACTGGATGGCCTTTGTGGTCTCTTCCAACTCTACAATTCTATGATTCTATGTTTTGTATTCTTATAATGTTCAAGTTCAAAAAATTAATAGAAAGTATACAGGTTGCCCCCTGTATCAACGGAACCATCTGCAGTTTCAGTTATCAATGGAACACAAAATAAGGACACATACCATAGAGTTATCATGGAAAACACCTAGAAAGGCATCCTCTCTAGGCATCTTCTAGATCCTCTAATGCAACTCTGTGGTATGTATATACAGGAATTCTTTTATTTTAATCTCTCTCTCTCTCTCTCACTGGCTTTTCTTCACAAATGAAGATTCAGGAATGACTCATCCCGCGCTTACTGCAAGTGCACTGATGACTAAAAAGGCCAATCCGAGATAAACAAGTCCGGTTGCAGAAAGCACAGCAGAAGGTCTCCTTGGGTGATGTTTCCGGGTTATGATTCTTTCTGCGTTTGTCGTTTCTTTTCAAGACTTGTTTGGCGCGAGTTCTCAAATAAGGCTGCAGCATTGTGGATAGTGCGTCTCCATGCCTCCCGATGTGAGGCCATGGCAGACCATTGTTGGTGATCAATTTGGCCAAGCCTGAGATGTTGTTTCAGGGAATCCTTGTATCGCTTTTTTGGAGCGCCCCTCTTATGCTGACCCATGGAGAGTTCACCGTAGAGTACTATTTTTGGGAGGCGATGGTCCTCCATCCTAGAAACGTGCCCTGCCCAGCGTAGCCGCGTTCTCAATATCATGGCCTCAATGCTGGTGATCCCTGCTTGCTCAGGACAGCAACATTCGTCACATAGTCAGTCCAGTGTATATTTAGGATTGTGCGTATACAGCGCTGATGAAAATGTTCAAGGAGTTGTAAGTGGTGGCGATAGGTGACCCATGTTTCAGACCCATAAAGGAGAATAGACAGTACAATGGCTCTATACACACTGATTTTTGTGCTTCGCCTCAGGTGTTTATTGCTCCAGACTCTTTTGTAAAGTCTTCCAAATGCGCTGTGTGCCTTTGCTGATCTGTGATCGATCTCTTTGTCAATCTTGGCATCTGAGGCAATGGAGTTTTTAATGGAATTTTAATTTGATGGAATGGAGTTTTAAATGGAAGTCCTTTATTTTAATAAAGTTTGTTATTATCTGCGGTTTCATGTATACACAATAAGTCCAGAAACTTACGGATACGGTGGTGACCTGTAATACAATATATATATATAGTTATTTTTTCAAAAAGTAGATGATTTAAAAGAACAATGAATAGAAACAGTTATAAAAAAAGAACAACAAAGACCAATACATTAAAATATGAATGCTGGTTAAAAATAGCAGGTGGTTTAAAAAATATTACAAAACTGCTAGCTCATTAGATTATCTCAATGGGCCAAAAGCCTGTCTAAACAAGAAAGTCTTCACATGTCATTTGGAGATGGAGAGCAAGGAGGTTAATTAGTTAGCAGTAGTTAGTATTCATGTTTAGTCTAGGATGGTGTGTTAGTCTCAGTGTCAGGTTAGTTTAGTTTTAATTGTTGTGTGTGCATGTGTGTATTCACACACACACACAATTGTATATGTTTTTGTATTCTGGAGTTCCAGTGCCTAGGTCCAGGTATTGAGAAAGTCCTCTCTCGAATTCCTGCCAAATACATCTCTAATATTGATGGAAGAGCTCAGTATCTAGGCAGGTACATATAGGAGCAACCTCTGTGATGGCATGTAGAAGACAGTGGAAGACAGTGGTTTCATAGTAGAGGATTCTCATTTCTTAAAAGTTTTTCACAGAAAGAGTTGCAGTAGTTCTCAACTTGGACTGGAAAAAACAAAAGCCTTTACCCATTTAATCCTGTTTTTCATGATCTACACAATCAAAAGCTTTTCTATAATCTATAAAGTCCAGGTTGATTTTCTTCTGAAATTCTCCAGTGTCCTCCATTAGCCAACATATGTTTGCAATATGATCCCTAGTGTCTCTTCCTTTTCTGAATCCAGCTTGGACAATGGGAATTTCTCATTCCATATATGTTGAAAGCCTTTGTTGTAGAATTTTGAGCACCACTTTGATTGCAAGGGAGATTAATGCAATGGTCCTGTGGCTACTCAAATCTCTTGTGTGCCCTTTCTTGGGGAATGGAATGTATATTGAGTGTTTCCAAGCTGTGGGCTATTGTTTTGTTTTCCATATTTGTTAACAGATTTTAGTTAGAACTAGAGTAGATTCTGTCTCTGTAGCCTGAAGCAACTCTATTGGTATGCTGTCTATTCTTGGTGATTTATTTTTCCCAAGTGCCCTGAGTACAGCTTCCACTTCGGTTTCTAAAATTGTAGGTTCATCTTCAAATGGTTCTTCGTTGAATGAATCTATTGTTCTTTCATTTCTTTTATAAAGTTATTGAATACAGTTGTCCCTTTATATTCACTGGGGTTTGGTTCCAGGACCCCCTGTGGATACCAAAATCTGTGAATACTCAAGCCCCATTATATGCAATGGCATAGCAAAATGGTGTCCCTTATATAAGATGGTAAAATCAAGTTTTGCTTTTTGGATTATTATTTTTTAAAGAATATTTTAAAGCTGTGAATACTTATATCCATGGATACCAAATCCATGGATACGGAGGGACAACTGTAGTTTCAAATTTTATTTGTACTTGGTCATGTAATGTGTTCCCCTGCTGGTCTTAGAATACTTCCATGCTTGGTTTAAATTTCCCTTTGATTTCTCAGATCTTATGGAAGAGGTCTCTTGTTCTTCCTTTTTGTTGTCATCTTCTATTACTCTGCATTTATTATTATAGTAGTTCTTCTTGTCCCTGTTCAGAAGTCAATGAACAGTTGTATTCAGGGTTCTGACACCATTTCTGTCCCGTTTTACTTACTTGTCCTTGAGTGTTTAAAGTGTTTAATCTTTCATCTGTTAAGGCTTTTCTTTGTTTTTGGCTGCAGTTAAGATCTTTTTGCATTCCTCCCTGACAATTTCCCTGGCTTCAGTCCAGAGTTCTTCTGGGTCCCAGGCAGTTAGGCTTAACAATGAAAGAAAACCTATTCTTACATTATCTTTAAATTCTATGGGGATGTTCATGAGGTTGTATTTTTACATGATGGTTGGTTTAGTGTTCTTCTTTAGCTTTACTCTTATTTTTGACATTAGCAGGACAAACTGTTGGCCTTGCAAAATTTAGCCAGTCATTCTCCTGCTTCATTCCTTGATCCTAGGGCAAATTTTCCTACAATCTTTGATTCTGCTTTGTTTCCTGCTTTTACGTTCCAATCAACTATGACCTATGATAGCCCTGTTTTGGTGTGTGGTCAATTTCCTCCTGCACTCCAGCACAGAATCTTTAAATTTCTTCTTCTTCTGCCTCTGTAGTTGGAACATAAACAAACTTGTTTGTATTGATAAGTTTTCTCTGAAGTCTTATTGATATTATTTGGTCAGACTTTATGTTACATCCTTTGACTGGTTATGCCACATCTCTCCTCACTATTAATGCCATTCCATTTCTTCTTAGATTTTCATTTCCTAAGTAAAACACTGCAATTATCTGATTCAAAAGGTCCCATTCCTGTCCACTTTATCTCACTCACCCCAAGTATTGCAAGGTTTATATGTTCCATTTCTTGTTTTATTATGTCTAACTTGCCCTGATTCATGTTTCTCATATTTCATGTTCCTATAATACATGTTGTGCAGCTTTGGACTTTCCTTTTACTTCTGAGCATGTCAAGAGCTGAATGTCTTTTTGCACTGAATCCAGTTGCATCATTAGTCACAGCGTTACTCGTAGTTGTCCTCTGTTGTACCCCAGTAGCTTGTTGAGTGCCTCTGACCTGAGATTGTCATCTTCTGACACTGTCTCTTGTTTCATTTTGGATTGTGTTAACATAAGGTTTTCATGGACATTCAAAAGGGGTTTACCAAGCCTCCCTCTGTGCAGTCTAACAAATGTTAGCTATAGTGCCACTGCCGTTGTCTCTGAGAGATCCTCTGCCAGTGTCTCCCCCAACTATTGCTGCCACCTAGTAGCTGTTTGGCACATTTAATCTGGCTCCTCAGCAAAAGTCTGTCTGACATGGGAGACCTTACTAGCAGCACTGCTGCCATCAGCATAGCCTCCTGCTTCACAGGAGCATACAATCCCACCATCACAGAAAGGTAGTGCCATGGTGGGTTACAGATAATTATAGATAATGAGGGCTTACAGATCATTATTTCACTGTGTGTGTGTGTGTGTGTGTGTGTTTCAGAGAGTGAGAATGTATCATGCCTCTTAGTTGTCTTGCATTCAAATATAATGCAGCATGTATGAACAGCAATGAGAATGACCACCTGGGAGAGTGACCTGGCTGGCTGGGTCCACCTGGGCTTGCTGCCTGATGGGGAGCTTTCTTCTCTCTTCTGGTTTGTTAGCCTTGTCTCTGTGCTCACCAGGCCAGCCTGTCGCTAAGCATGGTAAGATGATGGCCTCTGGGAGCAGAGCTTTCTTCCTGGCTGAACCTCCTGAGCTCTCGCACCCCCACTATCTTTTGGGAGGACAAAACTGTACATGGCACATGGCCTGTTCTCCCACCCCCACCCCCAGACTAAGTACAAATACAATATAGGATGGAGTAAGATTCAGTTGTCAGCTCTGTCAGCTTCTCTGCACAGGGCAGGGAAGGACTGCCATCTTATTGCCTGTCTCAGGTGGGAAAATGGCTTGGGTTGGCCCGCAGCTTTCATAAACTGAATCCAGTTTGCTCACTATAGTTTGTCAGCCTCTGCAGGCTTTCTAGACAACAAAATTGGCCATGGCCTTTTGGTTGCAGCAGGAGCAGCAGCCACTGCTGCCAGCACCGGTTGCAGCTTTGTCTGACTGCGCACCAAGCCCATATTCATTTCTTGCAGTTACTTCCTGATATGAAATGAAAGAGCTCATGGCATGACAGCAAGACCATGGGGAATAAGCAGATAGACCAAGGCTTGGGCTTGATAGCTCTTATATTATACCCAGCAGCTGTCTCCTTGTTACTTACTTCAAGAGCCGGCTGAAGAAGAACCTCCTTTTTCAGGTGTTAGCTGAGTACACATTTTTGTCAATCAGGAGCTTTTCCAGAAAGGAGCCAACTCGGCATTTACAACCAGGTGGGCAACTGCAGTTGGTTACACCTAATTCAAAATGCAAAGGCATCTGTCAGTCTGTTTATATCTTTGACAGCCACATCTGGACAGTTTGCACATTTCAGGAAGGATGTTCTACACTGAAGGGCAGATGCCAGTGTGAAAACAGAGAAACCTGTAATGATTTTTATGGGCAATTAGCTTTTTGAATGGGAATATGTGTGCAAAGAGAAAAACTGCTTTGGAGGCAGAATACGGCAAGGTTGATCCCCATTAAAGTATAACTAGGAACACAAATATTACCCTTGGGACACAAAAAGGTGTGTACATGTCAACTGAGATGCCTGCAGATATCATCACTCCTATGTTGACTGCAATGCCCATAGCATTCCTTTTTAGTCATGTTAATTCATAGGAAGCCAGCAACAGTTAACACGTCTTGTGGGCATCAGGAGAGCTGAAAAAGCAAAGGAAAAACCCTGAAAGCTCTGGGAACCTCGTTCTCTAATCTCTCAGGGTGAGGGATGTTATCTCCATTAAGGGAGACATAGGCTTTACATGTTCAGAGATACTTCCCTCTTTTGGCCTACATACTCCAGGACAAAGTCCCAATATTGAAAACAGGCTATAGGGTTGCTGAACCTGGGTGAGTCTTGGTTCAAATCTAAGTGTGCTGCCGTCCCAGATGTACACAAAGATGGAAGGACTGATGTTCTGCACTGGTTAGCATTTTTCTCTTTCCTTCCTAGGAAAGCTGGTGGGAAAACTTCTCAGTTTCTATAGCTTATTCCAACTAGGCATTACAGTTAGGGTAGACTACAGAAAGATTACATAGAATTTGCCAACAGAACAAAACAAAACAAAAAAGGTCTAGAAGGGGAAAAATAGAAGTCATGTGGGTACAGACTGTCGGGTGGTGTGGTAGGAGTGCAATGAATTGCAAAGGTTTTGAGAGGACAGTGGAGGAAAGTCCGTTCCCCAATAATTTAGATTTCATGAGTATGTATCAGAAGTGCAATGGCAAATGATAGCAAAGACTGAACTGAAAGCTTGAAGATGTCCTACTAGTTTCTCTGTGTTCAGTCCAGTATGGCATGGAGCAAGAATGGAGGAGGGCTACAGTGGGACCTCAGTATCCACTGGGGCTGGGTTCCAACCCGCCCCCCATGGATACCAAAATCCATGGATGCTCAAGTCCCATTATACATAATGGCGTAGTAAAATGGTATCCCTTATATAAAATGGTGAACAGCAAGATTTACTTTTTGGATTTTTTTCCCTGAATATTTTCAAGCCATGGTTGGTTGAATTTGTGGATGTAGAACTTGTGGTACGGAGAGCCGACTGTATTTCCTTTAAGCTCTGTTTATGGCTTTCCTGGAATTGATTGCTGTGAAAAATAGGAAACTGGGCTAAACTGACCTCTGGATCAGAGGGTGGAAAAATTCTTCTTTACACCACAGCTCCCATAACCTCCTGGGCATCATGGCCATTTGCTGGAGAATTCTGGGAGTTGCAATCTAAGAAAGCAGCATCTCTGTGATATCACCCACAAGGCATCTTCTTATGTTGCTCAACTAGGAGGCACATAATTTGCTCCAACAAGAAATGGCTATTGACTTTATCCGCTAGGGAAGGCAAAATCGTAAGTAAAGTATGTGAACAAGAGTTTGAAACAGAAAACAAGGGAAGACTCTTTGCAGTCATCTGCACACTGCAGTGTGTGTGTGTGTGTGAGAGAGAGAGAGAGAGAGAAGAGAGAGACACAGAGAGAAAGACACAAACACAGAGAAATATTACAAAGTACCAGTGCAAGCAACAAGTGGCAGAACCTGACAAGCTGTCATAGGGTCTGGTAAAGGAATTCCCTGCCTGAGTAAGAACAACCCCCAATCCATTTCAGGCTGGCCTCAGGTTTGGGTTTAGATTTGACATAGCTTTGTGCACCCTGATCGATGGTAGGACAGGAAAAGCCTGACCCTGATGTCTTGGAAATAGTTGATGGCTTTTGTGTTCTGTCTGGGCTATTTGAGATGGGGACTGGGGTCACTATGCTTCAGTGGTTCAGCACCCATCTGGATGGCCATTTTGAGAAGGTGCTTCTGAAGGAATTAGTGGTCTGCCTCATTGCAGTTGTGTTTGGATATATGCTCCAGCCTGTCTTCTGGTCTATTTAACTCCTGAGTGAGGTCACTGGAGTATTTGGAATGACATGTTTTCAGTACAGATGACACACAGCTTTTTCCTCTTCTTTTTCTTCCTCTTAGGTAGAATGAATAATTGAGACCATTTGTCAGCTGGATAAGAAACAATAATCTTATCCAGGCTATGCATAAGTACTGTTGGGAGGTGGCTTGTCTTTCCTGTGAAATGATGGTCTGCTTGTTCTAGAGAGGGGTGCCCTCCCCTGTAGAATAAGACTAGCATTTTGGGAATGCTATTAGATGTGGTCTTGTCTCTGGAAGCCTAAGGGACTTCAATGGTACTAAACACCTTCCAATGACTCATGCTGCTGCATAAGCTCTTGGACATCCTGACCCGAGTCACCCACATTCTGGTAACATGGCCCTTTGGGATTTCTGCAATCTGTTGTAGGATGGTAGATGGACTCAAAATATAGTGCCTAAACGATTGAGTAGTACTGGACAAATCTGGTTAGCGATTACATTGGTTCCCGACTATTGTAGTTGTTTTACTCATTTCTATCCCACCTTTTTCCTAATATTGGGACTCAGGGTGGCTTATACAAAACTAAAAAACAAAACATATTAAAAACATACAGAAACATATATAAGCTATTTTTAAAAGTGACTAAACAATGTATAGAATTAAAACCATTTAAATAGTTGTTAAAAGACAGGATATATATAAATAAAATGAGCTAGCATAGTGTAGGGGCTTGAGTGTTGGACCAATATTCTGGAATCTGAGTGTGCCTTTTCAGAATGGAAGAGGCACTATAAAACATCCCAGCAAGGCCTCCCAGAAGATTACCATGGTTGATGGTATGGAAAACAGCCAAGAGGTATAGCAGAACCAAGAAGAACAGACTCTCCCTGTCCAGGTCATCCACTAAGATGACTAAGGCCACCTCTGTCCTATAACTGGGCTTAAAACCAGAATGCAATTAATCTACATAATTCTTCATATCCAGGAATCCCCGTAGCTGGATGTTCACCAGACACTCCAGTACTTTGTTTAAAAAAACAGAATATTGGAAACTGGTCACTAATTATCCAGTATAGTGGATCAAGGGAAGTTTTCAGTAAAAGTCTTACAAAAGCTTTCCTGAGGCCTATTGGGACCCTGACTGGCTATAAAGAGGCATTAACCACTCCCATAGCCCATTCAGTCAATCCCTCTCTGGCCTGTTATGAGCAGGGATCTAGCACACATTTGGTCAATCTCCAAGGATCCTATCCACATCCTTGGGCCACATACTTAGCAATTACATTGGTTCCCTGTTGATTTTAAACTTTACAGCCCTAAATAGAGTTAGACCTGGGTATGTTATGAACCATTGTCCCCCTTTTGAACCTGAACAGGTACAAAGATCACACTTGGAGGCTCTGCTCTCCCTCTGCTATTGGAGACAAGGAAGACAATGATCAGAGATGGGTACTGTGGTGCCCTGGCTGTGGATTCCCCCCTCCCCCGAATGAAGGCTTGTTTGGCACCAGATCTGATCTCTCTCTGGGTTCAAGCGCAGGTCTTTTGAATTTGCTAGTTTCAATCTTGTTTTAACACAGAAATACTGCTTGCTCTGCTGCCTAATGATTTTGTATTGTTTTATTGATTTTTAAATTGTTTCCTTGCTGTTTTTAAATTCTTTTGTAAGCTGCTCTGGGAGTCCTTTTGGATTGAAGAGTGGCACATTTAATACCTTAGAAATTTATAATAATGGTTCCTGGAGCAATGTACAGTCTCTCAAAAATTCTGTGGGTGGGAATGTGAATTGTGCTGAGGCTCTGCGCTTTCATACAGATAGGGCAATCCTGTGGCAATATAGTTTAAGTTTCAGTCTTCAGGTCTGACACTTCCACGTATAAAATAAGATATGCAGGCACCATGGATTTTGCAACCCACATATTAGGCCAAGTAAAATTAGAGGTGTATCAATGTATCTTGCTCCAGTAGTCAATTCTCTTTAATTCTGACTTAGACTGCTGAGAGGTCACAGCCTCATTGCATCTGCAATAAAAGTGTTAAAAATGACAGGATTTACCCTCTGGCTTTGGTCGCCTAGTCCATCGACCATAATGGTGAACTGCTGTGTTCTTAGCAGCATCCTGATTGACTGTTGCCAAGGAGTCACATCCCAGAAATGCACTTAGGGAACAGGCTTGGACCATTTATCTCAGCCTACTGACACCAAGAGCCCCACAGTTAAACTGCACAAATAACATAGCAGAGAACAGGATTTGAATGGCATGCTGTGTGATTGAATTTGGGGTGTGTCTGCTAACATCCCAGAGTTGGAGAGAGATGTTAGGGAACCATAGTTCTGGCTAGTGATTAGACCTTTCCAAGCAGGAGGGTGCATGTGCTTTTGTGAAGCATTTCAGTTATTACGATAGTGGAAGGGCTTCCCAAGAGGCTGTAGGAATGCTCAGCAGAGCTCTTTCTCTTTGACAGAGCTTGGAAACATTGAACATAATCCTGCTGGTGACATAAACAGGTGTAAGTTGTGGTGTGTATGTGGAGTGACTTTTTGGACAATGTGGAAGTGAAACCATTGCAGATACATAATAACACACCCACAGTAGTGTGTACTGCTTCATTGCATTGTGCATTGTGCACATTCACCATTTTTCATATGTTGCACTATGAATATAGGAACTGTGTAGTTCTAGTATAGTGTACTGACAGATATTTATGTTGGATCTTGGCAATTACCTTTTTTGAACTACAAGTTCCAGAATCCTCCAGCAAGCATGGTCTGTGGTCATGGCAGCTGAGGGATTCTGGAAACTGTAGTCCCAAAAAGTAATATCTCTAAGCTTTCTGAAAAGGCATGGTCTTCAGCCTGGCCTTCATGATCAACAGCAGTAGCTAAGCAGATGTCACATGTCTTGAAAGAAAGACCTTGAAAGATCTATGCCATTCAAGCATAGATGTGCATGCACACACACAGCTGGCTTTCTTGGAAGCAGGGAAGGCACTATGGAAAGATTCTTTCCTAGACCTTTGATGGACTCCCAGCAGAGCTGTTGGACTGGGTCCCAAAACTGGAGAAAGACAGCTGGCAGGCTCTGATGACTAAATACATTATCAGACTTAAATACATTATCATGTCTCTCTCTCTGGCTTTTCTTCGCAAACGAAGATTCAGGAAGGACTCATCCCGCGCTTTCTGCAAGCGCGCTGATGACTAAAAAGGCCAATCCGAGATAAACAAGTCCGGTTGCAAAAAGCACAGCAGAAGGTCTCCTTGGGTGATGTTTTTGGGTTGTGATTCTTTCTGCGTTGTCGTTTCTCTTCAAGACTTGTTCGTCGTGAGTTCTCAAATAAGGCTGCAGCATTGTGGATAGTGCGTCTCCATGCCTCCCGATGTGAGGCCAGGGCGGACCACTGTTGGTGATCAATTTGGCCAAGCCTGAGATGTTGTTTCAGGGAGTCTTTGTATCGCTTTTTTGGAGCGCCCCTCTTACGCTGACCCGTGGCGAGTTCACCGTAGAGTAGTATTTTTGGGAGGCGATGGTCCTCCATCCTAGAAACGTGCCCTGCCCAGCGCAGCTGTGTTCTCAATATCATGGCCTCAATGCTGGTGATCCCTGCTTGCTCAAGGACAGCAACATTCGTCACATAGTCAGTCCAGTGTATATTTAGGATTGTGCGTAGACAGCGCTGATGAAAGCGCTCGAGGAGTCGTAGGTGGTGGCGATAGGTGACCCATGTTTCAGATCCATAAAGGAGGATAGACAGTACGATGGCTCTATACACACTGATTTTTGTGCTTTGCCTCAGGTGTTTATTGCTCCAGACTCTTTTGTGAAGTCTTCCAAATGCACTATATGCCTTTGCTAATCTGTGATCGATCTCTTTGTCAATCTTGGCATCTGAGGAGATGATGCTTCCCAGGTAGGTGAACTGCTGAACGGACTTGAGCACTGATTTGCCGACGGCAATGTGGGGATGGTGGTGTTCGTCCTGTGGTGCAGGCTGGTAAAGAACTTCTGTTTTCTTCAGGTTGACTTCTAGCCCAAACAGCTCTGCAGCTGTTGCAAAGCAGGATGTTATCATGTAAAAACACTGTAATTCCACAAGTGAGGGAAGTGGAAGCATCATGGCATTATTACACTTATGATTGCACGTCACTATAATCACGTGAAAGAACCGCCACAGAATTACTACATAAGAACCACTAGTGCTTTAAGAATTTAAGTAGCATGGGCGAGATTTCAGCGGTTCTTACAAGAAGATGCAAGCACACTTAGAACCCCCAAAACACCTTAATTAACAAAGTAAATGAACACACAAGCACTGAAAGAAACCTGAAAACCTGCCAGCAAAACAGGGCAGTTCATAAAAAGAGCATCCTGTGTTTTGTTTTCATGTTCTCACCCAGAAGTTTTCTTGCTGAGGACTGTCCATTCACGTTGTAATCTCACAATTACAACAGGACGTGTTTTCTCATGCCCTCAATACCGTGAAAAAAGCAATATTGATGATCTATTGATGGCTTGTCCCATCAATAGAAAGTGATGCCTTATTCACAGCTGGGGCATGGAGTAACCATGTGAAGATGACGACATCATGCAATAGCTGCACCTGTTCACACTACCATGATGTCATAATCCTGCGATTTTTGCCTTGTTTGATAAAGTCTTCACCATGTTGCTACAGGGTCCTCCCTGCATTGCAATATAGATGCCCTTATAAATCCAACAGAGACATCATCCAAGAATTACCTATCAGTTCTGTGGTATTTCTGGGCATCCAAACAACTGTGGAAGTAGCCTAGGTGCTGGTGCCAGTCTGTGTTATGCTATTTCCAGTAAGGTCCCCTGCTCGTAAGTGAAACAGAAGCCTGGCTTCCCTTCCTGGTGGACTGAGATTGGGGCAGAGGTTGACTCTAAATTGGTATGAGGCGCTCCCTTTGCTTGGTCCATGTGCCTTTTCTTTAAGTGTATGCAAACATTTATGCCCCCTATTTGCCATGACAGTTGACCTGAATCAGGTCCATAACTTCAGCACTCCATACAGGTTTCTTTCAGGTCCACCCCCTCACTGCAGGTGATGGGAAGCACTTGGAGAGGACCAAGTTGTAGGAGGCTGCTTGTCAAAGTTTTAGGATTATTTTTCAATACTCTTTCCTCCTCAGCTCTCTCACATATCTTCTCTGTTGGCTTCCAACACATCAGAGATACTGTGAAGAAGTGTTTCTTAGTGGTGTTAGGCACTGCTGTGAGAAGTCCATGATCCATTGGCAGAAGCCTTGTGCTAATACTTACTATCATACTAAGAAAACCAGTGTCCACCTTGTCCACTTCACACAGAGTCTACACATGATGTCTTATGGGGAGAGTGAAAGATCAAAGGAATCTATACAAAACTCTTAATATTTCTGAAAGGATTCTTGCTGTACTAGTACGGCTTAGGTTATAGTGGAAATTTAAGTTTTGGTGAGACTAACATGATCTTCTTACTGTACCTACACTTTGTTGGTGGTAAAAGATTCTAGGAGAAGAAAGCAAAGTAAGACTGGAGAAAGGCCTCAAAGACCAATAAAAGGCTATCAGACCTACAGATCTGGGTAGATTTTTTACTTCTGGGCTCTGTTCTGTTTTTTGTTTTAAAAAACTAGAACCCCAAACCCCACCAGCCAGGGCCAGATGCAAAACAGTGGCTCTACATAGTGGTTATACCTTTAAAATCACGAAATGGGTTGCTTCAAGAATTTGTTTCCAGTGCCAGAATGGAACTTACAGTCATTCCAGTCATGAATCCACCCTTCAAGTTTACTTCATTAGAGCAGCCTAATTTAGAAAGAAAGGGCCTATTTCTGTTGCTATTATTAAACAATTGACATCTACCTTCTGTCCATCTCGATCTACAGTACTACATTTTCAGCCCATCAGTGATCTGACTAGAAGGGACATGTTTTGCTTGTGGGATTCTCTTTGCCATTCTTATCCTCACGGATGCTAGCTATTAACAGAGGCATACCTGTCTTCTGGGACTTGTATCCTGCACCTTGCCTCCCCCTTGTCTTGAAGGTGCAACCTCTGGCTTTCCTGATGTCATAGCATGTTCCCACAAGGTCACAGAGCAAGACCAGTGCAAGCATCACAGTTCCTCTAGAAAAGCCAAGAGAGATTATTTATCAATCAGAATTCTTTCATCAGTTAACAGAATTAATTTTAAGCACCATTTGATTTTAAAGAGCTGGAGCCTGCTGCCACAAGAGACTCCGAATAGAGTGCAAATGCAGCTTTTTAGAAGCAGATGATTGAGAGCTGAGACTCTGCTATTAGGCTGCCGCCTTCCCCTCTCTTTGCCCCTCCCTGCTATAAAGTATTTGAAATGGCAGCACTCCGCTCTCCATTCAGCTTCCTGACAGCTGCTGGCACAGAAGATGGCTCGCTCTTTCACTGGCACAAGGCTACACAAGGAGGAGAAAAACAACTGCTTTTCTCCAGCCTCTAATTATGGGGGAGATAGCTCACCTGATGCCTTAAGGCCTCAGCAGTTACATGGAGGATTTAAGGTGAACTGCTGGGCATGTTTGTTCCAGCCACATTGCAGGACTCCTGTGGGGGAGGGCGGGTGCTGCACGCAGGAGGCATGTATTCCACCGGCTGTCTGCTAAGCTTGGCCCGGCCTGGCCCAAATGCACCTGGTGCCTGGCTCTGTGAGCACTCCCTCTGAATTAGCAATACCTTCCTTCTCAGCAATACGGACTCCGCTGCTCCCTTGTGCTGTGTCAAACTGTGTTAGCTATTCACTTCTTTAACGAATCTTGAACGTTCCCAAACAATTGTGCAGGCGGCTCCTTGCAGGCTTCTAAAGTGTTATCTAAAATGCTGACAGCTAACTGTGTCCTGGAAGCTTGGGTGGCCCCAGCAAACCTCCCCAGGCAGGGAAAAAATGGAATAATGTTGAGTGACATGGACAGGGCCTCCCAGGCCCTTGAAGGCCTGGATGTGCCAAAGCTTAGAGGGGTCTTTCCTTCACTTTGGGTTTCTTACTGTTTAGTGTGCTCACAAAGCGAGAAAGCAAACTCTTGTTCATTTATCAAAAGCCAGATATCCTTTCCACACTTACAGCTAGCTGGTTTCTAGAAAGAGTTGTCTTGGGGAGCACCTACACAGGATAATTTGTAGTGAAAAACAGCGGCTTACCTCCCTTTCACTGCAGTGCCCATTTGTGCCCACGGCTCATTCGCAAGCTTGGGAGGGAATATTTTGCCGTTTATATCCACGGGGAAAAAAAGGTGGCTGCGAGTGAGTTGAGTCCGAAAAATCTCCCTCTGTTCACCCCCCCTTTTTCTCTCTTAAAGTGACAGATGTGGAAGAGCTGTTTTCTGCTTAACAAAAACTATATACTTTTGCTCTCCTGCTTTGCCGGCTGAATGATAGTGCTGGCAAAAACAGCAACAATGGTGGCTCCGGCATTGCAAGCTTTCCCTTGCAAGCCCGCCCCCTACGAGGTCCGACCAATCAGCTTTCAGCTCTGCTTTGTCCCCTTTTTGAATTGGTTGTACAGATGACCAATTATGTACATTTTCATGCACTTTTTAAAAAAGATAGTGAGAAACAGCAAAAGCTGTTATTGCAGTCTATGTGGAGTTTTCAGCCCCCCCCCACCCTCTGAATATGGTGAATCCCGACAAGAGCTCATGTAAACTAAAGGTATTCTGCCTGCATTCTTGCTGGATATTTTTCGTCGTGTAGATGAGCCCCTGGACTTGTTCAGTGTATCCCTGAGTAAAGAGCATACCCTCCAACATTTCACAGATGAAAACAAGGACACATGCGGCCAAGCAAGATTATAGTGTGGTCAACATGGCAGAAGTTATTAATGAGGAAGAAAAGACAAGCTAGGAGATGAAAATTTTAACCTCCCCCAGGAGATATACTACTTCAAACCAGAAAAAAACCCCTCAAAACTACAACAACATGCAGTAGTTTTTCCCCAGGACCCCCCACTTTAATCCATGTAGGATTAAAAACAAAGAAAACAGCCCAAAATCAGCAGAAAGCAAAAGCAGAAGTGATGTCATTGCACTTCTCACATTCTAAACTTGACAACGTGGCCACAGGTATGACGTATACCCTCCCCTCCACACACACAATTATCTACTTCTTCTCCATGTGAACAGGAACATCTCTTCAGATATGGTACTGTTCACATGAGGAAAGTGATAGCAGAAGGAGACAGAGTTAAGCACTGCTGTGCTTGTGTGTTGAAGAAAGCAAGCTGAGTACTGTAATAGCTGAAAAGGGCTATAGACTCATTTTTTAAAATAATGTTATTAAATTTATAATCATACATTATAATATCCAATCAATACTTATTTAACATAACACATAATATTACCATAAACATCACAATTTTTCTATTAACTAATTTCAAAAGTTAACATAGATTCTTTACTATGATTCTTTTCAAGAATATTAATTCCCCTACCCACCAACCCCTCAGTGCTCCCCTTCATGGAGCCATTATCCCTTACCTAATCTTTCCAGAATCTCATTTCTTCTCATGGAGGTAACCTCCCACCATTTGTCTGTAATACTTTTTTAACAAATAATTTCCAAATTTTATCAGGGACTATAGACTCAAAGGTATATCATAAACCTGATTGAACAGTCCAGCTATGAATAGGTCAATAGACCTGTTTGGCCTTTTCAAGGAAACCTTTCCCCCCCATGTAGCTGTCACTCAGTTGTTTGAGACTCTTGATGTCATGACTCAAGCTAGTGGTACCCTTGTGGGAGTCAGCTCAGCATTTTCCCAAATGTTATTCCCTTGTGGACTCTGACTACTTCATTGACTAGCTAGCTATTGACTAGCTAGCTAATTTAGCATGGGAATTTCAGAAATGGCAGAAATGGCCTCAGGTGGAATCTGTGAGTTCCTAGTTTCAAACCACACACTGTCTGCCTCTGAGGATAATTTGCAGGTATGATGAAAGAGCCAGAAAGTAACATGTTTAAAGTGCAAAAGCCTGATCATCAAAGTAAAATCTGTGGATTTGGCAAATCACTTAGGTATCCTAATTAGGTGTTTGTGGCTGATTCTTGGAGTGGTGCTCAGAGCTACTATCAATACATAACTAGTGCAATTTTGGCACTCAGTGGTCTAATGACTGGAGAAGTTTCACTCTCCATCAGTTCAGAAGCAAAACTGCATTCACAATGCTCTCATGTCTGTCCTTCAGGAATCAGCTTGGTTCTAAGGCCTTGGTTCTTTGAGAATTCTGACACGGTCTGGCTCCTGTACAGAGAATGGCTTTGCCCTCATTCTTGGGTTGTTCAAGTCATGGGGAATAATTTCTACAAGGATATTTGCAACAGACAAAAATTAGGAAAGCTGTTTGGCAGCTACTAGAGAGCAAAACCCTTCTGGTAAGAATTAGCAGTAAAATAATCTGCTTCAGTTTTTGGGGATGACTCAGCACAGGTAGTAACAGGAAAAGAAAATGCAGCAAACTCCTCCATTTGCTCCCATCTTTGTGTTTCTTAGCTTGAATCCTATGAGAGCCACCATAGGTACAGCAGTGAGGATGTTGGACTGTAAATGGGGAGATCAGGGTTCAAATCACCAATCATCCTTTGAGTTCTTGGGTCAGCCAACATCTTGCAGCTTAACTGACTTCACAGGGTTTTGAGGCTAAATGTGGAGTGGTACTGTACAAGTAAAAGAGTTTTTTTGGAGGAAGGCTGAGACTGAAATGAAATACAGTTGTCCCTTCATATTCACTGGGGTTTGGTTCCAGGACGCCCCGTGGATACCAAAATCTGTGAATACTCAAGTCCCATCACATGCAATGGCATAGCAAAATGGTGTCCCTTATATAAGATGGCAAAATCAAGGTTTACTTTTTGGATTATTATTTTTTAAAGAATATTTTCAAGTCGTGAATACTTAAATCTGTGGATACCAAATCCGTGGATATGGAGGGACAACTGTAATACTATCTCTGAGTCCTCTCCTAAACATATCTAGATTAGCTGAGGAAGGTTACGTTTGTCATACAGCAGGCCCTCTAGATATGTTGGACTTCAACTTCCAGAAGCCCTAGCTGGCATGTCCAATGGAAAGGGATTATATGAGTTGTAACCCTAAGCATCGGAAGAGGGGTGGGAATCTGCCTCCATACCGTCAGGTTTCTTACTGATCAAAATAGACTTGCAGTGTGCCACACCCTCTGCCAGCCTGCACTGCAGTCATAGTTGGGTGACTATTACTTTTTTAAAAATTAATTCTATAGCTCTCTTCCATATGCCAAGTGCTTTATGTCTCCTATATATCACCGTCTCAAGCCTCTGCACTGGCAGCATAAACATCCAAAACATAAAGCAATAAAACAAATAAATAAATATATCCTGGGAAGGAAGCTATGCTGACGAGGCTGCCCAAAGCCATCTGGTGAGCCTCCCATCTCAGAATACATTTAAACTGAGGTCTCTTGTGGAGAACACTGGAGCTGGGTTGGTGGCAGTAAGGGCTGGAATGAAAAAGTAGTCAGCTGGGAATTCAGGGAAGGATTTAGTGGGGAGGGAATCACAATGTTTATGTGTCATTGAGGGAGAGGCACACTAGTGCATACAGATTAAAACTGATAGCCTGAGGAACCTATGACTCTTCAAATGATATCATTATAGCTGCCCTTACTGGTCACATTGTCTAGGACTGGTCATAGTGGGAAACCAACAACAAGATCTGGAGGAGTAAAGGTGCCCCGCCCCACCTTTGCCCTAGGCCAGGAATCCCAAATTTTCTCAACCAAATTCACCAGTTGGCAGAAACGTTTTTGCCAACAGTCTCAAGAATTTGATCAGGAGGGCTTTAAACTGAGTCATATGGGGGAGGGAGATAGTATTCTGGAAGGCAAAAGGGCTGGAGAAAATAGTCAAGCCATCATAGAGGGAACAAGGCAAACAGTGCAAGGACACAACAGTGGGAGGCAAAAAAAACCCTTGCACAGGCAGCAAGTAAAGGGAACACATGGTCTTAGATGTCTCTACACTAATGCGGAGAGCATGGGAAATAAGCAAGATGAACTTGAACTCCTAGCACAACAAAGCAAATATTATATAATAGACATTACTGAAACCTGGAAGGATGAGTCTCATGATTGGAATGTAGGAATAGAGGGGTATAACCTTTTTAAGAGAAACAGGCCAAACAGGAAAGGAGGAGGAATAGCATTATATGTCAGGGATATTTACACCAGTGAAGAGATCCATGACATCAGTACTGGAAGCCAGGTGGAGAGCATCTGGATAAAAATTAAAGGGGAGAGAAACAACAGGGATGTTATTGTGGAACTCTACTACAGACCCCCAAGTCAGACAGATGAACTGGATGATGCCTTTCTAGAACAGATGACCACACACGCAGAAAGGAGAGATATAGTAGTGATGGGTGACTTTAACTATCCTGATATTTGCTGGAAATCTAACTCAACCAAAACTTCAAGGTCTAACAAATTCCTTACTTGCCTGGAAGACAATTTCATTGTCCAAAAGGTGGAAGAGGCAACAAGGGGGTCAGCTATTTAAGATCTGATCCTAACCAACAGTGATGACCTGGTTAATGGGGTGCAAGTGGTGGGATCCTTGGGTGAGAGTGATTATGTTCTCCTGGAGTTTGTTATATAATGGAAAGGAGAAGCCAGGCATAGTCAGACATGCATTCTAGACTTTAGGAGAGCTGATTTCAATAAATTCAGGGAAATATTGGGGTGATCCCATGGTCAGGAATACTAAAAGGGAAGGGACTTCAATTTCTCAAAAGGGAAATACTGAAGGCACAATTTCAAGCAGTACCAATGAGGAAGAAAAATGGGAGGTGTCTCAAGAAACCAGGATGGATGACTAAAGAACTTTCAACAGAGCTAAGTTTTAAATGGAACATGTATAGGAAATGGAAAAAGGGGGAAATCACTAAAGAAGAATTCACAGATAGTGAACACGTGTAGGAGTAAAGTCAGAAAAGCTAAAGTGCAGAATGAGCTCAGGCTCGCTTGAGAGGTTAAGAACAATAAAAAGGGTTTTTTTGGGGTATGGCCACACCAAAAGGAAGAAGAAGGAAATGGTAGGGCCACTACGTGGAGAAGATGGCAAAATGCTAACAGGGGACAGAGAAAAGGCAGAATTACTCAACACCTTCTTTGCCTCAGTGTTTTCAGAAAAGGAAAAGGGGGACCAACCTGAGGAGAATGGAACAGAGGACACAATAGGGGAAATCCAGCTCAAAATAAGTAAAGAGGTAGTACAGGAATACCTTCTTAATCTAAATGATTTTAAATCTCCAGGACCAGATGAACTACATCCAAGGGTATTAACAGAGCTGGCAAATGTAATCTCAGAGCCATTGGCAATAATCTTTGAGAACTCTTGGAGAACAGGAGAAGTCCCAGCAGACTGGAGGAGGGCAAACGTCCACATCTTCAAAAAGGGGAAAAAAGAGGATCCCAACAATTATCATCCAGTTAGTCTGACATCAATACCAGGGAAGATTCTAGAGCAGATCATTAAACAGAAAGTCTGTGAACATTTAGAAGGCAATGCCATAATCACAAAAAGTCAACATGGGTTTCAGAGAAACAAGTCATGCCAGACTAATCTGATCTCTTTTTTTGATAAAATGACCAGCTTGGTAGATGAAGGGAATGTTGTGGATATCGCATACGTTGATTTCAGTAAGGCCTTTGACAAGGTTCCCTATGACATTCTTGCAAACAAGCTTGTAAAATATGGGCTAGACAAGTTAACTGTTAAATGGATTTGTAATTGGTTGACCGGCCGAACCCAAAGGGTGCTCAGCAGTGGCTCCTCTTCGTCTTGGAAAGATGTGACCAGTGGGGTGCCACAGGGTTCTGTCCTTGGCACAGTGCTATTCAACATCTTTATCAATGACTTGGATGAGGGAATTAGGGGCATACTTATCAAATTTGCAGATGACACCAAATTAGGAGGAGTAGCTAATACCCTAGAGGACAGGATCAAAATTCAAAATGACTTGAATAGACTAGAAAGCTGGGCCAAAGCTAACAAAATGAAATTCAATACAGAGAAATGTAAGGTACTGCACTTAGGGCAGAAAAATGAAATGAAAAGCATAGAAATGAAATGAAAAATGAAAAGCATAGAAAAGCATGGGGGAGACCTGGCTGAACGAGACTACGTGCAAAAGGGATCTAGGAGTCCTAGTAGACCACAAGTTGAACATGAGTCAACAGTGTGATGCGGCAGCTAAAAAGGTCAATGCAATTTTGGGCTGCATCAATAGAAGTATAGTGTCTAGATCAAAGGAAGTCATAGTGCCACTCTATTCTACCTTGGTGAGGCCTCACCTAGAATAGTGTGTCCAGTTCTGGGCACCACAATTCAAAAAGGATAATGACAAATTGGAGCATGTCCAGAGGAGGGCGACTAAAATGGTGAAAGGTCTGGAAACCATGCCTTATGAGGAAAGACTTAGGGAGCTGGGTATGTTTAGCCTGGAAAAAAGACGGTTAAGGGGCGACATGATAGCCCTGTTTAAGTATTTGAAGGGGTGTTACATTGAGGATGGAGCAAGCTTGTTTTCTGCTGCTCCAGAGACTAGAAGACGGAACAATGGATGCAAGTTCCAGGAACAGAGATTCCACCTCAACATTAGGAGGAACTTTCTGACAGTAAGAGCTATTCGGCAGTGGAACACACTCCCTCGGAGCATGGTCGGGTCTCCTTCCTTAGAGGTCTTTAAACAGAGGCTGGATGGCCATCTGTCAGGGATGCTTTGATCATGATTTCCTGCTTGGCAGGGGGTTGGACTGGATGGCCCTTGTGGTCTCTTCCAACTCTACAATTCTATGATTCTATGATTCAAAGGGAGACTTTGAGGGAATACTATAGGCTACGTTATGAAACGTAAGTCTTCAAATAGGAGATTTACCACAAATCACACAGAACCTGTATACTCCACATTAGAAATTCCCCTTTTTGTTTCCATCACATGCACACACATACATACTAGATCCCTACTATTTACTTCTTACCCACCCCTCCCTATGGATTAAGACGGGGAACAACAAATTAACATATAAACATAATGTTGGTTAAAATCACATATCAGTTAAAAACATATATCAATTTAAAAGAACAAGTAAGACCAAGACATTTTAAAACAATCAATACAATTTAAAATAATCAGGATCGGCCTACCGGAAGAGACTGTTCCACAGTCTAGGGACAGCTGAAGAAAATGTGCTCTGGTTGACAGTTGCCAACCTAGTCCTGGCTGACTGGAGCAAATGTCCCCCAGAGGACCTAAGTGTGTGGCGTGGTTTATATGGGAGAAGGCAATCCTGTAGGTAACCTGAACTCAAACCATATAGTGCTTTAAAGGTAATAACCAACACTTTGTACCTTGTCTGGAAACTAATTGGCTGCAGTGAAGCAATTTCAATATTGGTGTGATATGATCACTCCTGGATGTACCAGTGACTAATCCGACTGCTGCGTTTTGAACGAATTGAAGTTTCTGAACTTGGTACAGAGGTAGCCCAATGTACAGTGTATTGCAAAAGTCCAGCCTTGAGATTACCAGTGCATGCACTACCATCGTTAGATTCTTCAACTCTAGGAAAGGACGCAGCTGGCGTAACAGCCAAAGCTAGTAGTAAGCACTCCTGGCTGACATATCTATCTGAGCTGTTATTTAGAGTGACAGATCCAGAAGCACCCCCAAGCTGTGAACACAGTCTTTCAGGGGGTGTAATTCCATCCAGGACTGGTTGACACACCTCAGACCCAGATTAGAACCCTTGACAGTAAGCACCTCCATCTTGTCTGGATCCAGCTTCAGTTTGTTTTTCCTCATCTAGCCAATTACCTCCTTCAGCCATTCATTCAGAGGAGACACACTATCCTTGGCTGAGGCTGTTTTTGAAGGCATGGAGTGTCTATTTTGGTGTCATCAGCATATTGATAACACCCTGCCCCTTACCTCCAGATGATCTCTCCCAGCATTTCATGTAAATGTTAAATAGCATTTGGGATAGAATGGCACCTTGGGGTATGCCATATAACAGCTCCTTTTTTGAAAAGCAGCTATCCCCAAGCACCACCATCTAGAACTAGCCTGAGAGATAGACCCAGAACCACTGAAAGACAGTCCTTCTGATTCCCACATCCCTCAGGCGTTCCAGAAGGATACCATGGTCGATATCAAATGCTGCTGAGAGATCCAAAAGCACCAGCAGGGACACATTCCCCCTGTCAGTGCTCACGCAAAGATCATCCACTCAGGTGCTCATAGTGGTCTCTTCTCCATATCCTGCTCAGTAGCTGGTTTGAAATGGGTCTGGATAGCTTAGATCTAGATAATAGATCCCATTGTGCTTTCTTTCTCTCTCTCTCATCCTTATGCATTCCTTCAACACACCTATCCATTCATAGGCATACAACCATGCACCCCATTCATCCTTTAAGTGTGCACTCACAGGTTCATCTCTTCTCTATAAAGGGACAGAGGACCTTGGTGGGCATTGCAGGAACTGCCTGTGAGTGCCATGGCTTGCTGGGAACTCTTGGCCAAAACAAAGGAAAATGGAACATACAGAAAGTAGGTAGGAGGGAGAAATGCATGGTGTGGGATGCTGTGAGGAAATGAGTTTTTGTCTACATGGGCAAAGTAACCCATACTCACCCCATATTCACAGTTGACACATGATGTTTTCGACTATGTGCATTTTAACCAGGGTTTCTGCAGGAAACTCCGGATTTGTGGTTTGCTCTATATTTGAGGGGGAAACTGGATTTTGGGGCATGGGGCAGCTGAGGATTGACTTTGGCGAAAGCCAGGGTAGAACTTCCAGCGGATGGGACTCCATTCTGGTGTTTTATTTTAGTTTAATTTTTGATTGTGTGCATATCTGGATAGGTGTATCTCCACTTATCCAGTAATAAAGTACTCTGGGACCACATATATCCACTTAATTGCATGCATGAGCAAAGAGAAAAAAACAATGGTGCAGCCCCAGCCATGTGGCTAGAAATAGTACGATGCATAGGACATGTGGTCAGCATAGGACTGCCCTTTTACTCTGACCTGAATTACAGTGTGGCAGGATATTCTGATCTACAATTGAACAATCCTGGTGTATATAGAATCATAGAATCATAGAATCGTAGAGTTGGAAGAGACCACAAGGGCCATCCAGTCCAACCCCCTGCCATGCAGGAAATCATGATCACAGCATCCCTGATATGGTGTTAACAAGGCCGCTGTGGAGCAAAGAAATCTACCGTGGCTATGAGGTACGTCTAGGGTTTCCCACCAGTGTAGACAAGGCCTCAAGTCACACTTGGATCAAGGGTCCCAAACTACGTTCATGTGCTTTGTTGTAATTGCAGAATCAAGACCAAGGAAGTGCATGCTAATTAAGGCAATATCCCTTGCAGGTTTTAAAAAAATCATTCCTAATGATACTGTATTTTGTGGGTCTTCCTTCCCAAACTTTCAAATTTGCACTAAATCATCATTCTGAGAACATGGGAAGCTGACATTCTAAGTGTAATGTTTATTGTGATCATTTTTGCTCTGTTTTTCAATCCAACAATTCTCAATATTTTTTGTTAAATTAAACTCTGTGAACATTATCAGACGAGCATCTAAAATGCTATAATTCTGTGAATAAGGATAGCAGAAACATCATGACATTATTACACTTACTATCACATGTCACTGTAATCACACAAAAGAACTGCCATGGAATTATCACACGCCAATGGGAATGGGAGTTTACCTCCTCAATTTAGCATGGGCGAGATTTCAACAGTTCTTGCAAGAATATATGAGTGCGCTTAAACTCAAAAACACTCTAATTAACAAAGAAAATGAAAACACAAGCACTGAAACAAACCTAAAAATGTTGAAACTAAACGAACAGTTCATAAAAAGAGCATCCTGTGCACATTTTCACCTGAAAGTTTTCTCATTGAGGATTGCCCATTCACGCTGTAATCTCACGATTACAACAGGGCATCGTTTTGCACGCCATCAATACCATGAAAAAAATTGATATTGACGATCTTTTGATGGCTTGTCCTGTCAATTAGAAACAATGGCTCACAGCTGTAGCATGGAGTAACCATGCAAAGATGGTGACGTTGTGTGATAGTGGGGCCTGTTTGCACTACCATGATGTCATAATCCCATAATTTTTGCTGTGTCTGATAATGTCCTGTAACAATGAGATCAGTAATCAGAACTTCCCCCCACAAAGATTCAAGGCACAACATTGCAAATAAAAACAGAGTTAAGAACAACAAAAATCTAAAAGGCTTGAAGAAATAAGAAAGGTTTTAACTTGGTGTTGAAAAGACAGCAGATCCAATACTAGACAAATCTCCCAGAGGAGGCTGTTTTAAAGCTGTGGTGCCACCACAGAGAAGTGCCTATCTCTGGTTACCACCCATCACATCTCCGAGGCCATGGAGATAACAGAAAAGGCCTCTCTGTGAGGCAGATCTCTCTGTGTTGGCTGGCTCTTATAGGAGAAGGTGGGTCGTTTTAAAGTGACTTGATTTCTACGCCATTTAGGACTGTAAAGGTTAATGCCTGCCAGCAATCTGAATTGTCTTAGAAATGGACTAGGGCCCAATACTGTGGTTTTAAAGCTGTAGTAGTATAGTTCATTAACCAGTTAATAATCCAGCTGCTGTATTTTGGACAAACACCTGCCATTTATAAATAGGCTAAGATCTTGGATCAGG
Organism: Gambelia wislizenii; assembly: GCA_030847615.1. Classification (NCBI taxonomy): domain Eukaryota; kingdom Metazoa; phylum Chordata; class Lepidosauria; order Squamata; family Crotaphytidae; genus Gambelia; species Gambelia wislizenii. The sequence continues at coordinate 86,017,683 of JAUMIR010000004.1, read as the reverse complement.
AGAGCATTCTAAAGTTCTGCACAGGTGGAACTATATCATATCTCCCTCTCATATCCCAAATGTACATTTGAGTTGCTGCAGCCCTCCCAACAAAGGCATTTACTGGACAGTGTAGAGCAGGGGGGCAGTGGAGAAGTGGTGTTCTTATAGAGAGATGCACAGTGACAGGCATCCTGGGCATCCTCCCAGAGGGCCTCTGGAGGTCCTGGAGAATGACATTGTTGTTGTGTATAAGTTATACTTGTGAGTGTATGTATCTTCAAGTCACCTGTGGACTTATGGCAACCCCACAAATTTCTTAGGACTTTCTTAGGCAAGAAACAACTAGAGGTGGTTTGCCATTGCCTTCTTCTGAAATATAGTGTGTGCCTTCATAAATTATTAACAAGATGCCAGCCACAGAGTTTAAGTCAGACAATGTGTGATGCTTTCCTATCCTACACAGCAGGGCTGGGCAACGATAGCCGGTCTGGATGCCATCTCTCTGCCCCAGCAGCTTCAGCCAGCTGCATGGACTGCACAAATTGTCAAGAAACAAGCCAAAATTAGGATTGGCCATATGTCTACTTCTGGTTTTGGAAAATGGGCAATTTTGATGGCAAATTGTCTTCCAGAAGAGGCAAATTGATATTTTTAATCATTAATTTTTTTGCCAAAGAGAGGGTAGTTCAGGGAGCCTCGAGGGGATGAGAGCGGCAAAATTAGCCTTGTGGGGGATAGGGTTCAGGGCTATGCTTTCCCCACCCCAGCTGCAAAGAAATCCAAGTGGACTATTACTGTGTCATGGACCATCATGGCTGATCTCTCCCTTTTCAGGAGGGGCTGCCACTGAAGCACTTTTGCTTCCATACTTTTCATTGTGTGATAACTGGACAAAACAGCAGGAGTATAGCTGGATGGGGGGGGGCAAAATGAGGGTATTCCTCCCCATGTAAGAATTTTGTGTCCCCCCCCCATTAATTTATCCTTTAGTCCCCTACTTTCTAGGATGTCAGAGAACTCACCTCTAGAACTCTTATATTCTCTTCATTTGTAGTCTCTTGGTAATTTTGCCTGCCCCCTTTCTTTGAATACCTAAACTCTATCTCTAAAGGCTCAACTGACATTTCAAATTGCCACTTACTTTCTTGTGCCACCTAGAGTAAATCAAGCCTGAACTCTCATTAGAAACCTAAGTTACCAAACAGAGGCTGTTATGCTTTGGACATACCGTGAGAGATGTGATTCACTAGAAAAGAAAATAAGGCACTAGGAAAAGAGGGAGATAGCACTACAGGTGGAAGAATTCAGTCAAGGATGCTAAAGCCCTGGGCAGGGATGTTGATGACCAGGGTTTTAGAAGATCTCTCATTTACAGGGTTACCATACATGAACACTGACTTGATGGCATATAATAATAACCAACAATAAATTTTGCACTGGTGGAGGAGGTTAAAGAATAGAATTCCTATGAAACTTTGCATCTCCCCTGCAACACACCTGCTCCACATGATTTTCCTGTTTGCTGATGTGTCCCCCTCATCTAAAGGTTTTGCTGGCAGTCTCCTGTAAATTCACATTGCTGGCATACCTGCTTTTGTATTCCACCAGCCAAGGGTATTAGCAGTGATTCTATCCCACCCATTCAGGGATGGAATTGCTTTCTTAATACTTTCTTTGCTGACATGATTTGGAAAACTCATCTCTCATGTCTGTTTGACTATGATGTTTTTATTGTTCAGTTTGATTATGTGCATAGTGTATATTTTTGCTTTGTCATGTCATTTGCTTTAATGATTCTTAGTAAATTGCATATTTGGACTGTTCATTTATTTTGGAAAGCCACTTGGCATAGAATCTTAGAAAGGAAGGAAATCTCTTCCCATTGAAAATATTCCCTTTCTAGCAACCACTGTGCACTCAATCCAATGGCTAAAGCAATCAGTTGCTCTACTTTAAGGATGGTCAAGATGTGGCCCTCCAGATGTTGTTGGACCAGTTTCCTTAGCCAGTATATCCATTGGTGAAGAATGTAGGGATTTATAGTCCAACATCTGGAGGAACAAACAGTCCTGCTGTAGCTGTTACTCCTGCAAGGGTAGACCCATTGAATCAATAGAATTTGTGTAAGTCTTGACTTAATATGGTTCTACCATATAGTTGGGATAAGCAACTGGATTTCGGCCCATGAGCCAAGTCTTGCTGAGCATACTGGGCAACAGGTTTCATTCCTGAGGTGTTCAGCTGCACTTTATCAAATCTCAACTGTAGGTGTCTAAGGAAGGAGCTGATGGAGATGGGTTTGATGTGGCTTGTAGACAGTTTGCCCTGTGCCTAGGCAGTGTGGGGCAGGAAGGATTAGAGATGAAGGTGTCCTTCTGGAAGGTTAAGGGGCTGACTGAGGCTGGCATTGCTCAATGAAAGAAAGCAGTTCCTGAGCACAGAGGGAGGCAAATATCCTTAGGTATTTGGCAGATGTCCTCCTCCCACATTTTGGCAGAATTACTGTGCTTTCTCTGCCTTTTCTTCGGTGCTTAGGTGTAATGGTACTATCGGGAAGATAGCTTCCCCCTTGGGCTCCTCACAGCTTGAGTGCTCTTGATGGCTACAACAAACATTCCTCCAGAGAAGGCACAGCAGGAATTTACTCAAGCTGCTGGGATGCTGGTGCTTTTGTGAGGAGTGTCTGCATTCCACAGTGCTTATCTCTGCCCCTCCTTCCCCCCTTCTTCCTTGGCTCCCTCCTCCTCCTCCTCTCCTTCACATGCCATTCCTAGCCCAAAGTCTGTGGGGGCTGTTCTTGGTTGTGCTGGGAATGAGTGCCTGAGCAGGGGTCACCCTGAGGACATTTTCCCCCTGGTCCCAGATCCCATTTAAAAAGACAGTGACTGATGGTGGAAGGAGCCCAAGGCCAAAGCCAAGACTCCCACTGAGCTGGGCATAAGGTAAAGCCAACCTCATAGTTATAAACAACAACAAAATGATACTTAGTAGTCTTACAGCTGCTTTTAAATCATACCTCATCCAAAAAATGATCACCCACATCCATACCCATGCTAAGAAAAGCAGAGTCGTAAAGACTAATAGATTTACTGTACACTTTTGTTTACCAGCTCCTTCAGCATCTGTCTTTTAGGTGACCTGTTGTTGCTAGCAAAAAACAAAACAAAACAAAACAAAAACAGTTTAGATAATAATTTAAAAAGAATGTTGTCCAGCTGGCCCATGAGAAAAATAAATAAAAATCGCAGTTGGGTAATAGTTTTGTTGGACTATTGAAACATCATAAAAGGATGGATTTTCAAGTCCTTTCGAACTCTTTATCTGGCTGATCATTACAAAAGTTGGGATGCAAGGGGTAGGAGACAAACTGAAGCATCCTGGTGATGTGTTACAGCCATGGAATCTGTAGTAACACCAGTCCCAAAATGGAGACTGGAGGCTTGAAGAATCCACTTGAGGCATTGTGTTGGAGGTTGTATGAGGGAGGATAGGATCAGTTGGGGTGGTTTGTATAACTGTACTGCCTATAAACAAGGACAGGTTTACAGGCCCTTTACCTTAGTCATTTTCCCAGCAATAATGAGCCAGCTGATGGGAGAGATAAACCTAGCAACCAGCCCCTGCAAGAAACCTAGATGCTAGCTCTGTTGCCATATCCACTACTTCAGGGCCTAATAACATCAGCCACAAAATTAAGTGGTTTATTCACTAGTTTGTCTACCAGTCTGATTTATACCATCTTTTGTCAACAATGCCCTTCTACTGTCTATAGTGTTACACAAAAGGAATATATGGTCACAAATCTGATATTAATAAATAGGCAATGTTCAGAAACCAGTGAGACAAAGTTTCAGTCTCCCAGAACACTCTAATTCTGATATATTAGAGATATTTACTCACAAGAACTACAAATTCCAGGATAGCATAAAGCAGTGATAGTTAAAGTGGTATCAAACTTCCATAATTGTGCAGTCTGAATACATAGAATCATAGAGCTGGAAGAGACCACAAGGGCCATCCAGTCCAACCCCCTGCCATGCAAGAATACACAATCAAATCATTCCTGACAGATGGCCATCCAGCCTCTGTTCAAAAACCTCCAAAGAAGGAGCATCACACTCCGAGGCAGCACATTCCACTGCTGAACAGCTCTTACTGTCAGGAAATCCTTCCTAATGCTTAGGTGGAATCTCTTTTCCTGTAGCTTGAGTCCATTGCTCCATGTCCTTGTCTTTGGAGCAGCAGAAAACATGCTTGCTCTATCCATGCTTTTGTTTTTCTTATCCCTTTCTTCTGTGATCTTCCGTAGATGAGCTGGTTTGGGTTCCCCTCCTTTACTTTAGCATAGTTGTAACTTTTCCATCTAATACAGGTCTTGAACATAAAAGAACAAATGTTGTAGCAAGTAACCTGAGCTAGTGGTGCTGGTGGTCAGTGGGTTCATAGATAGTCCCTAGTGTTTTCCCATCTTGTCCTTTTTAGTTCTCTGTGTAGGCTGCTCCATTTAGGCTTTAGTTCCTTAATCTGAGGTTAGGTAGTTCCTGTTCCTGTTCCTTTCCTCCTCCTAGCTAGAGAGAGACTAGGAACACTATGGAGGCTTTCTGATGGCTGCCAATGTCCATGAATACATTTCCATCATCATCATCATCACCATTAATTTTTAACACAAACAATCTAATTTACAATCAAAGTAATATACATTTAAAAAATAAAGAAACAGAAAAAAAGAACAAGAAAAAAGAAATAAAAAGAAGAAAAGGGAAAAAAGAAAAAGAAAAATGCACAGTGTCTCTGAACTCCCCAATCCTGACTGTAATGAAAAGAAGGGGGGGGGAGGAAAAAATCTACCATTACAGATCCAACTAAATAATCCTACTAAAATTACTAATAACTATAACTGCAGATTATTATGTTAGATTTCTTATTGCTCAGAAAAAATCCATAAATGGTTTCCAGTCTTTCAAAAAGTCTTCAGTTGGCTTCTCCTTTAGAACCCATGTTAATTTGGCCATTTGGGCTAAATCAGAAACCTTAACAATCCATTTTTCCATCATCAGTGCTTCAGTCTGTTTCCAAGTTTAGGCAAACAACGTTTTTGCTGCTGTTGTCATGTACCAAAGAAGTAAGCCATAGTTACTCTCCAGTTCTTTATCCATAATGCTCAACAAAATCATTTCTGATAATATTACAAAATCTACCTTTACAAAACAAAACAAAACATTTTGGATTAACATATCAATCTTTGACCAGTAACTTTTCATCTTCTTACAGGTCTACCACGTATGAAAAAAGGAGCCCTCCTTATCTTGATGTTGCCAAATTGGTTTGAAACATTATTTGGGGTTAGATACCACCTATACATAATCTTATATGGGTTTTCTTTTAAAGTACTGCACAAAGTAAATTTTATATCTTTGGACTACATTTTCCCCAAACATCTGTAGGGATGTTATGCCCAAAATTTTGGCCCCACTTTATCATGTACTCTTTTACAGTCTCTAGTTTCAAACATCATTTATACACTTTTTAAATTACATCATCTTTACACAATTCTAAATAAAACTCATTTTCTTCTAACCTCTATGCATTTCTCTTATCTTGATTAAACCTGTCCTTAAGTTGTATATATAAGCAAACCAGTCAAGATCTTTGTCTTCCTTTAGACTCATCTCTCTTGATTTAAATTTCCAACTATCTTGTTCAAAATCCAAAAGATCATCATTAAAGCGACAATCTTTAATTTTTAACCCATTACTTCCTTTAAAAGAGCTTCCTGCAGTGAGGTGGCTAATAGTGTCTGTTTATAGTTATACCATACTCATGGGATATTCTGAGAGGTTTTCTCAGTCTGCTTGCCAAGTTGGTAGTAACTATCTTATAGTCACGATTTAATAGTGAAATAGGTCTATAATTCTTCGTTAATGTCTCATCTGTATTTTTTTTATGAATCATTGTAATATAGGCATTTCTCCAATAATCTGGCATTCACCCTTTTTCTAATAATTCATCATACACCAGTTTTAATTATTGAAGTAGCTCATCTTCACATTTCTTACAATATGCTGTGAATAATCTATCTGGACCTGGCACTTTTCCAGATTAAGGAGATTTTCATAAAGGGGCCAAATGCCCCGTTTCTGCTCCGCAAGCCTCTCTCCCATCCCTGCTACGGGATTACGGAAATTGTTCGCACACTTACCTTAATCCTGCAGCAGGAATGTCCTCCCTCTCCCCTCGGCTTCACTGCTGTAAATGCAGCTACCGTAAAGCTGCTTTTACAGCAGTGAAGCCAAATCCCGCTAATTCTTGCGAGAGAACAGGCGGGAGGGAAATTTAAAAATACCCCCCAAACATCAAAACAGTACACAAAGCACGAAAACACATACAGAAACATAAATGTAACCTGGGGGGAGGGGAAAGGATGCCACTTACCTGGGTGTCCCATTCCTGCCCAGAAGTGTCCAAAACGGACCTCCTCCCTGCAGCTGTCATCATGGGACAGGAATGGGACATCTTTCCGACCACCCGTGATTCCGTTACTACAACGGAATGGGTGGTCATTAATGACTTCTCCCCAAGATTGAAATATCACGGGGAGACAACAGAACAGTCACGTTGAGGCCACAGAATCGAGTGACGTTGTCTGAAAGAAAAATCTTTAAGTGATCCTGTTCCATGCCTGCAATGGAACATATCGCTGGTGTGAAAATCTCCTCAATTTTTATAATTGCTTCAATAAGTTCCTTAGTTTTCACAGGCCCATTCAAACTTTGTTTTTGTTCCAAGCATAATTTTTTCCAATTGGAGTTTATCCAAGTAGTCTTCCATGTCTAATTTTTTCTCATTGCTTCTCACACATAAGCCTCTGCAATGTTTCTCAAAGTCTTTTAATATTTTAAAATGATCCATTACAAACTGATCTCCCTTTCTGCTCATTGTGATATTTTTCTTTATCCTTTCCTGTCTCAACTCACTTCCGAAGTTTATTTGTGAATTCAAATTCTTTTGTTTAAGGTGTAGAAGTTTGGCTTTCATTTTTTGGACTGTAAACAATGAGAACTGTTGATATAGTAACTTAACCTTTTATTAAGTCCCTTTATCATACATTTTTCTTCCAAATTCTGTATTTTATCCATCAGCTCACTCTTTTTAGCTTCTCTTTCTTTTTTCATTTTTTTCCCAATATTTTATAAGTTGTCCTCTCATATAAGCTTTGCTTGCATCCCAAGCTATTGTGGGCTCTGTGCCCTTATTTAAGTTCAGTTCAAAAAATTTCCTCAGTTCTTGTTCAGATTGTTGTAATATTTTTGTCTTCAGAAATAAATATTCATAAGTCTCCATCTAAACCATTCAGGGATTATGATCTGTAATTTTTTGGGTAAAATATCCATACTCTTCATCAAGTAAGCCATATTCTTAGAAATCCATAACATAACTATTCTAGAAAAAGATTGATGACAATCTGGGGGAAAAAAAGAAGAGTCTCTAAAGTTTGACTGTAAATATCTCCATCCATCTATTAATCCAAAGCACTCTGTATATTTAAAGAACGTTCCAGGTAGTCTCCCTTGATCTTCCTTAATACCTTTATTGGCACCCTTATCTTATTGGGATCAACAACCCAATTCTAATTGTCCGTGCAAACTAGATTTTGTAGGTTTAATTCAGATATCGTTCTTAACAAATTTTCGTAAAATGTTGATTTCTCATCATTAGGGCCATAAATACCCTAATGCATTATCTTGCAATTCCAGTTGATTTCCACAATTACATATCTACGTTGTCCATCTTCAAAAATCAATTTAGGTTGTAATGTTTGATTTATGTAAAAGAGTACTCCATTTCTTTTGTCCTTGTTTGCAGACAGAAATGCTAGGTTCATACTTCTATTCTGCAAAATTCTATTCTACAGTCTCTATTTATTTTTTCTTCATTTATATTATTTATATCCCACCTTTCTCCTGACAATGGGACTTTCTTATGTGAGTCTCTTGAAGAGATTTTTTTAAATGCAATTTTTGGGACTTATTTAGTCCATTTACATTCCATGAAATTTTCAGATTCATTTTAGTTGTTTTATTAAGATATCTTATGAAATTGTTGTTATTTCTTTTAACAACTTCTCAATCATTTAAATGTCTCCTTCTGGGACCTCCTCCATCAATATTTTAAATGGATCTCTTGCTCTTTCTAAAGAGTTAATTGTATGTATACTTTTCACCTGCATAAGTGGTTATCAAATCCTCTGGGACTATCCAGCAAAAAGTTATATCTTTTTTTCTGAGCACCTCCACCAAGAATGTATACTTTGCATTTTTAAGCATTCTTTGGGGCATTTCTTTAAACATTATTATTTCATTTTCATTTATTGTAAGCGTTTTCTTAAAGTGTGCTCTCAATATTTAATCTGGTGCTTTTATATGTGAAACGAATTACTGTAGCACATCTCTTGGAAGTTTTTTTTTCTCTGTGCATAAGCAGAGTTTTGCCTATAAATTGCTTCAAACTTCTTGTTAGGTTTTTCACCAGAGCTGCTTATATGGCCCACCAAAGCTTTTAAAACTGTCTTTTTAAAGTCAGTTGGCTCTTCTGGAACAGCTCTTAACCTAATCTATGTTTCCTTTGATTTTAACTCCATCATTGTAATTCTATCCTGTGCCTTTTCCATCCTGCTGTAAAATGTCCATTCCCTTTGAATTATCAGAGATCTCCTGGTTATGTTTGTGTGTAGTCGTGAGATTTTGAACTAATACTATGACCTTTTTGAACTGTTTTCCATCAAGCTCTTTAAAATGGTTTACTTGCCCTGTAATTTCTAATTTTAACAAATCCAATTTCTGTTCTAAATTCCCAATACATTTTGTTACACATTTATCAAATCTAAAATCTATTTAGACATCTCAGATATTGAGGTTTGAATGTTAATGAGCACAGAGTCAGTTTCATCTAGCCCAGCTCTGGACATTTTTCTGGTAGCCAGGTTTAAGATGTCATATAAATCACTCTCTGAGTCTGAGAAACTGTGTCTTGTCCAAGGTCACCCAATGGGTTTCCATGGTCAAGCAGAGATTCAAACCCTACTCTACAGAATCCTAGTCTAACACTCAAACCACTAGACCATGTTGGCTCTCACACCATACTGGCTTTCCCCTGTATAGACAATGAACAAAACATTTCATCCTGTTTCATCACTAAGGCATGTGTTCCCCCCCCCATTCCCATACAAAGGAGAGGATAGGAGTCCATTTTTCATATTAAACTGAATGTGCTGGTGACAGAAGTGAACCCAGCCTGCCTCATCTTGTTATACCTATCACTCAGAATGCCAGGAGTGAAGTGAGCTGTGGAGAAAATAGTTTGAAGTAATAGAGCACCATATGCACTTCTTGTTGGGCAAACAACAAACACTTTTCTGCTTTGTATGTGGATGAGGCAGGTGTGTATAAAATGTACATTGCATTCCCAGTCACATCTAGTATTGATCAAGAGCTCAGCAAAGTTACTTTTTGGACTACTGTTCCCAGAATCCCCAGCCATTGTGGCAAGTATCAACAAAATAACTGCCAGCGTAACATTGTGGGAATTTCAAGTCCTTCACAATGTTATTTACTTTTCTCACCAGCTGGTTCACCCCACACCTCAAAATAACAGAGAACCTGTTCTGGGTCACAACACTTTCTTCCTTCTCCAGCAAGTTTGCTCTGTTCAACCCAGCATTAGGATGAAGATCAGGACAGATGTGTGGTATAACAGAGGATAGCAAGCTTGTGTACAAGAGTACATCTTTCGTTGTCATTCCAGAATGTGTTCTGTGTGGTGGAGCATTGATTCTCATACAAGTCACCGGTCGTGTTCACAGGAGCCTGACCAGAAGGCATCTGTTGCATGAAGCAGTGACAACACAACACACCTGCTGGGGTCAAAGCAGTCTCACCCAGCATGCCTGAAGCAGGCAGAAAATACTTCCTCAGCCAGCTGGGGCCATGGCATGGTGCACCTGTGAAAGAGCATCCTTTCCTTTGTGTGTTCTTTTTTAGCCATTTGCATGCATTATGAAACACCATTCCACTGGACGAAAGCACAGGGAAGCTAACCTCCAAGACAGGCAGCCGTTGCCATCAATGTTCATCAAGAGCCCTCTGTCTGTCTAGTTTAGGGGAAAACAGCATCACTACCTTCCTCCAACTATTTTTATAGAGGTGTGTGTGTGGGTTTGCCAGGTTAGATCTGGGATGGGCTGCTGTAATTTTAATCCTTAACAGATCTTGGAGCAGGAGGAACTTCCCTAAAGCTTCCCACCAAGAGTGAAGAAATTGATGGAATGTTATGGTACATTGCCGTGGGCAAATCTGTGCTCAAGTCCGCAGCAGTTCACCTACCTGGGAAGCATCATCTCCTCAGATGCCAAGATTGATAAAGAGATCGATCACATATTAGCAAAGGCATATAGTGCATTTGGAAGACTTCACAAAAGAGTCTGGAGCAATAAACACCTGAGGCAAAGCACAAAAATCAGTGTGTATAGAGCCTTCGTACTGTCTATTCTCCTTTACGGGTCTGAAACATGGGTCAGCTATCATCAACATTTACGACTCCTCGAATGCTTTCATCAGCGCTGTCTATGCACAATCCTAAATATACATTGGACTGACTATGTGACGAATGTTGCTGTCCTTGAACAAGCAGGGATCACCAGCACTGAGGCCATGATATCGAGAACACAGCTGTGCTGGGCAGGGCACGTTTCTAGGATGGAGGACCATCGGCTCCCAAAAACACTACTCTACGGTGAACTCACCATGGGTCAGCGTAAGAGGGGCACTCCAAAAAAGCGATACAAAGACTCCCTGAAACAACATCTCAGGCTCGGCCAAATTGATCACCAACAGTGGTCCACCCTGGCCTCACATCGGGAGGCATGGAGATGCACTATCGACAATGCTGCAGCCTTATTTGAGAACTCACGCTGAACAAGTCTTGAAGAGAAACGACAACGCAGAAAGAATCACAACCCAAAAACATCACCCAAGGAGACCTTCTGCTGTGCTTTCTGCAACCGGACTTCTTTATCTCTGATTGGCCTTTTTAGTCATCAGCGCAGCATGCTTGCAGAAAGCGCGGGATGAGACCTTCCTGAATTTTGTTTGCAAAGAAAAGCCAGAGGTTATGGTACCCCATCTTGCTCCAAATCTGTTAAGGATTAAAGTTAGACGAGCTTCATTAAGGATCCAATCTGGCAATCCTAAGTGTGTCACAATGTGCAGGAAGGGAAAGGTACAATCCCTTGGGAAATTTCCACTTGCATGCCAATTCCCTCTTGCACAGTAAAAATGGACAATGGGAAAAGCTGGACAATGGAATGCATTTCTCCCCTTGCCTAAAGCTTTAGTTGCAATGCATGGATGCTGGTGATTGGAGTGGGGTTTCAGTATGTGAAGAGGAGAATGTAAACTCTTCCTTTTCCACCTACAGACTTCCTTGAATATTGTCCCCTGTAAACTGAGAAAGAAAACCTCCATTTAGCACCAAAGGACATTCAGGGCTCAAGAGGAACAGATCTAGGCCAAGACCTAACAGTGTTCCTGCTAATATCCAAACATTTAGCCAGTGGGAATTTTTCTTAACTAAGGAGCTGCCCCCCCTCACCCTGGCATCATATCTACTCTGGCCTTTACCTGTCTGTCTTTCTGTTTTTATCACCCCATAAAACAACCTCTGTAGGTCCTTTACATCAGTGAAATCCTCCTTCTCCTCCACAATAGATCATTTAAAAATTGGCACTGTGCTGAAAATATAATAATGCATACCAGTATATAAGATACCATACAGGCTGCAAAACCTAAAAGGCACAAGAACTAAAACTTACTACGAGGATCTGCTGTATAACAGACCTGCAATATTTCAGAGTTAGGATTACAGTAAAGGTGTGGGTGGCTTGCAAAGGGATACTTCAGCAGCCCTCTATCACCCAGTCCTGCTTATCTTGAAATCACCTCCTACTTTACAGCAGTGCAGCAGCCCTACATTTTAACACAGGAGTGAAGAATGTTTGGCCCTCCCAATGTTTTGGACTTCAGCCCCCATAATCCGTGACTATGGGCCATTCTGTCTGAGAGTTCAAATCCAAAGCATACAGATGCCCAGAGTCTCCCCACACTTGTTCTAACGCTCTCCTCCTCACATTTAGGCAGCCCTACAGAAATCAAATAATGAAAAATGGTTTACAATTTCTGCAGTTTTTACCATAGCTTTGGAAAACAATTGGCCATGGGATTTGGAGAGTTTCAATCTAAAAAAAAAAAAGTAACTTTTTCCAGTTCTGCCTTTTAAAGCCTCCCTTTGTTTGCTATAGGTTGATTTTTTCAGAGGGAGGCTGAATTGCACTGAAGGGATGAACACATCTTTTCTCCTCTAAAAGAGCCCCACCTGGTCCTGAGACTATCCTGGCAGAGAAAAGCAGTGTTTGACTAAGGCTTGCAAGACCGTGTTAAGGGATCATTGTTAATGCTTGGTTTGGCCTTCTTCTGTGGAAAGGATTGAACTGAAGTGGTTTCTGTGCAAACTGTGCTGTGCAAACAGCAACAGGTGATGCTCTGTTAACTCAGATAATGCAGTTCTGATACACTGAATCTTTAGATTGCAATTTAATCTCACCATTGCAATTACTGTACAGTTGGCCCTCCACATCTATGGGTTCTGCATCCATGGATTCAACCAACCATGGCTCGAAAATATTCAGATTTCTCCCCCTGCGAAAAAAAGAGAGCAAATCTTATCATTTTATATCAGGGATGCCATTTTGCCATGCCATTGTATATAACGGGACTTGAGCACCCATGGATTTTGGTATTCATGGGGGCAGGGCTGGAACCAACCCCCAGTGGATACTGAGGGCCCACTGCATTTTGCATGTATTAGAGGCTAATATGACCCCAGTGGCTGCTGGTGTCTTCCATGTCAGTGGGGCAATGGCTGAGATCTTACATCAAAAAGACTAAGAGTCCCACTCTGCCTCTGAAGTCCTATGTTGTCCCTTTCCCTAGCGGCTAGGGAGGCAGTTCAGATGAGGAAGAAGCAGCTGGTCTTGATTGTAGCTGCATCTTCATAATCTGAATTGCCTCCCTCCTTCTTCCCCTACTTGCTGGTAAGCAGTAGCAGTGGCCCTTTCTGAAGCTTGTCAGCTGTTGGGGGGAGATTTTGGATTGGGTGCAGAAGCATAGAATACGCCCCCCTGCACCCCATCCAAAAAGAGACAAACTACACTTATATGTATGTCACCCACAGGATGACACCCAGTGATGCCACATTGGGCTTTAGTCTGAGTTTTAAAGGAGCTATTTTAAAGTGCTGGACCTATTTTGGGGATAGGATTCAGCACCTGGGATGGGTCCTTTAAAATCTGGACTAAAACCCAGAGCATATTCACCACTCTATTGGCATGGAAGCTACCAGTTACTACTGCATGGCACTCTCCCTGAAGAGTGCCATACAAACATCCAAGCCTCATTCTTGTAGAGCAGGAATGGGCAAAGTGTGGCCCATGGGCTGCAAGACCCCCCAGGGCCATTTTTGTGGCCCCCAGATAGGGTTGCCATAATTCTTTGCCACAAAACCGGAACAAAAGTATACAGGACTGGAATGGGTGGACTATTGACAAAAAGCAAGACAAAAACCCACATTTTGTCATTTAACATTGTTTTATTGCATATTTCAGAAGTTTAAGGTGTCTTGTACCAATTATACTTTTCAGAACTGTACACTTGGTCAAGGTACTTTGATTCTTTTTAAAGTCCGTCGTGAAGCGGGCGTCATTAGGTTATATGTTTTCAGTTGGAAAATGGGAACTATTTCAGGAAGTCTAATTAGATGCTATTTGGGGAGAGAGAACTATGTAAATGGCATGTATTTTGATCATTTCTAACTTAGGGGTTTTCTTGGCAGAATTTGCTTAGAGGGGGTTTGTCCCTGCTTTCCTCTGAGTTTGAGAGTGTTACTTGCCCAAGGTCACCCAGTGGGTTTCCACGACCAAATGAGGATTTGAACCCTGAGCCAAATCCACACTACACAAATAATCCAGTTTGAAAGTGGAATATTTCCCATGGCTCCCTCCTATGGAATCCTGGGATTTGTAGTTTGGTGAAGCACCAGCACTCTTTGGCAGAGAAGGCTAAAGACCTTGTAAAACTACAAATCCCAGGATTCCACGGGAAGGAGTTTCAAACTAGATTATTTGTGTAGTGTGGATTTGGCCCTCTTCTCCTCATGTCCTAATCCAACACTCAAGCCACTACACTACATTGGCTCTCAGGTTAGCCATGCATGTAGAAACAGTAAAATGCCATCTTTCTCCCCGCCGCCCCCAAAGGTGCCAGTTAGCAATCAGAGGCATTTGAACTAAAGGCTTGCTGCTCCTCCCTAGAGCTTAGAAAAGTTACTTTTTATTACAATCCCCCAGCTAGTGGCTGTGCTGGCTGGGGGAATTATGGATGTTACAGTCTCAAGCCTCTTTCCAGCTGTTGTGGGGCTAGGAAAATGAAGGGAGATTCCCTCCTCCCCTTCTGAAGCCTCTTTCCATTCAGCCACTGGCCCGTTGACCAAAGTGGGGGTGGCCTAGGAGGCCAGAGGCTCACCACACACATATGCAAGTAAAGTTACTCTGAGTCTGTCTCCGCTGCTGGCCTACTTTCCTCTGACTTTCCTTCACTCTCTGTGCTGCTGACTGCTTTCCACTATCTCAACTTCTGCCTTCTGCACTTTCCTGCCTAGACTGCACTCTCCCATCAAGTGACCCCACAGCCTGCTGACGATGAGCCTGGAGTTGGAATCTGGGATCTGCTGTTTCAAGCAGCCCAGCCGAACGGGACAATTTTCTGTCCCTTTAATCCAGGATTTTCCAGGTTTTCCGGGACTTATGGCAACCCTACCCCCAGAACCCTCCCGGAGTTTTTTTTTTTTAAAGCCTCCAAATGCATACAAAAAACCACTATGGGGTGTGTGGGGCATTTCCATTACATTTTGTCCCCCGAGGCCAATTTAGGCCTAGAAGAGGCCTTTTTTAAAAAATCAGGAAGTGATAATGAAGTGACTTTTGCTCACGTCATGCTGTTTAAAAGGCTCTCTCCTGAACCTTAAATGGCCCCAAAACATGGCAAAAATGCCCACATGTCCCCTAGAGGGTGTTTAGGGGCAAAACCTGATTTTTTTAAAATGGCGGGGCTGTGTTGTGGCCCTCTAAGGTCTCCTGGGGAGCTAATGGGCCCCCTACCCTTCCACAGTTGCCTACCCCTATTGTAGAGAGAATGTAAAGATGTAGCATTCTTCTTTCTTGTCAGGGAGCACATATAGCCACCTCAAATGAGATGTAATCTGCCTCACTGCAGAGTGAAAAACTATACAGCACCTTCTTTCCCTGCTGTGCTCTTAATGTATGACTGTGACAAATCTATGAAACTGAGGTGTTTTAAAACTATCTTTGGACATTCCTCATGAGGCTCAATCCAGGGGGTACATGAACATGAGCAAAAGCAGCACAAAATCTTGGGCTCATTTTACTTCTTCTCCCCTTTGTACCTGAGAGAAAGAGATTAGAGACTAAATATTTGCATTTTATAGCACAAGGACTGAGTCAAACTGTTGAGAGAATACTTGCTGGTATTGAAGCTTACTCAGAATAACCTCTGTTATTAAGGCTGCTTCCTGGCATAGGAATCAGAGCTGTAAAAGTTACGTTTTTAGACTACAGCTACCAGGATGCTTCAGCTGGGGGATTAGGGGAAGTGTTATCCAAGCAGTAATTTTTCAACCTCTGCATCAGCTTGTAATGGGACAGGAGCACTGGCGCAGTGGTTAAATGCCAATACTGCAAGTCACCATGTTGCAAGTTCGATTCCAGAGGGCTCCAAGGTTCACTCAACCTTCCATCCTTTCATAGGTTGGTAAAATGAGTACCCAGCTTGTGGGGGCAATTAGCTAACACACATTGGAAACTGCTTAATGCAGTGTAGGTATGTAAATTGCTATTGCTTATAACAAATTGTAAACCACTTTGACAGCATTTGTGGCTGAAGAGCAGGGTATAAATACCTGATTTAAAAATAAAATAAAATAAGGATATGGGTACTTAACTTATACCATGGGGCACTTACATCCTGTTTCTGTGTGGCATTTGTGTCTTTTATTATAATGCCTGTTAGCTACTCTCCTGTTTCTGCCTGCCACAATGTACTGCTGCATGCTCAGAAATAAACAGAAGGGACATAATCTCTTAGCTACTCTCTGCCAACGCTCCCAGTCCCAGCAGCTGGTGGAATCCTCCAGGGCATTGTTGATGTTTTGACCTTGGTTTCCCTGCAGGATTCATGAGGAGGGTCAGATATATCCTCCAGGGAAAGCAGCTGGACCCTGAGCCCTTGATACAGAATAGCTGCCCCCCATCCCGTGCCTATGCCTCCCCCCACCCCCAACTCAGCCCAGCTCAGCTAGGCATTGCAGGGAATGACTGCTTTATTTGGTATCTTCTGATGGTTTCTGTGCCTTATTTTGTAGGCTGCATAAGTTGCGGCAGGGGTAAATTCATATGGCTGATCACATAGCCCCATGCACACATCTTCATGACCATTTTCTAAGACCATGCTGACCTCTGGCAAGGACCAGCCAAATGATCCTTGCCCATGGCCAGTCCTCTTGTCCCTAGAGCCATCTATTTCATTTCTCAAAATTGCTAAAAATGTTGAGCTCAGGGAAATCCGTTTGAACCATGTTAACCCAAATTAAACCTGTGGTTGGACCTTTTGTATTAGCTGGGATGCAGGGATGGAGAACATTTATTATGTGAGACTCAAGTTCCTGTCCACCACCACCCCCATTCTTGACTTGTGTACCCAGTGTCATGACCCCAGATTCCAATTATAACCTGGGCAGACTGAGGAGGTACCAACAGAAGAGGTGCTTGGGTTGAGTGCCACTATGGAAGTAAAACCATTGAAACTGATGGGTACTTAACTCATGTTGGAGACCTGTGAGCACAAGTTTGTTCCTGAACCAACAACTGCACCCTACAGGCCTAGCTGCACCAGCACACTCATCTCCAAGAACCTGCAGTCTTGGTTTGTCAATGACAGCAGCATGAACAGCCTGAATGACAGGGAGAGATGGGGGAGTGGGGGCCCAAGGCTTGTCCCTTCAAGGCTTTTTACTTTATAGAAGAGGTAGAGTTTGAGAGAGGGCTTCTGGACTGAAGCATGAAAGATCTCAGACCTTGTTAAGTCACATTGCTCACTCGCTAGTTCTCCTACCTAGTGTAACACCTGTGACTCCATGAGCCTCTGCTTTGGGCCAAAGCTTAACAGATAGCCAGGTGGAGGTAGAGGTAGGGTGGCTAGATTTCAAGGGCCCTTAGTCCCAGGGTCTGTGTCCCTTTCTACAGTCCTCAGGACAAGAGGAAAGAATCCTAGGGTGAGAGTGTGTGTCTGTATGTATGTTTTCCTCCTTTGTGAGACTTGGTGTTTTTTATTTCAATGGCAGACTCTGTGCAATTATGGATAATGCTTAATGTATCCTCCTTTACATTAAATCTCCGGAACCGCCTCCTCCCATACAATCCTCCCCGCATACTCCGGTCCTCTGGGAGGAATCTGCTTCAGCCACAAAAATCTAGGCTGTCTGCAACCTCCCAGAGGGCCTTTTCAGTAATCACCCCCAAATTGTGGAATGGCCTGCCGAATGAGATCCGTCAGCTGACGAGCTTGAGTAGCTTTAAAAAAGCACTAAAGACGGATCTCTTTTGGCAGGCCTTTCCTGATTAGATCCCAGCCTCAGGAACTCAGTCTCCTGGCTTTTTAAAAATTATGTATATATTTGTTTTTAATGTGTTTTTTTAGCTAGAAGGTTTTAATCTTATTGTGTTTAATGTTTTTTTATGTGGGAGGGTGGGGGTGGGTGGTGTTTTTAGTCATTATTATAATGTTTTAATTGTTGTTTTTAGTCATTATTATAATGTTTTATTTATACCCCGCCCCGATTGTTTTTAGCAGAGGGGCGGGGTATAAATAAATTTTATTATTATTATTATTATTATACTTTATAATATCACCTGGGGCTACCTTTTGTAACATCACCCTTAGAACATCACCAGGACATTTCCCTATGACATTACAGTTGATCATCCCTAGGTCTCAGGTTTTGGCCTGGAAATTTCAGGGCCTGAGATAGTCATAACCTAGGAACCTTAGGTAAAGGTCATGTGCACACTGTTCCTTTCACCACAGTTGCTTAACAAGTAAATCATCTGGATCTCTTGGTAAGAGCCTTCCCAGACTCACTGCTCACAATGATGGCCAATCTAGTCTTACTGGAATCCCATCCCCCAGGAACTAACATCTTCCAGTTGGACTGGATGGCCCTCGTGGTCTCTTCCAACTCTGCAATTCTATAATTCTATGATTCTATGATTCCATGCCTCCCAGCAACTATGATGTAGAATGAAAGACTGGTGCCATTTTATAATATAATAGAATCTATAACCAAGCCTACAGATTAATTACTTAAGAAGGCTGTCAACAAAAGGGAAAGAATTCAGCAGGAAACCATGTGGGCGATGAAGGGTCCACTCTAGAAGGGCTGTCATATGAGAAAAGGTTGAAGCAACTAGGATATGTTTAGCCAGCCAGGACAATAGAAAATGAAAGGGAAAGCAATTTTCGGCTACTTAAAGAGATATCAGAAAGAAGACGGAATACAATTATTCCCCATATTCACTGAGGACAGAAGAACATCAGTTGCAATTCATTTAAAGGACAGGGCACGAAATTTAGGTTAGACATTAGATTTAGATTTGATACTAGGAAAAAAATCTTGCAGACTAAGAAAGTACTCCAGTAATGAAAGAGCCTTTTTAGAATCTCCTTAGAGAGATTATTGAAGGAGAATCTACCTCTGACCAGGTAAGGCTGGCCAAAAGTCCCGCTGGGAAGTTGTGTGCCTAAGACATCTGTTTTCCTTATAGCAGAGGGTTGTGCTTTGTGGTCTTTGAAGTTATTTCCAACTCCATCCTCTCCCAATTTTGAATTGACAGACTGTTGCGTTTAGAACAGAACAGGCTGGATGGAAATAATGATGTAGCACAGAAATTACATGAACATAACATCCATAACACTGTGTGCATGCTGAACCATATGGGAATGACTGTCAAACTGTACATATAGGGTATGAAGCTATATATACAAATAGGATGCAGTGGGATAAGAAATAATAATGTGATAGGTTATGGATTGAACTCACAAAGGGGGTTGATATACATTTTCAGAAAAAGTGTGGTGCAATGGTTTGCGTATTGGACTAGGACTCTGAAATACCAGGGTTCAAATGCCAGCTCGGCTATGGAAACCCACTGGGTGACCTTGGGTGAGCCACACTTTCTCATGCTTAGAGGAAGGCAGTGACAAACCCCCTCTGAACAAAACCTGCCAAGAAAACCCCATGATAGGTTTGCCTTAGGGACAACATAAATCAAAAATGACTTGAAAGCACACAACAACATTTTCCAATTTTCTTTGTGTCAAAGTGTTGCTTGCTGATGGAAGTCTAGCATTTCAGGATAAAGAAATCTAGCTTTGTCATCCATCTGATAAGCTAGCGTTCTATATGCATGGATGATTTGGGTGTTGTGCAATTTCCCTTTCTCATTCTGTGATGTAGTCCATGGAAGCTTTTTTGGAACGTATAGAACTGTGGGCTGAGTGGTGTAGGATACAGATGCTAGTGCAGGATGAATTGCTAACAGATCAGAGGTTCTAGTTGAGACTATAAGAGCATCTATGCTTGGGAATGATATACAAGCCATGTGTGCTATTCACAGAGTCAACTTCTACACCTTCAATATACCTTCTTTATGACCATAACCTCTGCATTCACATGTTAAATGTGCATGGCACTGCATGTGCAGGAACACTTCCAGGCTATGTTCATAAAAGAACTATGAATTCATGAAGGTCAGAGGCAAGGGTAGCAAGTACATTTCTGTTCTCCCTTCCTTCACATTAATTGCATGTGGTTTCTCAACATCTGAAATCCACTAATGTTCTCAGCTGCTGAGATCCCTTGTAAGCTGGAGCAAGACACAACTGGGGGCCTGAAAAGAGAGCAACATGATTAATTGTGTTAGCTTGTGAAAATGTTTTAATTAATATAAGGAAATTTCCTGTCTGCAAATAATCCAGATATTATGAAATCCCAATAAAGCTATCATGACTGGCAATTTGACACTGCCAGCAGAGTTCCCAGATGCTGCCGTGGTAATTGATAGCCTTGTATAAATTTAAATTAGGGATTCTGTTATTAATTTTTGTCCCTGGAAAACTCTTTGGTCTTTGGAATAAGGTCTTGCCAAAGTCTCTGTCACGCTGGGTAGATCCACGAGGGAGCAGTCACTCCTTCCCTAATGGGGGTATTAATAGTATTCTGGCAGTGGCAAGAAGGCTCTTTGCTAAGTGGGACAGGTGTTTCTTGCACACAGTCCTCTAAAATATACACACACACAAATTTATATCCTGTCATTCTCCCAGGATAGGAGATTTATATCATTTATACCAGTGGCAAAGCTTGGAAAATTTACTTTATTGGACCTCAATACCTAGGATTCCCCTAACCAGCATGATTCTGTGAGCTGTAGTGCGAAAAAGTAACATTTCCAAGCTCTGGCTAATGGTACTATCTAAAACATTATGATTGTCAATTCTCATCAGCACTAGAGTTTTGTACTGTCCTTTATTTTATTTTCTTCTTTGTATATAGTTACTCTTCAGTGTGCATATTACCTCCTGCAGCCCACAGCTGTTAGGAAATGATGTTTCTTCCCTCTAATAGGGCATGGGGGCATTTGGCATGATTTTGATGCTGTATTGCAATTGATTGAATATACTGAAACAGAGACTTTATCATTGGATTGTGATGCCTGGTGCCTGGGAGTGCTGAAGAGGCAGCAGTTCTGCTCAGAGCAGGGCAGTGACCATGTGCATATTGGGGTGAAGCTGGGAGCCGGCAGGATGGTTCATCTGAGGATCCAGCGCTGTCATTTGCTTGCTGCTGGAGTTTTGCTGTTAAGGTAGTGTCTTGATTAGCATTTTGGCAGAGACAGGAAGACTTTGGGAACGGAAAGCAGTTTGTGCTGCCAGAAAGCACCTGGGTCTTGAATAGGCTCTGTGTGAAATATGTGTTGGGTTACCAAAATCCATAGCAATTGACAAAACAGCAGTCTTCTGAGTCATGCTTGAGGTTGCTAGTCACTCTGGTTACTGATGCTGCTGGAGGGGAGTATGGGAACTGTTGGGGAGTGCTGGAGGAGAAGAACTCCCCAGTTCTACTCAACAAGGTAGCAAGGGCAAGGACTGCTCCTCTTTTAGAGACACTCCTCTCCCCAAGGTTCTCTATGCATTACAAAGAATCCTGGAAAAAGCAGGGAAGAGGTCATTCTCTCATTTTGATGCTGACTTTGCATAAAGCATATATAACCAAATTTGTTATATCTCACACCAAATGTATAGTTTTGTGACACTCCTTTGATGCTGAGGAGCCAGTAATTTGAGGACTTCTGCTAGCAGCATGGGAGGTTCCCACAGGTGTCGGTGGAAGGAGAAGTATTTGGAGAGTTTGAAGTGTTTTCTACATTCCACCTAAGCAGGGGGTGAAAGTGAAATAAAAACCCATGTTCCTGGGCTTACTACATTCCTGCCCTGCCCCCAGTTTTCTGCTGGGCCATTTTACATCACACTGAGCTTTTGCAGAAATGCAAAAGTGGTACAAGTCTGTCACAAACCTTCTTCTGCCTTCTGCAAAGCCTCGAGTGAAGTGGGACAGAGCCTGTTCCCCCACCCCTACCCCTGACCCCTCCTTTGGCTGCAGAGAGGAGAAAATAGAGGTCTGGCAAGCCCAACAATGTAAAGAACCTCACCGGACAGGAGATTCAGTATGGTATTCTGCACTAAGATCAGACAATGGAGCAAACTGAAACATATGCCCTCCAGATGTTTTGGACCTCAACTCTCATATAATCCTAACTACTGTCCATGCAAACTGAGTGGGGAGGTGGGTTGTAATCTGAAATACCTGGAGGGCATCAGGCTGACTATCATTGACATAATGGTCAAGTCTTGGAGGAAGTTTATTCCCCACACACATACTGTTAAAATTGATCTCCATGCATCACATAGGAGGTGATTTTTATCTTCCCAGAAGCAAGGGAAGTATTGTAGTATGTATCTTCAACTCCCATTGTATCAACTGGCTGCCAGTGTGCTTCTATGCCCAATTCAAAGTGTTGGTGTTAACTGTTAAAACATTTCTTGGCCTGGGTCTCATATATCTCAGAGTCTGACTTTCCCTCTATCAAGCCCAGTTGATCTAATCAGTCTCTGCTTCATTTTACTATGCCGTGTGTGTGTGTGTGTGTGTGTGTGTGTGTGTGTTTGGGGGTGGGAGGAGAGGTTGACTGTCATGGTTGGAAATACTATATATGATCTTTGCCTCCAGGGTCCTGAGGGTGTACGATGCATACTTCTTCTTTGTTGGCTTTTAGGAGGGCTTGTAAGGCCTTATCTTTTTTTCTGGATTTTGGTCTTGCTAAACAATTTTTAAAAACAAAAACAAATAAGAACACAATGTATTAATATACATTTTAATTTGTTTTAATCTGCGTTTATTCAAAGCCACCTGGAGCCTTGAAAAGGCAGCACAAATGCTGTATGTTTTTAAAAAGAAAAAAAATCCAGTGACACTTATTTTGTGGACCAGGGCTTAACTTGGACCTGGCCTCATTCCCACAATTTGTGTGCAGGAGCCAGCTCTAAAGTATGCGACATAATGGGAGCGTCATCAAGACAGCCCACAAAACTTTTTTCAGTACTGAAGCTGCTAGTGGCTAGTTGTTCCCATGTCAATGAGGTGGTGAAGCCACTCCCACCTTTAGCCCAAATGTTAAATGGGACATCACATGAAATCAATCTATTTTGAAGATTCACCACCTGTAGCATAAGGGCCATCAGTTGCCACTGACTGAGGGGAAGAAAACTACCTCTGAGCCTAATGTTGTATACTGCCTGTTTAAGCGGCAAACCCAGAAGGCCTCATTGTTAGCAGTCCTACTGAAAAGAAGGGAAAGAAAGGTAATAGGGCTAGACGGTATAAAACCTGCCCTCAAAGGCCCATAACAATCCAATGCCTGTTCAATTAAGATTTGTGTTTCTTATAATTACATATTCTAGGGTTTTTCTTTAAATAAATGACTGTTAGTGAAGTTATCTGTGTGTAGTGCTGTTTCTTATATTCAAAGCCTACTAGTGACAAACTGCCATCACTTCCCTTCCCACACACTGTATATTTCAAAGCATTTATGATCATATTGCCATTTGCTACCAAGTATATATGCATACATAGAATTTTCATTATAAAGACTTAAAATGCATGGTCCTTTGCTTCCACAGACGGAAGCCCACTCCTGGCTTCCTCTTTCACTCCTACCTTTGTTCATTGCAGCCAATTCCCAAACTCTTTCTCATCACTACCACCATTTCTCATTCTTTTCTTTCCCCCTTCATTCCTTTCCAACCCACAAGCAAAGAAAAGAAGGCTCTAATGTTTCTCTTGATGATTTATCAATACATTACGGAAGGAGGTAGAAGCCACAGAAGCATACCAGGGGCATGCCCCTGTGCCAGCTCTCTGTCCCCTTTTCATCCATCTCTCCTCCCTCTCAGACTTTGGTTGCCTGGGAGAAACAACAGTGCAAGCTAATAGCTGACAGCATAGGATTTGCATAAGACCCAAGGCTTTTAGGAGGAAAGTACAGAAGAGACAAATCAGCAACTCATTTCTTTATTTGCCTCAGGCCAGATAATTTAACAGTTGTGTGATCTGTGACCAATAATTATACTTTTGGTGCCACCCTCACCAGATAATTGTCAAAGAGAGAGGGCTAAATCCATCAACCTGATAGGCAACCTCCTCATCCACTTTTGAGGTTTATCCCAGAGGTTTCAGTTACCATTGATATGCATAGAGTAAATTTTACAGTGTGCAAGAAAAAAGAGGGTGAAGGAAAGATAACACAATCAAGATATTTGAAAGGTTTGGTTTTTATTAGAAAGAAGAAGCTCAGAACAATGTGATAATTTTGGCTGGAATTGGACAGCTGAGAAGGGGGACAAGGAATAGGCACATACATTGCTTGAAAAGTTATGTACTGTACTTTGGTTAGAATTTATGGAATCTGCCAAGGATTATGGGAGATGTAGTCCAAACAAGTTAATTTTTCAAAGCTCTTCTTTTAGATCATAAATCACACACACACACACACACACACACACACACAGGAAGCCTGACTTGAACACTGTATGTCATTCATAAGGTTGTATCAATGCATTTTGCAATACAAAAGTGAGTTCCACATATAAAATGTGTTCTGTGTGTGAAACAGGTCTAGGAAGCACCAAGGAGCCAGTGGAGTTCTGTGGCTGCTACATCCCACACCCAAAGGATTTAATTTCAGCAGTGGGTGCAGTGAAGTGATCCCTATACTTAATGTCATTTGTCATTCTTTGATGGGCTCAGAAGCTTTGCCAAGGATGCCAAGGAAATGAATAGAGAGTGATAATAGAAATGTGACAGTTTCCTGATCCTTACAATAAAATATTCACTAGTAATTCAAGGAACAATCAAAACACAAAGCGTCTCGAGCCCACGGCATACGCAGGGATGAGTCACCATCACTTGCATTCATCCAGCTCAGTAAGATGAAGAGTGGCTTGACTGCCAAGAGCTACAAGAACTGAGAGGGGAGGTGATCTTAGTACAGATTCCCCCTCCCCAAGTGTCCTAAAAGGGGCTTAAAGGACAACTTCACTTGAGGGGCCAGAGGGTGAGCAAGTGGTCCCCTCCACATGTTGGTGGGCTACAGGTCTCATCATTCCTCACTGGCCCCATGCTAGGAATTATAGAAGTCCAAAAACATCTGGAGGGCCGTGGGTTCCCTAGACCAGCTTTAGACCACAGTAGAGTGTGAGCAACTCAAAATTAATTTTTTAAAAAATTATAAAAGGTGTACACTGGTCAGGCAGGATCAAGATGAGCTGGAAGAGGTAAAACTACGGTCTACTCCCTCCTCCCCTTCTCCTGGACTGATACCTGGGGGGGACAATGCTGGATTCTCAAGATGAAACTAGGTGTTTGGGAATCTATATAAGATGCTACTAAAAATTAATTTAGTAGGTGAAACAATTAAAGAATGTATGCTAAAATGGGTGAAAGATTACAAACAGAATATACAGATGGACGATTGGGAAAAATTATGGAAAAATAATAAAAGCAATACAAGGTCTAACAACTTAATTTTTTAAAAAAGTTGATTTACAGATGGCATCTCTCACCCATTAAACTTGCTAAGATTTACAAAAAATACTAATAATAAGTGCTGGAAATGTGAGAAAGTAATTGGTAGCTTCTTACACATGTGGTGGGACTGTCCAGTAATGAGAAACTTCTGGCTTATGATAAGATCTAGAATGCAAAAAATTATCCAGATAAAAATTGAATTTAAGCCAGAATTTTTTTCTGTTGGAGATTTTCCATTTTGAAAAAGATAATAGAGAAACATAGTTGGCATATGGTATCTGCTGCCAGGCTCCTTCTTGCTAAATATTGGAAATCATGTGTAATGCCGTCTGAGGATGAATGGATGGAAAAAAATAACAGTAATTGCTGAAATGGATGTTAGATGGGAAAGCCAATATTAAATTCATAAAAGATTGGGAAAAGCTTCAAAATTATATAAGTAATAAATATGGGTACATAAGCTTGATGGGATTTAAAGAATAAAAAGGAAGATGTATTATTTATTCACAGAAAACTTGTAGGATGAAAAATAATAACTTGGAGAAGAAGAAAATAACTAGAAATTATCTGCTGGCTTCTTCCTTCTTTTGTTCTACTAAGATTTAGAAAAGGAAGATTAATTGTAAATTAGTTACAGCTGATATCTTTACATATGTGAAGTGGAACAGTTTAATTTAACAAACTAATGAACTAAAAGATGGTGTTTATATATTAAATGTTATATGTTAAGAGAAGGAGGGAGGAATAGGGAGGGAGGGGAGGGGTAAGAATCAGGCGTAATACTGTGTATAATATTCATAAGATATGTTGTTGTTGTTTTCTTCTCATGTTTGTTTGTATGTATGTATGCATGGTTATGTTTGAAACTATAATAAAAATATTTAAGAAAAAAAAGATGAAACCAGGTGTCACACAAAGAGATCTGTGATCACTGTCTCCAGTAGTTTGAAAAATTATTAATGGCCACCCTGTGTGTGTGAGGGAGAGAGAGGGGGGGGGAGGACAGGATTTGACCCTTTACCTTGTACCTTTTCCCTTCCCACCTGTACTCCTGTCTCAAGTTACTATTTATCCCCTGGAGGAAAATGCATAACCATACAGTACAGTAGGACCCCTGTATCCACTGATTCATTATCCACTGATTCAAATATCCACAGGACACAAAACAGCACACCTACCATAGGGTCTTCTAGAAAATGTGTCCTCTCTAGCCATTTTCTAGGTCCTCCAAGGCAACTCTGTGGTATTTTAAACTAGAGGTCCCATTATTTTCAATGGTGTTTGCTATTATCCAAGGTTTTCAGTATCCATGACCCCCCAGAACCAATTCCCAGCGGATAAGAGGGTCCTACTATATCTAAAAGTTTTCCGCTGCAGTGCCAGTTCTAGCCACTGATGGGGCAAATACTGAATCAAGAGTTTAACTGGTGGAGGCAAAAACAGTTAACCACCTCTTTGCTCAACAGCTCCACATTCCTGATCCTAGTTCAGTGTACCCTACGGCTACTTTTAATTAAAAAAAAAATTAAAACACAGAGATTCTAATCACAAATCTCCTCCTGCAACATGTCTATTTGCACCTGAAACTGCTGGCAAAGGATAAAGAACTTCATTAAAATCCAAATAGTGCCAAAACAGGAGCCTTTATTTCCATTATTGCTGTAGTGTTCTAAATAGTCTCTTCTAGAGTTAGTTGCCTGTGTCTGGTTTCATTATAGTCACAGCAGAGGTAACGGCAGAGGTGAAAGCTGTCTGGACAAAGAGTTTGTTACAGGACAGCAAAATCCTAAAAGTTGTTCTTGTTGCATTATAATAATCTGATTGCAAATTTAGCATGAGCGTACTGGGAAAACATCAGCTGCACAGATGGCAAGTACTGTATATTCAGTAATAAAGCTGAAAGACCACCAAAGAAGGCATTAGTGATGTTGTTGAATTTCACAATCCCTGCCTCAGAAATACAATTTTCAGCCGCTCCTAATTCTCACCTCAGATAGGAACATCACAGCTCCAGAATCTGGCTTCGTTTTAATGTGAACTGGTGAAGGAATTAAGCCCTCCCTCTCTGTCAGACACCTGGTTACCTGGCTTGCAAGACACCAAAGAGAAGGGAAAGATAGACCTTCATCCTGTTCTCCATCCTGTGGCTTCCAGAGCAGCAAGTCAGGAAAGCAGAGAAGGAAAGAGGAGAGAGAGAGTTTGGAAGGAAGAAGGCAAAGAGGTGGATGGAGGTGAGGGTTTGGAGGTAGATTCAAAAGATGGGGAGATGAGGTTCAGCCACATTTCCAGTATTCCAAAATAGCAGTTAAAGGTCATGTTCTTCCAAGATTGTTATTAATATTTCAAGTAAGAGCACTAAAACCTCCTAAAAAGAAAAATAACATTGGCAAAAAAAATTAGGAAATCTTTATTGCAGACATTAAGAAATTCACGTTTCCAAAAGCAGATACTCTCAATCTAGAAAGGGAGGCTTAGCTATACCAAATATTGCATGGCACCCTTCAATCAAAATGAGCTCTTTGGATGGCTAGAAGAGGCGGATTAGTTCTGTGGACAAATACCGACTGTAATGATAGAGATTTTTTTTAACAGGCTCTATTATCAAGTCTTCTAAAAAGAAAATCTATAGCAACCATTATTAACCTATTCAGTATGTTAAAGAACCTATAAACAGAGATGGGTATAGAACCAATTTGTTGTGGTGGTTATGTGCCTCAACTCCCACTTATGGCGACCCTATCCTAGGGAGTTTGGATGTTTCATTTTATTTTTGCAAAATTTATTCAGAGGAGGTTTGTCATTGCCTTCCTCTGGGACTG
The DNA here is from genome assembly GCA_030847615.1 of Gambelia wislizenii. Taxonomy (NCBI): domain Eukaryota; kingdom Metazoa; phylum Chordata; class Lepidosauria; order Squamata; family Crotaphytidae; genus Gambelia; species Gambelia wislizenii. Next base: position 85,989,502 of record JAUMIR010000004.1, on the reverse strand, counting down.
AGAGAGCTCAGAGTCACCCAGTAGGTTTCCAGGGCTAAGTGGGGATTCAAAACCTGTTCTCCCAAAGTCCTAGGCTGCTGCCACACTGCAGAAATAATGCAGTTTGACACCACTTGAATTGTTATGACTCCATCCTATGGAATCCTGGGATTTGTTGTTTATTGTGTCACCAGAGCTCTCTGAAAGAGAAGGCTAAATATCTCACCAAACTCCAAATCCCAGAATTCCATAGTATGGAGCCATGGCAGTTAAAGCGGTATCAAAGTGCATTATTTCTGCAGTGTGGCAGCATTCCTAGTCAAACACTTAAACCATTACACCACACTGGCTCTGCTTATAGCTCCAAGATTATTCACAATATACCCAAATACCTATTTTCATGCATGTTTTTAGAAATGCATAGATTACACTCACAGATTATAAATGAAGACAGCCAAGCTTGATACAGACAAGAAATACATGGCTCCATCTGTTGTGACTTTTCCCCTTTGTTTGATGTCTTGCCTGTCTTACAGAGGAAAAGGGATAACATCCTTGCCTCCATGAGTAGTGGACTGCTGCCTTGTTGCCTGTAGAGACAAGAGAAATGTGGGATAGTGAAGGACAATTGGTAGAACTTGCTGCAAATAGTACCTATGATTATAGGTTGCTTGAATGGGTAATTGAGGAGTGCTGCTTTTCTTTTCTTTTTAAAAATTCAAAGTGCTTTTCCATTCCACAGTCAAGCTCTACATTCTTCCCTCCCACCCCCACTATCTAGTCACCTCTTGAAGAGATAAAGTTGTCAGTGAGACAATACCACTGGCAGCACTCAATGCAGAGAGTTCCATTGGAACTCAGTCTTTGGCTACTGTTTATTCTTCTGCCACCTGTCTTTTCTCTAACCCTCTGAGCACTGAGTCAGAAAGATGACTAGCAATATCAGTGTGTGGCTGAGAGTGCTTGCTTTCCTTTATTGCCTTCCTCATGATGAGTGATTACTTGCGTTTATGGGGTGGAATCCTTTTGATAACTTGCACTGGTATTGTGCTCCACGAGGAAAAGAGGAAGACATGTTACAGGTGGATAGACTCAATCAGGGAAGCTATGGCCCTGAGTCTGCGAGATTGGAGCAGGGCTTTATCTAGGGATTCTGCAGGTGGTCTTCTACTACCAACACAGTGGTATCAATTCATATGGCTGTAAATTCACATTGTTGGCATACCTGTCTTTGTGTTCCACCTGTCTTTAGTATTGTCTGAGCCTGTCCTGGGTCTTCAGTTGTAAGATTGCTTAGTTAATGCTTTTCTGGATGTCTTCACTGACATGATTTGGGAAAATTATCTCTCATGTCTGTTCAACTATATATTTTTTTACCCTTTGTCAGTTTGATTATGTGCATATATCATGTAATCTGAGCAGTGGGGTGAGTGTTGGACTAGGAGCCTGGAAGATCTCTGCTTTGCCATGGAAACCTAATGGGTGACCTTGGGCAAGTCATACTTTCTCAGCCTTAGAGGTGGGCAATGAATACCTCCTCTAAATAAATCTTGCCAAGACAACCCTAAGATAGGCTTGCCATAAGTAGGGGATCAACATGAAGGTGCACAACACAACAACAAAAACAACAACTATTTTTGCTATGCCTGGAAAACATACTGACTCAGCTAAAATCCTGTCTTCCAGTGACAGAGTGTTAATATACACTAAGCAAGGACTGGTATGGTATGTTGGGATTCCATGACATAAGAGTGAATGTTTTCACTTACACTGCCTATTTTGTTAGTTTAGCGCCAGCTTCCCCAACTGGGTAATATTGGGGCACCCTCTAAATGTTTTGAACCACACAGCTACAATGGTCACACTGGCTGAGAATGGTGGGACATGTAATCTAATCCACTCAGGGGATACAATCAGGTTAGGGAAAATAGATTTAACACAGTGTTGGAACAGAGGACAAGAGTAAACCCTGAGATAGCCACATCAAATTTTACTCCCACAACAGCACCCATTTCCCTTCACTGATGGTGTGCCTCAAGCATCAGTCTCACAGAGGCAAAAAAAATGACTGCCAACATCACAATATTATTTCACTGGCATAAATTCATGATGCAATCCTGTCCATCTTTTCCTCTTGTGCTTGGCTATTCTGATCATGATCCTACTGTGATCAGTGGGCATGACTTGAGAATATTCTGTTTTAGTCATCCACAAATGCTGGTTTCCCCATGACTTATACAGTCCAATTAATATTCTCCTCCACACTGTCAGTTTTTTCTTTTTCTTTTTGGCTTCAGAGATCCCCTCTGAAATTCAATGATGTGAGACGTTGTTATGTAGCTTTGTGTTATGGAAATTCTATTTCACAGTTTTCTACATTAATTTCATACACCAGATCATACAGAGCATCTCTTGGTGCTCAGAATTTTCATATCCATGCTGGTAATTATTGCCATAATCCTGATCCTGTTTGCCACAAGTGCTATGTATGTGCATTGTGCCAATGCTTTTTGTCCTGGGTACTAATTATAGGTGTGGCTTGACAGCTTGAAAGCCCTCCCACCCTTTGGTTGCACAGCTGGGAGCTCCACCCTCCTCTTGTGGTCTCATCCATGCAAATTAGCCAGCAGCAGCCTCCAACTGTTTAAGCCTTCGCTTGGGGACTGCTACGGCCATGTGTCTATGTCAGTGTCTAATTGAGCTGGGGAACGATTAGAATGCAAGAGATCTGGACATGGTCCCATAATGCGATTTGCAATTTGTCCCAGACAGGCAAGTTTCCATTTAGTCTATCCATTAGGGCTCACAGTGGTGCATGCTGGCACATTTACCAAGCTGGAGTGAGCATCTGGGAACCTGAGGACTGCTTGCCAATTGAGCTTACAGCTGGGGGCTGGCAATTTTTGTTCTCATCAAACTTAGATGGGTTGCAAGTCCCTTCTCTAGCCTGTTGTACTGTACCACACTGTAAGACTGGAGCATCTCGGTTTTGTCCTGGTGATTGGTTTGCTACGTGGTAGTGATGCTGACCAGGAGCATCTTGCACTTGCTGAGTATGCTCAGAAGTCCTATGAAATCCTATACACTCACATGGCAGGAAGGTTACCAAGCAGGTATTGGGATCCTATGCCATTCCTGTGTTGTTGAACTCCAGTTCCCATTATCCTCAGACAGAATTTCCAGCGGTGAGGTATGATGGAAACAGAGCTTGGAAATGTTATCTTATTAAAGAGTACAGCCACAAGAGGGGATTCTGGGAGTTGTTGTCCCCCCCCTCCAGAACAGAAATTAATCAGAACAGAAATTAAAACTTCTGTCACTTCTAAAGACATCTACATTTTCCACACTCTGAATGACAGTGACCATTCATCCACATCTGGAATGCATCTCCATTAGAGAGTGACAGCAGTTTCATACCACTTTGACTGTCATGATTCCATCCTATGTAAACCTGGGGATTATAGCTCCACTTTCCTGATTTTACCACACTAGAGATATCTCACAGAGAATTCTAACTACCTCATCAAATTACAAATCCCAGGGTTCTTCAGGATAGAGTCATGGTAGTTAAAGTGGGATTGAACTGCTTTAGTGGTGTAGTGTAGAATCTCTCCTAGAGTGCCAAAGTTTCCCCATTCTGCATGTAAAGCTCCCCTGCTCCCCTTGTGGTGCCTTGGAATGAAGCTAAAGCCTCCTTGCTCAAATCCAACTTATTTGTCAAGTTATAAAGCAATGCCCTCCCCATCCTGTCTCACCCATCAGGGAGTGGGCTATTGCCTTATTTAGCTTGCAAATCCATTTAGAGACACTTCGGACATTCTGACAATCATCTGGATTTATTACTGCCGGACAGTGATCATATCAGCTCTGCCTGCCTAGGATTCTTGATGCTGCCAGAAGGAGCAGAACACCCTGTCTCCAGACTGCAGGGGTGAGAAAATGGAAAATTCTCCAGGCTGCTCTTCTTCCACCGCTGTGACAGGTTTGTTTGCCCAGGTTTGCCTCAGAATACTCATGCCCATTGCTTTACAGATGGTACCATCATACTCCAGAAAGTACATTCCCTCCATGCATGCCAAAAAGGCTCAGTTTAGTGGGATAAACTGGGATGAGCCAGTGCTAAGGCATGGCCCATAGGGCTGGGTGGTGGGCATGGGAGATTTCCTGTCAGCACAACAAAACTCTAGGGACCAGAGCCACAGCAAGCTAGTGATTTGCTGCTGAATGCTGCTTAATCTATTGCTTGTTGCCTGTGTCTCCCTGGTGTTTGCAGCTTGTAGCAATTAAGTCAGCAGTAGAAAGTGAGCCTTGAAGCCCATTAATTACCCTGATGGGGAAGAGATTGAGCACCCAGCCCACAGGCCCTGATTACACTAGCAGTGTATGATGAAGCCCCCAGGATTGTGTACTGGGAAGAGACAGATGGAGGATATGGGCAGAAAAAGGTTCACCCACCCACACTTCTTGGCTCAGCTGTAGTACATTCAGCACAGCAAGTTAGTGTGCTCACAAGGAGCAGCCATTGGTGGGGATCATGGGGAAGGGATGGGTGGATGGAAAAATAAAACAGGGGAACATTTTTGTTCTTGAAACTGTTCTGGTTTTTTAAGCTGTTTCAGTTCAAATTATTTTTAAGGAGTATGTTTAGTTTGTTTTTAAAAGTTTTCATCTATATATTGCTTTAAACAGTTTTATCCATTGTGCATAACCTTGGAAGCTCTGCTAGGCTGAGAGGCAATACATAAATGCTTTCAACCAACCTGTATAATGCTAAACCCCTGGGAGAGCAAACAGAACCCCATCAATTTATTCCACTTCAGGCTGAGGGTGAGCCTCTATTGACTTTGGAGGACTATAGAATCCATGCTGGCTAGGATAATTGTGAAAGCTAAAGTCCCCCAAAAGAAATTTTTCCAGGTTCTGACCATAATTCTGGCCACACACAGTCTTTTTCCCTTGCCAGACCTGCCAGAAATGGTAGCATGTTCTGTTTAACAGATGCCACACTTTAATTCTTACCAAACTCCTCAGCTCTGTTTTACTAGCTGATGAACCTGTTACCATTCTTGTCTGTCCCGCAGTTCAAGGGCACAGGGGTCCTGCCAAAACAAAAGGGTTGACAATGGATCCTACTGTGACTCTCTGACTAGTGCTGTTCTTTTTCTTTTTTAAAATGGTGTCTCTATTCCTATGCTAATTAGCTAATTGGACAGGAGACAGAAGGTTTTCTAGGAAAATACCCTATCAGGGGCTGAATGGAGATTTGGAGAAGATATGGACTAAAACTTCCATAAGCCTCAGGGGTTTAGCTATTAGGAGAGGCAAAATGAGGGCATTGCCTTCCCAAATAAGAATTCTGTCCACTCAAATGAAACTTTCTTTGATTTTCCAAACTCCTAGCATTGCAGAGAGTGAGACCTTGGGGCCCATCTAAATGGTGAAAATACCGCTCATGGAATTTGCTGGGAACCCTACCTGTCTAAAAAGAATCCAGCATCAATCCACACTATTTGGAAGGAGGGGTACTCAAAACAGCAAAAACCATGGGGTAAAAGCCTTTGCAGATTTCCCTGACTTTTTCACAAACTGCTAGGCGGATGCACATTTTTGCTCATTTGGACTATAGAACAATAAAAAACTTGAAGGAAGCAAGCTGATTGGCCGGGTGAGCGTGGGGGTGGGGCTTGCTAGGAGGGCATGCACCCGCTGCTGCCATGTTGGATTTTTGCCTTAGCAATTGCTCGCTAGAGCGATAAAAAGGATTTTCTGTTTTGCTTTCTTATAAAATTGGAGAATCACTCTATCACACCAGTGTACTTTGGGAATCACTTTTTAAAAAAACAACAACCCAGCAGTGTGAAGAACTAACGCGAGTAAATCCCTCATGGCCGCCTTCAGGAATGTGAGGCTTATGGGGGCTTGGGAGGCCAGAAAACCCTTAGACATGTCACTGCTGCTGCAAGAGACCAATACTATGAGGTATTTTAGATTTTTTTTCCCCTCGTGAAGATGGGCCCCCTGAAAATTATTTACACTTAGAACTCTTCAATTTGCTGGGTTCACAGTCCTTTGGTAACTTTGTTCCCCCAGCCTTTTTCCTTTGGATGCCTAAACTCTATTTCTAAATATCAACCAAAATTTTAAGTTACTGCAATGTTAAAAATTTGGGGATGGAAGGAAAATTTCGTGTGTGTGTGTGTGTGTGTGTGCAGAATTCTTGTTTGAGTAGACAATGCCCTCAACCTGCCCTGCCTCCCCTCCCTGTAGCTATACTTTTGATCATCTTTCAGCCCAAATGGCTGGCTGGGAGAGTAACATTTCTAAGCTCCAACTGAACATCTGCATCTTAGTTATGGTTTTGCTAGTTTTTGATGTGACAGTCCTCAGCACCTCATTGTTGCTGACTCCCCCCCCCCCGCCCCTGTTGATGTGATCAAGTTGGTAGAGAGTTGGAGTGAGGTGGTTAGGAACAAGAAAAAACGAGTCAACCAGCAGCTTTCTGGCAAGTGAACAAGGGCATATTGGGGTGGGTGTGGCTGGCTAGAAGGGAGAAAGAGGGCTGGGTGAACAGCAGAGGGCCTCCTGGGGGCTGACAGCTGCAAGATGAGGTCACTGATCCTTGTACCAATTCACAGCAATTGGCTATCATTTCTGGCCACACTGTCTCAGGTAAGTATTTGGGTGTCACTCCCTTCCCAGTTCTTTCTCCTGGGAGCCTGTTGCCCAGATCAAGCTTGGGATGGCTTGTGTGCAATTCCTGTGCAATTCCACTGAGCCACAGCTCCACATAAACCCCCTTCCATCCTGGCTCACATAGTGGGACTCAGGAGCAGCTATTGGCTTCCATATCAGTGGGATAACAAAGGTTTTCTGGGTTTTAGTGAAAACACTAAAAGAGCTATCCAAGGTGCTGATCTCTATCTCCCAAATACATTCAGTGCCTTGGATCAGGGTGTGTGTGTGTTTTGGAAGTTTGGAGTAAAACCTAGAGTGAATTCACTGCTCACTGATATGGAAGCCACAAGTCATCATTGGTGGGGTTCATGGGGAAGGGATGGAATGATGAGATAGGCTAAGCCTGTCTAAAGCTACACTACTGGGATCATAAACAGACCCCTCCATCAAGTGTCTTTTTTCTCTGGCTGAGGGTGGACCTTTCTTATTCAAGAGTCCAAATTTTAATTCTGGTGTCTGTTTAAAATGGTTGTTGCCAATACGACACCCACACGATGTAAGGTTTGTCCCAGAGGTCATCACAAACTAGGGCTTAAGCTTGCATCATGTGCCTTCTGCTGCACTACTGGAATGGTAGAGGACAATGCCTTGATCACCATTCCTCTGTTAGCCCTGGCTTAGCAGCTGCAACAAAACAAACCCATTAATAATAATAATAAATAAATGAATAAATAAATAAATATTTTTTTTATTTTTAAACAGCCCGTCTGCTTGGCAACTGGGGTGGCGTACAACAAGATTAAAACACAGCAAGTTAAAACAAATCCTTCCCAATCCTAACCCTCCCACCCCTTAAAACTAAATTAAACTAATAGAGAATTAAAACAAAGATACAATACAATACAATATGCAAATAAATAAATAAATAAATAAATAATGGCAATAGCGGCAGGGGGGTGGGTAAGCAATCAGCTCCACTTGAGCTGGGAAGTTATTCTGGGAAGGCCTGCTGGAAGAGATCTGTCTTTAGCACTTTCTTGAAGCTATCAAGAGTAGTGATAAGACAGATCTTGTCCGGCAGGCCATTCCAAAGTCTGGGAGCCATAGAAGAGTAGGCCCTCTGGGAGGTCTGCAACAGCCTAGTTTTCATAGGCTGCAACAGGTTCCTCCCAGAGGACTGAAGTGTGCGGGGGGGGGGGAGGATCATATGGGATGAGGTGGTCCCAGAGATAAGATGGACCCAAGCCATGTAGGGCTTTAAAGGTTAAAACCAACACCTTGTACTGTGCCCGGAAACTGATCGGCAGCCAGTGGAGAGATTTAAGCACAGGTGTTATATGCTCTCTCCTAGATGTACCCGTAATTAACCTGGCTGCCATATTTTGTACCAGTTGAAGTTTCCGGGTTAAGCACAAGGGTAGCCCCATGTAGAGTGTGTTACAGTAATCCCAAACATGAGGTTACCAAAGCATGTACCACAGTTTCCAGATCCCTTGTATCCAGGTAAGGGCGCAGTTGGCGTATCAGCCAAAGCTGATAACAGGGAATCCTGATCATCGCACTCACCTGACTAGTCATGTGACCGACGAATCTAGGAGTACCCCCAGACTGCGAACACAATCCTTAGAGGAGAGTGTGACTCCATCCAGGACTGGAAGTTGTATTCCCAGACCTGGTTTCGGGCCTGTGACTGTCAGTACCTCCGTTTTGTCTGGATTTAGTCTCAATCTGTTTTTCCTCATCCAATCCATTACTGCTCTAAGACAGTCATTGAAAGGAGAGATGCCATCTGAAGTCTGAGCCGATGATCTGGTCATGGAGAAATATATCTGAGTGTCATCAGCGTACTGATGACACCGAGCTCCATGCCTCCAGATGATCTCTCCCAGCGGCTTCATATAAATGTTAAATAGCATTGGGGACAGGATGGCACCCTGAGGGACGCCACAATTAAGCTCAATTCTGGAAGAGCAACTGTCCCCGAGCCTCACCCTCTGGGATCTGCCCGAGAGAAAGGAACGGAACCACAGCAGAGCAGTGCCTCCAATTCCTAACCCTCTCAGGCAATCCAAGAGGATGGAATGATCTATAGTGTCAAAGGCTGCTGAGAGGTCCAAGAGCATCAGCAGGATCACACTACCCCTTTCGATGCTCAGGCGGAGGTCGTCGGTTAGAGCGACCATGGCAGTCTCAACTCCATATCCTGTCCTGAAGCCGATTTGAAATGGATCAAGATAATTGGTTTCATCCAAGACCGCTTGGAGTTGGGAAGCAACTGCCCTCTCAATCACCTTCCTTAAAAAAGGTAGCCAGGACACTGGTCTGTAATTGTTCCTGTCCAGGGGGTCCAGGGAAGTTTTTTTCAGGAGTGGATTAACCACCACCTCATTTAAACAAGATGGTACGATGCCTTCCCTGAAGGACTCATTGATTGTGTCCCATAGGAATACTCTCAATGCGTCCCCCCCCCCAGGACGACCAGCCAAGATAGACAGGGATCAAGAGAGCAAGTCGTCTTCCTCACTCTTCCAAGGAGCTTGTCCACATCATCGGTACTCACCGATTGAAACTTAGCATCAGCTCAATGGTAACTGGTGGCTACCATGTCAATAAGGTGTCAAATTCATTCCAGGAGTTTAAAGCATCTGTCCAAGATCCTGAATCCAACCCCCCGCCCCTACCAATAGGTTCAGCACCTTGGGTAGTTCCTTTAAAATCTGGACCAAAGCCTGGAGCAAACTCAATGCCCCACTGGCATGGAAGTCACCAGCTACTTAAAGGATCAGCATCGAAACCCATCTATCTCCCTAGATTCAAGCACTATGATTTGTGGAGCTACTTGATGGGCCATGAGCCCTTTCAGATTTAAACTCAGGACATTTTCAAAGTGTGTTCTTTTCCTTAAAATGCCTGGTCTCACAGCAGATGTTTGAAGTTATCCTACTGCTCAGTTTTCTTGCTGAAATGTGTCACCTGAATGAGGTAAATCTAATGTTTACTTTTGAAATCATTTTTCATGTCACAGATATTTAGGGCTAAGTTCCTTGGAGTAGGGGCTTGTCTCTTATTTTGCTCTTCAAACAGCTGTGAAGGTTTATATGCCATTATAAATAAGTCAATTCTGTACTTACAGTTGAAAAATTTAGTCATCTAAGTATACATGCTCAACACTGACAAAATCATTTATATAACATTTTATACAAATCCACTTCCAGTAAATCTTCCAGTGTACACAGCCTAGTGCGGACACATTTGCCACATGTCTTTACCAAAAAATGCATAGCAAGCAACAGAAGCATTTCTCCATAGTTGGAGGTGTGAATGGCACTTTTGATATCTCTCCCAGGTTGTGCCTGAAAGGCTGGAAGCCACAATTTTACTGTGACAGAAAGTGCAAACAAGGAACAGGATCAGAACTTGGGAAAGTGGCTGTGCTGTCCACAGCAAGAAAACTGGAAGCTGTAGTCCAAAAAGGTAACTTTTCCAAATATGGATCACGATACATATACTCAGTGTGTCTCTTAAATCAAAGCACATTGGCATATGGCTTCACAAAGAACTGATGCCCTCTTCAGTGCATCTAATCCTGGCATCTCCACAGAAGCTTGCAGTGATCTCTGTTGAGCCAGCATTGTTTCCCCACCTACTTGGCTGGCTGCCTAACTGCTCCTCTGACTTCACAATACTATCAACAATGACAACATGGGGGAACACTGAGCACTTTCACAGGATGCAAGTATAGCACTCCGATTCCACTTTAGCTCCATAGCAACATCCTAAGGCATCCTAAAGAGTTGCAGTTTGGGAAGAAATACAAGAACTCTCTGCCAGAGAGCTCTAGTTCCTCATCCCACAGGATTCCAAAGGATGTATCCATAGCAGTTAGAGGGGAATCACAGTGCTATAACTGTGTAGTGTGAAAGGGCCCACTGTCCTGATCCATATAGACTAACTGGAACTTTTCCCTCACACTTCTGGCCTAGGTAAATTGGAAACTGTAGGACTTCCCATGCATCAATTCCACTGGGAATGATGAGGCACAAAATAATCCAGTCCTCCCAAATGACCCAGTTCCTGGCAGATGTCAGCACAGTTATCAGATCCAATGTGGTGCTGTCCTATAGTATAGATTATGTGGCCAGATGGTGCAGTGGCTGTCTTCTGATGTGCAGCCAACACACCTGACACAGTGAAGTTCTCATGTGAAACAATGTTAAAAGTGTCCTGGGGATTTGTGCTAGTTTAGGCATGGCTCTTCCACATGATCACACAATCTGTCTGGTAATGAAAAGCCACTCCCCACCCACTTTCTCCAAGCATCCAAAGTTCTGCGTCTGTGGGAGGTAATCCAGGCAAATACAGACAAGTCTGCCAACTGGTTTTTCTGGTTGGAATAATATCATAAACATTAGCTTCCGGCTTCACAGTGTGTTTCTGCAGGCACAGCATTAATTTCATGTCACCAGAGCATCTTAGAATCATAGAATCATAGAAACATACCCAGCTCCCTGAGTTGCTTCTCACAGGGTAGAGCTTCCAGACCTTTTACCATTTTAGTCACGCTTCTTGAAGAGAAATGGACAAGTTCAGCCTTGCCCAACCAGATGCCCTTGAGATATGTTGGACTGCAACACACACTTTCTCTTATTATTGTCCATGTTTGCTACGCATCATGGGAATTGCCTAAAATATCTAGAAGCCACCAGATTGGGGCAGACTGGACTAGGCAGTGGAAGGATGTTACCTCCTTTTCCTGCTCAGCGAGTAGACAGAAAAATATTGGCCTGGGGTCTTGCATGTTCTTTCCATTACCCCTTTTTTATTTCTTTTAGTACTATACCCCTGGTCAGAAAAAACTAGCAATAAGCTTGGGACATAGGAGATTATCAGACGGTAAAAATATCCCAGGATAGGGACAACAGGAGATCGCTAAAAGGCTTCCCTTTTAGACGACAATGTCCCTGTCCTGGGATGCTCCCGTTCTGCTCCTGTTCCTCCCCCATGTCCTCTTATTCACAGAAAAATCAGTGAATAAGAGGCCCATTCCGTTATTATAACAGAACAATAGGCGAGTGAACAGGAGCCCCATTCTCCTCCCGGGATCACAACAGATTGTGACGTCACTGGGAGGTCCGTGCCGGACACTTGTGGGTGAGATCAAGAGGACAAGGTAAGTAAAACCCTTTATTTCCCCCTCCCTGTGTAGCTTTTTATTTTTAAATGGGGTTTTCTGCTTAGTGAACTGTTTGGACAGCTGTGGGGGTTAAATCTGAATTTGCCGCATGGCCATTCTCTTGCAAGAACGGCCGGGATTTCGGTTCCTAGTCGTAAAAGCAGCCTTATGACGGCTGCATTTACAACTGGATAGCGAAGAGAGGGGGAGCCTGTTCCTGTTGCAGAATGAAGGTAGGTTTCTGAAAACTTTTATCTTATTCCCTGGCAGGAATGTGAGGGAAGTGGGTGGGGGATAGCAGGATTGAACGGGCTACAAAGGCCCGCCTGATAATCTCCATAATGTGGAGCAACACCATTGTTGATTGACCTGCAGGCAGTAATGAGGAGGTGCTGTTCTCTCACCTTTGGATTGTCTCTTATCTCTTTCACACTACACAATTATGGCACTTTGATACCACTTTAACTGTCATGACTGCCTCCTATGGAATCCTGGGATTTATAGTATCAGTGCTATAATTATGTAATATGAAAGTGACCTCTCTCTTACTCTCTTTTTATGATACTGTTCCCCTGGCTAAACACTTCACCTCCCACTGTGCCAGATGCACTCCCATAAAAACTTCTTCCAGAGTTGGAGGAAGCGCAACTGCCCACATAGCCAAGAGATGCCTGTTGCTTCCAAGAGAGAATAGGTCACGATCCTTAACTAGATCCTAGAAAAAAAATGAATTCTCAGCCAGAAAGTTCTAGTGCACCACTAAACTACAAATTCCAGGATTCCATGGAATGCGGCCCTCGCAGTTAAAGTGGAATGGTAGTGCTATAATTGTGTAGTGTTAAAAGGAATGTAAGCCCCAGTCAGCTTGGCTAATGGGCAGGGATTATGGAAGTGAAGTCCAAAACATCTGGAGGCTTAACATTTAAGAACCAGTATTCTAAGGGGCAACTTTCCCAAGCTTTGCCTTTCAGTATAGTTCTCTGCCCTAGTGTACTGGGATGTTAATAAAGAGAGTTTCAGGAGCTGACTCTCAGGCAACATCTGCTGAAGTCTGAACTCAAGTGCAGAAATTCTTTAGCTTATCAGGAGCCAGTCTCTGCCTTCCTCCAAGCATCCTAGGATCTGATGGCCATAGGATCTGATTGCCTTGCATTCCCCACCCTACTTTCTCTCATTCCAGAGATGCTCTGGGCTGGGCCCCTCTCATTTGTTGCACTATTCACAGCATTACCCTGAGTTTCCAGATAGTCTATATGCCTCTGTACTGCCTGCCCCGTGATGACTAGTGAGTTGGAGTAGGAAGAAAACAGCTACCTAGCTCATTCTGCCCTCTGCAGGGAAGACACATGGAAAGAAAAGCCTCTTGGTTTTTCATGTGAGTGTGCCTCTGTGTGGCAGAGACGTGGCAGCTGGAAATTCCAGATGGGTCCAGCCCTTTCTGACCTGGCTCAAAGCCCCTGGGCCAGTATTCGTTTACCCCACTTGCACAGGAGTGTAGCAGTATTGTGGTGGCCCTTCCCCAGGGGAGCTAGATGGACTGGCAGAGGTTTAAATAGCTGAGATCTCGTTAGCAGTGTAACTGATACACAAAGCAAATTAATTCACTCCCTGTGGCATCGGAATCTCTGTCCGGAAAAGCCTGTTTCTGCAGCTCCATTACCTGATGCTTTGCAGAGGCTGAACTGGGGCTACCCTGGGATGAGAAACATATCTGGCTTCAGTGTTGGTGCTTGGCTTTCAGTAGGGGGACTGTTTACTGTAGCACCAGAGGACAGGATGGAGGCTCAGATGGAGAGGTATGATTTCAGGCTGCACAGTGCTCACAGATTATGTCCGCAGGATCTGCCCCCTCCTCCCTGGTCTCCTAAGTATTATTCTTGGCTTTGATGTGGGCTCTTGCTCCCCAAGGGTAGTGTGATATCCAGTTTTTCGGCCTCCCACTTATTTCTGCTAGGGAAGAGAACAGATTAAGACCAAGCTGTGAGGGAAGAAGGTGTTTCCCAGAACCACAGCATTTGTGATCAGACCCAATACTCTCCCCCTCCCATGTTTGGAGATGTAACTTTTTGAACAACAGCTTCCCTAATCCCTAGACAGTGTGCCCAGTAGCCATTCTGCCTGGGAGATTCTGGGAATCACAATCCCAAAAGTAACCTCATCAAATTCAGATCCAATTTCTTTCCCCCTTATTTTTTTTTATTTTATTTTACTATTGTTCCAATTTATCTATATGGTCTCTTGTTTTTGAAATGCTGATCTGCCAGTTCCACTTGCTGCCAGACCCCTTTCATTCATACCCCTTCTCTCCCACTGCTGGCCAAGCCCTCCTTCTCATTCCTTGCTCCCGCCTGGCTCCAAGCCTTTTAGTGAAGCTATTAGTCCTAAGTGCTCCTTGACTCCCCTTGTAACATTGATATTTGGACACAGAGATTGATGGCTTTGTTAATTATTTATGCTGGGATGGGATCCATTCCCATAACTAGACTGGTGTGCATGTGTGTGGTGGTGGGGGGGACAGCTTGTCACAGTGAGACTAGTTCTGGGACCAGATCCCCATGCTGCCAGCCCAGGATATAGGTTTTCAGGTTTTCTGGGACTGATTCACAATACAATCTCCAGTATCTTGGCTGGCATTTCTGCCCCACAATTTCTGGCTTCAGTTGATCACAGGTTTACACTGCCAGCTACAATCAGATTAATTCATAAAAAGGCAGCAAAAATGGGAGCAATGTACTTTGGTTTGGAGAAGGAAGTGCTGTATTTAGATATTATTTCTTCTTGGCTGTTGGAGTTCATCTCAGCTTTACTAAGGGTAGCATAGTGGCTGAGGACTAGGACTCCCCAATCTCTTTGTTACTAGATAACTTTTCTGCTGTGGGAAGTCATCTATATATTCATTTTAATTAGATCTTGCTTGCAGCAAAGTTAGAAAAGTCTGGTCCCACCACAATAACACAAAAGAACCATGGAACACTAAGGGAAACGGAGAGGAGAGAGCGAACTCATATAAGGCTAGTTCTTTATCTGAATCAGATACAGAATTATAACTTGTTCTGTATGCCAGGAGCAAAATGACAGACAGGTTCAGTTTTAAAAGGTGACAGCAAGTAACAACAATTCAGCGTTAGAACATCTGAATTCAAATTCAGTTCCCATTCTCTTCTTGGTGAGATTTCTGACTTGGTCTTTGTGTTTATCAAATGCTAAAGAGTTCTTCAGAAACAGGGGAATTGCCCATCTGTCTAATGAGGGACCTGTACAATTTAGAAACCATTCTTTGTTGGGTTAAATAATGCTAGTTAACCTCCTGCCAGCAGACATTTTCCTGTTCATCCCTTTGTTAATCCTGTTACTTGTGCTAATAAGTCAGTTCCGGAAGGATATACGTTTTGGCTCAAAGGCATTTGAAAATTAAATATTTGCTGCCTCATCATCTTATGACCTCACCGAGACAGCCACTGTTCCTAGGCAGCTTAGTCTGGTGCCAGCTAGGCAGGATCCTGTACATAGCCAGCAACACAGTATCAATGCACCTACAAAGCTGCAATACAATATAACAGGGGAATAAATAAACACACACAAACATACAATGTTTTGGCCATTCTGCAGCCTTATCAATCATGATTATACTTATCTGGTTAGGTTGTCACTCCTGAAAGGCAAGGAAATAGGGTAGCATCAATAAGGTAGCTCCCCCACCAACAGCAATGTTGCACCCCAATAACACCCCCTGGTAGCAGGGAATTGCATTTTAATGCGGTCAGAGGTAAGAGTAGAAACCCATAAAGTGGCTGAGGCCATGAGTTTTTACTCTGTACAAAAGGCAATAACATTCAGGCAACCAAAAGAGGCAGCCCTTGTAAGTCAGGTATGCTATGCAGCCCCCAGTCAAAGGATGCAGTCAGACAACAGAGAAACAAAATGGAAGTAGACTTGGGTTAGATATGGGAATCACATTCCTGTATCAAAAGCAGCACCAGGATACAAAAAAACCAATACAAAACATGAGGAATCAGTGGTATGTGACTGCAGAGTAGGGGTAATGAGTCTTTGGCCCTAAAGTTGAATCCAGCCCTTCAGAAATTTCTGTCCAAGCATCTGTGACTGGTTTTCACTGGATGCCCACACCCTTCCCTATGATACTATCACTTAGTGGTTTTTTAATGCCCCCCCATTCAAAAATACTAAAATGCATTTCCTAAGCATTAGTTATTGACAATGGAAGCTGTCAGTTAAAATATGCTGGGTTTTTTGGTCTTACTAAAAGAGGCCTTTGGCCCCTCCACCCCCAATGAAATTGAATTCAGACCTCAGGCTTAAAGACATCTGTCACCCATGTTACAGAGGAGTGGTGGACAAAGTGTGGCTTTCAATATGTTGTTGGACTGCAACTCCCAGCAATATCTTAACCAGTATAGCCAATGATGAGGAATGCTGGGAGCTGCAGTCCAACAACATCTCATTGGCTGCACTTTGCCAATCCTTGCAGTACATGAAAGACAATAGAAAAATTCAGGTCTTGAGACTGCATCTGAATTCAGAAGGCTGAGACAAAAGAAAGGAAATATATCTCTCTACCACCATTTTTTTTAGAATTCTCTGATTAGGATGGCAATACTTTGCATCTTAGTTGTTGTTATGTGCTCCAATTTATAGCAATCCTTTCCTAGGGTTTTCTTGGGAAGATTTATTCAGAGGAGAGCTGCCATTGCTAGTCTTGCTAAGGGTCATCCAGTGGATCTGTATGGCTTTGTGATGATTCAAACCCTGATCTTCCAGCACTCAAACCACTGCACCATGCTGGCTCCACTTTGCACCTTTATCTGGGAATAAATTCCACCCAGCAAACTGGGACTTACTGCCAGGAAAAAATACATAGAATGCACTATACGCAGCTGATGGCTTAAAACTCTCCAAATTGCTTTTGTTAAAGTGATTTCCCTCCCACTACACCCCAGGGATAGTATCTTCTACCTTCTTTGCCTTAACAATGAGGCACAGACTTTTCTAAACAGAGAAACCACCCCTGGTGTGATTCCAGGTTTTGACTATCTCGCAAGCTTTGATCAATAAATGAGATGGAAGATACCTAGTGTGTCCACATCCAAAAAGACAAGATGTCTGTAGCTTTAATAAGTGTGTACAATAGAGAACTCTCCCAGTCTACTGCACAAAGTTACACATTTTTATTTGTGGTGGGGCAAGCTTACCTTGCCTTTAATCTCTGCAGGACAGGAAGACATCCAGCAAATTTTCCTTTTTCCCCTGCTGCTGAAATTCAGGTTACACAGGAACCCTGCCAGGAGAAAAAAGTTGGCAATCTCTCATTTTCAAATCCTTTGCTTTTCTAGAATGGGCAGGGGAAATAATCCTTGAGGTGAGTAGGGCTGCCACAACTTATTCCTCCAGCAAGTTGAGAAACAGGGAGAAATGTAAGGTACTACATTTAGGCAGGAAAAAAATAAAATAAACGCAGAGATATAAGATGGGTACAAAAGGGATCTAGGAGTCTTAGTGGACCACAAGCTCAAGAGTCAGCAGTGTGATGCAGCAGCTTAAAAAGTCCATGTGATTCTAGACTGCATCAATAGGAGTATAGTGTCTAGATCGAGGGAAGTAAAAGTGCCACTTTATTCTGCTTTGGTCAGACCTCACCTGGAATACTGTAACCAGTTCTGGGTAGCATAATTCAAGAAGGATATTGACAAGCTGAAATGTGTTCAGAGGAGGGCAACCAAAATGGTGAAAGGCCTGGAAACCATGCCCTATGAGGAGCGGCTTAGGGAGCTGTGTATGTGTAGCCTGGAGAAGAGATGGTTAAGAGGTGACATGATAGCCATGTTAAAATATGTGAAGGGATGTCATATTGAGGATGGAGCAAGTTTGTTTTCTGCTGCTCCTGAGACTAGGACACAGATCAATGGACTCAAACTACAGGAAAAGAGATTCCACCTAAACATTAGGAAGACCTTCTTGATGGTAAGAGCTGTTCAACAGTGGAATACACTGCCTCAGAGTGTGGTGGAGGCTGGATGGCCATCTGTCCGGAGTGCTTTGACAGGGTATTCCTGCATGGCAGGGGGTTGGACTGGATGGCCCTTGTGGTCTTTTCCAACTCTACAATGCTGCAGCCTTATTTGAGAACTCACGACGAACAAGTCTTGAAGAGAAACGACAACGCAGAAAGAATCACAACCCAAAAACATCACCCAAGGAGACCTTCTGCTGTGCTTTTTGCAACCGGACTTGTTTATCTCGGATTGGCCTTTTCAGTCATCAGCGCGCTTGCAGAAAGCACGGGATGAGTCCTTCCTGAATCTTCGTTTGCGAAGAAAAGCCAGAGGTTCTATGATTCTATGAAGGCTTTTGTGCATGGGCATAACATAAATTAAACAGAGGAAGGAATCCCATCCCCCAGTCACTGGGGGAATTCCAACAGTTGTCACGTGCTCACTTGCCATGCAATCAACCCCTGCTGAAATCCCCTCTTCTGCACAGCAGTTAAATAGGCAGGAGCTCTGTCTTCTTTTGCAACTGGCTGCCCCTCCTCCCACTCCCCCTTCCCAGCCAGGGTGAAGGAACAGTCTTGAAAACAGTGAAGAAAAGCTAATAGTGAGAAGAAGAACAGCTTGGCTGGCGTGAGGAGCAAAGCCGGAGCTGTTTCTCTGCAGACTGATGCTGACTGATGTGAGAACAGACCCTGGGGAAGTGAGATTTCCTCCCCACTCCACCCCCCCCCACACACACTTCATCAGGTGATCTGCTACACTCACTCCTTGTGGATGGCATAAGGTAACCAAACATGAGACTGCCCTTTCCTTTGAAATGTTCTTTTCATTATGCCCCTCATTATGGAGAGTTCCATGGGATAAAGGACACCCAGCACTGGTAACTATGGCAACAGGAAGAAGATGTGCTGACAAGAAAGGGAGACTTGTCACCCTCGGGAAACGGGCACAGCTGCCACGGTCAAGGGAGTCATGCCGTGGTAGTAGGGCGAGTAAGCTCCAACTAGGTGGCTTCTCTCAGTTGCAGACACTGGTGATACAAAGCTGTGGAAGGCCATTCAGTGATTGCTATTGGGAAAAATGTTTGGGAGTGTGTGCATACATTGATATGGGAGAGGCATGGCTGACTTTATCCTCAACCAAGATAAAGTCTTTGCCTTAACAGGTGTAGGGCCTGGGTGTGCAGTCCCAGCCGAAGACTTTTTGTTGCCTGAGATAGAACAGCAAATGGCTCCCCCGCCCCCATCTAAGTAAAAATGCATAGTACCCAAAGCCAAATAAGTTATTTGGCATGTAGATTAGAAATCAGTAGTATTTGGTGACTCTGTGTGAGTGGAGCAGTGAATCTGTGGCAGGCTTTTAGTCCAAATATTCAAGGAGCTGCCCAAGGTTCTGAACCTATCTCCTAAAATAGGTTCATCACCTTGGATTGCTTTTTAAAATGTTCAGATTAAACTCCTGAATGGATTCATTGATCCGTTGACATAGGAGCCAACAGCATCTCTCCCCCTCCCTAGCAGTAAAAATTACAGAAGGTATAAAATAAATAATGTACTGCCTTTTCATGCCATGTGAAAATCAGAGGCAGCTGCCTCACTCTGCCTAACAGTAGGCTGCTGTGACACTTGCAGCTGCCATTGTCCCCCTCCTGCCCTATGAAGTAATCGTGCCACTCTATTCTGCCTTGGTTAGGCCTCACCTAGAATACTGTGTCCAGTTCTGGGCACCACAATTCAAAAAGGATATTGACAAATTGGAGCATGTCCAGAGGAGGGCAACTAAAATGGTGAAAGGTCTGGAAACCATGCCTTATGAGGAAAGACTTAGGGAGCTGGGTATGTTTAGCCTGGAAAAAAGACAGTTAAGGGGTGATATGATAGCCCTGTTTAAGTATTTGAAGGGGTGTCACATTGAGGATGGAGCAAGCTTGTTTTCTGCTACTCCTGAGACTAGAACACGGAACAATGGATGCAAGCTCCAGGAACAGAGATTCCACCTCAACATGAGGAGGAACTTTTTGACAGTAAGAGCTGTTCGGCAGTGGAACACACTCCCTCGGAGCGTGGTGGGGTCTTCCTTGGAGATCTTTAAACAGAGGCTGGATAGCCATCTGTCAGGGATGCTTTGATCGTGATTTCCTGCGTGGCAGGGGGTTGGACTGGATGGCCCTTGTGGTCTCTTCCAACTCTACAGTTCTATGATTCTTTGACTATCATTGTCTTTAACCAGAGAGACTGAGCCAAGGAATGCTTTTCCTGAGATGGAGATAAATTTCATCTGTGGCATGGTTGTGTTGATCAGTCTGCTGTTAAAGACATAAAGGAAAAGGTGATGCTTTTGTAGTGCTTCACTGATATTTGCTTCAGTTTAGGGTAATCAAATGTTACACTAAGGGGGACAGTGACTATTATTGGTGGTACCCCAGATCCCATTGTAAAATAATTTTGGAAAATGGTATGCACATATAACTAAATAAATAGTTTTGTAGAAGAAGGCAGCTTGGCAGACATAGTTATACTCAGTACTTCAGGAGAATATGTGCTTACCAAAACTCTCTCTTTGAAATATTTTACTGATGAGAGACTCAGAGGCCCCATCTATACGAGAGAGAGGGGAACAGAGTACCTCATAGTACTGTAATGGCATTTCGCAGCAGCAGCAACATGTCCTAATGGTGTTTTTGGCCCCAGAAACCTTGCATGCCAGAAGGCGGCTGCGAGTGATTTACTTATGTTAGTTCTTTGCCGCCGCCAAACTTTTTTTTTAAAGTCATCTAAGGTACACTGGAGTGATAGAGTGATTTTTTTTTAATTAAAAGGGGGAAAAAACCCACTCTGTTTATCACCTTAGCAATCACTCACTAAGGCAAAAATCCAACATGGCAGCAGTGGGCGCTTGTGCTGTTACCAAGTCCCTGTCCCCTGTGCTTGCCTGACCAATCTGCTTTGTG
Organism: Gambelia wislizenii; assembly: GCA_030847615.1. Lineage (NCBI taxonomy): Eukaryota > Metazoa > Chordata > Lepidosauria > Squamata > Crotaphytidae > Gambelia > Gambelia wislizenii. Next base: position 85,968,717 of record JAUMIR010000004.1, on the reverse strand, counting down.
TTTTCTCTCATATGGGGAAATGATTGAAAGTGAATCGCTTGTCCCAATGAGCAGGAATGCGCACCACCTCGCTGCTTTTAAAAAACTACAGGAAAATGTAAAGTCGAAGGCTTTCACAGCTGGCATCCATAGATTTTCCTTGGTTTTCTTCTGGGCTGTGAGGCCGGAAACTCACAGAAAGAAACTATTCCAGAATAGTTTTTTTCTGAGCTGTGGGCCGGAAACTCACAGAAAGAAACTATTCCAGAACACGGCCTCACAGTCTGGAAAAAACACCAAGGAAAAACTACAGGAAAAGTCACGAAGGCTTTTCCTGTGTTGTTTTTGCTGGTTTGCGCCCCCCTCCTTCTGAATAGTGTGGATTGATGCAGGATCCCATTTAGACAGGTAGGATTCCCAGTGAATTCCATGAGGGTTATTTTGACCGTTTAGACAACCCCATCCCTTTTTGTATCTGGTCACTTATCTCAGATGGGGGTTCTTCTCTCTGGGTCTCCTGTTCTTTCAGGAAGTGTTCTAGCTCAGTGCCTGAGCCCATGTTTTGCATGCAAGTTTCAGTCCTCAGCATCACTAGCAAAAGCTGAGAAAGACCCTGTCAAAAACCCTGCTGCAATCGTTCCATGTTTTGGACAGTTCTGAACTAGATGGAGCAAGTGGCTGACTTGATATATGACAGTTTCTTCCTCCTTGCTATCTGTTCCTCATAGAATAGATACCAAAGGCAAGGCCTCTTCATCAGCCACCACCAGGTCTCGGTGAGGTCAGAACAGTGTTTCTTTTTGATCCCAGTACTGAAGAAAGTTTTCCTCTCATTCTTGGCTCTGGTTGTCCCATTCCAACTCTAGTCTTCCTAGAGATGATCTTACTAGAGTTTTGGCCTTAATATTCTCAGATATTGGCCATGGAGCTTCCTTTCTGGCTGCCTTTAGAAGATTTCTTCCTGTTTTGGGACTCTCTCCTTCTTGTGAGGGATCATGAATAAATTCATGGTAAATTGGTATGCTACTTTGGCTAGTGGAGAATGGTGCATTGGGAATACACAGGTGCAGTCAGTACCTACTGTCTAAGGTTCCAAAATCTCAGGTCCTGGCCCTTCCGCTCTAGTCCTCAGGGTGAGGGAAGAAATCTCAGGGAAAGAGTGCAGCCTGGCATAGTGTGTGTAGTTTTCTTCTTTGTTAAACTTATTTATTTATTTTATTTGCCTGGCATGCTCTGTGGAACTATTCTTAAGGTATCATGTTTAATGACTTCACCATTTGTGACACTAACCTTGTAACATCACTAGGGCCTGCTTCCTATGACACCATAAGGATCATTCCTAGGTTTCAGGTTTGGAGCCTGATGTCTCAAGCCTTGGAATAGTCCTGACTTGGCAACCCTAGGAGGGCTGGATTATCAGTGGTTCAACTGGCACAACTGATCCATGTCCACCACTGTCTTACAGCCCAGTAAATCTGTTCTTGTCACCTGCACACTGATTTTTTTAAAATCTCTTTTTCCTCAGACCAGGAAAAGCCATGGATTATGGGATGAGGGATATGAATTCTAGGACTGGTCAAATTTCCATAGGTTACTAAGAAAAAAACCACCACATTCACAATTTGTCTGAAGCGTTGTAAGTGCCCCCTGCCCCGTATTGTTTTCCTGACAGAGCAGAAAGATGGTCCATTTCTGCTTCTAATGTTGTATAAGAAAAAGTTAGAGATGAAGGCTGTAATCCTGTGCCCTCTAACCTGGTTGTAAATACTATTGAACTCAATGGGATCCCCCCTTCCGAGATGCAAATATGTATATGCCCTGTAACAATGCTAAAATGGCATAAACATTTGTTGGCTAAATTGAGCTAATTTTTTTGAAGTTGACAAATGCATCTGACAAAGACTGCATCTGCACTCCAGAAATTATCCAGTTTGACACTGCTTTAGCTGCCATGGTTCAATGCTATGGAATTCTGGGATCTGTAGTTTTGTGAGATATTTAGCCTTCTCTGTCAGAGAGCTCTTGTGCCACAAGAAACTACAAATCCCAGGATTTCATAGCATTGAGCCATGGCATGGCAGTTAAAGCAGTGTCCAACTGGATTGTTTCTGCAGTGCGGATGCAGCCAAAGTTGGCTTTACAGTTGTTAGTCTTTAAGGTGCCTTCAGCCTCTTGAATGAAGAGGATGTGGATCATTTCCATGTAGGGTAGTTCCTGCCAACACCATGAAGCAGCTCTTGTATCTTCAGTTTCAGGTCAGTGTCAGGATTGAAACCACCTTGTTAACAGGCCATGCCTCTAGTAGCTTTAATTAAAGCTCAGTTGAGGAAGCATGCCATAGGCCAGCTGCCTGCAAGGAAGGGTATGAAATCACGCTGGTACTTAAGAGACAAAGCACATATGCTAGAAACAGCTTTTCTTACTATACTCCCTGCCCATGGATTACTGCCATCTGGTCACAAACCCTGGTATTTCTGTAGCTGCAGGGAGCAAGGCATGGAGATAAGGCTACAAGTATCAGTGGTTTGGGATGCTCTTGGCCTCAGCATATAGGATTCTCTTTGAAGTGTGGGTGGGTGTGGGGGGGAGAAAACGCCAGTGTCTGTCATACAAAAATGAGGCCCCAATGATGTGGGTTACCAAGGGTCTTGTTCAATAATAAATTCCTTTAGGGACTATTCACATAAACCCGTCAATGCATTAAGTAGGTGTGGAGACAGACCCTTGCACAGTTTGGCAAAACAGTCTTGTAGCTGCATCATCACTTTCCCAACTTTCAAGTCAGCCTTGTTTTTCAGAGGTAGCCCTTAATCCCACCCTCTTGGCTAATTATAATATCATCCCTGGAAAAATGTGATATCCATCAAATGACTCAGCCTCTTCCAACATGCCCAATTATATGACTTCCATTAATATATGTATCTGTATATACCAAATACCTATACAGTATTTAAGTGGTGAGCATTCGCTTGCTATACTATGACGTAAGTGCATAAATACTCAACTACCCCTTAAATAAATAAAAAACAGGCAAGCCATGAGCAACAACAATACCTCCAACAATACTGTATCATTAGGCACACTTCCCTTAAGTAAGCCTCATTTAGAGCAGTGGGGCTTAAATCTGAAGACTGGATGTGCATTGGTTTCCACTGTTAGTGAAATAAAAAGGGAGGAGTGTGTGTGTGTGTGGGAAGAATGTAGCAGCATCTTTAAGACTAGCTGGTTTTTATTTTAGCATGAGCTTCCCTTGATATAAATTTACTTCTTCAGATGAAGTACAGAATGATATTGTATTCCTACCACTACTGATGATAATAGGGAGTAGATATTATGCTACTAGCCCTCAACTGGAGCTAGAGCAAGTAGAGAATTAGGAGAAAAATCCAGGGTTTAATTATCTGGAAAAAAGTCTGACTGCTGTAGCCATATATGTCAAATTATATATTACACACACACACACACACACACACACACACTGTATGTTTACTAAAATATAGTAACAGTAATACAAACAGGAGTAGAAGGGGGGAAATGACTGTGTGGTTCCCTGAGCCATTGTTGTGGTGGAACATATCTGAAAAGTTATATCAAGTGGAAGTGACAATAAATCTTAAGTTTCAGAAATAATTGTCATTCTGGAAAACTTGTCTTGGCCTTAAGGCCTGACAGACTGGTGGGAGGCAAGCATGTTCCCTGTCCTTTAGATTTATGTGACAAAATCTTTCTAAAAAGGACCACTCAACTTCGGTTGCCAACTCACCCAAACAACAATAGCCTGATCCTGTGATTTTTTAGCAGCAGCTTGACTTGGAGAAATCAGTGAGTGAAGCTTTTCACAGGATGGAGATTTAGGATCCTAGTGGTTTTTGAAAGCAAAGAGCAGTTGTGGGTAAAGAAGGTGGCAAGTCTACTATAGTTGTCTCAGCATCAAGCAGCTGAATTTAAAGAGGCACAGCTCAGTGGTTTGAAGCACATGCCTTATCTGTGGAAGGCACAAGATTTGGTTCCTGGTTTCTATAGTTAAAAGAGTCTGCTGCTATAAAAAACAGAAACATGTCATCTACCACCACCACCCCACCACCTGAAATGCTGTCATTCCAATGCCAGTCAAAGTCAACAACACTGGGATAGAGGGACACATACATAGCCTGACCTGGTATAATGCAGCTTCCTATGTTTCTATCTTTGTTTAGATGCTGCTGCCTTTTTTTTCCAGACATGGCTGAAATGATGCTTCCCTGTACTTCCATAATATTGCTGACCGAACTGAGCAGGAGGTGGCTGTAAGAATGCTTGTCTTGCTGCATTCTCCTGGTTCTTTCTCAGAGCAGACTCTTCAGAGAGGCAAACCATCACACTGGGGTGGGGAGTGTCAGCCTACATTACGTTGGCTATTAGTACTTCCTGACCCAGCAGGCTGGCACGCAAAGAGGACCAATAAGAGAAAGTGGCAGATTTATAGATAGATTTTGTTCTGCAAGAAATATCAGGGCAGTAAAATCTCTGCCTGAGTTCCTGGGATAGCTTTGGTAGGAGCCTGCAGCCTCTGTCTCTCAATTTCAGCTTCTCCTGCAGTCTGAGGGAAGACAATAATTGTAGCAGACGATTGCTCCATGTCCAGTCAGTCAGGACTCATTCAGGTGGAGTAAAGCCAAGAGAAGGGACTGCATACAACTGTGGGATTGCTTGGTTCACTTGTGGTGTATGGGGTGTTTGGCAAGCTTGTGGGTGTTTCTCTATTGTTGCTTTTAGCTATTTTAACTTTTATACTGCACAATTATACCACTTTGATACCATTTTAACTGACCTGGCTGCATCCTGTGGAATCCTGGGATTTGTAGTTTGGTGAGACACTAGGGGCTGTTTCATGTTACATAATTATAGCACTATGATTCCATTTTAACTGCCATGGTTCTTTTCTATGGAATCCTGGGATTTGGAGTTAAATGGGTATTTAGAAATCTCAGCCAAAGCATTCTGGTGCCTCACCAAACTACAGATGCCAGTATTCAGTAGGAGGGAGCCATGGCAGTGGAAGGGAAATCCTAGTGCTATAGCTGTGTAGTGTGAAGGGCCTTAGAGCTTGCTGGAAGAGAATAACTACGGACATTATCAGACTAGCATCTTAAAATTCTGTAATAATGTGAGTAAGAAAGGCGGAAACATGGTGGCATCATAACTGAATTTATCAGACAACCACCACTTACTTTCATCTTAGCAGGGGTACAAGATCTCGGCGGTTCTCGTGAGAAGACACAAATCCATGTAAAAATACCAAAAACACTTAAAAAAATTAAATACACAGATAAGCCCTAGAACATACATAAAAACTTGCCAGCAATACAGGACAGTTCATAAAAAGAGCGCCCTGTCGATCGTTTTCACGTTGTCACCCAGAGGTTTTCTCAGTGGCAACGAGAACGGGGGAAAGAGGACCGCCCATTCATGCTATATTCTCATGATTACAGCAGGACTTGGTTTTGCACACCCTCAATACCATGGAAATAACAACATTGAGGAGCTATTCATGGCTTAGTCCATGAATAAAAAGTGATGCCTTGTTTGCAGCTGGCGCATACGCCGGCCATGGGAGGAGGAGATTATTGTCTGATAATTTCAGCCAATTATGTTATTTTCACATTGTAATTGCACAATTTTTGCCTTGTCTGATAAAGTCTTACATCATTGAACTACAAATCCCATAATTCCATACAGATGATGATGATGATGTTGATGATGGAGCCATGGCGGTTAAAGCTGTATCAAAGTGCTATAATTGTGTCATGTGAAAGAGATCCATTGTTGCTGTTTCTTCACAGAGGTGGAAGAGTTCTGGTTATACCTATGTCACAGATCCCGTGGGATCCACCTGTGTCTCTTTGGCCCTGAGACGTGTCTCCTGTGGTCCTCAGCTTACTTGAATTGATGCAAATTGAGTTCAAAGTGCAAAAGTAATCTACACTCAGCTGGGGGGAGAGGAGAGGAGGTGGTGAAATCTTGCCCTTCCCAGTTGACTCAGGCAAAAGCAAAAGTTGCAGCCTCTCCTAGCTTCTGCATTCTTCCTCATTGATAACTTTTGCCATCTTGACCACACACTGAGTCTCCTTGCCCACATGTGTCCTGGTTTTTATCTGTGAAATGTTGGTGGGTATGTAAGAGTGCCATGCTCTGCTTAATGGACATTGATGTTTGAGGAGATGACCACTTGACTAGGGACTTTGTCAGACAATCTTCTTTAAAACGTTATTTTGCCGGCATAAAAAATCCATTATTATGCCGGCAAAAGAACGTCCCCCCCTGCACTTACCTTCCCTCCCGACAAAGGCTTCCCTGGCAATAAAGAGGAAGTGAACGGAGCTCTGTTCACTTCCTCCTTTCAAATCCCACATGATTTCATTGTGCGGGAATTTTAAAAATAAAACACCAAAAGTAACACCAAGCACCTAAACACACTTAAAAACTTCCAGGTAACCCAGGGAGTGTCATAAAAAGTTCATCACTTACCTGGATGTTGCGATCTCACCCAGAAGTGTTCACTCTGGTCCGGCCATTGACTGTGCATTGATGAGCGTTAAATGACCCCAGGCTTTGCACACCAGCAATGCCGGCACAAAAGCAGCACGGGGAACTATTGACGGCTTAAGCAGTCAATTAAAAGGTACATGATTTTGAGTATACATAAACACGCAAGGGCGATGTCGTTTGATCTGTGTGCCCTTTCACATTTATGTAATGTTGTTATGATGCCATATTTGACTCGCCTGATATAGTCCATGGGTAGCCAGCTAAAGGAAAGGACAGGGCTTCTGCTGCATCTATAATGGCTTTAAGAGGAATACATTTCAGCAGGTGTAGCTTGCTTCTCCTGCCCACCCACCCCCCATTATGCTCAAGAGCACCAATTCTGAGGCCAATATGTTCCCAGACAGCAAGGCAGGCAAATGTATAACTGAGATTCCAGTCCTCTGCATGCTTCCCTGGGAGTAAACCCCATTGAATAAAAATGGGATGTATTTCTGAGTAAAGAAGGAACAACAAAAATGAAATAATGGTGGGAATATGATAGTTTTGCTGCCCCTGTCCTTATTTGGAAATCAGCTCCACTGTGTTTAAATGGATATACTTTCCAGTAAGGATGTGTTGGACTGCAGTTTACCAACCCTTTTGGCTCATTCATACATTATATTAATGGCACGATTATCAGTCCATCTAAGCAATTTGAACAAAGCCCACTGTAATGGATCCTTCATCTCTATAATCCAGGGTCATGACGCAAAGGTGCATTTACTGGGTTTTCATATTCACAGCTGTGGGTTTTCCCCTCTCATTGCTTTCCTTTACGTTGTGAAATTAGAGCTGCAAAGAGAAGGAGAAAGAGTGTCAAGAAATGAATGTAAACCGCTCTGACACTGGAGCAGTAATGATGTCTTTCTCTTTACTGGTTCAGTTACCATGGCATGTTTTTGCAGAAGCCGGTGTATGTAAACCGGTGTATTTTCCAGAGCTGGCCTTTGCAGCAACCATACATGTGCCAAGTCACCTCCTGGGGGTCTGAATTTCTGCCTACACTCAGCCCCTGCTTTCACAGCAACTTGCATGGGCAGCCCTGGCAAGGTAGGCCTTCCTTGTGTGTAAGCAATTAGTGTGGGGTGGGGAAACAGTGTGTGTGTGTGTGTGTGGCAGTTAATTCCCACCTGCATGGCTGTATTTATCCTCTCATCCTGCCCCCTGAGGGGAGAAGAGCAGACAATAATTAGCACAAATTGGAGCTGAATGAAAGCGGTGGTGGGGGCACTCAGTCTATAGCTGCTATAGAAAAACCTAGGGGGAGCAAAGAGGATCCGTAGGGCTGGCTGATGGGATGGCGCAATGGAAAGGGCTGCTTCATGTCTACCTCAACTACAATTTGAAAACAATATATAACTTGCATATATATTATCTTCAATTTAGCCATTGAAATATACCCTCCTTTCACCTCCTCCGGTGATGTGACAAGTCTAGGTGGGGCATTTATGACCCATAACATGCAACCAAACAGGGATTCTTAACTTAGCGGTGTTGTTATGTTTTTTTTAAAAAATGATTTTATGCTTTTAAAAATGTAATGGTGTTTTAAAGTGATGATTGTTTAATTGTGTTTTAACTTTTTTATCATCAGATTTGTTTGGCTTATATTGTTCTTTAGCCCTTGCAAACTGCCTTGGGTCCCATGCTGGGAGAAAGATGGCATATCAGCTAACTGAATCTGAACCTTTAGCCCTTCAGAAGTCTTGGTTCCTGATCTCCCCAAATCCCCACCACTTTTAAGCCTTTATTGGCTGTTTTTAGGGATGCCAGCTTCCAACTCAGACACCAAAAGCACACACACCCCTTGTATCTCCAGAGGCTGAAGGAGAGAGGTATGTAGGTTTCTCTGCTTCTTCCCTTTCTGTGTCTGTCCACAATTTCTCTCTACCTTGCTGCAGCAAGCACATTTCCAGGTACTCTGCACATGCCCAGATATACCCTCTGTCACTTACGGCAGGATGATTATGATGATGATGATATTTATTTGTATCCCACCTTTGTCCCAGAATTGGGACTCAAGGCAGCTTACATTTCAAAAGTATAGTTCTAGCTACTCTGTACATGCCCAAATATACTCATTTCCTCCATATGCCCCAAGGTAAAATTCTAGCATTAGAAAAGTAGCTTCTTGGGATGTGGTGTGTGTGTGTGTGTTTATGTACAGCAAGAGGAAGTTTATTGTACCCATGCTGACATGAAACTATGTGCAGGAAAGCTTTGTTGCAGCAGACCCAGCCCAACTGTTTACCTGGGCTGGTGTAGCATCAGGCACAGGCAGGGGTCGGCATACAGGGGCTGCGCAGTGCCTTGTGCGGCTGGGTTTAACTCCGTGTCACAGTGGTGCTGCATCTTTCTCTGTTGCCTGGTTACCTAATTCCCCAGCGCTGCAGAGCTGCTTGAGCTGAGATGCTGCTGCAGATAGGAGTGTCTCGTGTGACTCTTCTGTAATGTCTAATTGGAATGGAGATGGATGGTTTGCATTAGAACCAACATGGCTTGGACCTAGCAGCAGTGAAATGGACGCCCCCCCCTTTTTTTTTGGCTGGGTTTAGGCAGCTACATAACCGAAGACAAAGTGAGGGCAGACCCAGGGCTCAGGAAGAGAAGGGGGACAGGAGGGGGAGAGCGGGTGGGTGGGAATTGTGGGATTGTTGCTCAAGCAGTGCCAGTCCAGGGATCATCCAGCTTTGTTCCACTTATGTGTTTGGGTAACAGCTCTTGCCCCTGGAATATGTCCCAAGGAACAATTGAGCCACCTGCCCTGAGCATTTGGCATTGGTGAGTCTCTTGAAAACAAGTGTTGGCAAGGTCCTGGTTCTGGGATCTCCTTTTCATATGAAAAAGCTTTGGGGTTCCGTGCCTTTTGCCTTCCTGATATCACCATGAGACAGAGGTCCTTCTTGGCTGTTTTTCAAGTCCAAAAGAAGCAGAAACTGGGGAGCATCCAATGAAATCCACAGAAAAAATAGGAGACATATCTCAAGATGCTCAGAAGATGGTTGTTTTCTTAGTAATAAAATGGGTGCCTGCTGAGCATCTCATCTCCACTTTCTTCTGTACTTTTTAAGTCCATAAGCATGGACTATAATGCAAGAGGCATACAGAGTGTGACCAGAGCTTGGAGAAAAATTGGAATACAGTTCCTGCAATCTGCTCAGACAGCTTGCCCAGTGTCCATATTGGATAGGAGATTCTGGGAGCTGCAGTCCAGAAAACAAAATTCCCAAGCTCTACATGTAAATGCATTGGTTCCAGCCATGGTGATTTGTCCTATTTCCCTAATATCACTACTTATGTGGGGTACTCCATCAGATGGAGAGGGGGGCATCATGGCACAGTGGTTTGGAAATGAAGAGGCTCTGGGTTCAAATCCTTGCTTGGTTATTAAGCTCAACCCCTGTTCAGATGTTTGGGGCTTATAAGTGTGGAGGAGGAAGAGTAAATATGTGTATTAGAGACCCAGCTGCTCCACTGGAGCTCCACTGGTGACCTCCCTATCCATTTGAGTACAAGTGATTGCAAAGCTCCATGTGACCATGAACCCTGATAATACTGAAATCACACTGAGCTTTCTTGATTTGCGTTACAGTTACACTGCAGACCATCCGCATCAACAAGGAAGTAGGGTGGAGTGATGGGGATGGGGTCCCTACTCCCCCCCTTAATAGTTCTCAATGAGTGCTCAGAATCACCACAATTTTAGCTTAACTTACTTTTCAGGGACTTGTGAAGCTGCCAGTCTGTGCCCTTGTGCATGGGGTTGGGGAGAGCCCATTGCGTTCCTTAGAAGCATGCCTGAGTTCCTTGCTGTGAGGGCTGGTGACTTCTATGTAGGTAGGGCAATTACTCCACTGGGGGTAGGGCTCAGCACTTTGGATTTCTGCTTTAAATCCCAGAGTAGGTTCACCACTTGGCTGACATGGAAGCCCCCTCAGTCAGAATATGAGAAACAGTGGACAAATTTCCCTTTAAACACATGCAGCTTCTTGGCTATTACATATCTTCTCCTTCAATAGAGAGCTGAGGGAAGTATTTGGTTGGGTTCTCCAGAGCAGTGGTTCTCCATCTTTGGCCCTCCAGATGTTTTGGACTTCAGGTCCCCAAATCTCTGACCATTGGCCAAGCTTGCAAGGGTTTCTGGGAGTTGTCCAGAATGCCTGGAGGACCAAAGTTTGAGATCCACTACTCTACGGCACGTTCAATTTATGCAGAGCAACAATGGGGCCCTAAAGGCCTGGCTGGTGCCCTATGTGACTGAATCTGTGCCTTCAGATGTGCCTCAGAATATTCCTCTGTGGTTTCCATGCCACTGCAGTAGAAGAGGCTTCCTGAAGATGAAATTGCCAAAAACTGGTTGTCATTCAGGCAAAAATGGGAGAGCAATTTTAAAACCCACATTTTAAATGAATTGCTATATGCATCTGAGCCACAGGGCTCTGGTTCCCCCCTTGGGAAAAGAACAAGCCTACAGCATGTTGTGTCAAGATCTGGAAGGTATCAAGAACCCCTTAAACAGTAGCCTAGGCCTTTGGAGATTGAAACAAGAGCACCACCTACTGATCCTTCAGGGCAACTGTACCTTGAGATTTCTAGGTGGTCTCTTGTGCAAAGGTGCCGCCACTGCTTTGACTTCCTTCCAGTTATTGATCTGCAACTACTTGCAGTATCATCATCATCATGGCAGCTGGCAAGAAGAAGCTTGCAAAAAATGCCACAAGTGCCTTTAAGAATACAGGGGCAGGGTTTTCTGAGCTTGGCTGCTGTCACAACCCCAGTATTTGATTGGAAAAGGAATCAGCAAGTCATTCATGGTTCTCCCTTTAGCTCTACAGTAGTTGGGCAACAACCAGTGTCTCCAGATGTGAATTCACATCCACATCAGAAAACAATCCAGTTATTTCAGTGGGGTCTGGATGAGCCCAATGGCATGTGTATGGATGTACATTTTGCACTATGCACATCTGCAGCCAGAATGACTGTGCCTACAAAAATACCAATAGCATTGATATTTATATACCGCTTATCAGTACCAAAGCACTCCCTAAGCAGTTTACAATTTTTTTTTAGCTAATTGACCCCAACAAGCTAATTGTCCCCAACAAGCTGGGTACTCATTTTACCAACCTACGGAAGGATGGAAGGCTGAATCAACCTTGGAACCCTCTGAGATTAAACTCATAACATTGTAGCTTGCAGTACTGGCATTTAACCACTGCACCACCTATGTGGCTCCCATACATGGATCTCCCTTAGTGGATGAGGATAAATGTGTACATTACATTGTATCCAATATTATTTTGGGATATCATCCATTTGCAAGAAGGCTAAATGTCAACTCTCGGTAATTCAAAATTTGGAATCATAAAATCCAAATTCTGAGATCAAAATACTTCATAAAACTTTACACACATTTATTAATTTCTCCTACCTCCATCTGTCTGCAAAATCTGGAGTTTCATAAAATTTGAAATTTTATGGCCATCTCTGAATGAGTTTCATGGGTGTTGCTCAATATGGTGCTTTGGAAAGAAGGAAAGTGATGCAGCAACCAATGCGAAGCATGTGTATAAACAAGGATGAAATAGGTTAGTGAGCCTTGGGAAAAGATAGATAGACATGCAGAACAAATGATGGGGCCAGCCACCTTGAGGACTATTTGAAGGAGAAAGATGGGCTAGAAATGCAGCAATAGCAACAATAATAGTTGCTCCTGCTTCTTCAGTAGAATCTCCATATAGCCTTCCACTTCACACTCAAGTATTGTCCAGGTCATGGCCAGACATTCTTCATGTATGCTCCAGGTTTTCTCTGTAACCATAAAGACAAGAAACTTCACTTTTGTTTCAAAGTGAAGTTGGGAGTGTCATAATTCTAGTATTGCCACCTGTCTTGCCAGGTATGTGGGAATGTGGCTATAACTCCCCAAATAAACATTCACTCCCCCCACCATAAAATTTTCCTTCAGTCCCCAAATTTCTAGCATTACAGTCAAACCTTCAGTTGAGCATTTAAAAATACAGTTTAGGCAATCAAAGCAAATGGGCAGGCAAAATTGAGAACAGAGCAAATATAAGAGTTCTAGGTGTGAATGATTTTCAATATTCCATTCAGCACTGCTAGAATTTTGGAGACTGAAGGTAAATTGTATGGAGGGGGGCAGAATTCTTATTTGGAGAGCCATTGCCCTCATTTTGTTCTCTCTCTGTAACTGTATCTCTGAGTCTTGCCCAGCCAGGTAGATTTATGCCATATGATCATGTTGCTGCAAATATCCTGATGTCATAGTCTAGAGCAGTGGTTCTTAACCTTTTCCTTACCAGGGACCCCCTTTAAATATCTGTTGCTGTGGGCCCCCAAGGCTTAACTCAAGATTTAAAATCATAACAACATCAACAGCCACTGTTAACAATTGCATCATCCGTTAAACCTCCCCTCAGAGGTAGTAGAGGGGGAGGCAAGACTTTTCTTCTGCTTCTTCCTGCCAGTTTGCGGCTGAGCAGGAAGGCTGAGCAGGTTGAACAGCAACACGCTGGCCCAGCCAGCCTTTGCCTTGGCTGCTGTCACATGGCCACTCTGCTACAGAGAGGAGGTGGGCCAAGCAGCCTTCAAGACTTCACAGACCCTCTGTGAGTACCTCGTGGCCCCTGCGGGGTCTGTGGACTATAGGTTAAGAACCACTCATCTAGAGCTTACATTATTAAACTAAAACTCCTAGCATCCCCCAGCCATCATGGCACATAGCTATTTTGCCTGGAGAATTCTGTGAGTAGTAGTCCAAAAAGACAACTTTTCCCATGGTTATAGGGCATAAAGAAAGTTGAGTCAGATGTACACTAAAAAAAAGTAAGAAAAAAGGTAGAGTGGGATGGCAACAAAATGTATGTGCATCTGATAAATCTATTCATCAGGGAGCCACAATTGGTTGCAGCTATTTGCCGGCGCTTGCATTTGCGCTTGCATTTGTGTAATACGTGTGAGACAGCCTAAAGTGTTGTCAAGGATAAAGGGAGGGAGGGATCTCTCCAGGAGTTCCTCTTATTTCTTATCTCATCAGTGCAGCACACCTTATCTTAAGGAGGGAGTGCTTTTGCATTGCTGCTTGTGATGAGGGAGGAAATACAGCCCAGGGCTCATCCAGGTCATAAGCATTTCTCTCTTCCTCCCTCTCGTCCTCTCTCCTCCTGTGGCTGCCCAGCCTGGCCCCTTCTGGGAGTAGCTTTCTGATTGGCCCCTAACCACTCCACCAGCGTAGAGCTGCACTCTGACTGCGCCAGGCTCAGCCCTTCTAATGAGCAATGTTTAGCTTCTGCTTCTCCCAGGGAAAACACTAATTATGCATCTATAAATAAAATATGGGCTGCTGCAGCAGCGGCTGCTGCTGCTAGAACCACATGTGGCATGCACACTAGGCAACTTGATGGAGGCAAATGATTGCGCTGCTCCTCCCAGGTCACATGCAGTGCCAGGGGGGCTGGAAAACAGTCCTTTGGGAAAAGGCAGCCAATGGCTGAGCAAGTTGAGAGAAGTCAAAACACCTCCTAAGCAGTTCTGGAAAAGCCATGGTGCCTCAAAAAGCTGGGCGCCCAGGGTGCCATGGTTAGCTGAAATAAAGCCTCGGGTAGAGCATCCCAGGCCCTCAGATTTCAGGGACAAAACCTGAGACCTAGGTACACCTAGGTATTGGTGTATTTAAACATAAGATATTAAGCATCAACCACAACTGCACAGAGTATATAGTTCAAATAATAAATACCAAGTTTAGAAAAATGTGAAAATATCCGGTTGGAAATTTTAAGATCCCGGCTTTTCCCAGCTCTGCAAGCATTATTTTTAAGAGCACATGGGAGTTGTAGTCTAACCCAAGAAAGTTTTCTAAACTCTGTTTCGACAATAAAAAGTCTACAGAAAGCTGTTCCAAAGCAGCCTGCAGCAACAGGGGCCCAAGAACACACAGTTGTGTGTGATTTTGCCATATTGAGGATGGAGCAAGCTTGTTTTCTGCTGCTCCAGAGACTAGGACCCGGAGCAATGGACTCAAACTACAGGAAAAGAGATTCCAGCTAAACATTAGGAAGAATTTCCTGTCAGTAACAGCTGTTTGGCAGTGGAATGTGCTGCATCAGAGTGTGGTGGAGTCTCCATCTTTGGAGGTTTTTAAACAGAGGCTGGATGGCCATCTGTTAGGGATGCTTTGATTGTGATTTCCTGCGTGGCAGGGGGCTGGACTGGATGGCCCTTGTGGTCTCTTCCTACTCTATGATTCTATGATTTTCAAGGCACCCTGAGAACCAGAGCAGAGAACAGGACTGGTAGACTACAATTCCCCCAAATCTGCATGCTGACTGGAGGATTCTGGGGACTGTGGTTAAATAGAGTAATATAGCCAAGCATTGCAATATCTGCATTTCAGGGGGCTTGTTAAAGCTGAGCATGCTCAGTTTAAAGCAAGGTGGGCTGTGTTGGAGGATAACTTTGTGTGTTCCCTCACGCCTCTTCTCTTGAATGCAACTCATTCTTTACCACCAACCTTCCTGTCATTATGTTCCTTCTTCGAAGTTTTCATGGCATAGTATGTGTCCACAGGATGACAAATGTAATGAAGGGCACAGAGGTGGCAAAAAGGCTAAGGACCACATTTCCCTCCCCCTGGTCCTGTGGTGTTTATCCTGTTCTTTCATTCTCCACCCTGCCTGGACATCGGGCTCTGCTCTTGTTCTTTGCCAGTGTTCAAACCCCCCCCCCGGCCCCCACACCCCTGTGCCCATTTGGCACTGCTGGGGTGCTTTGGCTGCTCTTTATCACTTGCCTGTTCCCCATCGCAAGCCCTGGTAATTAGATCATAATTGTAATATTTGCATATTCATAACAGCTGAAATTAATCACATTTGCATAATAGTCATGAAAAGGGCTTCATTAATTACCAGCTTTTCCTTGAGTCCCTGCATATAAATGGCTGGACTGGGTTCTCTGTCATGGATGTGGGATGTCAGCATCTGTGTTCTGAAGGGGGAATTTCAGGTAGATTCAATGTCAAGGCACCAAGGTGCCCATTTGAGGGGTAGAGCAGGAGGAACGGCATGGTTTGTGGGGAAACCACAGCTCCTGCACTAGCAGGCTGTTGTAAATCAATGTAAAATGTATATCGGCTATTGCCTTATGTAGTGATTTGAGCATTGGACTGTGACTCTGGAGACCAGGGTTTGAATCCCTGCTTGGCCGTGGAAACTCACTCTCTCAGCCTTGGAGGAAAGGAAGGGAAAAACCCCTTTGAATAAATCTTGCCAAGAAAACACCATGGTAGGCTTGCCTTAGGATTGCCGTAAGTTGGAAATAACCTGAAGACACACAATAACAACAAATTAAACACAGATTGTTGAGTGAGTGATAATCCTAAACATGGTGGTCTTAGCACCTTGGAAGTCTGCCTGTCACTTAACCTCCAGAGCTGGGCTGGGCAAAGTGTGGCTCTCCTGATGTTGTCAGACTGCAACTCCTAGCAGCCCTAGCCATGGCTAGTGGTTAGGGATGAAGGAAGATGTAGTCCAACCACATCTGGAGCTTTGGGAAATACAATACCCAACCTCTCCCAGAGGTATAACTTCTGGAGAAGTTACTTCTTTTGGATGACAACTTTTTTTGGACTACAGCTCTCAGAATCTCCCTGGGGAATCCCATAGTCCAAAAAGTAACTTTTCCAGGCTCTGCTGTAGTGGGGTATATAGTTCCATATCCATGCTCCAGACAGACAGACAGGGCTTCTGTTACATATCCTTGGGCCTTTTCCAAAGCAGTATGCAGAAGAAACTTCCAGAGGGATTTTAGAGCTATAAACTCAACAGGTCAAGCAATGCTGCCCTGAAGCTGCTCCTGTTAAAGGAGAATATCTCCCTTTCCCAACAGTTAAACCATTACTGCGGTTGCTGTACAACAGTGTTTCTTCATGTGCGATGCAAAATAGTATGCTACATAGGTGAATGATGTTCTAGTGTTTTTCACAAGTCTCTCCCCAACCTAGCCACATAATTTTGTATCTCCCTACAGTTTTGACTTCCACCTTACATACTGCCTTCCTGGTAATGGATATTTTTCATTGTGGCCTCCTTCTCTGCAGCAATTCTGTAGGACAGGAACACAAAACAGTGCCTTTGGTCATGCCAGAGACTACTTGTCCACCTAGCCTAATATGTTCTACTTGAACTGACACACACTCTCCAGTGTCTCAGATGGGGGTCTTTCCCATTTCCTGCTCCCTAATCCTTTAACTCAAGGTTAGGCAATGTCATTCAGTCTGAGGGCAGAATACAGTGGATGGGATTAGAGTTCCCAAAGCTCAGGGCCTGGCCTCTGTTCTTTGGACCTTAGGGAGAGGAGCAGGAATCCTAGAGCAAGGGCACTCCCTTGAAAAGTGGGTGTATACCCTATTTTCCTCATTTGTTAGATTTAGTATTTTGTATTTTAATGGCATAGTATATGTATCCTGGTGTCACCAGGGGCTGCCCCCAACATATCATAAGGGGTCATTCCTAGGACTTTGGTTGTGGCCCTGAAATCTCAGGGCTTGGGTTAGTCCTGACCTGGCAGCTCTAGGTGGGATCCTACATTGCGTGGGCAGAGTGTAACACTCAGTTCCATGTCCCTTTCCCCCTGGAAGCAACTGTTTAGCTCTGGGGTATGCAACCATGGCCAGTGTGGTGGTGGTTCTACAGCCAGGAGAAAAGAGAAGACATTGCCTGAAATCTGGGAGACTCATGTCAGATGCCTTCTCCCAGATGCAAACCATCAGGTTACATGAACCTATGTCATCAGCAGGATTCCAGTCAATCTCAGAGAAGGTCTAGGGAGGCTAGTTGTGAGCAGAGCTGAAAATGAAAGGGTGGGGTCAAAAGTAGTGGCATATTTCTGCTTTAAGCTTTGTTGCATTATGAGAGGCATTGCAACCTTTTAGAATAGGGGGAAAGAAACCATGAAAAAGCTGTGTAATCAACAGACAAGGGAGTCCTAAGGGAGGGGGCTCAGCCACTTGAGGAATCCCAGGAGGGCTGCATCTGACCTGAGGTTCCTCACCCTCAATAGCCCACGTCTAAAAGGCTTATCGCATGCTGAAGTAAAGCAGCAGTGCAGCCAGAAGGTTCCGTCTTCCGTGGTGCCTTACTGCATGACGTCATTGTTCTTCCGTTCTGGTCCCGTGGGAGATTGAGGTAAAACCATGTCTTTTTGCTAACTAGAAAAATCTGTTAGCAAAAAGACATGGTTTTACCTCAATCTCTCACAGGACCAGAACAGAAGAACACCGGAAGAATGACGATATCATGTGGTAAGGCAGCATAGAAAGTGGAACCCTCCGGCTGCACTGCCACTTTACTTTGGCATGTGGTAAGCCTTTAAGTGATTGTTCAGCACATAACCAGTTGCAGTTGGTGGCTTCCAGGCCAGTGGGGTGCTGAATCAACTCGGGTTTAGTCCGAACTTTTAAAGGAATTGTCCAAGGTGCTAAAGTTCATCCTCCAGTCAGGTTCAAAATGTTGGATAGCTCCTTTACACTTCAAATGAAAACTTGGAGTGGATTGAGTGCTTCACTGACATGGAGGCTACCAGCCACCATTGCACTTAAATATTACATGAGCAAGCATCCCTTGCTGCTTAACTGACTAACTTCAAGCTGTTGTCCTTCTGTAACATCCAAAATCAGCTGTATGGGGCAATCGCTTCAGCTTGTCTAATGGGAGGACTTGCAGGACCTGCCAGAGTGGTGTAGTGTTTTGAATTTTGGATCAGGATTATGAGACACAAGGGTTCAAGCCCCTGCTCAGCCATGGAATACCACTTGGGGACCTTGGTCAAATCACACTCTCTCAGACTTAGAGGAAGGCAGTGGCAAAACAACTCTGTATAAATCTTGCCAAGATAACCCTAAGATAAGCCATAAGTCAGAATCAATTTGAAGACATATAGTAACAACAGTAGGACCAGCCTTGCTTCTCCTTTGGTTCCTTCTTCACTGAATTCCATGACCCCAGAAACATTAGTGGTTTCTGGGCTCTGAGGAGACAAGAGGCTCAAAAATACTAGTGCTTCAGTTGAGCACCCTAAGGGGCAAACAACCATTTACAGCTCAGTTATGGGACCTTTCTACTTAGTTGTTTCCTTCATGATTTGTCTGTAACCCATCTGTATTTGTGCAGGATTCACATGTTGTCTCTGGAAGTATGACTTCTTTGGAGGTGGCTGGTGGGTTCCATGGCAATGAGATAGTGAATCCATTTCAAACTGGATTCTGAATCTTAAAGGACCTATTCAAGGTGCTGAACCCTGACCTCGAAGCAGATGCAGTTGCACACTACAGTTAGCATTCTTCATCATGGAGGTGGGGCATAACGTACCACCTGTGTGGTTCTGTGTCCCTCTTTCTTCTGGAAAGCAGCATTCAATCACCTTTAACATGCTGACACAGCCATTTACTGGTTGCAGGGGTGGGACAGAAGGCAATCTAGCAGCAGTTGCAGTTCTGCAGCTGGGAGAAGAGAGCTGACTTCATCCTCTGGATTTCCTGAGACTTGCAGAACTACATTTGGGTGCTGCCTGGGCAATCCCCCTCCCCAGCCAATAAATGGGTTTGGCATTATGCTCTGATCACTTGGAAGCTCCCTGTGAGGGGGATGTTGTGCAAGGAGGTATTTAATACCTGCCTTTCACATCATTAAAAAAAAAGGATGTGTGTGTATACTACCAACAGGATTCCAGCCATTATGTCATCAAGCAATAGGGAGGCACTACATCGATGTATCATACAGAGATAGCTTTTGTCTATTCCAACAGGACGTTTGCATGCCTCTTGCTACCTCAAAATAAGTTGGCTTTGAATGGTGAAACTGAGGTTTTAGGAGAGAAAAATAGGGGGCTTAGAAATATATTAGCAGTATGAGCAAAGCAATAGCAATAGCACTGATATTTATACACCATTTATCAGTGCCAAAGCACTCCCTAAGCAGTTTACAATGTCTTTTAGCTAATTGCCACCAACAAGCTGGGTACTCATTTTACCGACCTATGGAAGGATGGAAGGCTGAGTCAACCTTGGAGCCCTCTGGAATTGAACTCATAACCTTGTGGCTCGTAGTACTGGCATTTAACCACAGCACCACCAGGACTCCCCAGCCTTGTTCTTGCACTGTAAAAATGAGGCCTTGCTCTGCTCCTCCTGCATATCACATTCCTGCATTCTGGAAATGCCCCAGTTCAGTATTCCACTTACTGTCATTAATGGGATCTCACCATAAACCTGATTTCTAAACACAATTAGAGACGTTCTAGAAAATAGAAAATGTCTGCCTTCACAAATTGCTCTTTGCCATTGCTCATAAAATGGCTTCCACAATTGCTTTCTACAGAAATGTGGCTCAAGAAATATCAGTGGTCAAATGACATTGACTTTAACAGGAAGGAATCATCCATTCAAGGAGAAATCAAAGGGAAGGTTCCTTACATCAGGGCAGATGCTCAGTCAGGAATGAGTTCCCATATGTATAATAACTCTAGGGAGGCTGCTTCTCCTGCTGAGAAGAGCCTGGCTAACAAGATGCTAGAGAAGTCAAGATATTCCTGTGGTCAAATGGCCTGAGTGCAGTGAGGCAAACAGTTTTCCGGCATCTGGGACCGTGGAGGATTTGTTATGTACTTCTGGAGCATACTCTCCAACCTTTCACAGATAAAACTGGGACTCCTGTGGCCAATCAGTATCAGAGTGTGGTCAAGGTGGCAAAAGTTACTAATGAGGAAGAACACACAAGCTAGGAGAGGCTGCAGCAGTTTGCTTTTGCCTGAGCTACAGGAAAGGATAAGATTCCACCTTCTTGTCTCCTCTTCCCCCTGCTGCATTAATTGAGTGCAAACTACTTTCGAACGTTGAATTCAGTTTGCAACTGAAGTAAATTAAGGACAAATGGGGAAAGTAGGAAAAGGAGAGAGAAACTGGAACATTTTAAAGGCAGCTGAAAAGGTGTGTGCTAGAGGATTAATTGGGACTGTTCCTGCCAAACATGGACAGTTGGAAGGTATGGGGAATCCATTTAAATGGCTAATCCCCTGAAATGGATAGAGTGCTTGCAGTGGCATGAAAATAAGAATAAGTCCCAGAAAGAAGCTGAGCAGTTTCTCCAGTGTCTGAAAGGGAAGAGAGCTTGGAAGAATTTATTTTAAAGACTACAGCTCTCAGAATCCCTCAGCCATCATGGCTAATGGGGAATCCTGAAAGTTGTGATTCCAAAAAATAATGTCTTCCAGCTCTGCACAGGCCTCAGCCTCCTTTCCCCATACGTTCTGGTGTAGATAGCTGGTTGCATCCACATTGGGAACGGGTTGTGTTCCCCAGGGCAAAGCTAAAAGTAGAACTGCCCAGAGAGCATATGGCAGCTGCCTAGATGCTGGAGGCTGCTGTTGCAAGCAGATGGTCTCCTACAGCCCACATCCATGTTCCCGTTGAGTCTCCCAAGGGGAGTTGCAGTGACAGGCCTGCTCCCCCCCACCCCCGCAACAATGTGCTCAAATAGGCTGCAGAGGACCTTGTTTCTTGTATAGAAGGACAATTAGCTCATATTAGCTCGAGTCCCCAGAATGCAGAGCTCTCCAAAATTATACTGGTTGAGCCATAGGAAGTTTGTGGGGTAAGTCCTGAAGATAAAGAATTGTAGAAAATGAATTGCACCAAAAGCCACAAAGGAAGGCCATCTTGGTCAACACAAGCACGGGATTGGGTATGTTGGTTGTAGGGAAAGAGACTTTGGTTCCCTGGGTCCCTTGTGGACTCTACAATATTCCACAGAGAGAAGCACTGGTCTGGTTCCAGCAGCACATACCCAGTGTAGTGAGCTCCTCTGGCTATGAACTATACAACCAGAAACTGACGTTTTTGGTTCCCCCACATTTCATCACCAGAAGCATTGAACACCCTGAGAAAGGTAGCCATACTGGTCATAAGAAACATTCCAAAATCCATATTAGTGCTTCTTATCCCCTGGGGTCATTACTAACTCCTTCTTATCCCTGTTCTGAGTAAATCAGCATGAGAGGGAGATTATGGCAGCTAAAGACTCCAAATGAGATGCTAATTGCTCTGGTAGTGACAGCAAAGTCCTGATGCTGCAGATAAGGCAGTGCCTCTGCTTCTATCATTCATTCCCTTCCTAGTTCCCATGATGGTGTTGTGTTGGCATATGCCTTCTCAAGTAGCACTCAGGTGGCAATGAGTGATTTTACCTGGCTCTAGAAGAAAGCATGGGGGAGGTGGGGCTTGGAATGGGAGCTTAGATAACAAAGCAGCTGGCTAGATTCATTTAGACAATCAGATTTGGGGGGGGGTGTTATAGAATCTCCATCAAAATACTGGATTGGTGGGAGGGAAACAAATGACTATTCAGTGCTTATCAGCTACTGAATTTTTTAAGTGCAGGCCCTTATCATGGCAATGGCCATAGCCATGTCCCCAAGGAACAATGTTAAAAATACAGCTGACTGTTTGTTGTTAATTGTCATCTAATCAGCTTCAACTTATGGCAATTGTATGAATGAGAGGCTTCCAAGGCACTCCATTATTAACAGCCCTGCTCAGATCTTGCAAATTCAAGACTATGACTTTATTGATTGAGACAAACACCCTGTAATGCGTCTTCTTTTTCCCTGCTGCTTTCCAATTTTATGTAGGTTTTTTTTACTTTTCTAATGAATCATGGGATCTCATGATATGTCCAAAGTATGATAGCCTCAGTTTTGTTGTTTTGCCTTCTAGCGAGAAGCTTGATTTGCTGCTGGACCCATTTATTTGTTTTGTTGTTGTCGTTGCTGATAATCTCCATAGAACTATCTTCCATCACCATGTTTCAAAAGAGTTCATTCTCTATCTATCAACTTTCTTCACTGTCCAGCTTTCACAACCATACATAGAAATCAGAAATACTACAGCACGGATGATACTGTGTCCAGTTCTGGGCACCACAGTTCAGGAAGGATATTGAGAAGCTGGAATGTGTCCAGAGGAGGACAACCAGGATAGTGGGAGGTCTGGAAGCCATGATGCCCTATGAAGAGCGGTTTAGGGAGCTGGGCATATTTAGTCTGGAGAAGAGAAGGTTAGGAGGGGACATGATAACCATGTTTAAATATTTGAAGGGATGCCATACTGAGGATGGAGCAAGCTTGTTTTCTGCTGCTCTGGAGACTAGGACACAGAGCAATGGGTTCAAACTATAGGAAAAGAGATTCCACCTAAACATTAGGAAGAACTTCCTGATAGTAAGAGCTGTTCAGAAGTGGGATACACTGCCTCGGAGTGTGATGTGGTCTACTTCTTTGGAGGTTTTTAAGTAGAGGCTGGATAGCCATCTGTCAGGAATGATTTGATTGTGTATTCCTGAATAGCAAGGGGTTGGACTGGATGGCCCTTGTGGTCTCTTCGAACTCTATGATCCTGACTTGGTACTTAATGATATATTTTTACACTTCAAGTTCTTGTCTAATTCCTTCATTTCAGTCCTTCCATGTCCTAGTCCTATTTCTATTTGTTGACTACAGTTTCCCTTTTGATTTATGACTTTTAGCCAAGGTATAAAAAATCTTTAGTTATTTCAATGTCCCTTTCATCAGCTGCGTAGATAGGTATCACCAAACCATTTGTAGTCATTTCTAAAGCAAATGGGCCTTAATTGCCAATTTAAGATCAAGCCACCCCAGATACTTTATCTTAAAACAGGGAAAGCTCATCACAATATATTGGTGGTGCTGCAAGGCCAATCCAGAGGGAATAGGGAAGCCTGAGACGGTGGTGACAGATAACATCTTCATCTTTGCTAATCAAAATGCCCTGGTGCTTTGACCCTATAGGTCTGGCTCCATTATAACACTGATTATCAGCTGTTCTAGGTAAGTGGAGCCGTGGTCAGTAGACAAGGTGAGGTCAAGTGTGTAGTGAGGAACAGCAACAAACTGAACCAAAGAGTGAGCCTAATCCAGAATCTTTTAAAAGAGTCTGAGCATGACATGCTATGACCTATTGAGATTTGATAGCTTCTCTGATTCTAGCTGACCATGTTGCAGATCATTTAGAGCTGGCCCCACCCTATTAAAGACAATGTCAGGCATTCTGTATTGCAGTTATTCATAACCAAGAGCAGTGGTTCTTAACCTGGGGCCTGTGGATGTCCTCACAGTGGGTCCGCGAAGGCTTGAAGGCTGCTCGGCCCACCTCCTCCCCTCAGTGGAGCAGCCACATGACAGAATGCAAGGAAAGGCTGGTTGGCTTGGCTTATGCACTGCCATTCAACCCACTTCAGCCACAAACTTGCAGGAAGAAGCAGAAGAAAAGTCTTCCCTCCCCCTCCAGTGCCTCTGAGGGAAGGTTTCATGGATGGTGTATTATTATTATTATTATTATTATTATTATTTATCATTGTTGTTTTCAATCTGGAATTAAGTCTTGGGAGTCCACGGCAACAAAATATATTTACAGGGGGTCCCTGGTAAAGAAAAGGTTAAGAACCACTGACCTAGAATTAAGGATCTGTAACTGCTCTGTATTCTGTTATATTACATATTCACAACCATGCATCATTGTCACAATTGTCCCAAATCCCACTTTTAAACTCCAGGAAGCTGCTCCAAGTGGTGGAGGTCTGTTCTCCTGGCTATCAGAGCCCAACACAATGATGTTTCCAGCCCTCTCCGACCAGTGAGCAAGGCTGGGACAATCAGAAGCAGTAGCCTGTCACAATTCCTAATCACACCACAGTTCACTGGCAGGTGGGGGCTGGAAATGTCATTCTGCTCTGCCCCAATCACAAGCAGAACATCCTTCAATTGCTTGGACTGTCTGTTGACTGTTAAGGTAGGCTTGGTGGATCAGGCCAGGAGGTAATACTTAGGGTGCATCTACACTGTAGAAATAATGCAATTTGACACCACTTTAACTGCCATAACTCCATCCTACAGAATCCTGGGATTTGTAGTTTGGTGAGGCACCAGCAGTCTTTGGCAGAGAAGGCTAAGACCTTATAAAACTACAAATCCTAGGATTCCATGGAGCTGCAGCACTTAAAGTGGTGTCAAACTGCATTATTTATACACTGTAGATGCACCCTTAGTCATGGCCAGCTTAACCAGACTGCCAAATCAGCATCTGAGGGGGGCCTCACAGCCAGGGGGAGCCTGCCCCGCCCACCCTCCTCTTCTAAAAACCTCCTGCTGGCTTTTTTTTAAAAAAAACAAAAAAACTCAGCATCTCCCAGACTAGAAAGAGAAAGTGAAAGGAGCAGCAGCCCTCTGTGGCAGAAGTTGGAGGGAGTTTGCTGCTGCAAAATGCAAGCCAGCCAGGCGTGTGTTGGAGAGGGGTGAGTGTGTGTGAAAGAGAGAGAGCTGGGGAGGCATCTCTTTCCTCTCTCTTCAGAAAGGGTTTTTTTCTTTCTTTCTCTCTCCCTTCTTTCTCACTTTTTATCCCCCCTGCCTCTTTCTCCCTTCTTTCCTTCTTTCTCACTTTTTATCCCCCCTGCCTCTCTCTCCCTTCTTTCTTTCTTTCTTTCTGACTTTCTCTCTCTCTCTCCTTCCTTACTTTCTTTCTTTCTTCCCTTTCCTTCCTTCCACATAGTTCCTCTCCATCCATCTTTCCACCTGCTCTTAACATGCCTGTTTTCTCTCCCCTCCCTTTCCCCCTTAGTCTTCTTCAGCTTCCTTCCCTTACTGCCAACTGAGTTCAACCTGCAAAAGGAATTTGTGTATGTTTGCCTATGCACCTTTAAGTCATTTCTGACTAAGGCCAACATGCCATGGGTTTTCCTAGGCAAGGTTTGTTCAAAGGGGGTCTGCCTTTGACTACCTTTGAGACTGAGAGAGTGTGACTTGCCCAAGGTCACCCAGTGGGTATTCATGGCTGAGTAAGGATTCAAACCCTGATCTCCACAGTCATAGTGCAATGCTGAAATTCTACAACACTCTAGCTCTTTTAACAGACGAATATAAAGAATATAAAGAAAAATTTGGAGTTAATGTTACTGGGAACAATGGTTTTATTGTTGTCACTAAACACACCAGTATCCCATTAGTGTTATGTGAGAGGCATAGGCCTAGAGCAGTGGTTCTTGACCTTTTCTTTACCAGGGACCCCTTTTAAATATCTTTTGTTGCCCTAAGACTTAACTCAAAATTTAAAACCCTAATAATAATAGCTAACAACAACAATACAATACAATACAATGACACCATCCATTAAACTTTCCCTCAGAGGCACTCTTGCTTCTTCCTGTAAGTTTGTGGCTGGAGTGGATTGAATGGCAATGTGCAGGCCAAGCCAGCCAGCCAGCCTTTGCCTGGGTTCCTGTCACGTGGCTGCTCCACTACAGGGAGGAGGTGGGCCAAGCAGTCTTCAAGCCTTTGTGGACCCCCTGTGAGGACATTGTGGACCCCAGGTTAAGAACCACTGGACTAGAGAATGCTAGAAAAGGAACAATGCAACCAGACCGTGAGAAGGGTGCTGGCAGGGGGATGCTGGGAGGTGTAACCCAAAAGTAACTTTCCCAGGCTCTGAATGCAGCCTAGAATCATAGAATCATAGGGCTGGAAGGGACTCCAACAGCCATCACATCCAACTGGCTTCTGTCCTGCAGTAACACACAGTCAAAGCCCTCACGACAGATGGCCATCCAGCCTCTGCTTAAAAACTTCCAAAGAAGGAGACTCCACCACACTCCCAGGCAGCACATTCCACTTCCGAACAGCTCTTACCATCAGGAATTTCTTCCTCAGGTTTAGTTGGAATCTCTTTTCCTGCAGTTTGAACCCATTGCTCCGTGTCCTAGTCTCTGGAGCAGCAGAAAACAAGCTTGCTCCATCCTCAGTATGACATCCCTTCAAATGTTTAAACATGGCTATCATGTCTTCTCTCAACCTTCTCTTCTCCAGACTAAACATGCCAAGCTCCCTAAGCCGCTCCCCATAGGGCATCATGGCTTCTAGACCTCCTACCATTTTGGTTGCCTTCCTCTGGACATGTTCCAGCTTCTCAATATCCTTCCTGAATTGTGGTGCCCAGAACCGGACACAGTATTCCAGGTGAGGTCTGACCAAAGCAGAACAGAGTGGCACTATTACTTCCCTTGATAGGCACTGCACTTCTATTAATGCAGTCTAGAATCGCATTGGCATTTTTTGCTGCTGCATTACACTGCTAACTCATGTTTAGCTTGTAGTCCACACTTTCTTTTTTTGAGGAAATCTACACCATTACATTAATTGCTAGTTAGCAAAAAATATTATGTTAGTGCCTATAATATAGTTTTTAAACTAAATTATTGGTGGCAAATGTAATACAGTAGGCCCCCCTTATCTACTGGGGACTGGTTCTGTGCGGACATGGATTCTGAAAACTGTGGATAATAATGAACGTCATTGAAAATAATGGGACTTCTGGTTTAAAATACCATAGAGTTGCCTTGGAGGGCCTAGAAAATGGCTAGGGAGGACACATTTTCTAGGAAGACTCTATAGTAGGTGTGCTGTTTTGTGTCCCATGGATAATGAATCCGTGGATACGGGGTCCTACTGTAATCTGAACATCCTGTATGGTGAATAGGTTAGGTTACATTGACCTGAGATAAACATATGGGCCCCCCAAAATAAAGCATTGCAGGGGGTCCCAAAATTCCTTAAACCGGCCCTGCCCTTTGTTACACATTTGTAACTAAGTCAGCAATCTAGTGTCTTAGCCAAAGTGGTTATGTTAGATGTAATTTGTAAAAAGATACAAGACCAGAGGAATCAAGACATTACTATTTTATCTTTGTCCATCATTTGCTTGCAGACTTTGCAGATGGCTAGGAATTCTTTTCCAAACAGTGGTTGACTCTGGTCAGGACTTCAGGCTTAAGTGTCTAGCATAATGAGCAAGATGCCCCCGCCCCCCCAAAAAAAAGATTTTTAAAAACTAGGTAAAAATAACTAGTTGTGTGTAATTAGTTTGTTTCACCAGTAACTAAGGTTTCCTACATTCCACCATGATTGTAATTTAACAAGGGATAATTTTTTCCCTTTTTATGATATGACTAATGTTTTAATTAACACTTATAGTTAGAGGGGTGTGGCTTCACAAAATGGTGGAGGAGGAATATCATATGATCCAAGAGTTAGCTCTTGCTGCTAACTGGTGCCGTCTTGTGTCAAAATGCTGATGATGTGAACAGAAGGGGAACATGCTTTGTACAATAGGCCGGTGGCATGTAACATTAAGTTTTGTTTTAAAAATGACTAAACTATGTATACTGAGATTAATGAATACAATCAGAAGCAAGTGCCTCCAGCTCACAGAAAAATGTGGGTAAATTGGTTTGGGATAGAGACATCAAGTAACTCTTGACACATAAACTGAGCAATCTGTAACATGTGGTAATTGGTTCCTTTTGTGGTATTACATAGGACCTCTTGTTTAAGCCTCCTGTTAAGTTATTTTTCTGTTGTTTCTTTGGCTGGGATGCTGTTGGTGTAGTAGGCTAACAGTTTCACTTTTCCCAGGATGGTGCACTGGTGGCAAGGGAAGGAAGATTAAATCTGCCACCTTGGAGCATCCTTAGGTCCTTCATGGCCTTTCACCATGACCTATGCTGGCATAGTTTTGATGGTATAATATGCCATCAGGATTCTAGCCTTTGGTTACTGTTTAACCCTGAACAAATGAAAATACTCAAGTGTAAAGCAGATATCCAACTATTGTGCTGTTTGTTTGTCCTGCAAAAATACACACACACACACACACACACTGTCCCAGTCTCTCTGCTCTCCCCCACCCCGTGTGTGTGTTTGCATGTGTGTACACACTTAGAAGGTACATATTTTGCTTGCTTTTTAGAAATGTGATGTAAGCAGACTTACTTTAAAACAGAGTGAGCAATGGATTTTTGCTTCTGCGCTCCTGGGATGGGCTGCACCACCTGATTTTCAACTGTAGAGTGGCTGGATATCACAACCAGAAATCACTTGTGTTTGTGACTTTCACATTTGTCAAACCAGTCTTGTTCTTTTGTGGGTAGGTGGGAGGGAGTAGGTTTACAGGAGCTCCAAGAGTGGTAACTGAGCTATTTTTGTCATTTTGGAGCCAATGTTTCACTTACACTCTTACTTAAGTGAGTGTATAGGGACTTGGGATGGGCTGGAAGGGCCTGGAAGTGCAAAAACGTATTATGGAAGAAGGTATGTGGACACAATTTCTTCACCCTGCTTTAAAATTTGTAACTCTTAACAATGTTTGTGTGTATGTGCCTTCAAGTCACTCCATGGCAATTCTGTGAATTTCATAGTTTTCATAGACAAGGAATATTCAGAGGTGGTTTTGCCAGTTCCTTCCTCTGAAATATAACCTACAGCACCTGGTATTTGTTGGTGGTCTCCCATCTAATTAAAAACTAGGGCTGACCCTGCTTAGCTTCCAAGATCAGAGGGGATCCAGTACCTTTAGAGTATTTAGGCTGCTAACAATACCTATCTACTTAGCAGGGCCCTTAAAACTACAACTAATTACTTTTAAAAGTAACTGAGTTCTGGAGCTGGTTTACCACATTTTGGAGTAGTTGAGGTAATATGTATTATTATCTAAAGAGCTTCACCCATTCAACTGATGTGGGCCTATAAAATAATTTACCTCTAGATTGTAAACCTCCCTTCAGTGCAGCACTCCAGTCATTGTCTTCAAATGGACCTCAGAGGGCACCCAGAAAATGACAAGAGACTTCAAAGGGTCATAAGTTGATTTCAGGGTCTTCACAACTCAGCCCTCTGCCCAAATGCAGAGAGAAGTGGGGATACTTAAAATTTGTATCCCACTTTCCAATTTACTTAGGATGTTACTGGGATGGAGGTCACTAAGCCTTGTTGGAATTACAACTTATCAGGAGTGTGACAGAGATACTAAAAGCAGACAAATCCTTAGGATCCTGGATGAGGGCTCCTAGCAAAATTTGTGAACCTCTCATTCCAGTCTGGAAGTTCTCAAACTCAAGTGACACTGCTACCCAACAAACAAAACTGTACTGTCACATCCTGTATAAGTACTTGAAGGGATGTCACGCTGAGGATGGAGCAAGCTTGTTTTCTGCTGCTCCAGAGACTGGAACACGGAGCAATGGGTGCAAGCTCCAGGAACAGAGATTCCACCTCAACATTAGGAGGAACTTTTTGACAGTAAGAGCTGTTCGGCAGTGGAACACACTCCCTCGGAGCGTGGTGGGGTCTCCTTCCTTGGAGGTCTTTAAACAGAGGCTGGATGGCCATCTGTCGGGGATGCTTTGATCAAGATTTCCTGCGTGGCAGGGGGGTTGGACTGGATGGCCCTCGTGGTCTCTTCCAACTCTGCAATTCTATGATTCTATGATCCCTAAACATTCAGTAAATGTATGTGTTACATAATTTTTACTATTTCGGGCAGAAGAACTGTGATCTGGGCTTAACCAGAATTTCTAACCTTTGGGAGGGACCAAAGCAAGGTATCAAAATGATTAAAGGACAAAGTGGCTTTAGGTAATACCTACTGCTGTATTCCTTCTGTGTGGTATTTACAGGTGTACCTCAGTTAACAAAGCCTCTGACAAAGAAGTTGCTTTTTACACAGATTTTTCACGGGAGTCCAGCCCCGCCCCCTTTCTTGTCTTCTTTCAAGCTGGGAGGTGTTTTTTAGGGTGGTTTTTTTGGCCACA
Source organism: Gambelia wislizenii (assembly GCA_030847615.1). Taxonomy (NCBI): domain Eukaryota; kingdom Metazoa; phylum Chordata; class Lepidosauria; order Squamata; family Crotaphytidae; genus Gambelia; species Gambelia wislizenii. Next base: position 85,938,451 of record JAUMIR010000004.1, on the reverse strand, counting down.
TTGGCATTGGGAAGATGGTGATGGAGGGCTGGAGAAACACAGACATTCAGTGCAGGGTTGCACCAGTGTGCCTGCAGTAGACAATGCAATAAAAGCTTGACCTGAGGAGGAATGGGATTTTACTCTAAGTAATCCAACCGGAGCTGTGTGTGCCGGCAAGGTAAGCAGCTGCCTCCAGATTTACTTATTCAGCCTGCGTGAAGAGCAAAACAGAAAGAAAAGGAGAAAAGCATATTAGCTTGCCTCACCAGCTACCCTGGCATGTTGAAAAAACATAGATTATATAAGTTTTGCCACCAAAATGAAAATCATTACAAAAATGGAGAGTGTTGAAAGAAAAATAATAATAATCTTGGGATGCATTTTGGAAGAAGCTTTCAAGTGGTTGCTAGAAAATTAAAAATGTTTTTGTTTATTTATGCAAGGTTTATCCGACCTGGTTGTTTCATTTCACATGTACATAATGTTAGTTTTGAATAAAAAGTTTGCTGAATTATGTTGAATTGCTCTTTCTTTTTCTTTTGTGACGGGTAGGAACCTATCCCTATTCTTTCCATATTATTTCTACCTCTGGTACCAACATTTCTGTTAAAGAAGTAACACCCAGGAACATATCTACTTTGTTGACTGAGATATACCTGTATTATTTTTGGTCAACTGTCGGGTCACTAAAACTGCTGGTTTCACATATGTAGCAACCGTTCTTTCTTTTTCTCTCTTTCCTTCCTTCTTCCTTCCCTCTTTCTCTCTCATGCAAGTTTAAGATGTAGTGGGGCAATCTGTGAGTGTGAGAGGACTCACAGCACTGTGGGTTGAGTAACACAACATTTTGGGCTGAGTAAATAGTTGTATTACAAAAGTGACTGATACAAGTGTCAACAAAGAATGGTGAGTTTAGTAATTAGGCTTCTCATCAGATATACACTTATACATACTGGCTTGCTTTAAAGCCCATGTTTTATAGCTTCATTGTATTCTGCTTGAGTTTCGTGTACTCTGTAAGGAGGCCTTAAGCTTAAAGGTAAGCAGAGATGCAGCCAGTGTGAGATAAGGTGCTAATAAAAAGCTCTTTCTCTGAGAGTAGTAATTTTCTACTCTCTCAGTGTTGGGAGAGAAGGAGGAAGGGGAGACTACACTCCTCCTGAACCTGTGAGCATCATCTCATAGCTTCTTGAAGGCTTACCTTGTTAAGAAATATAATGCCACCTGGGAGGGATTTCCTTTGTCCCAGTCTTGGGAAGGGAAACATGGGCATCTTGCTCAAGAACAAGATGGAGGCCCACCTGGAATTAGGAAGAACAATGTATCATCCACTAGTAGGAGCCAGGGACTATCTGTGCTGAAGGCTATCTCAGCATTCGGTCTAAGGCACATGAGGACACATTCTTCTCTTTATCTCTTCTGCATCCTTTCACCATCTATTTCTCATTAACAAAGTTATGATTTGTACTCCCAGTGATTTAGGAGATTATCACACTAGACTGTTATAGTGCTATTTTTCCACTTTATTTGCTCTGGCTGCCTTCTGTGGCATCCTGGGATTTGTAGTTTAGGGTGGGCATTTAGAACTTTCAGCCAGAGAGCTCTTAGGCCTCACTAAACTACAAACCCCAGAATTCCACAGGAGGCAGCCATAGCAGTTAAAGTGGAATAATATCACTATAACAGTGTAGTGTGATAAAGTGTTTAGTTTTACTTCAGCGTGTCTTTAATGTTACTCCAATTATTTTTTGAACCTAAACTGAGCAGGATCTGAGTGGATAGGCTCTCTAGATCAATACAGTGGGCGACTGGCATCTGCTTGGGGTTGTTTCCATGACCACCACCACCACCAGTGGATACAAAAATCCATAGATTCTCAAGTCCCATCGTGTACAATGGTATAGTAAAATTGTGTCTCTTATATAAAACAGCAAAATCAAGGTTTGTTTTTTTGGAATTTTTAAAGAACATTTTCGAACTGTGGTTGGTTGAATCTGTGGTTGCAGAATCCATGGATAAGGCAGGCCAACTACAACAGTCCACATCCCCTTATTTATAGACTCAGCTCACACTCATGGATAGTGAATATGGGTTCAGAAGCTGCTTATAATCCAGCCTAATCTATCGTGTTTCCCTCCCCAGAGTTAAACCAGGGGGAGTTTTTTTTGGGGGGGGCAGGGGATTGCAGCCCCCAGAATTCCCAGCCAATGTGGCCACAGGACAAGCTGGCTAAAGTTATGCTTATGAACTGTACTGGTAGTTGTAGTTCAAAAACATAACATCTCCAAACTCTGTTCATGTCAAATGCAACCTGCCTTGTAGTGCATGTTTTCAGATGTATAAAGTCACCAAGAAGGACCTTTGCATACGGCCACAGGAATGAAGGTAGAAGGGTACAGTACCTGAGAGCTTTCCCATATGATGCAGATCCCAGAACCAGGATCTTGCTAACACTGGTTCTCACTGGAGTCACTGAGGTGTGCAGAACAGGGAACTTCCCCTTGATCTTGTGACATGTGCTTGAGGAGTAGAGCATCTCACCAGTTGTGATTCATTGTAAAGGGAAAGTTATGGGTAAATGGGCTACTGTATGTGCCTGCGGAGTCTGCTGCTTAGGTACCAAGTGTAGATGGACAACTCTAAGGGCACTGGCTCTCCAGCCTTCTTAGGTTTCTTTGTTTTCAAAATAGAAATGGACAGGGGTAGCCCTTGATAAAGTAGATGATGCTTTCAAAGAGAGGACTGACAGCCCCTCAAACCAAGGACCGCTCTCCGTAAAGTTGGACACATGGTCACCCTTCCTGGAACTCATTGGGGCTGGATTTTGGTATGAAGCTTAAGCAAGAGATGGAGATGCAGTCGCCCAGAACTCCCTGAGATACCACGAGCAGCAGTGCAGGCATTTTGAGGGAAATAGTCTTGTCCCCACTCCCATGAAGGGAGGAATGGGAGAAGAACTTGCTACTACTGTACCTGCTTTCTCACGTTTACAACCAAGTGCTTCGCTATGTGCTGTGATTGCCCTCTCCTGTTCACTGAGGGTAATGCATGCCATTTCCCCATAGATGAATCCCTAAAAGGAACCTCTTCCATGCAGAAACTGGGATAAGAGTTTCAGAACTAACTCACCAAGACAGGTGATAGGCTACGTAGGATGTAAGCTCTTGTCAGCAGGTTCTGAATCTCCATGGAGCCATCTAGCACCACCAGAGTCCCTGGGCTGACACATGAGAGCAGCAGGTGAACATGGATTGAGAAGACATGATAGATAATATGTGCTACATACTTCTCCCTCCATCCCCAGTGTGGGTTTCATGGACTCTGGCACAGAAATGACCTTAGCTGGAGACCAGTGATGCATTATCTTTCCCTACAAAATATATGTAGTGGTGGTATCTCTCCTGGAACAGTGTACTGTATGTTCTCCCCATTTATTGTTTTTTTTTAACCACCATGAAGAATGTCAATTTCATTTTTATGTCAAAAATACAATAAAAACTATACACCAAAATATCTTGGGCTGTATTTGGATGGAAGAGAGAGCTTTGCTTCAAAGAAGACACAGATGGTAAAGGCCACACTTACCCTATACTTTATGTCCTGTTTCTGAGACCAAAATCCTTACCAGCATTCAAAAGTATGGCTCAAGGTTCAAGGTCAGAAGTAGTGGGATAAGATGAACAGTGGTTTCACCTCACTTGGTGGATCAGCACTCCCCAACAAAGACATAATTCCTTTTGAGTTCTGTTTAATCATGGGTCATCTCTCAGGGGAATACATTGCCTGTGATAAAGCTCCCAGGAAAGCCTTTGTTATTCACGGAGGTCCTGGGATGGCTTTTACTGCTGTTTATCTGTGGGACAGCCACTGTTTTATCCACTGCTTCATCTCCTCTGTACCACCAGCCCACTTGCATAAGCAATTGGAGTGCAGTCTGTTCATTTTTACTCAGAGGCTTTGAAACTTCCAAACTAAGCTGCACCAGTGAGGTATCATTTCACAGTACACAGGGTCCTTGTGTGGATGATATCCATATTCATACAAGCAGTTCGAAAGCCTTGGGATTTACCTCCTATGTTCTTTAAGTGGGCAAACTGCCCCAGATCCAGGCTGGCAGACATTTTATGCTATTGGAACAAGCAACAAAAATCAGTGACAGCTGAAGAAGATGGCTGATGGGATGACAAATCTCCATGGGTAGCTGTTGTAGCATTAGAGCAGGACAACCTTGCAAGGAGTCCCTGTGAGAACACAAAAGCACAGAGGAGGGTTGATGGATATTCACACTCTAGTTTTCTTTAGAAGTAACTGTTAGTGCTGGATCTTATCCACCAATGTTATGCTCACCCTCCCCCTTATGGTGTTTTTGGGAATAGTTATGTTTACTGCTGGATAACTCCTAGCTCATCTGTTTGCTGCTCCTGTGTCCAAGACTTCACGATCTTGAACACAAGAATTATTAACCCAGTTCACCAGTTCCACTGTGGGTCAGGTCAACCTGCCTAGTCATCCTCAGGGCCATCAGAATCTCTTCCCTGCATCTGTATCTGCCCGGCACCTGTGTAGTATCATCTGATACCTGGGACCAGGGTGACTCTAGACCACATTAGCAAAAGACAAAAGCATAGGCTAATGGTCCAAGGCAGGACAAAGGAAGATGGTTCCAAAAGCTGTTATCTGATACTTGTTGGGCATTTGATGGCCCATAGATTGCCAGTGAAGAATCAGGGAACTAGGATATTTAACTAGAGCGACATGCACAACTGGCCACAATGTTTGCATTGAACACATGTGGGCTAGCATAATGTACACACAGGGAGGAGGGAAAGGCGTTTATTGCTTTCCCTCTGGCTTCTTACTGCTTCCAAGAGCTCCCATGGAGCAAGCCATGTGTTGCTTCATTGTGAGACTTCTATTAATTTGTTGTTGTACTCATCCCCTGGAGACACCAGCAATTGATTTCATGAAACTGCCACATCCATCTCTCCTCCTGATCTTGAATGACAGTTTGACCTTTTCTTGCCTTCTGTTACCTGACATGTTCTGCAGTATCTGTATGCCCACTGAGAGGTTGCAGAGTGAAGATGCTGAACTGTGTCACTACCTAAGTGGGCGGATGAAACAGAGCATCACGTGCTTCCAGCTATTTCATAGGCTCTCCTGCTATTGATTACATTTCCCAAAAGTTCAGGTTGCAGTCAGTCAATGAATCATGAGCCTTTGGAGCTCACAGTCATGTGGGTCTTGAAGAGCCAACAGTCTGCCAAGGGTTCACAGTGTGTTTACTGAGAAAACCCAGAGTTTGCAAGCTCTGCAAACCTTTGTCCTTTTACTAGTCCTGTTGTGGACAAGCTATTATATTATGAGCATGTTATTAAGTGTATCTGCCTGTACACTTCTTAATTGATGCAAATTCAATGGAAAAAAACTTTCCTAATTATAGTCTTCAGACCAGAACTTGAAAAAGTTCTCTTTTGGGGCTACAAATCCCACAAAATAACCTTTCCAAGCTCTGCCACAGGCTATTGACACCATGAGAACAAAGCAGAAACCAATCTTTATGACTGAAAACTTTTTAAATATTGGGAATATGGACCCAGTCAGGTGGTCAGCAAAAATGAATGTACTGTAATCTTACTCCAATATACCTATTTTAACAAGAAAAGTAGTGTAACTTGTGGATGTCCAGTTGCTCATATGCAAGGACCTTTTCCTAGTCACCCTGGTGATCCTTTTAAATATTTCAAGCTTCTGCTTGTACATCTTCAGAATCAGTCTTTATTCTAATTGGAATAATATCTAGCATTCATTACTCTTATGCCCAGGGATCCTTGGTATTGCTTTTTAAAAATCCCATTCCATCAGAAGCAAACAACAATAATTGTGCATTGTTTGAATTTCAGACATATTGAACACAAAATCCTTGGTCCATTTCTGTTCTCACTTTTGCGAGAGAGGTCTGACAATGTGCTGGTGCTGGCAGTATTGGTTTGGGATCCTGCACATGAACTCTTTTTGACCAGAACTTCTCCCTCTGGCCAACATTCACTAACTGTGATAATTTATTCTGGTTTTATTATTTTAGCTATTGGCTTTAGTAACATACAATATAGCACTAATCATTAGCTAAACACCAGCCAATCAATTGTTTAGCACCAGAAAATGTAATATCTCCACAGCACAATTAGTAACATGATGTTTATTTACAATATGATTGCACTTATTTATTTATTAGCATAAGTACCCAGCTTTAACACAGGTTAGAAACCCTGCCAACCCCATCCTATCTTGGTGGTCTTCCATTGCCTCCACCCACCTACCCTGGTGCTCTTTCTCTCCCATAGAGCTAAGTGTTCCCTCATTCCTTATCCACCCACATGCAACAATATATGAAGACACAAGGGGAAGGTGTCATTGATCTGGGGAAGCTGAGCCTGGCCACCATTGCAATATAAGCCTGGAAATTTTCTTTTCCAATGCAAGAATTTGATACTCCACCTATTGTAATTAATAGGATTTGGGGTTTTAGCAGACCACAAGCTAAGCATAAATCAAAGTGTAATGCCAATACAAATTTAGGCTGCATCAACAGAAGTATACAGTAGTGTTCAGATCAAGGAAATTCATGGCGCCATTCTATTCTGCTTTGGTCAGACATCACCTGGAGTCTTGGGTCCAGTTCTGGGCACCACAATTCAAAAAGGATATTGCAAGCAAGAATGTGTCCAGAGGAGGATGACCAGAATGATCAAAGATCTGGAAACCAAGCCTTGTGAGAAATGACTTGGGGAGTGGGATATGTTTAGCTTGGAGAAGAGAAGACTGAGAGGTGAGACATGATAGCAATCTTTAAATATCTAAAGGGATGACATGTAGAAGATGGAGTGCACTTGTTTTCTGCTACTCCAGAGACTAGAACACAAACCAGTGAATTCAAACTATAAGAAAATAAATTCAACCTAAATATTAGGAAGAACTTCTTTACTGTAAGAGCTGTTTGACAGTGGAATAGACTGCTTTGCAGGGTGGCAGATTCTCCTTGTTTAGAAATTTTTAAACAGAGGTTGGATGGCTGTATGTCAGAAATGCTTTAGTTATGCGTTTCTGCATGGCAGAGGTTTGAACTAGATCAGTGATTCCCAAATTCTAGTCCTCCAAGTGTTTCAGACTTCAGCTCTCAGAAGGCTCAGCCACCTTGGCCAATGATCAAGGCCTTTGGGAGCTGAGGTCAAAAACACCTGGGACTTGTCTAAATGGTGAAAATACTCCTCACAGAATGTGAGGAGAATACCTGTTGTCTCAATGGGATGCTGAAGCAACTCAATGTAGTGTGAAAGAGGGGGCCTCAAAACGCCATATACAGTTCTCCCTTCATATTCACTGGGTTTGTTTCCAGGATGCTCCACCGATACCAAAATCTGTGAATACTCAAGTTCCATTATATGCAATGGCATAGCAAAATGGTGTCCCTTATATAAGATGGCAAATTCAAGGTTTGCTTTTTGGATTTTATTTTTTAAAGAATATTTCCAAGCCGTGAATACTTAAATCTGTGGATACCAAATCTGTGGATATGGAGGGACAACTGTACTCCATGGGAAAAGCCTTCACAGCTTTGCCCATATTTTTTGAAAAATTGCCCTAGAAAAGTGCATTCCTACTCATTGGGACAAGTGACCGAATTGGTTCACTTTCCCAATATGAGCAGAAGTTGGCAGATGATTGGCTGGACATGCACAGGGGGTGGAGCTTGCTGGCAAGGTAAGCACCTGGAACTGCCACCTTGGATTATCCCTGTAGCAATCATGCACTATGGTGAGAAAACAGCCTTTTTTTTTCTTTTTCTTTTTTTTTGGTGCATTTGCCAAAAAGGAAGGTCGCACTTCTGCACCTTGTTTTTGTTTAAAAAAATGTTTGGCAGGGGCAACCTGGGGAAAATAAAATCGTGAGTACTGTAATTCACTCATGCCTGCCATTTTGATTCGCAGGCGTGCCCATGGGCACATCGAATGTGGTTTGCTTTGCATGGCTGCAATCTTGCAAACAGACCATCAGGACAAATACAAGCTGCTGTGAGTTGGTGTTACACTGCAGCAATCCACATTTTCCCCCTCCGTACAGAGGGCACCCTGGAAGACCAGCATTTGAGAAAAACTGGACTAGATGCCGTCCCTTTCAACTCTATAATTCTATGATCTGAGATCGGGCTTTCATGCTTGTGGGTCTATGGCAGAGATAGCCAGACATCCTGGGAGCTACATCTTTAAAGTATTATTTAGTTGGGTCCTGTGTTATAGTAGGGCAAAGGAGCTAGGGATCTGAATGAAAAGACTCCATGGAAGCAGAGGCATTGAAGAATGTGTTTGAAGAAAGAAATGTGGGTTGTATGACATAGGAGTTTGGGAGGCAGTTCCAAGTACACATGGAAAAAGAGCAGAAGTACTTTGGATGGCAGAGAATGATGGTGTTCATGAAATGAAGTTCATAACCAAGGATGTACTGGAATGTTAGGAGGAAAGATGGAATGGGTGGAGACCATTGTGGGTTTTAAAGGTAGGTAAAAGAGATTCATCCAGATTTGGTGGGCAGTCAGGAAAGCCAGCAGATTTAGAGAGGGGTATCAGTCAGTCAGTATGGTGTAATGGTTGGAATGCTGGACTAAGAGGCCAGGGTTTGAATCCCCAGTTAGCTAAGGAAGCCCTCTGGATGACTTTGGGCAAGTTACACTCTCTCAGTGTATGAGGAAGGCAATGGCAAGCCCCAGTGCATAAATATTGTCAAGAAAATGCTATGATAGGGTTACCAAAGGTTGGAATGAATTTGAAGACACTTACCAACAACAACATACTGTTCAGAGAAAGAAGAAAACAGGTGAGGTGAGGTCAATAAAACCTCAGAAGCCCTTCAATCTCCATGCACTCTGGTCACTCATCTTGCTCCTAAAGCCCTTTAGTGATAGCTGTAGAAGCACTATAACCAACAGGAGAGGTCCATAGGGTTATCAAGAGATAAGAAATCAGGATGGCTACTTCCAGTTCCATTGCCCTGACAGCCCATCAGTGAGCATCATCTGCTTTCTACATATGAGAAGCTTATCCCAGGTTACTTGAGTCTGCAAAGAAGACCAAACAGAAGGGGGAAAGCAGGCCAGAAGGAAAGGGAGAGAAGACAGGCTTGTGTTTAATTCCCTGCTGATCAGTTATTGTTTTTTTTTAATGAGCCTGTGGTTTATAGCAAAAGCCAGAGGCCTTTGGGACCTCTTTAAAGACACCTAATGAGCTCTGTGCTCTATACCAGACTTCTTGACTTCTGGGAGTTCATTACATCCACAGAGAATATGCCTCCCCTCCAGGTTCCCAAATGTAATATATATACACAAACCAGAGCATAGGGGAGGTTCTTGGGTATATCTATTATGCTCCTAGAATGAGAACCAATATTATATAATGTTCCTCCAAAACGCACACGCACGCGCGCACACACACACACACACACACAGAGGTTTTGTTTCTTTGTAGCATGCATCAATGCAAGGCTCCTCCCTGCAGCCTGAAAACAGGCCATGTCATATATTCCCTAGTTGTTTTATAGATAAAGAATCCTGTTCTCATGTACATCCTCTCTCAGAGACCAAAATAACTGGCTGTGTATGGGAATGATGTAGGAGGTATAATTTTTCATGGGTCTGTGCCCTTTAATATCTGCAAGGTCACTGAGGCCCCACTATTCAAACTCAGAGCTCAAACCATAGATCTTTAAAAATAACTCCCTTTCTCTTTTATTTATTTCTCTCTCCCCTCTATGTAGATGTTGTTCTCTATGCAGAGTGTTACAGCTTCTGGTGCAGTGTGTCAGAAGAATTTCTTTGCAACAGACAAGCTAACAAGCACGCTATGCAATATTCACATTGTGCTCAGAGAATTCAACTTTAATTTAATGAATGACAGCGCAATCTTGTACTCAGGATCCAATATTTGAATTCACCAGCTGAATTCACCAGATATGCCACCAGTGGAATGGCTGAATCATACTTGTAGGTGGGACATGAGAGATACAGAAAAGGGTATTGTTACACCATGTCTTAAATCCATTCAGTTCTTAGTTATGCTACCATCAGTAGTACAGTTCTACACTAGTTGCAGGTTTGGTGCAAAGAATTTCACCCCATTGGGTTCAATGGAAAGGAGAAATTAAAAATACAGCTATACATCAGTTAACAAAGCAGATGTGTTCCTGGACATTACTTCTTTTATAGATAATTGGGTACCAGAAGCCGAAATAACATGGAAAGAACAGGGATCGGCATAGAGATAGAGAAAGATGGAGAGAAGAGGCAGGCACATCTCCATCATGCCTAAGCCCAGATGCAGATGAAAAACCATCCATCCATCCATCCATCCATCCATCCCAACTTCCACTGTCCTGGACTTGTAGGGATTGAAGAAGAGGCAGGCACAGCTCCATCATGCCTAAACCCAGAAGCAGGTAAAAGGCCCTCCCTCCATCCCTACTGCCAGTGCCCTGGCTGCAGAAAGAGAGAAGCAGCAGCAGTATCTGTTGAACCTATTCCCCTCCCACACTGCCATCCCCTTTTCCTTTTGTGTTATGTTTTAATTAGACTGTAAGCCTGAGGGTAGGGAACTATTTTGTTCTTGATTAATTCTAAAGTGCCATGTACAGAGATGGTGCTAAATGAATGAATGAATGAATGAATAAATAAATAAATAAATAAAAATAGTTGAACATGTTTCAGCAAATATTTTATCGAAAACTAACAATATGCACATGTGAAATGAAACAATCAGATCAGGTAAGCCTTGAATATGTAAACAAAAACATTTGAGCCTTCTGGAGACCACTTGAAAGCATCTTCCAAAGTGCATCCACAGATATTTTTTTTTCTTTCACCAGCCTCCAATTTACTTATGATTCCTTTGAGGTGGCAAAACTTATCAATCTGTGGTTTCTTTTCTTTTCTTTTTTTTAAAAAAAAACATGCTGGAGAGTAGCTGGTGCAGCAGGTTTATCTGCTTCCCCCCCCCTTTTTTTTTTTTGCTCTTCATGCATGCTCAGTAAGGGATTGTGGTGGCAGCTTCTGTTTACTTTACCTGTTGTAGGCAGGCACATACATCTATGTTATCATCTGCTAAAGTTGAATCTCATTCTTTCCCAGCTCAAGATTTGTTATACTGCAAACACACTGCTGCAAACTGACACTGAAAATCTGAATTTCCCCAGCCCCTTCACTGTCCTCCCAGTGCCAATGCTGCTAAAAGCTTTCAACTAGATAGAGGACATGGAAGAAAAGGAGGACTGAGTGAATGTAAAAATACTTTTTGTAAAAAGCAGCTGAGGTATACTCTAGTTGTCTCTGTGCAGCAGCCTTTTTACCACATCACCACAATATAACTTAAGGCTATGGTACAATTCAGCACTCAATCAAAGCAAAACACTAACAGACTATAATCCCCAAGCAGTGAGACCATAATTCAGAGGATACTGTGTGGTGTTGGGCTACATCTCTCTATCTTCATCTCATACATAAGCAGGGAACAATAGTCATAGGAAACTATGGGGAAAGGCAATTCTAAAGGGAGCCTGATACTAAAAGACACATGGGAATAAACCCCTTTGTGATAAACTCTTGTATTCTAGTGTAGCTCAACAATACTTCCTAGATTCCTAGAATATCTACATTCCATCATACACATTCACAGTGAGTTTATCAACAGGTTAAAAAAAAACAATGGGCCAGATCTAACCATACACAGAGAAGTTAGACCAGTGCAACTTAGATGTATAAAGTTGGGAAGGAGAATGCATAGGGAGGGAGACTGGACATGAGGCAATTAGCTTTGACACTTCTGTCATAGGACTGTGCTCTCTGTAAAAGCTCTATGCACCTCACTGATTAATGTAATGCCACAAGGAGCCTCATGTAGGCTCTCAGAGTTTGGCATTCTAAATCATGTAGAGATCCTTTTAAACAAATGGCTATTGTCTTGCAGGGAAACAGGTACAGAGCAGCATCTGGCAAGAAGAATAGAGCTCATGACAAGAAGAGAGCTGTGGGCTGCTCTGTGCTCCTTCCCCCACCTCCACTGGAAAAGCAATAGCCATGTTGGGAGGTGACAGCTGCAGCGGAAAGCTGGGACTTGGAAGGTGAGGGGGCACAGGTGCCTGTGCTGCTCTGTGATGGATCTGTGCTGCTCCATGATGTGTTAAGGATTAAAGCTACAGATACCACTGCTTAGCTGTTCCACGTGGCTAAAGTCATGCCCACAACCTTATAATGCCCATTTATGCCATTTGTCTTGAGGTATGGCAAATGCCCCACAATGGATCCAGTGCTTTGTCTACAGCTGAGGTGTCTGGGTGATTAGGGATTGTTCTGTAGTATTTGCAATGTGAGCCTGGATTCCAGGGCCTCCCTCTTCCTTGCTCTTGGCATGACATTTGCTTCTTGCAGTTATGGAAAAGGTGCATAGGAGCATTCCCCCCCCCCATGTTGGTGTTTGAACTCCCATCCACTGTTCCCAACTCTTTGCCCTGTTCAGTGAGTCACAGGAGGTGGGTGCTGGCAGGACACTGGCAGCGAGTTTGGGTTCCAGTGATTTTTTTTTCCAGGAAAGTCTCCCAATTGTTTACAAGTATCAGATCTGGGCAACGGGTGGGGCTGCCTGTGAGTGACCATTAGCTGGCTGGATAAGTGCCAAGCAAAAAAGGGGATATCATCAATGCCCAAGGAAGGGACTCTTCTGCTCTCTTCCCTCCCTAACTGACTTTCTGCAGGCTAGGAAGACCTCCAGGACCAGCCAGCCACCCAGGAGGCCTTCTAGTGGGCACACCTGTAGTATTCGAGGCCCCAAGTAAGATAGGCAGGTGGGAGAGTGAGACAGCTTTTTGGTGTGGTGGGTGAATGGGTGAGGAATGGGAAAGGTCTCTGGTGCCTGGAGCAGCCTGGAGACTGGCTTGGCTGGAGGCAGGAGAACTTCCATTTTTTGCTTCTTTAGTCAGGCCGCTTTGCTTGGCAGCTGCAGAATTAACTCCCAAGATTCCTTTCTTGACCCATCCAGTGGCCATTTTGAGTGCCTAGCAGACTGGCTAACAAACTTTACACATCATTTTAAATTGTGTGTATCATTATTATTTTCTTTGAAATTCGCCAATTTCACAATGGATGTCAAAAATCATTGACAAATAATACTACAGAGAAAGACAAAAACATGTGCAGCATAGTCAGGCCTCAGGCCCCCTTCCACACTTCTGGGTGCTGGTAATTTGTACTAACTTCCCCCCACCCCTGCCCCTTGTCAGCCCTGATTGCTGCCCTTATTCCTTCCCTCTGACTGCTTGTCAGAAAAGATGTTCCCTCTCTGAGTGGCATACCCTCCAACTCTTCCAATTTGGCAGAGATAGATTAGTTCTGTATTATCCCATTTTCAGCTGCTTTTAAAATGTCCCAGTTTCTCTTTCCTTCTCCCACTTCATTCACCCCTTCATCCTCAGTGTACTTCAGTTTTTGCAAACTGAGTTCAAATTGCCAAAGTAACTCAGTAAGGGAGAGAGGAGCAGGTGAAATCTTGCCCTTCCCAGTAGGCTTAGGCAAAAACCAACATCCAGAGCCTCTCCTATCATGTGTATTCTTCTTCATTTACCTTGACCACACTCTAATGCTTGGCCACATGTGCCCCTGTTTTCATCTGTGAAATGTTGGAGGTATGGAGTGGATTTTGTCTCAGAAGGCCAGTGGGTGGTTTTTTGCATGCTTTATGCCCAGGGAGCTACATTAGTGTAGTGTGATGTGTCTTCTACTTCCTGCCCTTTTAATCCCAAACAGTGGTTATGTGCAACATATGGGATTGGAATCCCTAGCTCTTGAGATGTCTAAGGACTGGTAATACCAGGGATTCTTCTATCTGTGCTACTGGGGAGGATGGAGTGAGTTGGCGCGTACCATGATCTCATCTTACCTGCTATGCATGGGGTACAGAGTGTTCATTACCTCCATCCATGGCCTGTGGGTAGACACTGGCAGACTTTCCAGGAACACAATGGGAATGTATGCTGTTTTTATGCCCTTTTAAAATGTATTTTCTGGCTATGTTTCATCCTCTTCCCTCCCAGGCTGAGTATGCATAAGATATAGCAACTATTCTGGAATGATAATAGCAACATCCTTCCCCTGTCTCACATCCAGTATAATGAGAATATAGGTTTGCTCTGCCTATTGTTAAGGTCAGGAGATACGCAGTCATGAGGCCAGTTTTGACTACTCAGACCTGCTTATGCACACACCATGATGCTGTTGGCACCTCTTGAACTGAAGTGAATTGCAAACATTGCCTGTATTAAGCTGAATGGTCTGACAAAGCTGCTTATGAAATATTCCCAAACATGGCAAAATTATATCAAGCTTTAAGGGAAAGAATGGTGAGTTATGTGGGAGTGAGCCGGAATGGAAGATCCCCTTCTTCAGGTTCAACTTGTTTCCCACTCTCTCCTGTGCTTGTACAGCCAGCGAGAAACCTTCTGTAGGTGGGAAAGCCCTATAACCTGGGGGTGGGGTGGAGATCCCTATTCACTGTCCTTCCATTGCAACATCGAAGGTCAGCAGTCTTTTCTGAACAAAAGGCTTATTTGCACATATTTAAATAGGCTCACTCAAGCACTGCTTGTTCTACATGTTAAGCTACTTTTTTAAAAGTAGCCTGCTATGGTAATAAAACAAAAGCTAACTGAAGCTTCCAAACATGAAACACTGATTTCAGCAGAGCCACATCATAAACTACAGTTGATATTCATTTTTAAATTACTAATGTAGTTTAGAAATTATATTTCCAGCATCATAAAAAAGAAAACAATTTAAAAAATACAACTTGAAAGCAGAGCTGAAAGCATTATTCATTAACGGGTGTGATTAATCAAATGCATTAGCCACAGTTTAAAGAAGAGGATGTTAAAATATCAAATACAAATTGGATCTGTCCCCTTTGAAAGAGGTTTATTGCTGGCAGCATAGTCTGAAACAATCTCTGCACACATTTTGATTGAGGCAATGTACACAAGGTGATTTCTCAAAATCTAAAGAATGTGCCTGTGAGGATGTAATGAGAGCTACTACTATGCCCAACAGACACAAAATATTAGATATGTATTCAATATTTATTTATAATTATTTGATTAAATGGGGTAATTAGGAGAGACACATATACATGTACAAGGATATGTATGTATGTGTTAATGGTCCCATTTAATATATCTCCTTGAGCTAGACATATACATGCTGTGATAGTCTCTTTGCTGATACACAGCTATCTATTCCAGATTAAGGATACAGACAAGTTGGAGCAGTTTCAGAGAAGGGCAACAAGGATGAGAAGAGGTATGGAGAACAAAAACATATGAGGAAAGGGTGAAGGAGCTGGGCATCTTCAGCTTGGTGAAGAGAAGGCTGAGGGGTGGCATGATTGCACTCTTTAAATACCTCAAGGGCTGTCACAGAGAGGAGGGTGCAGGCCTGTTCTCTGCTGCCCCAGAGGGTAGAACCAGCTCTGATGGTTTTAAGTTACAGGAGAGTAGATACTGATTAGAAGGAACTTCTTGACAGTAAGAATGGTTTGGTAGTGAAACCAATTGGTGTGGGCTTCTTCTCTGAACACCTTGCAACAGAGGAGATCCTGCACTGAGCAGGGGGTTGAACTCAATGGCCCATGAGGCTCCTTCCAACTCTATGATTCTATGTGTACAAATCTGAATTTGGTATTGTCTACAGTCTGTAATAAGAAAAGAGAAGTAATCTGATCTTGGAATGTTATCCTTTCATAAAATAACTTACTTTATTCATTACTTTTCATAAGATAACTTATGAATTATCATTACTCTGATCACCCAACAGGTCATTTTATGGTTACTACAGTCCAGAAGGGTAACTTGTGGAATTCCTCATTATTATTTAGCTACTGGTACACTTACTGTTGGGTCACTGAAAAAACACAATAGAGGGAAATGGTCTCTGGTTCACCCAGGATATTGCATCCTGGAAATTCTGGGGGAAATGCAAAAGACATTACAAAGCAAGCAGTCCCTAGAACTTTCTTCCCACCAGATGCTTCTTTCCCCCAAACTAATGGGAAATGGTATTTCCATCTTTCCAAAAAGTGCACTTGCTGCTGCAGTTTCAGTGTTAATATAATTTTGCACAGGCTGTTTTGTTTTGTTTTTTTGGGCAGCCAGCCTAGCAAGACAGCCTCCTCCTCGATCCAATCACTATCTCTGGTGTGAAAGAGATAGTGGCTCTTTCACACCAGTCACCATTGTAGAAGTTTGATACCATTTTAACTGCCACAGCTATATCATACATAATCCTGGATTAGTAATTTGGGGTGGCACTACAGCTCTCTGGCAGAGAACTCTAAACACCTCTCACAAAACTACAAATCCCAAGATTCCCTAAGATCTATTGTTTGTTTTGTTTAATATGCCATCTTTCTTCCACCATGCTTAAAAATGGCTTTAAAAAGGCTCAGTCAGGATAGGCTAAAAACCTGATAATAAACAAATTCAAACACAATTGTGGTCTCTTCCAGCTCTATGATTCTATCATTCTATGAAAACAAGTCATCATATTAAAACATCATTAATTTGTAAAAACCATTTAAATTCAATGTTAACATTAAAATACTGCACATAAATGCCCCATAAAAGGTCACCTTTCTCATCCCAAAGGAATTTAATCAGCTGTATGGGCCATGGAACCCCTCTGGATGACCTTGGGCAAGTCACACTCTCTCAGCCTCAGAATGAGACAAAGGCAAACCCTCTCTGAAAAATCTTGTAAAGAAATCTGTGATAGGTTTGCCTTAGTATTGCCATAAGTCAGAAGGGACTTGAAGGCACACAACAACAACAATGGACTGAAATACATGGTTTACTATTTGGTCAGTATTCACTCAAAATTGCAGCGAGTGGGCAGACAGTATGATTATCCATAAAATCTGATTCCAGAACATTTTGCTTAATTAATGATGCTTGTTTATATATGGGCTGTTTCCATTTGAATTTTATATTATCTTTGCAACCAATACAGCTTCTCTTTTCCTGTATTCTTTTCAATTCTTGGCTCTCCTTATTTAATGAAGTAAATGTTAAGTTGTCTATGATTTTGGGTCATTTCAAACAGCTGTAAAGCACCCTCTTTAAAGCAGTCTTCTTCAACCTCCATCCCTCCAGATGTTTTAGACAACTCCTACTATCCCTGCTGAGGCTGATGGGAGTTGGGTTTTCAAAACCCAAGTTTTATTCTGTAATGTTTGGAGAGACCCAGGTTGAGCAAGTCTGCTATAGAGGGTCACAATTTCCTAAACATTTTAAATACATGTCCAAAAGGAGTTAAACCAGGGCACAGCACATATTTGCTGTGGAATCTGGAAGACGTTGAGCCAGGAGTTTCTTGATGCATGGGATTATAGTCAATATGAGAGCTTGGAAGTGTTACTTTTTTAGTCTGAAACTTTTAAAAAAACCAACAAAAGTGGCTGGAGGATTCTAGGAATTGTAAAGAAAAAAAAAGATTCCCCTCATCTATGGCTGATACTCAGCTGAACAGGAGCACATGCTATTTTGAATAGTTGGAGCATCTTTTTTGGATCTTGGTTGGTGGCAGAAATGAAAGATTTACTCTTTCCACCATCACCACAGCAGCCTTGATTTTATTTATTTTCTTCTGCTTCCAGTCAAAGTAGGTAATACAGGGCAAGATGGAATAATAGCCTGACAGGAGTATATAAGGCAGTTCCATATGTCCTTAAATTCATAATAACCTGGCACTGGGAAACACCAGCTGTCACATTTGTCCTGCCATAGAGCAATGGCTTTTCATCTTGTGTTCCAAGGAATCCTGGGGTTCTTCACCAATTGAACAGATGACCAGAAATGGCAAATGAGGCTTTTTAAAAAAAATCTGCTTTTCCAGCCTCTTCTCCATACAGGACATACTTAAACTGTAGAGATGACCACTAATATAAAAAGCTGCAAATGAGGTCTGGACACAGATGGGGCTACAGATGGCTATTGGTGGCGACTAGTCATCTAGCAGCTCCAGTAACAGATGTAGTATGCATCTATATATCAGTTGCTGGGGAACATAATAAGAAGGGTGCTGTTGTGTTCACATCCTGCTCTTATTGCTGGCCACTGTAGGAAGAAAATGCTGGACTAGGTAGCCCTTCATTGTATCCAGCAGGGCAGTTCTTATGCTATGTCCACTATTGATCTCCCCTACATCATATAGCCAGGAGAGTACTGGGTCTGTTCTATGACAGATTATCAATTCACACAGGGAAACAATGAGACACAAGAGATGTGGCCAATGTTCTAGATTAGCACTGAATAACCAACATGACTGGAACTCCATATGCCCCCTGGCCCATTTCCAAAGGCCCCTGCAAGGGTTTATTCCAAACCTCTGGCAAGAAACTCAGCTCCCCTCCCAAAAGCGTGCTAGGGAAGGATGGGGAGAGGAAGGGAATGAGATGAGAAGGAACAGCAGAAAGAAAAAGGCTTGCCTAATTTTGGCTGTGCCCATCCCTCACTGCCAGAATGGTGTCCTGGGCAAAATATTCAAAGGAAATATACCCCTGTACAGGAAAAAAAAAAAAGAGATTCTATGCAATGGATATGCCCCATCATTACTTATTGTTAGTATTTTCACTCTGTTCATCTGCTGACAAGGCTTTCAGAGTGATTTATATAAAGTCAATAAAAACAATAACAAATCATGAAAACTGTGTGTGCCTTTAAATTGCCTATTTAAAAATGGGCAACTGATGACAACATGCCTTGCTGTTGCTTCTTTCCCTTCCACTCACAGGGCGCTTGACTCTAATAGCTTTCAGGAGGAGAGGAGGAACAGCCCCGTTCGTGGTGGAGATGTCAATGACAGAGACAGCTTTGTTGATTTCTTCCTCATTGGAACACAAGGTAGTTTGATCAAGACAGGGTGGAGAATGCCTCACTATCCATCACACACCATGCCCCTTTTGCTTTACCTTCTTTCCAATATGGAACTCCAAACTTCTTCAGCATTTCAAGCAGTGATTTAGTGAACATTCTGTTTAAGGATGGCAAATGCCCAAATGAGTGCACCTATAGTTTGTAGAAAAGCCAGAGGAAAAGAAAAGCCAGTCCAGGAGTCAGAAAAAGCAGAAACATGGACAAGACAGTCTGGGGCTGACACACAAGAGGTGGTCTGAGAGGGACTGAAATCCAATGCCAGTTTGGGTATTCAAAGAGAATAATCCAAAGAGCAAGCTGAAGACCAAGCCATGATAGAGCAAGGAAGGTCAAACAATGCCACATGGAGATATTAGAGCAGTTGCTTGCAGCAAAGGAATGGCCTTGACCACGCTACCTTTCAAGCTAGCTGTAAATCAGCACAATTGGCCTTATTACCCCAGTGTGCTCCTTTTAAGGCCAGCCAAAGCTTTTCCTGCTCTTTTGCAGCTGGCATTTTAGTCTACAACATTCAGAGGGATGAAGTTATTTAGTATCTGTTTCTTGGACTTCACGAGGAAGATAAAATGGTCCAGATTCCACTTCTAATAGTTGCAGGGCAGGGCTGCCAGCTTCTGGCTCTGACTAGAGCCCATTATCTTGGCTCTCCTCTTCCTTGTCTGTCTGAGGAGGCCAGGTAGAGTAACACCCAGACTAAATGGGAATGCCTATAATATTCGTCAAATACTTGATATCCCCAGCATTTGTGGTATGGGGTGAGAAAGATTTTGCACTAGAAAGGTGCAAAAGATTACTGATTTTTAAAAACAGGAGCTTCCCAAGGTATTGAATGGTTCAGCACTTTGAATAGCTCCTATAAAACACTCCTGTAAAAACTGGAGTAGCTCCTGCATTACCCAGCATAAATTCATTGCCCCAGAACTTTGGAGCCACCAGCTTCCTCCACTGGTAGATAAAAAGCGATACTGCTAAAGATACCTTCTCCTCTCCCTGCTGTTTTTCCACTAGAAATCATTCCCTCCAAGAAACATGCAGGCTGCCAGCATTTTACTATGATAGTGGGCCCTTGGTATCTGCTTGGGTTTGGTTCCAGGAACCCACCCCCCTGTGGATACCAAAATCTGTGGATGCTCAAAAGTCCCACTAGATACAATGATATAGTAAAGTGGTGTCCCTTATATAAAATGGCAAAATCAAGGTTTGCTTCTTGGATTTTTTAAAAAAATATTTTCAAGCCATGGATGGTGGAAACCGTGGATACCAAATCCATGGATACAAAGGGCTGACTCTAGTTATATGCAACACATACTCTGGTCCCAAGTTCTGTGAGGAAAGGAAGCAGCCATCTCTGCGATGTGCAAACAAGGATCTGCTACTCTTTTAGCCCCCCCCCCTTCCTTCCTCAACTTAGCAAGGCTCTGTACTTGCTTGTAAACCAGCTCTACTGGCCTCCTTAATCAATGCGCTCCATTCAACTCTTTACTGAACATGTGGCTGAGGCCCTTAGAAAAACCCATTTAAATTAAATCACATTACATGAAAGGGGAAAAAATAGGATATCAAAGCTGTGTTTGGAAATAAAGCAAGAGATAAGAGTTAGCTAATAAAACTGAGACACATGAGATAGATCTCCCTGCAGTGTCCTTCATCTTTTTTGCCGAAATACTTGAAGAAGACGCAAAGCTTATGATGGCTTTGTCTTTAAGACAGCCCTTTGCAAATCAGCCCCCCACAAAGGACTAAAGCAGGCACAGATTTGCATATACTAAATTTATATGTAACAATGGAAAACAGGAAATATATATATATATATATATATATATATATAAAAAATATGTTGCCATTTTCAGTGTGCTGATTGGCTGCTTAGATGTCAGGATCTGCCTCTCCTCGCAGGACTAGGCCCCCTGGCTGCAGCAGCCCGCACAGCCTCTTTGCAGACTCAGGCCCTGGCTGTGGGAGTCTTGGAAAAACCAGGGCCAAACTATCAGACACAGCTGGCCTGAAGCAACCAGGGGAACTGCTATTTTAGAATGGCATTTGGCCCTCAATCTTGCCCACCACCACATGGTCTTCTGTGCTGCCTGTAGCTGCTCCTTGGGCCTTGGATATCTGGTATGTGCTCTGACCTTGGACTGTTTTTGGACTTTTGCTTATCTTTGACCCTGCCTGGACTTTAGGCTCTGTCTCTTGTGTTCTTGACCTGGCCCCAGTGTCTCTGCACCTAGAATCTGCCACCCACGCCCCGGACTCTGACAGTAGGAAACTTCCCAACCAATCAAAACTGCCTGTTGGGCAGCCAATCAGCACACTCGGGGCAGAAACATGTAGAAAGCTTCAAGTCCTTTCTACACGTGGCGGTAGAGGGGCTCTTGCATCCTGATGCATGTGGTGTGTGTGTGTAGGGTGGGGGATGTAGTGTGGGGTGTGTACACGCAGTTGCATGGTGGTGGCGAAGGGGTGCTCACGTCCTGGCACATGTGGTGTGTGTGTGTAGCATGGTGTGTGTGCAGTGTGGTATGTGTGTAGCATGGTGTGTGTGTGTGTGCAGTTCCATGGCAGTAGAGGGGCTCTTGCATCCTGGTGCGTGTGGTGTGTGTGTCTGTGTATACATGCGGTAGCATGGCAGCAGCAGTGCGGCTCTCAGTATGAAACTAGCCATTATAGTTGATCTGAAAGTTTATATATTAATGCGTCAAATGATTGTACTCCTGACATGTTTCCTAAGTGGCCAATCAGCAGAGTGGGAACTGAAACATATCAAAGTGTTTTATATATGTAGATCATGGTGTATGTTATACCAGGTATAGCTAGTTATTCTCTAATTTAAATAGAAATAAAATACATCTCACTATACTGGGCAAATACAATACAGCTTGCTATAGACCCTGCCCTGAATCCTGGTAGTGACATAAGTTGTGCTACACATGCAGAATTACTTCTTTGGCCAATAAGGAACAGATGAATCCAGCTGATGGTGGTAGGAGCAAAGTTCCACATGTGAAACTATTTCAGATGCACAATTATGATCCTAGCGTACTGTGTCAACATGCATTGTAGACTGTCCCTGTGCACTGCACTTTGCACATTATGCACTGCCTTTGTGCATTGTACAATGAGTTGACAGCTATGTGCATTCTCTGTTGCCCATAGCTTGCATTACAATCATATTCGTTGTAGGGACTGTGTAGTGCTGGAGGGTATTTATGCTATGCTGAGACAATGTAGGATCTTGTCCTCTGTGTGTCTGCTCACTCTGCTGTCCGAGTACTAACTATTGATGGGCAATTTGAAGATCCTGGCTCTTTATATTTAACATGACTTGGACTGGATTGCTGTTGTTGTTAATATTTTTATTTTTATATATCTTTGTTACTCAAATTGCATGGGGTCTGAGAGGATTAACATGGGGAATGTTTAGTTAGCTCAAAATGGCAGCAAGAGACTGGGTAACAGCAGGATCTTTTGACCTATGTATACTGGTAGTAACGGATGAGACTCTAAGCCAAAATGTACAATTAAATTATCTTTATTGAGAATTAATAGTAACAGCATTCATACAAACACTCAGGCTTCAGGCAATCACACAAGGCTATCGAAGATAGTAGGAAGTATTTGGATAGAGCAACAGAGTGAGGGAATTGCGGGTTATACAGTACCGATCCTGGAGAGCTGAGATCGCAAAGTAAATCAGCAGAGAGGAGGTCCAGACAGCAGAATGGTGACATGAACTGATGTGGAGTTAGAAATCAGGGGATTCATGCACACTTGGTGGTGTTTTAGGGTGATATTTATATCTGATAATGCCCCTGAAGGGATGAGGTTTAGAGTGGAATACCATGTTTCTTGGAGTTTCCCAGGAATAAACAAAGGGTCTTCCAGAAGAGTTAATAATCATTAATGGCAATGTATTTGGAATTGAATAGGGGCAGGCAAGGTCTATTGTTGGAGGGGAAAGGAAGAGGAAGAACCCATTTTGCAACCGTCAAGGTCTCTGATTTTGTTGAGTGAATTAGTGGATGAATCATCTCCAGGTGTTTACTCTGACCTGAGTATTACTCATTTGGAAAATTTCCCAAAGGACTCTCCCTTGGTTATACGTGACTCCAGCCTTGGTATCTGGGGGTCCCTGGTTCACCTGCTAACCATGTGGAAGGCCATATCAGGCCAAATTATTAAATATTGCCAATTATGTGATATTATAAGATGGGGGCTATCAGGGTAGGTAACACTTTTATATAGTATATAGTTCTCCAGGACAAATACTATAATAATCAATGAAGAGAAATAGAAGGTGACAAAAGAAAAGGAAGAACAAGAGACCTCTTCCTCAAGATCCAAGAAATAAAAGGAAAATTTAAACCAAGAGTGGGGATGCTCTATGATGACCAGGATAACACATTGGACTAGATAGAGCATACCTTCAAACAGAGAGCAGCCCTTTATAAAGCAGTGTGTTCTGTCACTCTACTGGTTGTTCCTGCAAAGGCTTGCTAGGATTCATCCTACAGTGGTGGCAGATGGCTTCCATACTGTCTAAGGGAGACCAAGAAACAGGGCTAACAACACTGTACTATACAATATTTAAGAGTCACTCTTTATGTATATGAAACACATATAATAGTCATACAAAACATAGTCAAATTACAAAATATTTGAACAGACTGAAATCAATTGTCTAAATGGGAATTCCGTTCCCATCAATAAACAAAAAACAACAGTCTTCATAAATTTATATCAAAATGAGCATCTGAATAAACGTGCAACTTCCAATGTTATCTGCATAATACACTCCCATCAAGTGGCTTCCATTTTTTCACTTTTTTTTTAGTGACTCTACTCTTGGCGTTAATCCCAACATTAAAGAATCTATACAAGGTGCTGAACCCTATCCCCAAAATGCATTCAGAACCTTGGATAGTTACAGCCTAGAATAAAAGCCAGAGTGGATTTATTGCATCCCTTATGTGGAAGCTACATCCCTTATGGCCACTGCAACTGACAATGAGTCCTGAGCAGCCTGTCAATGGCTTCTTTTTGTTGCTCCTGTTACAGAGAGAACAGCCAGGCTGAAACAACAGAAAAAAAGTCACTGAGCTAATAAAACTAATGAGATTGGAGTGGCCCTTTTGTTACGCCTCCAACAATGTATCCCTGTTCTACGGCAGGCCTTTGGGACTAAAAAACTAAATGGCAATATGAACAGGAGCAGGGGCTATAGCAAGGGAACCCAAACAACCGCTACAGAAGAAATCTCTCGGCTCACCTGCTCACTTGGACTAGCAGGCCCTGTAAACATCTGAGGATTTCCTGCTGTTACTTTCAGAACTTTGCAGTCTAATCCTAGGCAGAATTAGGAGTGCTGAAGCTCTTTGAGTTCAATTCATGTAAGCCTGTCTGATTCTGCCTCGGATCAAATTCTTGGGCAGCGCTTGTAAGAGCCCCTGGTTTGGTGAATGATTTCCAGGATCCTCCTGTCAGGATGGAACATTTCCAGGCTCTGCTCCTAGCTGGCATTGTCCATTGCTAAGTGTTGCATTTGGCTCATGGATCTGGGTTTTACAGTCCCATTATTTTAGAGGCTTATTGAAGCCCACAGACCTCAAGGCTCATTTGGGAAGGATAAGCATTTCAAGGAGAGTTTTCCTGTCTGCAACAGGTGGCTCTGGTATTAGCAAAGGAAGTGTGGCAGATGAGCTGTCAGGCCCAGGGAACCAGATGGCAAAGAAAGAGAGAACCAGACTGGCTGTTTTGAGCCAATCACATGCTCTGTTAAATGCACAATTTGAACTTGTGAATGAAAGAGATGCCTTTATACTAGCTTACTGTTAATCACTTAAATCATTTGTCATTGTGTTTTGCTGCTGTATGTAAATCACTTTGTGAGAGTAGATTTGGACAGGCAAAGTCCTCTTGTGGGCTTCATGCAGTCACATGCCCCCTTTTTGAAGACTCCTAGATTTGTTTTCCCCTAAAAAGCATTATAATTTGTCATCAAAATTCATCAGTGAATAGCTAAAATGCACTATAGTCAGTGGGAAATATCGGCCAAGATCCTGCCTGGAACATGTAGCTACAATGTCATAGCTATGCTCTGTCTCCCAATGTGACTCCCTAAAACCCACCTTAAAAGCAGGTAACAATACTGAGAAATGCAGTTCTGCAGGCCTAGGGAGCAGGGTGCTGAAAGAGGACACATCCAAGCCTCTCCCATCAGCAAGCTGAACAGAAGCAGAAACCCTTGTGTGATCCTGTCACAACTGCTCCTCACACTAAGGCTCACTGGAAGCAGGGGGCTGGACATGCCATCTTTCAAAGTCCCGTTGCCAGTGCCACAAAACATCTTCATTCAGTATGTCTGTCTGGCTTTTAAGGTGGGTTTTAGGAGCATTTATAGTTGTGGAAATGGTGTCATGATCATAACTGTGAATACAAAACAGTCATAATGTCATAAGTCTAGCTTACAACATTGTAACTGTCTAAAAGAATGCCAGCCATCACAGCCAATATCAAATTGGCTATGATATTGATTATTCCACTGAGTATAGTCAATGGTATAGTCAGTATTAAATTAGACAGCCAATATCGTAGTCAATATATTAATATCAATTTAAGTACATTTAAGGTTCATTTATATTCAAATTTAAATTTAATAAGGATTTATTAAGTATGAATGGGGAATTTTATTTGTTAATAATGAGTGGGAGTAAACTTTATCAATGAAATTTAAGAATAAAAATAATATAACAGATAAAAATGGACTGCTTTTCCTTTTATGTATTTTTAAATGGCTAATCTCTGTCTGTTTCCCTTAGACAACACCCATCTCCCAAGTACCCAATTGAAAAATGGCCCCCAGCCCCACAGAAGTTGCTGGTTGTTGGGATAGGTGTACCCTGAAAGGCAGAGTAGAAATCTATTATTAAAAATGAAGGAGGAAAGTAAGCAAGAGAGCTAGTAGAAGAACAGAATGGAAAGAACAGCAGAACCTTCATCCTGTTTTGGTGCCTCAGGTCTCAGGTTGCAAACTTGGCAGTCCTGACTCCTTGGCTCTTCATTCTCTTGTCCTATTTACTCAGCAACTGCTCTTGTTATCGACAGTCATGTTTTTGCTGCACTGGGGAGGCCACATTTCCAAATCACCATTCAGGCTTGGGCTGCAATCTGAAACATAATTACTTGAAAATGGAAGTAAATTGAAATTAATGAGAAAGAGAGAGAGAGAGAATATTCCTCTGAACCAGCCTGTTTAGGCTAATTCTGTACATATCATTTCCAGCTCTCAGGACTCATACACAACTATCGAGGATTGAGGTAAGCCCTAAAGAACAGTGCCCATGACTCAGAAAGCTACTGGACTAGATTGAACCAGTGTCTTCTTTTGACATTTCTGTTGGGAATTTTCTGATCAAATCATTAACACTAAGGGAAAGAGCTCACTCAGCTCCTCTTTTCACACAAGCCACACAAGCAACATCTGATTCTGGAGGGAAAATCCTAATAGGCTAAAATTGGTGGGCATCAGCTGTCAAAAAGCAGCTCACTCACAGAACAAACAGAATGGTGGAGATCTTCCTCCCTCACACTATGTTAAGAGAGAGCTAGTCCAATGGCTCATTCAACTGCATTTACAGGCACACTTCCAGTACATCTCACACTTCCTACTCCAGGACCAAAACCGGAAAGCTGAATGAGCATATGAGGTGGTAAACAGCACAGTTAGTCTGCTGCTGCTGAGGACTTTAATATAACACATTGTGTGTACTGCTCTTTAGGAGGTAGCTTTGAAGGGACTAGACTTTGAAGAACACAGTAGGAGGTTCTCCGCTGGGAATTAGGAACAACACAGCCATGTCTGTCTGTTTAATACTGTAACCATTCAATAAGCACAGTGTCTATTTTCCTGTTATGAATTCAGTTTACTCTCTCCCTTATCTGTACCTAGTATAGACTTGACATTTCTAGAGAATCACTTTAAAAAAACAAAACAAAAGGCCAACCTTCCATTTGTTCCATTCATTCTTTTTGACTTCTAAGTTTTGTTGGATCTGAGCAGTTCTAGGCTGGGGCAGCTTCCTGGATCCCTCAACCCCAACAATTTGCTGCTGCTGCTGCTGCCTTTGGGGACTATAGCTAATTTAGTAACGGCTGTTTGCCACCACTGCTCTAAATCAGTGGCAAATGTGGTGCAAGCACATTAAGGAAGCAGAAAAGAGGAAGCAATGAGATAAAGCATGAGACCAACTGTAGTGGTTTAAAGTCAATAGCCAAGAGGTTTTGGCTGTGATAGGGTTGCTGGTTTTAGTGGTGGTGGTGGGGTAGTGAAAGAGCCAATAATTGTCAGTGGCATGCTTTATCAGCCCTTGGAAGCAACTAGTTACAAATTATTAGTTACTAGTAATTAGTCCCCTTTTCTAATAACCAAAGTCCAATTGCAACTTAACATCATTCTTTTTGTGGTACGACTGTAACGTTTTAGTTACTTTTATAGTTGTATGGGTGTGGCATCAGTAAATGGCAGAGGAAGAATATCACTTGGTCTAGGTGCTGCCTTGTGTTACTGCCTTCTGTTCCTGTAGCGTTACTAAGGCCGGTGTCACCCCCTTCCCCCGTGACAGTGTCACCTGGTGCGGCTTGACCTCTCCACATAGTCCTAGTGCTGCCACTGTTCTGCTCTGCTGTGAATGTTGGTTCAGTAATCAGGTAGCTGGCAGAGGAACGTGCTTTGGTCCACAGGCCAGTGGTTTGTGGCACTCAGATTTTTCTAAAAACAAAACACAACCTAAACAACCAAATAACTATTCAGTCACTTTTGGGAAATTGGAAATTAAGCAGTTAATTTTTAAAAAACTACAGTTGTATTGGTAATTGTCTACTATTTGTGACCTTGAGATTAAAACTATAAATAAGTCCCTTTTAAACAAGTAATTTATACCTTTCAGAGTCTGCTTGCTGCTCACCCTGGTCTAGTGGCTATTTTTAGCTTTTAGTCTTATTCCATGTCTGTGAATGATTAGTTGTATAATATTTTAATTAATGTTCTACAATGTCCTCATTGTGTTTTAATATTCTGTTCTAAATCACTTGGAGCTCCTTCAGATGAAAAAAAAAAGCCTTAGAAATTGAAATATAAATAAACAAAAACACTCATCACCAGCACAGTACTCAAGACCCAATTGCATTAGTCTGTTCATGATGGTGGTGAGGGGTGGTGATTACTGGACCTTAAAAAGCCAACTGCACCATTTGGGTGAGCAAGATCCAGACAAAACTGGCTCCCATAGCTTTGCCACTGTGAATTGCATTTAGTAATTCTGAATACTGTAATGTTTGGGAAGTGGGATACTGAGTGACAACTAAGACTGAGATCCTGCATCAAGAAAGCAGACAGTAATACTCCACCTATGCAGTCCCATGTCCTCCCCCAACTTTGGCAGCTCCTCCTAAGAAGGACAGAAAGGAGGGTGAAGTCCATCTGGAAGCACACACTTATTTCTTTCCCCACTGAAGCCAAAACCAGGGTCATCTTCCTCCTCTGAGTTGCCTCCCTTCTCTAGTTAAAAGCAGCAGCAGCAATGGTCCCTTCTGTGGCTTGACAGCTAACTTAACGTGGTTGGACAAAGCACAAAGGTCTAGACTAGAGAATAGCTCCCTGCATCCCATGCAGAAAGCCAAGTAAACCACACTTACACATACATACGTCACCAACTGGATGTCAGCCAGAATGTATTGGCATAAGAAATCTGAATGTATTTTCCAGCTTGTAAAGAAATGGAGATTTTAAAGTTACAATTTTAAGATTTCTTTCAGAGGTATTGCATCAGAGCCAATCGCTGGCTTGCTGATATAATACAACCCCTTTGCAAAAATGTGCTGAATATACTTGTGTTCTCCTAGACTATTATGGAGGGCAAAGTACAATCCAGAACTTAATTTGAGTAAAATAAAACAAATACTTTCCTAGTTAATGTATACTCAACCTTCCCAACCACTAAATAGTTCAGTGATTGTGGGAAAGACCATCACCATATGGCTGTTGTAGATGATAGTGAACAAGACTAACCTGGTTAGCCTGATACCCACTGTAGCTTTTTCTACAGGAACTGCTTGGGCATCAGAATTGCCATGTTCAGACCCAGAGAGGGTTCCAATATCTTTCATCCCCTTAGCTATATCCTTCCCCATTACTGCAGGGTTGTAATGCTATAGACCAAACCTGTGAAACCTTGAAATTACATGAACCATTTCAGAGTCTGCATCTGGCAACAATATTCCTCCAACAACAGAGGAATAGGTTGCCTCGTTCCATGCCACAGTTTGCAGACTTTCGAGGAGTTTAGCGTCACTGGGGGAACAAAGTGAAAATTCTGGCTGCTTTACAACTTGGGATTGAGAAGCACATGTCTGTCTCACTAGCTTCATCCTTGCTGATCTTCAGCGGATCCCCTTCACCACTACTTGTGGCCTGCCCTGAAATCCAGCCTTCTCTGTCTGCAGCTGTCCATCACTGGGCAAGATTTTTTATTATTGCTGAGGAGTGGAGTCATGCTTGCTCTCATTGATTAATCAATAGCCTTAATTGAGTTGCAGCTCTTTAATGGATAGCCCACTGGCTCTTGTTTTTTAATCCTCTTGCACACATTGACCCAAGTCACTCACCTGCAGAAAACTGCTTATGCAGTGGAATAGGCCGTCAGGATCATGAAGGTTGGTTGATGGCCCGAGCCCAAGTTCCAAGGAATAAATCAAGGCACAGACACAGTTGCTGGAAAGGGAGATTATGGCAGAGGGAGGAAGAGAGTGTAATAATTGTTTTAAGGAGGAATAGTGTGGGTTGAGGTCCATCCAAGTTATTTTTAAATCCCCTTTCAAACACCCACAAAACAATTTGTAGTCATCTTCAACTTGTAAAGATCCTCTTAGTGAAGTATGGAGGGAAGGAATTCCTCAACTTGGTCTTGTATGAATTCAGGCTAGAAAGATTAACCTTTTGAACAATAGCTTCTGCTGGTGGTAATATTGTTCTTAATAGCCTGAAGCCATTTGGTAGATAATTGACAAACACAGTGGTGGAGTGCAGTTTTATCTATGTATTATATGGATATCTTGTCTTTCCACTAAAAATAATGCTCAAGGTGACTAACAATAAAGTACAAACTAACAAAAATAACTTAACATGAAAAAGCCAATGAAGGGGAAAAACATAAATAAGAAGAAAATAATATCACCTACCAGATTAAAACTTCTTTCAGCAGCAAATTGTTTTAAATAGAGGTGGGAATTATGTGGCCCTCCAAGTGTTGTTAAACTATAAGCTCATAACTGGCTGTGCTGGCTAGTTGGAGTCCAAAAAACATCTGGAGGGCCACATAATTCCCACCCTTGGTGCAAATCACAGACTCATAGAGTTGGAAGAGGACCATCTAGTCCAGCCCCCTGTCATGTAGAAATACACAATCAGAGCACCCCCAACAGGTGGCCATCAACGTCTATTTAAAAACCTCCAAAAAAGGAGACTCCACCACACTCAGAAGCAGTGCTTTCCACTGCCGAACAGCTCTTGCCACCAGGAAGTTCTTCCTAATATTTTTTTTTATTTAGTTAGTTATTTATACCCCGCTCTTCAGCCACAAGGCTATCAGAGCGGCTTACAAATTGTTTTAAGCAATAGCTATTTACACATCTACACTGCATTAAACAGTTTCCAATGTGTGTTAGCTAATTGCCCCCACAAGCTGGGTACTCAGTTTACCCACCTTCGAAAGGATGGAAGGCTGAGTGAAGTAATGAGTGAGTAATATTTAGATGGAATCTCTTTTCCTGTAGTTTGAATCCATTGCTCTGTGTCCTAGTCTCCAAAGCAGCAGAAAAACAAGCTTGCTCCCTCTTCAATATGACATCCTTTTAAGTATTTAAACATGGCTATCATGTCACCTCTTAACCTTCTCTTCTCCAGGCTAAACATACCCAGCTCCTTAAGCCTTTTGCTACAGAAATAACAAAAAAAGAAGCAATTTTTATTGTTTTTAACCTCTTCAGCAAGCCTGAACTCATTCTGCACTTTAGCTTTTCTGATTTATTCCCTACACGTGCAGGCTATTCATCCGAATTCCTCTTTAGTGATTTCCTCATTTCTTGTACATGTCCCTTTTAAATATTAGCTCAGTTTAAAGTTCTTTAGATATCCATTCTGGTTTCTTTAGACACTCCCCACCCCACCATTTTTCCTCCTCATTGGAACTGTTTGAAATTTTGCCTTCAGTATCTCATTTTCAAGAAACTCCCATCCATCATGAACTCCCTTCTCTTTTAGTGTTCCTGACCACGGGACCATACCCAGTATTTCCCTAAGTTTACTTAAATCAGTAAATGGAAATAGTAGTCTAATAAGGAAATCACATGACCCTTATAATGGGTGTCATTCAAAAGTCAGGCTGAAGCATTCTAGATAGTTGAAATTTCCAAAGACTTTTTCATGCACAGATGGCCACATCTGACATCTCCAGGAAGGGACACAGTGGGCCTCATTTGTGTAGATGCACATCTCACTGCTATCAAAACCTGGACATTTGCATTCAAGGCTGAATCCAGATATATTCCTCAGCTATGAACACAAGGGCAATTGTACCCATATCCAGTCTAATTGAATCCATATTTTCTGATATGCCTTTCAGCTGACCAGAAGCATTTCTGTATTGTCTTCCAAATTTGTATAGGCTTCCAAATTTGTCTTACCTCGTTCAATTCATTACTGACATCAAACACAGAGGGCACTTTCAACTGCACAATAGCACTATGTCCCACTTTAATTGCCATAGGCTGCTGCCACACTGCAGAAATAATGCAGTTTGGCACCACTTTTTTTCTATTTCTGGCACTCTGACACCATACTTCAATGCTATGGAATTCTGGGGTTTGTAGTTTTGTGAGATATTTCGCTTTCTCTGTCAGAGAACTCTGGTGCAACAACAAACTACAAATCCCAGGATTCTATAGGATGAAGCCATGATAAGTTAAAGCGGTGTCAAACTGCATTATTTCTGCAATGTGGCAGCAGCCAAGGCAGCATCCTAAGGAATCCTAAGATTTGAAGATTGAGGAAGGGTGTTTAGAATTCTCAGCTAGATAATTCTAATATCTTAGAATCATAGAATTGGAAGAGACCACAAGGGCCATCCAGTCCAACCCCCTGTCATGCAAGAATACACAATCAAATCATTTCCGACAGATGGCCATCTAGCCTCTGTTTAAAAACCTCCAAAGGAGGAGACTCCATCACACTCTGAGGCAGTATATTCCACTTCTGAACCGCTCTTACTGTCAGGAAGTTCTTCCTAATGTTTAGGTGGAATCTCTTTTCCTGTAGTTTGGACCCAATGCTCCGTGTCCGAGGAGATTATCAGACAGGACAAATATAGCGTCCCCTGTCACGGTTATTTTTTTTTTTCATGCACATATCTTTCAAGTAGAATAAAAAATCCTCCCCTCCCCTCTGGCAGCCCAGGCGTGAATGCAGCTCAAGGAGTTCCTGGAAACTAAATCATGGGCATTCTCATAAGAGGATGGTCGCGTGGCAAATTTTAAAAAAAGAAAGAAAACTAAACGTCAAACAGTAAAGCAAAGCACAAAAACACACTTTAAAAACCTAAAGTAACCCAGGGAGGGTACAAAAAAGGCTGTCACTTACCTGGATGTCCCGATCGCACCTGGAAGTGTTCGGCACAGACCTCATGGCATCGCGCTACAGAAACGGGGCACCTTTTAGCAAGCCTATGACTCCATTACAGAAACAGAACAGGCGATCTATTGATGGCTTAGCCTGTGAATAGAAAGACAAGGGGACAGAATGGAAGCAGCATGGGGGCAGAACAGGACAGGGACAACATTGTCTGAAAGGGAAGCCCTTCCGTGATCCTGTGGTGTCCCTGTCCTGGATTATTAAGGTCTTCTGATAATCTCCCTAGTTTCTAGGGAAGAAGAAAATTAGCTTGCCCCATCCTCAGTATGACATCCCTTCAAAAATTTAAACATGGCTGTCATGTCACTTCTCAACCTCCCACCATTTTGGTCACCTTCCTCTGGACACGTTCTCTTCTCCAGACTAAACATACACAGCTCCCTAAGCCACTCCTCATAGGGCATGGCTTCCAGACCTCCCACCATTTTGGTCGCCTTCCTCTGGACACGTTCCAGCTTATCCATATCCTTCTGGAATTGTGGTGCCCAGAACTGGACACAGTATTCCAGGTGAGGTCTGACCAAAGCAGAATAGAGTGGCACTATTACTTCCCTTGATCTAGATACTATACTTCTATTAATGCAGCCTAGAATCACATGGGCTTTTTTTAGCTGCTGCATCACACTGCTGACTCATGTTCAGCTTGTGGTCCACTAAAACTCCTAGATCCCTTTCCCATGTACTGTCATCAAGCGTGTCACCCATCCTATATCTGTGCATTTCATTTTTACTGTCCAAGTGTAGTATCCTACATTTCTCCCTGTTGAAATTCAATTTGTTAGTTTTGGCCCAGCTTTCTAATCTGTCCAGGTCATTTAGGATTCTGATGCTGTCTTCTGGGGTAGTAGCTACCCC
Organism: Gambelia wislizenii; assembly: GCA_030847615.1. Lineage (NCBI taxonomy): Eukaryota > Metazoa > Chordata > Lepidosauria > Squamata > Crotaphytidae > Gambelia > Gambelia wislizenii. Next base: position 85,904,862 of record JAUMIR010000004.1, on the reverse strand, counting down.
TCCTAATTTGGTGACATCTGCAAACTTGATAAGCATACCCTCTATTCCCTCATCAAAGTCTTTGATAAAGATGTTGAATTACCACATTATAGACCCCAAGATTCCATAGGATGTTGCCATGGCAGTTAAAATGGAATAGAGTGCTATAATTGTGTAGTGTGAAAAGGCCCAGAGTAAAGGGTTAGAGTCACAATGAGTTAATAGAGTAGAAAAGAGTGCAGCAGAGCAAAGTAGAGCAAATTTAAGATTTTATTGTAATGTTCCTTGTCTCATCAAAACCAGGTTGGGCTTTAACAGATGTGTTCCTTTGAGGATGCCAGTATGCACCATCATGATTTTCAAGCCTTTCTTGCTTACTATGATGCCAATGAATGTAACATGACATCAGAGTTAACCCATGGATGCAAAAATATCTATGCAGAGTGGCCTCACAAGAGGATCACTACCCTAAGGTCTTCAACCCATGGATCTTTTCCCCTTTGCCTTCCAGGACAGAATCAATTGTTCCTGCTTTCCTCTCTCCTTTCCTTCTTCCCATACAATAAGCTTTCTATGTTTGTGAAGAGCAAGCCAGAGTGGGTTGGAAGTAAGTAAAGATCATTAGGATTGAGGGATGTGGCTTAAAGCCCGCCAGCCCACACAACAAAGTCCCACTCTAGCTCAAGCCCTGCACCCACACACCATGCAGCTATTCATTAAAACAAAAAATAGTCATATAACACCTAGCTACAAAGCAAACATGTCTGATTCCTTAAGAAGCCTCTCTCTTGATTTAAACTCCCAGTTATTTTCTTCAAACTACAAAAGTTCATCATAAAACAACCATCTTCTATTTTTAACCCATTCTTTCCTTAAAAAGGCTTCCCATGATGAAAGTGGCCAATATTATCTTAGGAAAGAGTCTCTACTTATATTTAAACCAATCTCATAAAAGAGCCTCTCTAACAGAATGATTTTCAAATTCGGCATGTGCCATAACCTTATCATACCAACGATAACCATGCCACCCAAATCTTACATCATGACATTCAAGTTCCAAAAGTAATATCCATTCCTTCAACCACACAAAACAACAGGCCTCATAATATAATTTAATAATAGGAATTCCCAGACTGCCCCTTTCTTTAGCACCATACAGTGTTTTAAGTTTTATTCTGGGTTTGCTTGCCTGCCAAACAAATCTGGAGATTTCTTTCTGCCATTGCACAAAGGGCATCGCACAAAGGGCCACTTCTTATAACAGAGATAGTTTGAAAGTAAAATAAAAGTCTTGACAAAACATTTGCCTTTATTACTGTAATTCTTCTCAGAAGGGACAAATTTAACTTTCCCCATTTTTTTAAGGCTGCTGCCACACTGCAAAAATATTTAAGTGGCTCTAGCTTATGGAGTCCTGGGATTTGTAGTTTGCCCTGGAACCAGAGCTCTCTGACAGAGAAAGCTAAATATCTCAACAAAACTACAGATCCCAAAATTCCACAGAATTGAGCCATGGCAGCTAAAGTGGTGTCAAACTGCATTATTTTTGCAGTGTGGCAGCAGTCATTGGGTGCATCTACACCCAGTTTGATACCACTTTAAGTCCTGTAGCTCCAGCCTATAGAATCCTGGAATTTGTAGTTTTACAAGGTCTTTAGCCTTCTCAGCCAAAGGGTGCCGGTGCCTCATGAAACTACAAATCCCAGGATTCTGTAGGATGGAGCCATAATAGTTAAAACAGTGTCAAATTGCATTACTTCTACAGTGTAGATGCACCCTAAGTCTCTTTTAATTTCTTGCCCAACTTTTTCATAATTGTTTTGAAATAACAGACTATTTAAAAGTCTTAGAAATACTGTGTCTACTTCTTATTCCCAGTCCAAACCACCACTTAATTTAATCTTCAATGTCTTTTGAGCATACGTTGTCCATCTCTCTTGTCACTACTTTCGGTTTACAAGTACTTTAATAAAGAAGATTGAACTTTGAATATTTACAATGCAAATTGTTTGTACTCAGTCAAACGTAGTGCATCATCAGCCAAGTGGAAGGTTTCTCCTTCCCTGTTCAGCATGGGCCATTGAAGGACGACCTCTGATCGCATTATAAATCATTGCTTGGAGAAACTTCTGTCTAGTGGACCTTCCTGAATCTTATATGATTTGCATTTGGTGAGCATTGTAATTTCCAGGGACACATCTCAACCAGCTGGCTTTTTAGCCCATTTCTGAGCTGGGAGGCTGTGATTCTGTCCCTGTGGAATCCTTCCATATCTTTAAAGGCTTATAGGTAATAAGAAATCCTGCAAAGCTGGGCAGCACATAGGTTGTGCTGCTAATGGTCGGCCATCTTGGCAAAAGTTGCCATATTTTTTATTGCTAACTTTTTGTTTTTATAGTGTTTACAACATTTGTAGTGCATATAGTTCTGCTTCATAATGTTGTCTCACAGTAAAGTTCTGTTTCCCTGGTTTTACCTAGAATAAAGGGCATCCAACTGGAAACTGAAAGAGAGACATAAAGTGCGGGGCAAGGGAGCTTTTAGCCCAGGGTTGAGCAGCTGCACCACAGGCTCATTTCTGTACCTGTCTCCTCCATGTGGGCTACACTGTGGCATTTTAGCCAGACCAGAAATGATATGACATCACTTCTGGCTTCTGTTTTGGCCAGTTTTGACAATTTGGGGGTTGTGGGGAGGAATTTCACAAAAATATTGCATTTGGGACTGATTTTTTACATGAATCAGGTGCCCAGGGGGTCTGGAGGTGTCCTGGGGAGTTTGGGGGCTTCATAAAAAGGGCCTTGTGGATAGCAGTTTCCTCACCACTATTCTAGCCCAAGGGCCTAATTCGTTCTGAGGAGAGGCAGAATTCAGCTCACAGAAGTTCCTTCCCCAACTCCACCCCATGGTCTCAGCATTCGCAGGCACTAGCCTAATCTAGATGCTGGGTTTAAGTTGGTGCCTTCAAGAACTGGTTGTGTGTTCTTTCCTGTTAGAGGAGAAAGAGGACTTTGTCAGACGAGCCCCTTAAAGCGTTCTTTTGCTGGCATAAAAAAAATCCATTTTTATGCCAGCAAAAGAACGCTCCCTCCGCACTTACCTTGCTTTCCTGGCAAAGGCTTCCGCGACAATTCACTTCCTCCTTTGAAATCCCACAGATTATTGCGAGACTTCATTGCATGGGAAATTCAAACAAATAAACAAAAATAAGACAGAAAAACTTTTTTAAAAGCACAGGAACACAAATTAAATGTCCCAAGTAACCCTGGGAGGGTCAAAAAAGTGCGTCACTTACCTGTCTGTCACGATTTCACCTGGACGTGTTCACACCAGACTGGCCATTCTCAATGCATTGATGTGAGTACAATGGTGCAAGGTTTTACACGCTGGCAATGCCGCCACAAAAGCGCCACGGGGGATCAATTGACAGCTTCAGCTGTCAATTAAAAAGTATGGGTTTTGCGGGACATAAACGCAAAAGGGCAACATCACGTTGTACATGTATGTGGCATTGTTATGACACCGTATTTCCTATGTCTGATAAAGTCCAGAGAGAGATTATTATTGGAAATAAAGGCCTGCTAGAGCCTTTACGCCAGCAACAGCAAACATTGAAAAAAAGCAAAAGTGCCCATTTTAAGAGAATGAATTTACAAGAACCAAATGGAGGCAAATATAAGTTCGGAATCCTCAACAGGAGGAATATTTATTAAAGAAATACATTCTTAAGATAGAAACAGACTGATCCTTTCCTGTGGTATTACTAAGGCCAGTGTCACCCCACCTTCTGACGGTGTCACCTGGTGCAGTTTGGCTTCTCCACACACCCCAGATTTCACCACTGATCCTTTCTAAACTATTCTAAAAGAGATAAAAGGATGGCAGGCAGACATATTACAATTTGCCCTCCTTCATGAAGAGAGAGAGCTGCAGACAGCACAGGCCAGAAAAACAAGACACAGAGAGTTCACCCTGAGTTAGTTCCTTTGTTTCTTAACAGTCACTTTAGTAACCCTGGCTGGACCAGATGATATAATCTTCCCATAATGCTGTGGGACAGGTGGTTGACAGTGGAAGCAAACAGGCAGCAACGGAAAGTCAAGTTCCTAATCTTTCTCTGTCTTAGCCATTTTATCCCTAGTGGGCAATACAGCAGTGAGAATAAGCACAGAAACTGCTGTATCTTCCAACATTGTTTTCTCCCCGTCCCCTTCCCTGTATGGGGAAGACTGAGGAAGAACTAGGCCAAGTGCAGTCTGCTAGAATTTGCTAGCACTGGATGAAAGTGATTTGCTCCTTATTCCCTTTCCCCCTGTGGGCAAAGGTGAAGTTGAGCAAAGCGGAGTCTTTGGCAAAGCTTCAACTCTTTGGCCAAAGACCTGATGCCATCATGGCATGGCCATGCCCCTTGAACTCAGCTGGGCTGCACTGAGCTGCAGAGAGAGAGGTGGAATGCCGCTCCTGCAAATATAGCGCTCCGGCACCCTCATTTTAAAGCTAATTATTATTATTTTTGCAGGAAGTTCATTTTTGTAGTTAATAGTCAACCTGTAAAACATTGCAGGAAAGTTTAAAGACACTTAGGCTGTAATCCTATACATATTTACACAGGAGTAAGTTGCACTGAACTGAGTAAGGTTCTTCTCACTAGACTTCAATAGGATCATGCTACTACTGCGGTTTTTATGTCCCCCCCCCCACTGCAGACAGTACCTGCTGATCTTGCTGCCCCCCTCTTCTAGTCTCCTCCTGCAAAGCTGGCCCTGTGTCATGTGCCTCCAGTCATTGGTGATTAGACCACCATTTTTCTCCTGAATTGAAAAAACATATTCGCATTTCTATATAGCCTCATTTGACACAAATGAAATTTCTAGCACTTGATGGACTTTTTGAAATGTATATTTTAAAAAAAAGAACAAAACATTTTGAGATTACAATTTATTTTCCTATAGTCATGAGGATGAATAACAATAAGGAACAATTATATCAGCCAGTATTTGCTGGTCATTTGCTATCTTTCCATGTTGGCCTAAGGAAGAATCCTGAAGAATCCCAAACAGCAATGGACTTGATCTAATTTAAACACACACATGGACAAACTTTCTTTATGTCTATATCATCTGGGACATTTAATTTATAATAAAATATGCAGTGCCTAAATGAAAAGAGCAAACACTTTCTCCATTAATGAGTTGTTGTTGTGGAATAGCTCCCCAGGAAACTAATTAATACATCTCTTTGGATGCATACAGCCAACACCTGGCCAAAAGTACCTTTTGTGGAAATGCAATTTCTTGCAATGTGATTCACTCCTCCATTTCCTCTAATGGGACAAACTCTTTTGCTATAATAAAAGCACAGGCCAAGATCTTGCAGCAGAGATATAGCTACAATATTATAGCTGATCCATATTCTAGAATCATAGAGTTGGAAGAGACCACAAGGGCCATCTAGTCCAACCCCTTGCCATGTAAGAATACACAATCAAATCATTCCTGACAGATGGCCATCCAGCCTCTGCTTAAAAACCTCCAAAGAAGGAGACTCTGCCACACTCCGAGGCAGTGTATTTCACTTCTGAACAGCTCTTACTGTCAGGAAGTTCTTCCTAATATTTAGGTGGAATCTTTTCCTGTAGTTTGAGTCCATTGCTCAGTGTCCTTGTCTCTGGAGCAGCAGAAAAAAAGCTTGCTCCATCCTCAGTATGACATCCCTTGAAATATTTAAACATGGCTATCAGGTCACCTCTCAACCTACTCTTCTCCAGGCTAAACATACCCAGCTCCCTAAGCCAACTCCTGATCCAACCCCTGAAACCCACCTTAAAAGCCAGTCAAATCTCCTCAGCGATGGAGTTCTGTGGCACTAGCAAGTGTGGCGCTGCATGATGACATGAGCTTCCCCCTCCCACCAGCAAATGACAGTGTGCTGAAGAGTTACAACAGGGGTCCTTACTTCTGCTCCTTGCACGGTTGCTCTCTGGTGGGAAGGTGCTGGTCACATCATCCTGCACTTCCCCAGTCGCCAGCACCTCAGAACTGCATTGCTCAGGAAGGCTGGCTGGCTTTTAATGTGGGTTTGGGGGGGCACTTACAATCATGGCAATGGTACCACAATCATAAATGTGAATAGGAAACAGTTATACAGTCATAAGCCTAACTTATGACATCATAACTGGCTAACAGGATCCTAGACACATACTCTAATAAGAATTTGGGTCTGCTGATTTGTTCTAGATAGTACTATGGTGGGTGGAAAGGTGGACACTTGATAAAAACATGAAGCCAATGAGTGGGCCACCAACCAAATGCTCAGTCTTTTTTACCATGCACATAGGCTCTAAGAAGCTTATGCAGCTCAAGGTTTTTTTTCTCATTTATATTTTATTCAGTTTCCATTCTCCTTATGCATGTTTCTTCAACATATTACTTGTACATTGTATTAAAATTATAATAACCATAAACTTATTCCTACGCTCTTTTTACATTTTATATAATCAATGCTTAATCAGTACCTCATATTTCTAATGTTACACAGCCTTATATCTTTAGCTGCATATCGGTATCCTTGATTACCTTCTTTATGCTCAACAAACTAACGAAAATAACCAAGTAACAAACACAGTTTGACTTCCTATAAGGTGATGCTTTTGGAATCGACATCTTGCTCATACCAATAATCTAACCACTTCATATAATTCCAAATTATTTTCTGGATTTCTACTGTTTCTCTTTTCTATTACAATCAAAGCCTTATTTCCTTTATCCTTCCCCTCTTTATCCCATTAATAACAAATTCTCTTCATCATAACACACTCCTCTTGTTTCCCAATACTTTAAAACTGGTCTCCATGTCTTCAATGTTTTCTTCTTGGGGAGATTATGAATTTTTGAAATCAATATATCCATTTCAAGCAGATCTTGGGATGTCCTTAACCATTCTTCTATTGTGGGAGCTTTTTGTGATATCCACATTTGTGCTATTGCCAATCTAGTTGCTGTTATTAAATACAATATAATCTTCCAATTTTTTCCAACCACTCCCTTTTCTAATCCCTCAATCATATTTAACAAAAATATTTCAGGTTTTGGTTCAACGTGAAATTGAAAGATTTCTTCCAAGATTTTGTATATTCTACCCCAGAATTTCTTAACTATCTTACAACTCCACCACATGTGTATTAAAGTTTCGACATTTTCTTGACACTTCCAACAGTTATTGCTGATAGAGTTGTTAATCTTATTAAGTCTTGCCGGGGTGAAATACCACCTATGGGCTACCTTCTGATAATTCTCTTTCAGATTTTGACAGCTTGTAAATTTGTGAGTTCTGTTTCTAGCTTTTTCCCATGCTTCTAACTCCAGTGGATGCCCAAGGTCCTTAGCCCACTTAATCATATGATTTTTAATATTGTCTGCTTCTAAACTCCTACTTAATAATAGATTGTAGAATTTACCAATCTTTCCCTTTTCTTTTTCTCCCCATAAAAGTTTGTCTAAGTCATTTTCTTCTCTCTCTATGTTATCTAATTTCATATCTTCCTGAAATCTCGCTTTTATCTGAAAGTAAGTAAACCAGTTAATTCTACATTTTTCCTCCAGTTCTTCTATAGATTTCAGAATTATTGCCCCCTCTCCATTTTCCTTCAATAGATCTTTATATTTCAACCAATAATTGGTGGTTTTCCACTTATTTTGAAATGCCTCCTGAGGGGAAGTCCAATAAGGTAATTTAAAGGAGAAGAGTTTTTTTTAACTTTTTTCCAAACTTGTAGTAAGGCTTTTCTTACAAAATGATTGTGAAAGTCCCTGTTAACTTTATCCTTATTGTAACATAAATAAGCATGCCATCCATAACGGTTATCATGACCTTCAATAACTAACAATTTTTTTTTCATTTTCTAGTTTCACCTACTCCTGCAGTCACGTAAGTGAGGCTGCATAATAATACAGTTTGAGATCTGGCATGCCCCATCCTCCTCTTTTTAATGAATCTGTGAGGTATTTCCATTTAATCCTGGCTTTCTTGTTTTCCGAAATAAATTTTTTCAGATCTTTCTCCCATTCTACCCATCTTCCTATGCAGCTCAAGTTTTTTGACCCATTTTTTATGCCACACACAAAATCTTCTGCACTATCACAGAGGACTTAGAGGAAAGGACAGAAAGTCTTCATAAATGCATTAGAATATCAGAATCAGCAGAAACCTCTTTTGTCTCTGTTATGCTATTGATTGTTTTATTCAAATATTTATGTCTTACCCTATATCAAAGGATTTCAGGGGAGAGTACAATAAAATCAGTTTGAACAATAAATAACAATAATTTTAAAAGACTAACAATATAGTAAATCAAATATAACTTAAAATAAGACGTAAAGATGGTAGTGCATGTACTGTTAACTTCAAGGCTGAACTTCTGCAATGTGCTATACATTAGGCTGTGGGGGAATTAGAGTTGCCCTGTGTTGGGAGCTCTAAAAGTCAAATTCTTATTTTTTTTTTTAATTTCCCTCCAGCAGAGTATCAGTTTAGATTTAGAGGCATTGCTCATATGCACATTACGTTTCCCTGAACTATATATGACCAAAAAGAGACATGCAGCTTTAGATTAAATAATTCAAAAACTTAACTTAATAGGGTGAAGGAGAAAGAGTCATGCTGACTCACCAGCTTAGAAAAAGAGAAGATGGCTGCCCAAGAAAAAGAGGGTGGGACAGACAGAAGCATGTTAACTACACAGGCCGAGAGGGGACACACACACACACGCACACACACATATATATATATATACACACACACACGAAGTCCAACAGTGGTTGCTCTACAGTAAGAGAGTGTGGGGAAAAAAGAGAATGCTGCTATCTTTTCCAACATGTACCAAGTTCAAAAAGTGAAAAATGTGGCAGCCAGATCCGTTATGGCTGCATGTAAGAGTGATCACATTACACCTATGTTAAAACCACTCCACTTACTGTCAACTAATTTCTAGGCAAGGTACAAAGTGCTGGTTGGTTGTTACATTTAAAGCCCTACATGGCTGCCTTCTTCTGGATAATCTGCCCCATACACTCAGGTCTTCTGGGGGACATTTACTTCAGTCAGCCAGGACTGTTAACAAGAGGGAGTTTTTCATCAGCTGCTTCCAAATCCTAGAATGACCTGACAGATGAGATTTAAAACAGCATTAAAGAACAATCTCTTCCAGCAGGCCTAACCAGATAGTTTTTAAATTATGAATTGACTGTTTTTCATATGTATGCTTTTAAATTGATGTTATGCTCTTTTAATTTTTAATGTTTGTGTTTGTATTTTTAACTGTGTTATGAGGGGACTGTATACTTGGACATCACCTGATGGCCAATATAGCTCCAGGATCACCTGTAGTGTACACAAGATGTCAAAGGAACTATGAAACTAGAGGGCCCACAGATTGTTGGTGGATGGAAATTGGTATGAGACCAGGAGACAAGGAGGAGGAAGACGAATGGCCAGAGGAATCAAAAGAAGTAGAATCCTGAGAAAACTAGGCAGGCAAAGAATATAGGAGCAAGGGACTAACCACGCACGTGGTATAAGGAGACACGTTAAGGACAGGAGAGGCTACACGGTGCTGCTGGTGAGGTGAAGTGAACAAGTAAGGGGACTGGCAGTTGTTCAGAAGCTCGAGGACATGGCAAAAAGTGACAGAGCCTATGGACAGGAGGGATATATGGACCAGTCTGCAGTGGACCAGGAAAGCTAAGGGTAAGTTTTGGAATAAAGAACCACATTTCCTTCCACAAGTCTAAACTGAAAAGCCTGCACAAAGCACACACACCCTCTTATGTTAAATGTCAGACTTGTGAAATGCATAACTTGTGTCTTCTTTCCAAGACACATATGTGATTTGTACTACTTCTCTCTCAGTTCACTTATGTGTCTATACTTGGAAGGGCATCTTTAAAAATAATGCACAACATAGCCCTTCTGGCCATTGAGGAATATGGCTCTCTGTGTCTCACCTCCTACAGGGCTGCAGTAAGAGGAGTCGAGATCCACTTGGTGATGGGACTTGATCCCTCGCAAAGTCAGGCCCCCACCCCCACCACTATGGGAATCTCTTGTCATCTCCCCCCTGAGAGTTACTCTGTACCAAGGGTTCTCTGTCTCATCCTGTTTCGAAGGACATCCTCCACAGTGATGGGGCCAGAGGGCAGGACTAATTGGAGTGCTGCCATTTACGGGCTGCTGCCTATTACTAGAGACAGAGCGAGATGCCACGGATTAGCCAGCTGCCCTGGAGACCCAGTTGAGCACTGTGCCATCTCCCACTCCCTCCCTGCTTGGCTGTCATGGTGTTGCTGTAATGAGCTGGGGGAAGGGCACATTGGGCCTCTTTCAGTCTCTTCTCATCTCAGATGGGTATGGCTGAGCTACAGCATCTCCTAGCACACACAGTGGCATAATTAGTGCCAGGGGCAGCTGAGATGACAGTCTAGCTAGCCTTACTAATGAGAGGAGCCTCAGGCCCTTTCATTTCTTTCAAAATCCTGGGATCTGGGTGCATGAAGATGGATGGCTTGAATGGGCAGCAGCATGGAAGCAGGGCCAGGCCAGTGGTATTCAAGGGGGTGGGGGGAGACTGAGTTTGATGCTGTGGAGGTTTTGTGGGAGGATGCTGTACACAAAAAAAGAAATATAGGGATGGGGGAACAAAAAGCAGAAGGTGATCCTTTCTCCTGAAATGAGGCAGTACTATGCAAATGTTTGTAACAGATAAATATCCATAATATAGAAGTCTGGGATGGCTATGTAATGGAAGCAGGTAGTCTAGGCTGGCCACTTGGGATAGTACTGAAAGCTCAGAGTTTATGCCTTTCTGCCAGAGCTTAGGAGCATTTTGTTTTACTACTACTCCCACAGTCCACCAGGCAGCATGGTCACATTGACTAGAGGATTCTGGAAGTTGTGGTGTAAGAAAGAGTAACATTTCCAAACCCTGCTTTCTGTCTTCCAGTTTGGCAAGAAGCCTTCAATGGGTTATTCCTCAAGGGCCTTCAGAGGAAACAAGCTCCCTTTTTCTCTCCATGAAGGTTCACTGTCCACTCCAGTTGTACTGAGATCTTGCTTTTCACAGCTTCAGCCTTTCCTTATTATAACTCTAGATTTTTGTATTCCCCCCACCCCCCACCCATGCATTCCTTCCAAATTGCTGTCCTTCACCCCACTGCTTCCCATTTGGCCTTCAGCTTTTCTTAATGGTATTGTTTCATTTAGTACTCTAACATTATGTCTAGCTTTTTCTCTTCCTGTTGCATTCCTCCTTAGAGTGTATTTGAGGGAACACTTTTCATTTACAGCTTCTGAGTTATTTCATTGGCAGTAAATTACAAGCTTTCTCCCAGTATCAGAGAACAATGGTACAACCTTTTGTGGTGCTGAAAGCAACATATCAGTCCTACTAAATCAGTTCAAACAATATATTTTAATGGGGCTGCAAGCTTTTATGCTAGTTGCATAATTATACAGCCATTATCCCATCACTGCAGGGGGTCTCATACAGTGTGGTAATGAACCTCCCCATGTCAAGAAGGAAATTGTTTTAACCTAACATAAACAAAAGAATGCCTGATTATTCCTTTGTCAGTGCTTACTCAGCTTAGAGTAAGAGGAAACAATGTCCAGAGAAAAGGAGGGCAGGTCGCTGGAGTAATTTAAGGTTTTTGTTCCCAAAAGCAGGAGACAGACAGGAAATGCAGAGAAAACAGAGGCTGGCCATATGGCAAAAGCCAGGATTTAATTAGCCAACGGGGCTGCCTAGGGCCAAGTGCTGAGCTGACAGGTCATGCTGTGTTACTAAAAGAGAGATTAACCTGCAAGCAATGCGCAATGTCCTCCTGGTGGAAACTATGCTTTCACCCTTGCAATTGACACAAACGTACTCTGACCTTCCTCTGCTATCTTGTGGTTGGTTGGAATGCCAACCACCTCCATGCCAGCTAGCATAACACCTGCAGCAAGATGTTGAAGGAAGGAATGAAAGAAGTAACATGAGTGATTTCCACTTGCCATGCTGGCTGGGATTTCTGGCAGGGGAGCCTCGTGGCTCTGATGACAGTGTGGTGATGAACCAGCACCCTGGATAGCTCTTTTTAACTATGGAGTAGATTCACAGGACGAACACCACCATCCCCACATTGCCGTAGGCAAATCTGTGCTTAAGTCCGTTCAGCAGTTCACCTACCTGGGAAGCATCATCTCCTCAGATGCCAAGATTGACAAAGAGATTGATCACAGATTAGCAAAGGCATATAGTGCATTTGGAAGACTTCACAAAAGAGTCTGGAGCAATAAACACCTGAGGCAAAGCACAAAAATCAGTGTGTATAGAGCCATTGTACTGTCTATCCTCCTTTATGGATCTGAAACATGGGTCACCTATCGCCACCACCTATGACTCCTTGAGCGCTTTCATCAGCGCTGTCTACGCACAATCCTAAATATACACTGGACTGACTATGTGATGAATGTTGCTGTCCTTGAGCAAGCAGGGATCACCAGCATTGAGGCCATGATATTGAGAATGCAGCTGCGCTGGGCAGGGCACGTTTCTAGGATGGAGGACCATCGCCTCCCAAAAATACTACTCTACGGTGAACTCGCCACTGGTCAGCATAAGAGGGGCACTCCAAAAAAGCGATACAAAGACTCCCTGAAACAACATCTCAGGCTCGGCCAAATTGATCACCAACAGTGGTCCGCCCTGGCCTCACATCGGGAGGCATGGAGACGCACTATCCACAATGCTGCAGCCTTATTTGAGAACTCACGCCAAACAAGTCTTGAAGAGAAACGACAATGCAGAAAGAATCACAACCCAAAAACATCACCCAAGGAGACCTTCTGCTGTGCTTTTTGCAACCGGACTTGTTTATCTCGGATTGGCCTTTTTAGTCATCAGCGCGCTTGCAGAAAGCGCGGGTGAGTCCTTCCTGAATCTTCGTTTGCGAAGAAAAGCCAGAGAGAGAGAGAGAGAGAGAGAGAGAGAGAGAGAGAGAGAGAGATTCACTGTGCCACCAATACCAGAGCCATCAGCCACCACTGAGTGCTGGATGCTGTAGTTTTTCATAGAATCATAGAATTGTAGAGTTGGAAGAGACCACGAGGGCCATCCAGTCCAACCCCCTGCCACGCAGGAAATCACAATCAAAGCATCCCTGACAGATGGCCATCCAGCCTCTGTTTAAAGACCTCCAAGGACGGAGACCCCTTTGTTTTAAAGGTAACTTTGAAAGGGAGGAGAATTGGCTTGTGAGTGTTCCTCTTTGAGATGAACTGACCTTAGGTACTCTCAGTTGTCAACCACAGCCATATAGTCTCCTGATAAAGTAAATTAATGCAACAACAGAAAGTTAATTAATACAACCTACACATAATTGCATAGAACTTTCACTAGTAAACTAGTTATTTCAATAGTTTCCTCTATGAAATAAATGTTAAAACCTCAATAAAGTGCACTTCCTCTTTTCCCCTCTATCAGATTTTCTTTTAGGTAAACGTCTAATAATAACAATATAGATACTCACACCCAAAGATATCAGTTTAGCCAACATATCAATTTAAAGCAGCACGTGCCTAGGATATGGAAAGTGATTGTTGTGCATGTGAAATTTCAAGAACATGTGATGCTTTATATGATTTGATGTATGAAATGAATGTATAAACCTGTGAAATGGTGTCTCTGGAATGGAAACATCACTTAATTACATGTCTCACACCATTTCACTCAGTGAACCTCAGAGAATATATGGAAGAGGGAATATTAATTTTAAAATATAAGTACAAGTTATAAGGAAAGCCTGTGTATCCATGTATAGATCCTGTACCTGAGAAAATAGTCAACAAAGGGCTGTGGGGAAAACAGAGTTTAAAGGGGAAAGTTGCCCTAACCAATTGCACAAACACAGGTACCAGAGGGCACTCTGGAGAAAGAGAGATAAGAGATGATAAACTGGTTACAGCAGAGTTCAAAAGACACAAATGGTCTTAGATATCTTTGGTGGGGGGGGGCAGAGGGGAAGGGTTGAGGAAAAAGCAACTAAAAAATAAAGCTGTTTCTGATTCCATGTTCAAACCAGATGTTGTATACAAGGGAAGGGGAAATACCCAGGAGAGTGAGAGAGGGGTGTTGCCTTTTGATGCTCTGCTTGGGGCCTTTCTAGCAGGCTTTAGCTGTGGACCCAGGATGCTGAGCTAGATGGATTTTTGGTCTCACCCAGCAGGACTCCCCTCCTCATCTTAGGAGTTAAATTGTCATTGGATTTGACTGATATAACCAGGCCCAAGTGGTGGGCAGCCTCAGAGAGTCACTGACTAGAGATTACACAGGGAATTCCCCACCCCCTGCTTTGTTCATCTTCCCAATTAGTAGGCTTTGGGTTGGGGCTTCGTCTGGACCTGTTGCAGGCCAGATTCAGATTATCTGTGGGCAGATTAGGCCCATGGGCCAGCAGTTCTCCTCCCCGGACCGAGGCCCAGTGAAGTTGCACTGGTACAAACAGTGGCATGCATCATTGAAGCTGACAGCAGATGCCCATAATGGGAGCAGCTTGAACAAGTGTTAATCAGAAGCAGAGGAAGCAGAATTAGAAGGGGTAGAATGGTGGTGATGGAGGAGGTACAAAGGTATGTGCAGAGTTTATGCACAATTTTAAGGTGATTCTGTGTTTGGGTAAATTCCTGGCCTGACATTTGGACTAGCATAGGACTGACACAGCTCTCTTTTGATCACTCCAAATATCAGGTTGTCCAAATGAGTGAACATTATACTTGAAAAATCCTCAGTCTGACTCTAGAAGAATCCTAATTCTTAACATACTCCCAGAGTTATAAAGATCCTGAATGATACTCTAAGTGATTTGTTGGCATAGGGGGTGCACACAAACTAGAGTGTACAGTACATCCTCTACTGCAGGACCCATTTTAAACATTACAGCCCCCCCCCCACCACTTCTGTTTCAGTGTTAAAAGAAGAAAAGGTGGCCCGTACAAAGTCACAGGCAAAGCTTAAGAGCCAGTGCCCCAAAAGCCATTGTTGTCAGTTCTGGGTAATGAAAAGAAGATCTCTGGGATGCCAAAATTCATCAGGGATTTCGATGGATGGTTGGTGTTTGATGTACGAGGCGAGTTAAATTGGTATCAATAAATACTAACCCTGGAATGACGTTCTTTAATTATCAGCACAGATTATACATCACTTCAAAGCAAACAAACAGCATGCATCGGGCCACAGAGGAGCCGTGTGCAAAATGCAAAGCAGAGGCTGGGCATAGCAGTGCCGCAGAGCAGCTGAGAATTGCAAAGTGCACAGTTAGGAGGGTGTGTTATCTTACAGGATACTGAGCAAAAAGCCATAGGCTCAGGTTCCAGATATATGCCTCTGAGATGTCCTTAACTCTGCATAATCATTCAGGAAAAGACTGTGTGTAGTGTGTGTTATGTGACCTTTTCTTGTAGTGCTGTGCTTGGCTGGCTCGTGTGACCTAGGTAGGTCTTGATGCTGTGGGCTTTCTTCCTGCTGGGTGTGCACAATTGCCTGAATTGTCCAGGCTGAGACACGACAGCGTGTACTGGTCAGGCTTAGTACTATTACTATTGTTACCATTTTATTCATTTATATCCTGTGTTTTCCCCAATAATGGGACTCAAAACTGTTTAGAAATTATGAAAAACCAGTGCAGCTTAAAAGCAGACAAAAAGTCTCTCTTTCTCTCACACACAGAATGTTATTGAAATAATAATTAAGCAAAATCCATAGAATTAAAACCACTTAAAATTCATTAAATAACAGAATATAAAGTCAACAAAACAGCATACCATTAAAAGCCCCTCACAGTCAATTAATAAAAGCACAATAGAACAAAAATGTGCTCACCTGCTAGTGGAAGGAGAGCAAAGAGGGAGCCATCTTGGCCTTCCAAGGGTGGGAGTTCCAAAGTCCCGGAGCAGCCACTGAGAAGGCTCTCTCCCTTATTTCCACCAAACAAGCCTGGGAAGGTGGCAGGACAGAGAGAAATGCCTCTCCTGAGGATCTTAAGAGCTCTAAGAGGCCCATATATAGCACTCCAAACAGCTTGGACCCAAGCTGAGTAGGGCTTTATAGGTCATAACTCAAACTTTCCACTGCACCTGGAAACAGGCTGGCAGCCAATGGAGCTGTTCAATAAGGGCTTATGAGTCACAACTGCTCTAGGCATACAGGCGGGTAGTCTTTCCCTAACAGACACTTTCCAGATGTGATGGACTACAACTCCCATAATCTCCAGCAAGCAGAGCTACCAGCCATGCTGTTTGGGGATGATGGGAATAGTAGTCCAGCATGCCTAAAAGGTTCCAGCTGGTCAAGCATGTTCCAAGGTACGGCATTTGTCTGATTACTGCTGGTTCTGTGATTCTTTGGCTGTTCTCTGAAACAGGGATAGTCTGTGGCTAGCCCCTGTCCAAAGCTAGAACCTAAAAGAGGGCACTGTTCTTCTAAAAAGAAGGCAAAGCATCTCTCCACAGTCCTTCTGAGAGACTCTGAGGGTTGCTTATACTTAAGACCCAGCCTGGACAGAGCAATGGGATCTAAGCACACCTTTGCCTGTGGGCCTGGGAGGGCAGTCTCCAAGTGACTTTCCCCATGGAGGCAGGAGAAAGCGGCTGTTAAAGAGAGAGCACTGGGGGAAAAGGTGGGTGGGGGATCTATGAGGCAGGCATAGTAAACAGCAGGATGATGGCCACAGAAAAGTGTGGCACAAAGAAGCACAGACAGGCCACCAACCAGGAGAAAGGGAGAGGCATAATACCCTGGTGCCAAGGAAGGGGCAGTGAGATGATTTCCCACCACATGAAAAAGGCTGTTTGCTCCTGGTCTGGTGTGTGGAGGGAGAGGAGCTGGTATTTAGTTTGGGATTAGAGATGAGAAGGCCTAGGAAAAAACTGGGAAAATCTAGGAAAAAAACCTCCCCCCCCCATTTTTTCCCCCGAAGCCTTTTTTGCTTCCCCCCCACCAAAAAAAAAAAAAAAAAATTGAAAAAAGGAAGAAAATTGATTATGGAATGTTTTATTTTAGTATGATGAACAAAACCTTTAATATATGAATTGTGATAATTTTATGCCAAATCAAATTGTACATATGTGAAGATTTTCCTTGGTTTTTTTCCGGGCTGTGAGGCTGTGTTCTGGAATAGTTTCTTTCTGACGTTTCGCCTGCATCTGTGGCTGGGGCACCTTCAGAGAATGGTTGGGTAGGAGTGTGTGTGGAGATTATAAACTGTGGACCCCTGTTGGGGAATATATGTAAATTTGTGTATTTGAGTGGTTAGTTTCTGGGTGTAGAAATGCAAGGAGGATTTCGAAGGCTTTCACAGCCTGCATCCATAGATTTTCCTTGGGGTTTTTTCTGGCCTGTGAGGCCGTGCCAGCCACAGATGAAGGCAAAACATCGGAAAGAAACTATTCCAGAACACAGCCTGGGAAAAAAAACAAGGAAAATCTAAGCAAGGAGGATTAGTGTCTGCTTGGCTAATGGTTAGTTGATGGCCCATTATCTGCTGCATTATCTGCTGCACCCTGTCCTTGTACATAGTCATATTTTATGTCCCTAAAGTAACAGAGGGGCTTTCAATCTGTAAAGTGCTAATGTTGCATTTTTTTCAATTTTCCCGAAAATTTCCATTTTTTCATGTGTGGGGGGGAACCGGAAAGAAACCTGGGTTTCTCTCTCCCCCCCCCCCGCCGCCATAGCTTCAAAATTTCCGGAAATTTTACAACCCCAAATTGGGATACAGAAGTGATGAGGGGAGGAAGCGGTTTTTGGCCCATGGAGACCTTCTCAGCAAAGCTTGTGTGACCAGCCTGGGGAAGCTTCTTCCAACAGGGAAGAGCCAGTCCCCCGCCTTCTCGCGTGGAAAAAGAAAGAAAAGAGCGAGCGAAGGCGGTCTCAGCAGCCCCACGGCGCGGCTCCTCCTCGGGCAGGGCGCGGTCTAAAGCCTTGGCCGGCCTCCGCGGCCTTTGGGGGGCTTCTGCCCGCGGCCCGCCATTCCCTCTCCATGGCTCCCTTGCGCTTCGCGGCCAACCTGGCCTGGCTCTTCCAGGAGAAGGCGACGCTGCCGGCGCGCATGGAGGCGGCGGCGCAGGCTGGCTTCCGAGCGGCCGAGCTGGCCTTCCCCTACGCTTATGGCGCCCCGGAGCTGCGGGCGGCGGCGGAGCGGGCCGGGCTGGAGCTGGTTCTGCTGAATACCCCACCAGGTACCCCCCACCCGAGCCCGCCCGCCCGCCTTTCGCTACACGCGTCGGGTCCCCTCCCCGAGGATCTCTTTCCCCCTCCCACAGCCGGGGACAGAGCTCGACTGCAGCTCTCAGGATGAGTCCCAGCTAACCTAGCCAGTGGTGGAGGATGACGGGTGTTGTGATCCAACAACATCTGGAAGCAGGGCCGGTTTAAGGCACCCAGCATACGCAGGGGGCCCCATCATTGTGGGGGTCCCCGTAGTAACCCTCCTCCTGCAAAAACATTTATTAGTAATAATCTGAATATCCTGTACTGTGAATCACATAGGTTGAGTTAGGTTACATTGACCTGAGGTAAACATATGGGGCCCCCAAAATAAAGCATTGCAGGGACCCCCAAATTCCTTAAACCGGTCCTGTCTGGAAGGCCACACCTTTGCCACCTCTACCGGGTCAAGAGACGTGAAGGCCAGGGAAAAAACTGGAAAAATTCAAGGGGGAAAAAATACACTAAATATATGCTCTTTTTAATTGGTGTAAATGAGGATTCAAGTTTGCTTCATGAGGTCCCACAATTTACAGCAGCACAGACATCCTTCAGTCTCTCTCTCTCTGGCTTTTCTTCGCAAATGAAGATTCAGGAAGGACTCATCCCGCGCTTTCTGCAAGCGCGCTGATGACTAAAAAGGCCAATCCAAGATAGACAAGTCCGGTTGCAAAAAGCACAGCAGAAGGTCTCCTTGGGTGATGTTTTTGGGTTGTGATTCTTTCTGCATTGTCGTTTCTCTTCAAGACTTGTTCGGCGTGAGTTCTCAAATAAGGCTGCAGCATTGTGGATAGTGATACTCATAAACTAGTGTTTAATTACAGGAGTAGCTAACAACATCCTAAACTTGTTGACTGGGCAGAAATTGTTCTATTTTTGGAGGGTAATCTGTGCCTTGCCCAGCATGAGATTTGGAGAAATGTGTTTCTTTTTAATTTAATTTTTTATACACAGAAATATTATAAATTGCACAATTTTTAAATTGACTTTGTAGACTTAGGATTCAAAACAAGATACTGTGCTTTCTCATAACGGGTCCCGTCTCCCTGTTTTTTCCCCTGAAGCTTGTTTTTTTTCCCAATTTTTTTTTGAAAAAAATGAAGAAAATTGTTTTTACACTCTTCACCTTTTCCCATTTGTAAATACATATATTGCAAGAGAATATGCACTGCTTTTTTCTCAGGAAACCAAGGCAAAGGTGACATGGGCTTAGGCGCGGTGCCTGGTCGCCAGCCTGAATTTCGGGAGGCCCTGGCTTTGGCTGTGAAGTATGCCAAGGAGTTGAAATGCCCAAGGTAGTATTTTTATTAAGCCATTTATTTATTTATTTAGAGCATTTATACCCTGCAGCTTACAAATTGTTAATTTGACAGTTCCCTGCCCTCAGGCTTATAGTCTAATAAGATACAACACACAAGGAAAAGGGGGCAGCTGTGGGGGAAAAGATGAGTTCCAGTAGATGCTAGCTCCTCTTTGCTCCCTCAAATATATATTATATATGACACACAATAAATCAAATCAACAATAGACTAATTCTTGTACAAAATACAGTATCTTGCCTGGTCCATATTAGTTGTTCTATATAGGCATAACCACATATAATTTCCTGTGTGGCTGCTGTGTTATTGATAAATCTTTTACAAAATCTCCTCTCTACTGATTAGCGGAGGTGAGGGGTATGACTAGGTCCTGTGTTATTCCTCACAGATCCTTGCAAAAGCAGACCCTCTTGCCTAGAAGGGCAGAGGTGAGAAGGCTATATGGACACATCTACCTGTTTCTGGCAGCAACCTTGAGAGCTAAATTAACAGAGAAAGCCCAAGAGAAAGTGAACAAATTGCTCTAGTCCAGGAGTGCAGAAACGCCAAGCACAGGCTGCATGTAACCCTCCTGGGCTGTTTTTGTGAGCCCTGCATTAAAAAAAAAAAATCCATTTATTTTATTTATTTATTTTGTTTGCCACAAAATGCCTACTAGAGGGGGTGGGAGGCAATTTTTGTACATTTGAGGTTCAAGAATGGTCTTTTTCCCCCAACAGGAATTAAGTTCACTTCTGGGTCACTTCCTGTTTGGAAAAAAAAGGCTGCCCTGGACCTAAAATGGCCCAGAGGGAGCCAAAACATGGTGAAATTGCCCACATATACCGGGGGGGCAGGCTCTGGGGTGCCTTTTTTCAGGGGATGCGGTGAGGTTGAAGTCTTCCAAGGTCTTCTAGTGGGGGCAATGCAGCCTCCTAACCCCTGAGAGTTGCTCACCCCTGCTCTAGCCTTTGTTTTTTGGGGTGAGTGAGGCAGGGAGAATCTTGTACTTTCTCCTCACCTGTAGAGTGTGTGATCCCAATTGTTGAATGTAGGACATAAATTTCCTTTACATTAGCTAAGGATGTTGGCATAGTGGCTAGTCTATACTTCCCTGGCCTCCAGATATATTTGACTACAACTCCCACCAGCCCCAACCATGATTAGAGAAGCTGTTGTTCAAATCTTTGAGAGGGCCCCATCTTGCTTACCTGTATTGTCATCTTGTGCATGTTCAACCTGGGAGAGAAGGCGACACACACACAACTAGAAGATAAAAACATAACATACAACAGATGTGCCCACAGTGGCCACTGAAGCTCTACCAAACTAGCTGGAAGCTGTAGTTCATAAAGGTGGGGAATGTATGGCCCTTCAGTTGCTGTTGGACTGAAACTCCCATCAACCCTCACCAATGCAGCCAACACTATAGGATTATGGGAACCGAGGACCAACAATATTTAGAGAGGCACACATTTGTATTCTTTAGATAGGGGAAGGTTCACAGGAAGCATAGTGCCAGCTTTTACCCGACACGAGTGAGGGAAGTATGTATACATTTGTATTGCAGTCTTATCATTGGTACTAGTTTCTGCAGAATTTTTCCACATTAAATACCTCTGATTTACCAGAGCCACTACAAATACTGTTTCAAAGCCTCTGTCATTCAAGGTGGTTTCTCCTGGTACTAAATCTTCAGCGTTCAGTTTGTGGGAGGACACGCTTTGGATAGGCAAGAAAAGAAGGAGGGAGAATGTATAACAAGATTGAGTTTTCCTGCACCAACACAGGGATGGGGGAGGGGGAATTGGTTTTGAGAAAGGTTAAAGTGAGATGGCTTGAAGGACAGAGAAGTGACAATTTGGTTCATATAGAAGAAGACATAAGTTAGACCTAAGTTAGAGAAGGAAACCAGGAAGGGCAGTAGCATGAAGGTGGGCAACTGTGCAGGACATGGCAGGGGCAAGGCAGGCATGCCTTTACATCCACAGGCCTCTCCTGGTGATCTCAGAAGCCAGACTGGCTCATACAGGGAGATAACCTGGACCTGAGCCGTATAGGGCTTTTTAGGTCATAACCGTTACTTTGAATTGTGCCTGGAAACAAACTGGCAGCCAGTGGAACTGTTTCAACAGGGGTGTAGGATGGTCTCTAATTTATTTATTTATTTTTTATTTATGCAATTTATATGCTGTCTTTCTCCTGAAGTGGGACCCAAGGCAGCTCACAAAACAATTAAAAATCGGAATTAAAATTAAAAATATATAAAGTAAAAAAAAAAATAGAAAAAAGATAAAAACAACGTAAGAAACACATCCTGATAAAAGCCGCACGTGTGCAGTTATACATCAAAGGCCTGCTTAACAAAAACGTTTTTGCCTGCTGACAAAACAAAAATAGAGAGGGGGCCTGCCTAGTCTCCTGTGGGATGGAATTCCAAAGGGTAGGAGCTGCCACTGAGAAGATTCTCTCTCGTGTCCTCACCAAGTGAGCCTGTGATGGTGGTGGGACTGAAAGAAAGCCTTCCCCTGAAGATCTTAAAACCCTTGCAGATTCATAGAGGGAGATACAGTCTGGCTACAGACACAGGTGAAGTTTCCAAACACGCTTCAAAGGCAGCTCCAAGTAGAGTGTGTTACAGTAGTCCAAACAGGATGTAACTAAAGCATGTGCCACCGTGGCCAGATCTGGCATCTCAAGGAATAGGCACGATTGGTGCACAGGTTGTAAATGTGCAAAAGCACTCCTGGCCATCACAGAATCCTGGGCCTCCAGGTTCAAAGCTGAGCCCAGGAATACACCCGAGCTGCGAACCTGTCTTCGGGGGGAGTATAAACCCATCCAACATAGCCTGAATTCCTGTTCCCTGATCTGACTGACCAAGAGCACCTCTGTCTTGTCTGGATTAAGTTTCAGTTTGTTTGAGGTGTAGAACAGCTTCCTTTGATTGGGGTAAAAAGGAGTAATAGAGTTGGGTGTCATCTGCATATTGATGGCACTGTACCCAAAATCTCTGGATGACCTCTCCCAGCAGTTTCATGTATATGTTATTGTGTGGGGGACAAAACAGAACCCTGACGGACCCCACAGGCTAATGACCAGGGGGTTGAACAGGAGTCTCCCAGCACCACCTGGGTTCTCCTCTCCAGGAAGGAATGGAACCACTGTAAAACAATGCCTCCAAATCCCATCCCAGTGAGGCAGCCTAGAAGGTTGATGGTATCAAAAGCGCTGAGAGGTCCAGCAGAACCAACAGGGACACACACTCCCTGTCTAGTTCCCTGTGTAGGTCATTTACCAAGGAGACCAAAGCTGTCTCTGTTCCATAGCTATGCCTGAAACCAGATTGAAATAGATCTAAAGAATCCATTTCATCCAGAAACCCCTGGAGTTGGGAGGCTACCACATGATACCTTGCCACAAAATGGAACATTGGACACTGACTGATAATTATCCATTAAGGAGGGATTCAGGGATGGCTTTTTCAACAAAGGCCTTACAGTTGCCTCCTTTAGACATGTTGGAACTCTGCCTTATTGTAGTGAGGCATTGACTATCCCCTTCATCCACTTAGACAGACCCCGTCTGGTCTGTTTGATATGTAAGGAAGGACAAGGGTCTAGCACACTTGTGGTGGCTCTCACCTCTCCAAAGTGAGAGCCTCACCTTGTGCAGTCCTCAGGCTGCACAAATTGAAAAGTATCCATTAACACGGGACAGACAGGAACCAAGGTTACATCCACTGAAACTGTGTCAACTACAGCATCCAAGCTGAAGCAGATCTACGCAACTTTAGGCAGTGTACTGAGCATGCAGCAATCTAAACATTATCTGACTGCAGTTTCTCTTCAAGATTGTTTGCAGATTAAAAACTGAAGCATTACAGCTGGTGTTTAACAAGTTGAACCTAGGTTAAGTTCAGTCACAGAGGATAATTCTCATGTCCTGTAAACTTAGTTGTGAGATGCTGTTAGTGATAGAGTGTTTGTTTTAGATGTCTTTATTTTATGATGGAGTTTTCTACTAATAAAGCTCCTTTAAATGTGTATAATAGATAAGCAGAATGTCTGGCTATAACTCTTAGGAACATAACTATGGATTCTAGTAGTAGTGTGGCTATGGCAGCTATCACTGGTGAGTTAAATTTACTCCTACATCACTGATAATGACATAAGACCATACCAGAAGTTCATCAATGATACCAGTTTTGCACCTCCTAACTAGGCCATTTCAGTGTATAGGCTTCCTGAAGAGAAAAAGAAAATGGTTTATCTGTTTGTTGCCACATGTATATAAAACTGTACCTCTGTAAGTCACAAGAAAAATGAACACCAGTCTGTTTTTGTTAACCTCATGTAGCAACAGTAGCAAAAATCTTTAGTCCCTACAAGGCTGGAGACTTTGTGGCCCTCCTGAGGGCCACAAAATGAACTGCTTACACCCTTCAGCATTGACCAGGCTGGCAGGAGCTGATGGGAACTAGAGTCTAAAAACATCTGGAAGATAAGTCTCCTAGCTCTGATCTATAAGTAATATACACTTGGAAATGGTGAAAAAAAGTGTCTCTTAGCAAGCTGACTGTGCATGTCCAAGGATACCCAGTCTATAAATCTGCCTACAGTGATCTTGCACATATGGCCTGTGAATGTTCAAGAGCTAATAACTTAAGTCAAGCTAGATGAACTCATATGAACTGAACTGGCTGTAATTTTTATAGTTCTTATTCAAGAATTCTAGATGCTCTTGTCATAGCTACGCTAGATTGAAGGTGGAAGCCTGTGCCCACAGAAAGGCTTATGCAGTGATGTGTGTTGACTGTTCAGTGCTGAAGATCACCTCATGGGTCAGTGCATCACCTCTGGGCAGGAATAAACTGAGCATGAGACAGACTTCACTGCAGTTGTATCATAGCAGGCTGGATGTTTGATCCGAGGGCAAAAAGAAATCAGGAACAGCCCTGCATCTGTCCCTCTTAGTTTGTGCCAGAGGTATTTGGCTCACTCGTATTCTCCTCTGATGCAGCCTTATGCTTGTAGGATCCATATT
The DNA here is from genome assembly GCA_030847615.1 of Gambelia wislizenii. Lineage (NCBI taxonomy): Eukaryota > Metazoa > Chordata > Lepidosauria > Squamata > Crotaphytidae > Gambelia > Gambelia wislizenii. Next base: position 85,880,241 of record JAUMIR010000004.1, on the reverse strand, counting down.
ATGGCTGGGCGAATCCCCATGGGTGCTGAGCGAGAGGCAATGTCAGCTGAGATGGAAGCTACCTTCATTGAGAACCTCAGATATGCTGCTGACATCCTGGTTCAGGTAGGGTCTGTGTAGTCACTTGTTAGTAGAGTATGCTGCTTCTTCAGAAGAGTCGGGTACCAATTCACTACTGATTCTGTAGGGTACTAAGAGGCCTCTTCCCAAACTCCAGCCTCATGGAGCTAAAAATAGCCCAAAGGACAGCAAGGTGAGATCATACCTGGGCAGGCAACTCCAGGAAGGTACACAGCAAGGATGTTGCTTAGTTTGTGAAAAGAGCAGGGATTTGGCACTCACATATGAAACACTAGTGGTGATGCCTCAGAAATTAGCCAAATTGCTAGTCATTCTATACAGTCAAAGCTGAGAGGAAAGAGGGATAGGATAGAGAGTAACTGCAAGATTTTGCCATCAGGTTTGCATGCAAGCCATTGGCCTCTGGCTGGCTGCTATCTCCTGTTTTTTGGTCTGGTATTACAGGAAAATCTGATAGGATTGTTGGAGCCTATTAACAGCCGGATTACTGATCCCAGGTACTTCTTGACCACCCCACAGCAAGGTAAGCAAAGGCACAAAGCCTCCCCTTTACAGGCATGGATTGTCCTTTTTTAGAACAGGGATGGAGAAGTTGTGGCTCATTGACCCTAGCTAGCAGGATCAATGGTGAGGATTGCTTGGAGATATAGTCTGGCAACATTTGAAGACCCTAAGGCTACTTTGTTACTCAAGAATGGGCACTGGAACTTTGAAATGCATAGAGAATGGAGTTAGATGACTCCTTTTAGATTCAGATTCATAGCCAAACAATGTGAACCTGTATTCCTTCAGCTGTTGCCATTTTGAAGAAGGTGGGAAATCCCAGCCTGAAGCTGCAGCTGGTGAGTCTTATTTGATGTGTTCCCTTAAGAAGAATCTCTGGTCCCTTTCCTTGGGTGCAGCAGGGTGCTGTGGGTAGCACTCTCTTTGGTTGGTCCCCTGACTATGAACCAGCAAAGAAGCTGGTTTGTACTGGAGGAGAAAAAAGATAGCAAAATCTCTGTTCATCTGTTTGGACTTGGTTTAAAGGCTGTAAATGATATTTGCTCCACAGGATATTTTTCACTGCCAGATCATGGACGGTAACGTGACTCAGAACTTGGAAACATACTTTCCAGTTATTGGTAAGGCATCAAAGGTGGTGTTCAGTTGTTTTCCAGCATTTAAGTTTCCTACCAGTCTCTCAGGCTTTTAATTTCTTTTGAAACCATGGATCCTTTGCAACTTGGTATAATGAATGTATTGATGTTACAGCGATAGTGTAGAAATAGCGCCCAGGAAAGTAATGAAAGAGGCAGGACCCTATGCCCTATCTTTCTTTCATTTCTGATGGCCCGTGTCTTCCTGTGCAGGACACATTCAGATTGCCCAGGTACCAGGACGACATGAGCCTGATAGCCCGGGAGAACTGAACTACCCATACCTGTTCCAGCTGCTGGAGTCAATGAATTACAGTGGCTATATAGGATGCGAGTATAAACCGAAAGGCAAGTTTTTCCTAAGTTCAAGCGATATGGGGGTGGGACCTTCCTGTGTGAAGCTGCTGGTGAGTGGCATTAGGAAGCTCCTGCAACATATAGGCAGAAGTTCTTCTCTGCTGAACATTCCAGAGAGCAGCAATCCAGGCTCTGCTTCCATGTAGGCCCTATACTTGGCTAAGATAGCTCTTAGGAGCTTGCTACAGCCTTGGATGGATGTTAAGTTTGCATTCATGTTTGATGAGTATGCATATTGTTCTCTTGCAGGAGATACACTGATGGGACTGGGCTGGGCCTGTTCATATTGGGAGAGTCGTGGTTTGCTGCATGATGGAAGCTGAGGAGTTAAGCTTCATAGTGGAAAAACAGAAATAAAAGAGCTTCAGAGGTAGAGTGAACAACTGTACTGGCCTATGACTGTGTATCCACAGAGGGGAAAAAGCCAACTTGGAAAGGCCATCCTTTTGGCATTGGCTCAGCCAACTAAAATGTCGTTTTCTTATGTCTCCCTCTGGGTGCACACTCACAGCAGGATTTATTTGCCTAATAAAGTAACATTACTCAAGTGGTTGTTGTTAACTCAACTTCAGCCCCAGAATGTGCCACTTGTTTTCCTGAATAGATGTCATTCCTGACTGCACTTTTCCCAGTGAGACATGCTCTTTTTTCCCCCAGCACAACTTGTCTGCCACCCTCTCATTGCAATTATAAGGGGCTAACCCTCCAAACGAGTGAGAAATTATGTTACCACGCTAGATAATGGTGTTGGCATGCCTTTTCCTTCTTGCTATCAAAGAATGGGGAGTAATTTGGTGCAAAGGAACAAAAGCCTGGGCTCACCATGTCTAGCTCTATAGTACCACTCAGTGGTTCCAGATAAGATTGCTGAACTTCCTTAGATTCTAAGGGACATTCAGTCCTCTAGTTTTTATCTACTTTCTCCTTGCCTATTAAACTACCACTTGAACTACCTACAGTTATAGAAACACATGCCCACCATCACTGCTGTCATCAGGCCAAGACCAACTGCTTCATAGTTAAAGGCCTCCTGTTACAACATAAAACTGGGACAATATATACAATAACATAATTCATTTGCGTCTGAACCAACTGCCTTAGGAAACAATTCATCCCCCCCCCCACTAAATGCCTGGCTTAAGAATCTGGCAGTGGCCTTATTCACCCTGACTAAGATGCCAGTTTGACAAGTAGGTGGGGAACCGCCTCGGCTTATCCCCTAGTACAAATGTAACAACTTCTGGGGGGAATTTGTGACAAAGTATTTTTATTGTTATAATTAATTATCCATTTTATTTAATTTACTGTACATTCAACTTCATAGAAAACATTCCCATCATTGTGCAATACCCCCCCACTAAAACCCATCCAGTGGCCGAGTTTACAACTCCAGGAGTCTTTCAATCTCTAATTCCAAGGAGGCATGTCCACCCAAAGGCCTCATTGGGTACTTCCTTTGAGAAAGCATCTATTCCCCTTTCAATCAGGTTGCCCTTCCTGTGCATCGGAGCAGACCTGCTCCCTCTGAGAGTCCACTCAGCACAGTCAGAATCCTTGAAAGTGTTATGACTTCTTATCTAGCCAGCTGTACCCTCATATCACCCACTCTTCCTGTCATGTGAAGTGGTCTCTCCTTTGTTTCAGCCAACTTCTGCAGCTGGGGTCCGTGCAGCTTGCTCCAAAGGGGAAGAATTAGCCAGTACTATAGTAGCCCTGTCCAGAGGTTGAAGCAAGCTGTGTTTATGACAGATTCCAGATGGTGGTATGTGGATACAAGTTGTGGCAAGGGACTCTCATTGTTCTGAGGCTGTACTGGGAATGACTCCCGAAAAACCACTGTGAGACTCTGGAAAAAAAAAAGTTTTTCAGCAATGTTGCCAGCAGTCTACCCACATGCTGACCAACAGAATTCTTACAATCTTCCCTTAAGATTGCTTTTCAATTGCAATTAGATTGTGGCAACCTACAGATCAGCACCCATTGTTGCAATCATCATGCTATGGGCACAGCTGAACCACTGTAATATACAGAAGCAGTACTTCAAACCCAAAGCAGGACACCAGAAACCTCCTGCTTGCACCCAACAGTCTCAGGGAGCAGACATCCCTCTGATTAAATGGGCTTCAGCTTGGCAGAGTCATTTTAAAAACTCCAATGTTCTCCCTCCTTAACTTAAGAAAGGAAAGGTTCTCACCGTTTTTCCTGAATGGGAATCGAGGAATACAAGTACAAAACAATCTGTGAATTTCTGGTTTAGAACAACCTGCAGAGAAGGGGAGTTGTATTAGAAAAGTATCTGTCAAATAGTTGTAATAAGCCAAAAACAATGCCATCCTATTCACTGGGAGGATCAGATGCCTGTTCAGTGGTGGTGGCCAGGAAGGAAAAAATTACAGTAGGAAAGCCATGGTGGGGGGCAATGACCAGAAGACCCAGAAACCTAACCCCCTCCCAAAACCCTGGAATGAAGTAGCTTTCTATTGAGTGGGAGAAGAACCCTCATTTCAGAAGAGCTGCATGTGAGAATTCCTCCACTTCATAAGGGGCCAAGGGAGGCTGGCACTCACAAGTGGAAATGCTGGACCTGACCACGTGGGGTGCTCGTGGGTCACTTTTGATCAACACATGCCAAAATGACTGGAAGGCAGAGCCTACCAGGTCACAGTTGTTCTAGAAGAGCCTTACCAAGTACTGGGTGCCAGCGTCAGCATTCTGGAAATGGCGGCAGCTCTGGGGGAAACGACTCAGTAGCACCTTGATAAGACTCTGGTACCAGGAGACTGTCATGGAGAGGAAGCAGCTCTAACGGGGAGAAAGGGAAGAAAGTAAGTTAAGCAGATGGAGCCCCTTACAGCATATGACACCTGCAGATGAGCCTTCTCAGCCACAGTAGGGATATCTGAGCACGTGACTCTGCTGCCCTTCACAGGCCACTGCAGGATCTGCTGTAAGTCAGATGTGCATGTGCATCTAGGCACATATACAGTGGGCCCTCCTGATCCATGGGCTCTGGATCTGTGATTTTAAGTGATCACAGACTGCTGGTGGCAACATGAACACGAATGTGCTGAAGTGTCCATGTGCATGTCACTGCTATTTAATAATATAGGTCACAATCATCTGAGTTTTGTGCCACCCCCCCACAGATCCAGAGGGCCCACTGTACATCTTCACATGTCCTGACTGAGGTCAGCCACTCACCAACTGGGGGTCGATGTCAGCAATGGATTTCTTGTGCACTGCATCCAGCAATTCTTCCAGTTCACCAATGGAGAGCTTGCCCAGTTTCAGTTTGTCAGAGGCAAGGGGCTCAAGCAGGAAGAGCCGCTTCCAGAGGTTGTCTCGGCGGCAGTGACACTTGGCAAGCTGCACCATGTTGGTCAGCTGTTTCTGGGCTGCAGCCACCTCTGAGGCAAGGAGTGGGAACAAGGGGGATGTATAAAAGAGCCCAGGGCCCACCTTGACCTGGGGGCCACCTGCATAGAACTCGCCAGTGTCCTCCACTTCCTCCCAGGGCTCTGTTATTTCTTTGCGCTGCCAGCCACCCTCTGCTGTCTCCCAGGCTGCACGCCCCAGAACCGGTTCCAGTGCCTCCCGTTGTAGGCGTGGCAGCTTCTTGAAGCGTCGCATGTCAGCAGTGAGTCGTGGGAACAGCTCTCGTTGACTTGTCATGATCACGTAGAAGTGCAACCTGGGAGGAGGTGAACAGTAGCCACTGCAGCTCTCTAAATAAATTCCCCTGTAGTTGAGCGACTTCTAAACCAGAGCCTGTTCCCCACTTTTGCTCATATGCAGCCAGCGTGTTATAGTGACCTTATGGGCCTCCATCTTGGAAAAACCTGTCAGCCTGGCCCAGACTGTTACATTGTACCTAGCTGCATTCATCCTACCCTAGTAGTTGTGTGCCATCTCAAGTTACCTTATTTGCTACCATGCTTCTCTAAAGAGCCAAGGTTGTTCAACCTTTTACCACTCCCATAAACAGGCACGCCCCTGCTTGCAACTTTACCTGGCTTTAATCTTACCGTAGCATGAGTCGGTCTGCCTCACTTTGGTCTTCAAAGGGCGGAGCACTGTGACATACAAGCATGGACACATCAAAGTCATCATGGTGACGTAACCCTTCTGAATCCTTGTAGGAACCTGAGCTGTAAGCAGAGAATGGTGTCAGGGATTCCTTATGGGTAAGTGGGTACTATGGGAAGAAAGCAGGTGTGCTCTATTTGACCACTACCTGGACTGCCATCAAGTGAGCAGATGTTCCAGGTAAACTAAAGGACACTCTTGTTTTCTGTAAGTGAATGAGCCCAGCAACAGTGGTGTTTTGCTCATGGTTTTGACTTATCATTCCTATCAAACTGTAGTGTGCATCTGACAGTGTCAGAAACATGTGACAAACATTCTGTATAATTTGGTCGCATACATAAGGCAGTGTTATGCATGCTTTGTATGGCTGTACCAGCTGAATAAAAATATTCATAAATTAAAAGAGAAAACAGAAGAGGGCAACAGGATTGGAATTCAAGGATATGCCACAGATCTGAACGCCCTTCTGTCACCTAGGTTTAGCGGCCATTTTATGTCAGTATCTCAATGCAGAATGTGTGCTGCAGCATTGTTGTCCCCATCCTGTACCATCCACAAGGTACAATCAAATTTGCACATGTTTTTCCTGTGTAATTGTATTTTGTTTTGGTAAATACATATTGGTAACTGCAGCAAAGAGGTCATGAGGTAACTGTAACATTTTACAAAGGTACAGCCTTAGCTAAATTGACAAGAAGCAGAATGTTCTGACCTGTTGAAGAACAAATCATAGAATTCTGTGGGTGTTGTATAACAAGATTTGGGCAGCAAAGGATTGCAACAAGAATTGTGGCATATCTGTTTGAGAGTCAAAGCTAGTAATAGCCTCACAGAGCTGCCTTAGTCCTGTGAATCAAGAACTGATGATTGTTCTATAAGTAGGCAAAAGCTGAACTTACTTGTGCCATAACCAGTAGGGCTAGAGGAGATGTCAAACTAGATAAAGCATCCTGTGGGTATCAGACTTAGGTAGAATTAATAAAGAAATGTGAAGCCAGAGAGACAAGAGAAGACAAGAATATGAGGACAGAAAAACCATCAGTCTAGGTAATCTGAAAGTCAAACTGCTCACATGGACTTCTCAAAAGGATCAGTATAAACCCCACCCAAGATCATTCTTTAAGAGATTAACATTTTATGCCTCTCGCTGCCTCAACTGTTTGCAGCAGTAACACATAGTACTGGTATAGACTTCGGTTACTTTGGGCTGGCTGTGAAATAAGATGCAAGACTGGATGGGTAAAATGTAGCTGGGGATTGAGACTAAAACTGCCTTTAAAAATATAGTGCTATTTACAGGAACTGTTCTGAATACTGAAGTGCTCTATAAAATAAACTTGACCTGAACAGTTATGAGTGTACAGTAAATCCATTTCTGTGCAGCATTTAACAACATTAGTTACATATTAAGTAAAATAATACCTCTACCTCAGGGCTGTAAAAGCCTCTAGTCTTTACTACCTTTTGCCTGATGAAGGTGAAAAGGTGGTTGACAGCATGTGGAGTTCTTGGGAGCTCACAATTGTGGGGAATTGTTACTGGAAGATTAGCATCTCATTATTACATTCTGGAAATCACTCACCTGTTCCAGATGGAGACTAGGGCATATTCATTCTGCTCAGGGCCAGGGGTTCCCTTCTTTCCATCAGTGCTAGTTCCTGGCCTGGCCATGCGTAGTGGCTTCATATGGTAGGTGCTAGCATGGTCAGTTATATAGTTGTACAGATGATGGGCCATGATAGTATTGGTAGGCAAGGCCAGTGCACCTGTTGAGAGAAGCAGCAGCATACTGTTTTCTCCTGTTTTCTGTAGGTCATGGGAGGATAATTACCCGAGATCCAGGAGTTGCATATCCCTCCTTGGGGGAGAGGGAAAAGAATTCTGCCATATGTTAGGGGCAGGAGAGGCCTTTTAAAAACCAGGACATAAAATCAGTTCTGATTTAGTTCCTGTTTTAGAAAGCTCTCTCCAGGGCCTAAAATTGCCCTGGAGGAGAAATGGTTAACACTGGTCTTCATGTTCCCTAGAGTAAAAAAAATTAAAATAAAAAAATGGCTGTGAGGGACACTTTGGGGCCCTCCTAAATGGCCTTGGGAGTTGTACTTTCTTCACCCCTTCTAGATGCCATAAGACTGCTGGACCATATGGGAATATCTACAAGCAGAAATGGAGGACTTTTTGCTCTTTAAGAGGAAAAGAGAGAGAGAGAGAGAGAGAGAGACTATTTCTTGTTACATTCTTGAATATATAATTCTTTGTTCCTCTAATCACTGTTCTGGCTTTCGTTGTTGACTAATTAAGCAAGCTTATTGCTTTATGTTTATTTGCCTTTTTGCCTGATTTTATGCTTTTTATGTCTTTCCTTAAAACCTTTTGCTTGTTTAAGTGCCACTTGCTTTAATTAGCTCTGACATTAAGCCCACAGTCTCCTCTCACTTGGCTCTTAGCTAACAGGCTTTAGTGTTTTATTATGAGCAGCGGGTGATGAGATTGAGGCAAGATGTATAGATCTTTTATGATTCTGACATATTCTTGTGGTTTTGTAACTAGGTATCCTTACCAATCTCAAATGATATATGTGACAAAGAAGCAGCCAACTTCAAATTTGGAATCACAGTAAAACCCAATTCCTTGATATCAATTTGTTATTATTAACTCTTGTCTTGTGGGTTTGCTTCTATAATTGAAGTGCCATATACACCAATAATGTCATTATAAAAAACATGGATAGGGTGTTTATGATTCCACACAGGACAGGCCAAGATGGACCTCTAGAGCTGTAACTTAAAAAAAAATCTTCAAGACCCCAAGAGCGCTCACCTTGGAAGATGTGGTTACGACCAAACTTGGGGATGTCAGGATGCTGAGCAATGAAGTCTTCCAGGAAGCTGGTGAGATGATAACCTTGCCGCAGAGCCAAGTGGGATCCAAGCAGGTACTGATGCACAATGCGTAGGTGGAAGTCATAGCTGAATGAATGCACATGCATGAGATCACGTACCTTGTCGCACTCCTCTGTGAAGAGCATGGAAAGCTAAGGAAGAGAGGGGAGAAGAGTGCGAGTGACAACCTAGCAGTGCTAAAATGCTGTTCTGTGGTGTTGAATGGAGGTAGTCAGGAAGGTAATGAGAAAAAGGGGTTGTGACAGAAGCAGCCTGATTGGATATTCACTCCATTACTGACATTATTCAACCTAAATAGACATGTCATTCCTATATAAAACACTAGAGTCTTTCTTTAGCAGGAAAAAGCTTTGTCAGCAGTCCCCAGGCACTGAACTCTTGTGCTCTTTTGTTCAGTTTTTAATAGAAAGCATCATACCTTAACCAGTCCTCATCCAGGTAGTGCTCTTGCTGTTGGTAAGTACCTGTTGCGCCTCCTCCAGGAACAGGCAAAATGAGCTCACAAAACCAACAGGGGCAAATTTTGGTCACAAAATAGCTCATAAACCCAAACACCAACTTAAGCTCATAAACCCAAACACCAACTTAGGCGGTGTCATAAATCAAATAATCCAGGGGAAACGGAGGTGCTAATATCTAGTAGGGCTGGCTTCTGTCTCAGGAGGAGTAGACATAAACCCAAGAGAGGGGTTCTGTCTCCTCCTGAGGACTTACCATGTATTATTTTGGGGTGTGTGGGTGTGTGCATTGTGGCTGAGAGAAATGGAATAAGCATCATACATATGTCTTACAACCAATGAAACAAGTGTAGAAACTGAGATGGCTCCTTTCCAATATAAGTATCACTCCTAGGAGGACTCTGTGGGTCTACACCCGTGACGTTTGAGATATTACCATACAACATACAAAAAGAAAAAAATTAACTAGCCAGAAGGGAACTGGTAGAAGACACTTAAAACTAAAGTAGTGAAATCACAGTTATTCATTATTCCCTATATCTCTAGCTCTTTCTCAGTTGAACCCATAACAGAATATAGAGGGTTTCCATGAAGAGAAAAAGAAACGTAGGAGGTACTGGCTCAGTTTAATTTGGGAGGAAAACACTGTTGGTGGCATATGCCTACATGAAGACAACAAGAAAGAGTCTGGAGGAATCTTCTTATGACAAGGTGATAAAGTTGTGGAAAAGAGAAATGGGTGTTTGCAAACATTCAATGAATGCTATTCACACAATCACAAAAACGAGCACAAAGGTTTCACACAGTGCCAATGATATTGCCAAATGCAAGTGGTTTTTAAAATCCAATGCATGTTTTTTATCCATTTCATAGGAATTCCAAATTTTCTTTAAAATAAAAAAAGGAAAAAACAATCTTTTGAGCTCTTGAGACTGGAATGATAAAGGCAGCATCTCCTAATGCTCAGAAAACGAGGGTCTTTGAAGAAGCTTTGAGTATCTAAGATGTAAGTAGCTTCTTCACATGCTTAAATAATTTCTCATTCATCCCTGTGGATCCCAGTCCCCACTTCTACCACCTGCTAATATCCCGTGAGTGTCATTCCTCCTCATCTTCTTTTACTACTACAATTTCACTACTGCAATTAAGGCAGAATATTTCAACCCAGCGTGAGTTTCCATGTGGTTAACTTCTGCTGAGAGACTGCCTCATGAATGAAAATGCACTTGATTGGATTAAATAATCTATCATTTACAGTTTAATCTTTGGAGAAGCTGCATTCAATTTTTTTAGTTGCAAGATACTAGTTTTTGACTTGCATCTGAATAGAGGCTGAATTAAAGATAGTTTAAAGATTAGTATGCAGGTTGAATCACTGTTGTCTCCAGAACATTTTGAGTTCTGTGCCTTTGGAAGCTTCCAAGAGTTTGCACAAGGAGAATTGCTTCTGGATTTAAAGAAAGGAGTGACACTCAGGAGGATTAGCTTTGTGTCCCTTTGCACCCAGTGTGTCATGTACTGGCTTTTCCACGGTGTAGTCAAGAGACCCAGTAGACCACACATAACCAAAACACTGAACAAACCAGAAGAAAAGATGAGGTTCTCTTCTCACAGCTGGTCCAAATCTCCATCTAGTGAGATAATAAAGGCTCCCTGTAGCTCAGTACTCTCAAGAAGCTGATGGCCATAAATTACACTCTACTTTAGGAATCAAAATGCACTACAGATGCATTGCTTCAGAAAGCAAAGTACTGTTTCAGATTCAAAGGCTGCCACATCCTAGACTGCAGGAAAAGTACAGGCTGACATTTCTAGTCCTCACATACACACTACAATAAAAGAAGCTTCTAGCAAGAAACTGTAAGATTGCCTTGTTCTTCAGGAGAAGTCTGGGCCTTCTATTATTCAGAGTCTAGAGGCCATGTCCAAAGCCTGAAAGGCTGAAGGAGACTTCCAAGGTGAAACATAAAAAAAGATGGTGGTGTTTATAATTTATTTCTCTCAAGGCATACCATAAAGCAGGGATGGGAGCTGTGCGGGTTTCCAGGTTCTATTGGACTGCAATTCCTGTCAGTTTAATTCAGCACAGCCAATGGTAAGGAATGTTAAGAGTTGCAGTCCACCACCATCTGGATGGCTACATGGTTGCTATCCCAGTACAAAGCAGACTAACATGAGGAATATAATTTGGATCCTATCCGAAGCAATAGCCAATAGAACACTTCACCTTACCGAGTTTTCAAACTCAGCCACTACTTCCTTCAGGCCTACTTCCACATTTATTTCAACAGCATCTAATCCATCTGAAGACAAGTCAGAACAAACAATATTACCTGTGAGTTGACAGTCTGGCCCATGGGGAGTCTTGAGCACTCCAGTGCATATTGCTTTACACAGAAATAGCAGCCCTAAACAGAAGAACAACAGCTGAGATCTCAGATTCCATCTTTTCCTGAAGGCCATACTCTGCCAGCGCCAAAATTCATTATTGCTTAGCACAGCTAGTTCAAGGATTGCATCACTGCCTCCAGCCAGGCTGAGTGATCTCATCCTGCACTTTTCCCTCTAGGGTGTAACTGGTACTCAGCCACAGTTGATCATATTCTTGCATTCCTCTGTTGTGCCCACAGAACAGCAGATCTATGAACACCTGCAGTGGTGCTTCCCTTAGAATCAGTGAATTGTAGAGTTGGAAGAGACCACAAGGGCCATCCAGTCCAACCTCCTGCCATGCAGGAAATCACGACATCCGGCCTCTGTTTAAAGACCTCCAAGGAGGGAGACCCTACCATGCTCCGAGGGAGTGTGTTCCACTGTAGGAGTATATGGATCACAAAGTAAAAACAATTTATACAAGAATTGATACAAACAATAAGTGAATATGATTATAATCATTTCATATTAATGGGAGATTGGAATGCTGTCTTCGAGCCAGAATTAGATAGATCTACAAGGGAAATATCCAGGAAAAAACAAGGGAAGTTACCGAAAATAATAGAAAAAATTGATGGATCAACTGTCATTAATTGACATATGGAGGTATTATGGCGACCCCATTAATTCCATCAGGTTTTCTTAGGCAAGGATTCCTCACAAGTGGTTTTGCTAGTTTCTTCCTTTGAAACCTACAGCACTTGGTATTCATTGGCAGTCTCCCATCCAAGCACTAACCAGGTCTGCCCCTGCTTTGCTGCCAAGATCAGACAGGATCTGGTGCTTTTAGGGTATTGAGCCACTGTGCTATTTTGTGTATTTCTGCCTTCAAGTTGCCTATCAAACTTATGGTGACCCCCATGAATTTTTCATAGGGTTTTCTTAGGCAAGGATTCCTCAGAGGTGGTTTTGCCAGTTCTTTCATCTGAAATATAGCCTATAGCACCTGGTATTCATTGGTGGTCTCCTATCCAAGTTACTAACCAGGGCTCACCCTGCTTCCAAGGATCTGGTGCCTTTAGGTTATTTAGGCCCTCCTTCTAGGCCTTACAAAGAGCAAAATTGCTATTCCCTCCCTCCAGAGTGTTTGGCAGTCTGCTACTACTTATACTAGGAGGGGCGGGGTGGGGAAAAAAAGACACCCCCAAATTTTTATGGGAATGCAGGAGGCAGAGCTCTTCCAGGATTGTGGATGGAAGAAGAGCAATGCAGCTCCTCAAAGCTCAGTTGGATATGACTAGCTTGACTTTCATCTTCCTCCTCCTCCATCCATCCATGAATGACCTCATTTTCCGTCCTCAGGCTGAAGGGGAAGAATTTCAGGGCAAGTGCATCACCTTGAAAATTAATCACCCATCCACCCACCCACAGCGCCTCCGCTCACCCATCCAACGGAAAGCATGGAGAACTCAATTTTCAACTAGAGAACTTTTTTCTCTTGTTATACTTGGTGTCTGTTATTTAAATTACATGCTCTGAGCAACTGCAGTTGACACTTGATCTACCATGAGTAATGACATCATTGCGAGCTCCCCCCCCCCCATGGCATCATTGGGGGAGTTCCTTGGTCTAAGATTTTGGCCCTGATGTGATGCAATGTAACACGTTCATACAAAGATGATTTAATTTTTTTCCCCAGAAGTAATTATCTAACCTGCCACTCTGATTCCACTTCCTACCTGCTCAAAAATCTCCTTTTATTAGCTTTGAGGATGACAGGGAATTCCCATCTCCCCCTTGGCGATGACTGAAGATTCCTCAACAGACACAATTTGTTCCCAAATTTAAATAATATGATGGCTGAAATCCAATCTCCAGACTGAGCTGATGTTGAAAAGCTGATTCTGCAGCTGGCTTACCGTATCCCTACAGCTGAAGACTTAGTCATTGGGTTTTCTTTGCAATTTTGGAAACAGCATGAAATCAGCCCACATCTGTGTGCAAAGAAATACTATGCAATGCTCAAAACCTGGGGATGCATTTTAGAAGTGGTGTACGTTGGCTGGTAAAAAGGTAGGAACAAAAACAAAGAACTGGAAAGCATGTAATCAAACTGGAGGAATAAAAGGCTCCATGTGCTATATGATGGTCACAAACCTTTATTTCTTAAAAAGTGCAATGCACCTCAGCCCCAACCCCAATAGGCCCTCTTAAGCAACACAGGTTAGGTCTGGCTTGCTCTGGTTTCATGGCAGGAAAACATGGCGGAAGACAGCTTCCACTTACCTGAAAAGCTAGCTCCATCAGCACAATGCCCCCAGGCAGAGCTCTTTGCAAATGGTATGTGGTGACAGGAGGGCTGGTGGTCTGGAAGAGAGGAATATGCACTGTTACAGTGCAGGAAAAGAACTCTGGTATGGAAAGGATCATTTGGAAATGGCTAAGAAATATGCTCCATCCCTCTCTCAGACAGCCAATCTTCCCTCCCAAACAGCCTGTATGTCATGGATGTGGAATATCTGGCCCTCCAGATATTTTAGATTACAATTCCTATAATCCCTTACCATTGGTTATGCTGACTGGGGCTTTGCAAGTCCAAAACATCCCTGCTATGTGGGATGAATCGTTTATGCCGGCAAAATTTCCTTTCTCTTCTGAACCCCCCCCCCCCGCACCTGAAACCAAAACAGAGTTGCTCACTTTTGGACTCCCATCAGCCTTTGGCCTGGTATATGAGAAGGAGCTGCGCCCCTCATTGCCCATTGCTGCCAGCGCTCTGACCCGGCTGGTGCTGCTGAAAACCACAAAGGAGAGGGAGGGGAATTAATCACATCCTATATCCACATCTTGATGCATGAGGCATTAAGCAGACTTGGGAATGCCATGAGTAGATTCCCCACTGTGTCTTCTTTGAGGGAAATCAACAAAGTTGCCAGACATCTCCCAAATGTCTTTTTGAAGCCACACTCTCCAGGAGATCCTCATGTAAAGAAAGCAGATCTATGCCATGCACTCTACTTCTGCTTTCTAAATTCCCTGTCCCCATAAGCCTAGACCACCATCAACCTGCCAATTCCCACTAACCTCCGGGTGGGTGAGGCTGGGCGCACCTGCACCAGGATGAAGCCCATGCTTTGCAGATACTGGATATATTGCTGGAGGAAAGTGTGACACAACTCGAGGAGCCAGGCCTCATCCTTGGTCCTACATGGCAGTCCCTCTGCAGAATCGCAGCTGTGGCTGCGGTCTCTGCTGGATGCTGTGGAATCATTTGAACGATGCCGCTTCTAAATGAGACATCATGAGAAACTGCTTGTAAGGAACATCTGGACTTTGGTTTTGCACAACACCCAAGAACACAAATTTTGATGATTACGTAGTATGAAAGGAGTGAGCTTAGCAAGCCAATATGACTCCCAGATCTTTCACCTAGTTCAGCCAACCAGTTCTAACCAACTGGTGGGGAAGCTCAACTAAGCAGAGAAAGGCTGCTTATGTGCCTCCTCTCGGGAGAAAAGAAAATGGAAGAAAGGAGTAATGGGATTATAAAGACTTCCCCCTTCCTACACTTCACCTTCCCCTCTGGCTTGCTCTGTTGATCAGCCTGAATCTGTTGCCGGAACATGGGATCAAAGAGTAGAGGTGTGGCACAGTAATGGACCAGGCGTGATGACTGCTTCAAAGTTTCCAAATCTGCAAGCTGCAAACATATATCAAAGAGGTAAACATCATATATTGGAGTAATCATCACGCATCTCTAGCCCTGTTCCAAGCAGCTATACTGCCCAAGAGAATCACCGCCACATATGAAGAACATCTAGAGAATGAAAGGGGAGCTGCTATA